>BSBN01000408.1:1200000-2400000 GCA_027924645.1 Cunninghamia lanceolata | reverse complement strand
CTACCAACCATGCTTCGGCGTGCCAAAAGTGCTCTAATCGACTACCAGATGTGTTGCATACCCCTAAAGCGCTTTTGGCTTCCCTATTCAACCCCCGTAGACCTAGCCCTTAAACTGCCCTAAAACGACAAAATACAATGGGGTTTTCGACCACTTACCGCTGTCGGAGCTCCTACTGGCCTCCTGTACGTCCGCATGAGCTCTGCCTGATGCCTGTGCGCTGGAATCGGCATCTCTCCTCGCTGTCAGCTCCTTCCACTCAACTCTCTCACACTAGTTTGGAGGCTCTACTCTCTAAATTTAGAAACTCCTAGGGTGCAAATGAGGATTGTGTTCCCCATGGGACCTATTTATAGCATCCCTCCCTCATGTTTTCTTCTCTTCCCACCCCTTTCTACTTTTCCTCCTCCCTGGTCGCGCACTCTTCTAGTCGAGCATCAACATCGTTCCTCTGTTGCTTCCCTGTCTTCCCGCTCGAGGGGGCATATGCTGGGGCAGCTAGCTACACTGGGGCATCAAAAATTGTATCACGTCTTCAACAATTAATTTCTTTGACGCAACGCTATTAACTACATTGCATCAAAGAGGGGCAAAATTTAGACACCCTAAAATGACCATGTCTTTGAATCACTTGCATTTCGTCATTTCTTCCTAATCACCTGCATTTCAACATTAATTAAATAATCTAATTATTTAATTAATTTCATCAAATTCTTCCAAATCACATAATTTTGACATTAATTGAATAAATTCTCTTTATTCAATTAATTAAATCAAATTCCTCTGTTATTCTTCCACAATTAAATAATTTTAATTATTTAATTAAATCATTATCTTCTTTCCAAATTTCAAGTCTCCATTAATTAAATAATCCTATTATTTAATTAATTCATCACAAATTCTATCTTATCCAAACAATTAAATAATTCCTAATTATTTAATTAAATCAAATTCATTCTGCCAAATTTAAATAAATCAAATCAAATTTATTTAAATTCTCTCAATATCTAAAAATAAAATAAATCAAATATTTTATTCGTTCTTCCAAATCATGCACAGCAATTAAATAAATTTATTTATTTAATTTGCTTTCTTATCTACAAATATTTTTCAAATCTTCTAAAAATAAGTCTTCTTCTCCATGCACACACAATTAAATAATTTATTATTTAATTTGTCTCAAATCATGCAAAAGCAAATCTTAAGTTGAGTTATCTATTCACTCAACCTTGTTTTTATCAATTTCTCTTAAATTAGAAAAAAACTTTCTAATTTATGAAAAGCATGTCTTATCTTTAGAAAAGAAAGTGATTAACTCAAATAAAATAGCTTTTGTGTGACACTTGTCTTCTTCTCATTCATTGCACATTCCTCAACTGTTCTCCTTCATTGATTCTTCTGAATTATCTGGACCATTGATCGATCTTTCTTGAAACCTATATAAACCCCCTCATCTCCTTCACAATCTCTCTCTTCGATCGTATTCTCAGGCATACTTAACAAAGCTTTGAGCATACAAAACGCGTCGATTGAGCAACCTTACGATCTCTTAACATTGATCTTTGAGCACATTAAGCACACTACTTGCTTGTTGCAACTATGGTTTTCACAACTTGATTGAGCAATCCACACATCTCTAAAAGGGAACAATACAGATTTTGGTAAGAGCTTTCATTTGTCTTTTGATTTTATGATAATGGATTTTACTTAGATTGGTTCGCTTTATGTGATTGGTTTTTGGTTTTATTAGTTTAGATTTAATCAATTTTTCCTCATACACAACTAGGATGGTCAACCCACTCCATATGGATATAGGCATCCCATATTGTGGTAGAGTTTTTTTTGCCATATGTCGATATATTGAGCAGTATGTAAGGAATTATGACGCATAATGGTCGTGACAGATTCTATGATGCATAAGAGTCGTAAATAGAAGATCCTATGATAGGTGAGGACATGTGTTGAAGAGCATCTTTGAGGAAGGCATATTTGGGTGCCCAAGGGAGGTTATGACATGTAAGAGGAATATGCTATTTTTAGTCAGTGTATGACAAATTCTCTTACAACTATAAGAGCTATCATGTATGACGGATTCTATGATAGTTGTAAGGTGCATAAGAGCATCTGTCATAGCCTATCTTGGGATCAGGTGCCCACATTGGGATGGGGTGTTGTGACAAGTGTAAAATCCATGTTGTAATGTTGGACAAGTGTCCTTAGGCATGGGTTTTGGGCCATGAGGCCAAGATAGATGCCCATCTCTAGAAGGTTCCTATTTTACCTTGTAAACTCTATAAAAATAGGTGCTTGGATGGGAGATGAATAGTGTAATTGACAAGTGCTGTTATGCTATCAGAATATCTCTAGATATGAGTGTCAAAGACTCCTGAGAAGACTTACATTGCAAGTGTGTTGTAAACATTCTTTGTTTTGATAATACATTGTGCAGGTTTTGGAGTGTGGGGTTTTTCTCCTGAAAGGGTTTTCCCCATGTTATATCTTGTCTCTCTCTCTCTTTTGTCTACATTCTATGTGTATGTGTATTGCTTCAATATATCTATTGTTGTGTTAACATCACTATAATTGTAAAGGTTGTAAAGAATTTGCATACATCTCTCCTCATTAGATTAGTGTAGGAAACAATTTTCACACACCTAGGTTCCTTTCAACCGAGTTGATAGATATCAGTATGGTGGAAAAGAAAAGTGCAGAAGAAAAAGACTTTGTAGAACATATGGAGACAGTGCATAAACAGGTGAAGAAGCATTTGGAGGACATAAACAACAAGTATAAGGAGTTAGCAGATGAGAAGAGAAGGCACAAAGAATTTGCAGTGGGAGATGAAGTGATGGTGTACTTGAGAAAAGAAATATTTCTAGTGGGAACATATAACAAGTTGAAGATGAAGAAGTTTGGACCTTGTAGGATACTCAGAAAGTTTGATTCAGGAAATGCATATGAAGTGGAGTTACCAGAGACATTGGGTATATAACCTATTTTCAACATTGCAGACCTATATCAGTATCATGAAGTAGAGTTCAGTGACAACATGGTAGAAGACTTCAAGAAGCAGTTACCACAACAAGCACTAGAGTAGATTGAAGACATTTTGGACAACAAAGTTGGACGCAACACCAAAGGAAGACAATACAAAGAATATCTTGTGAAGTGTAAAGGCAGACCAGAAGAAGATTCATCTTGGATTTCTCAAGCTGAGGTAGACCATCTTGGTTCCCTCTAACCCTAGTAAAGTGAGGGAATCACTTTTTCAATAACCTCGGATGTCTGATGCAGGAGCATCCTTGGTTCAAGATCAATCTTGCATCAACCAAAAATAAAACATTTGCATTTCAGTTTCTTTCTTTCATTTTCAGTTCAGTTCAGGTAGTTCAATCAGTAAGCAGGTTTTGTATTTTGGTCCACATTCTATTGCAGTTGCATTTCAAACATTGCAGAGATGGAATTAGTATCTAGAGGCATTCATCTACATCATATCCAATTTTTAGAGCATTTAGATCTAGTACAGAAAAGTTCTCACTATCAGAAGATCGACTATTTTCTTATAATAGAGCATCCTGACAGTCTCAGACAAATCAGCTAAAGGAGAAGATTTGTGGAGTATCTCTTGACTTGCGGGGCCCAATGACACATAATTCAATGTTTAGTAGTTCATGGCTGACCTTCCCTAAGATCCATACATCATTCCATTCATTTGTGGAGGAGTTCTTCATGTTTAGGTCTGACCTATCCGTGTACACACGTTACAACTCTTCATTGGAGTTTGTGATCTTCCTTGGCCGACGCGGAGAACCTTAAGTTCTGGACATGATATATATTTATGCCTAGGAAAGTAGTGATGATCATTAGCATAAGTTCATAGTTTGGATTTTGCGCAAAGGAGTTTCAAAGCTATATCTTGTACATATTCTGATATTCTGTAATTAGGCATGTGATCCCTAATTGTAAGCCCGCATGTTGCCAACCAATTTGTATTTGAATTCCATGATATACTGAATGACTGAAGCTGCATTTGTTTCATATCTTTGAGTTGTTTCCATTGTGTTTACTCTTGTTGCACGACCTGGACAGTTCATTATGTCAACCCTCCTAACTGTGACTGCACCAGCATAAGTCATAGCTTCACAAGTTTGAGACATAACCCCGTCATCTTATATTTATTTTCTCCAACTCTACATAGATCTCATGTCTCTATGAATGTGATATATATTATCCATAAATCATATATATTATATGGCCTTCAATCTAACTACATCTAGGCATGTTTTTAATATCTCTACTTTTCATTAATTTTCTCATCATTTGAACCTCATCCCACCTATTTTATTTCAAGATAACACATCTACGTAATCCCCAAAGTTTTAATTGGCATCTTCATTATTTAAGTGAAGTTTTGTTTCTTTTCAGGTCAATGTCTCATCATGGAACAAATAATAGAACATAGGAACCGAATTTAGTTTTCAATGGGCATTACTCTGCATGAGAGCTATAAAGTAGAATTATTATCACCAACAAAGGTTAAAATACTATGGTGATCCTGAGAAACATAAACTATATCTAGTTATGAAGAAAGAGGTTCTGAATCTTCTATACCGCCATATCTGCAACATGAAAATATGAGCTTTCAAAATCTTTATTCAAGATCTCCTCATAAATTCTCATATGGCATTGTTGATGGGAAGCACCAGCACAACATTATGATGGGTCTCACATGGCCTCCAAAATTTCATCTCCCTTATTCTCCAAGGTATTTAGGTGATTCTAGTGTACTTGTGAGGATATTTTCTAGAAAGAATTAGAAAATTGAAATGCTTTAGAAAGGACTGATAGGCAATCAAAAAAACTTCAGCCATGGCTACTCTTAGTGACTCTCAAAGTTCAACATCTAGATTTGTCCAATACTTCTATTAGTGATAGAGCTACTCATGGTATTTATTGAAATATTTAAATCTTTCTTTCAAAATAGACCTTGACACATTGTTGTTACTATCCATTATCCAAGTAGTTTCTGAAGATGCTAATCCTTGGAAGCTCACACATTGCAGGAATTTGTTCCATGCAACACGTTGGTAGCAACTTGTAGTATGCCAAACTAGATGCCAATGCGTTTGCACCCAATCATCTCCTTCTCATCTAGATTTTTTTGGAAGATGGAGATAATGTTCCTGATTCATGATGATAGATCACCATTTTTCTCATCTTCCTTGAATATATGTTCTAATGTTGTCTTATATGAACAAACAAAAACTTTGCATAGTTCATGGCATCGATAGTTAGATAATGAATAGTGCCATCATGTGTAATTGTTATAATGGATCCTTTCTCCATACCATCTTTAAACTGACTCAATGAATTGCATATTCTTTGTCCCAATATCTTCATTAATTCTTCAAAACTACATGATGATTCCATAGATGCTTTTTTCTCAAAATATATGTTGAACCTCTGGTATATAGAAGATCATACATTGCATCATACATGTCAAGAAGTACAACTAGCTTCTCTAGTAACTTCCATTTTTTAATGTGTAGATTCCCCAGATTTGTCAAGGACCCAATTGTAGGCATTCCTATAAAACATTTCAAAACTCAAATCACTGGCATTCTAATTATAAATCCCCTATTAACCATGCTTAATGGATGCTCATTCTCTATCTTAGTGCTCCAAAGATTATGGAATTTGGAGCTAAAATCTCACATATTGTATTCTAGCGTAGAAGATATTTGCAAGGTTGTGGAATTTGGTGTTAATATTGCTAGTTTGTATTTTCCTTCAAAGTTTTTGAGGCACTTTCTAGAAAACCTAATTTGTGTACATCCTACCAATTGTAGTTCATGAAATCAAATTTCTTTTGGGTGGTTTTGCACAACTCATATACTTGTCTATGCTTCCAAATTTCACATACATTGTTGATATGTGTCGGACAACTAAGAGGGGGGGTGAATTAGGTGTCACAAAAACTTAGACACTTTCTACAATTTAAGCATTCATCACTTATCCACAATTAATATGATTTAACAATGAGTGCATGAAATTAGAAACTTAACCATAGATACAACATTAAACACAAGAGACACCAGATTTACATGGAAAACCCCAAGGTGGGGAAAAACCATGAAGATGATTAACTCTCAATATATATTGCAATCTTGAAATAATGATGTTCAAGATTGGTCACTCCATGGGCCTAAACATATTGGCTTATTGCCATGAAGAACAACTAGGTCTAGCAGGCTCACTGCCTCAACCCTAAACCTAGAAAGATTACAATAAGGGCTATTAAACCTTGAGGGCTGTTAAACCCTACTGGTGGCTTACTGCTAGACTCACTACCATGATCAACACCTTTCTATATTTGCAACTAAAGTACAATAATTCCCCTGCTCTGCTCTTCCTCTGCTCTACTCTTCCTCTTCTTCCTTCTGCCTCTTCTTTGCTTTGTCTTTTGGACCTTTCTTAATATCTTTTCATTTTTGCTCAAGGACACCTTTTCCATGACTCAACTACAAGTATTTATACACTACATCAACCTTGGAATGATCATCAAGGTCGGCATCACAATCATCAACCATTAGAACAATCTCCAAGGTCGGTATTACAAATATTTACAAAATAGGTCCTAACCTATTACAACAATGTGCAAAGGAAATGAAATACAGATCATGCCATGCCTTATCTAGGACTCAAACATGATCTTCCACACCACAACATGCTTCCACAATCTTCCAGAGATCCTCGCAATCACTAGGATTAACCAAGTCAACCAAGATTGGTTACACGCTACATTATCTGGGAACAATCTTCACACACCATCTCAATTTCTTAACGTGGACCAAAGTCCAGATAGGAACATGATTAGGAGACATCCACAAGCATGCTATAATCATCAAGAGCAACCACATGAACCTTAACCACTTTATCCATAAGAATCTTCTCACCAAAACACATGAACTTCATTGTCTTCAACTGTCATAAAAGAAAGATAGCTTGCAAACCACCAAACCACGAACCATTGCAACTATAGGCACTTATCATCATCCTAGACTTCCCTCTAGAACCACAGAGCCAAATACTTTATTGTAGAGGAATGCAGAGTAGAATACTTTCTTCCTGTCCTAACTAAACTTACAGAAAAAGTAGGTTTCACTCTGGTGAACACAACTCACTTAGATCTTCATGCAGAGGCTTGAAACCCAAAATGTAGCATCCTTAGTCATACCTCTAACTTACTTCCAATCCATAGACCATGATCCTCAAGCAGAAGTAAATGTGGAGCAGTTTACTGGACTATTCTTATTTGTAGTGCACTTCTCTGTAGCTCACTATTTTCTTCCGGAGAGGCTAATTTTCTCAATATCCTCAACATACAAGTCTTCTAAACAAATAATAGAATAATATACAGTTGACACCAATGGCAACAAGGATATGTTGACATCAATGACAACACCGATTAGGCACATACTTGCAACAATCTCTCCCTTTGTCATTGATGGCAACATATGATGTGAAAAACTGCAACAACCATCAAGACAAGATTCTCCCCCTTTCTCTTTACACACCTGCACTCTTTCTTTCTCCAAAATTCTCCCCCTTTCTCTTACACATCTGTACTCTAAGTTTTTCACATGACTTCTCTCCCCCTTTGACATCAATGGCAAAGGGTACATACTTTCACTCATCTTCTCTGATCTAATCTCTCTTATGAACTCTCTGACTACTCCCCCTGAGAAGTAACCCTAAAAAGCATCAATTTGGACCTCTGAACATCTCTAGACTGATGTAGTATTGTGCATCTTAGTTTAGAGGAGGGTTGATGACCCCTAACTTTTCTCTAAGATGCTCAAAAGTATCCTGAGGCAAAGGCTTGGTAAAAATGTCTATAATCTGATCCTTGGTAGAAACATACTCCAACTTGACTTCATTCTCTGTCACCTTTTCTCTTAGAAAATGATACCTAATGGATATGTGCTTTGTCCTTAAATGCATCACTAGATTCTTTGATATGTTAATGACACTTGTGTTATCACAAAAGATTGCAATGGGATCTTCATACACAACTTTGATGTCCTTCAAATTCTGCTTCATCCATAACACTTGAGTGCAACTGCGTGCTACTGCAATGTATTCTACCTCTGCAGTAGACAGGGATATTGAATCCTATTTCTTGCTCAACCAAGATACTAACCTTTTTTCCCAAGAAGAATGCACCTCCACTTGTACTTTTTCTTCCATCCACATCTCTGGCCCAATCTGCATCAGTATATACACTGAGAGTAAAGTCACGATCCTTAGGGTACCACAAACCATAATCTATTGTGCCTTTTAAATATCTTAGAATTCTTTTGACTGCCATCACATGTGATTCCTTGGCTTCTACCTAAAATCTTGCCACAAGACACACTGCATGCATTATGTCAAGTCTGGTATGAGTCAGATAAAGTAACCCTCCAATCATAGATCTATACTTTTTCTGGTTTGCCGTGGCTGAGTTATCATCTTTTCTCAACTTACAACCACTTATCATAGGTGTACATACTGGTTTAGAGTCTTCCATCCCAAATTTCTTTAACAACTCTTTCACATACTTAGACTAAGAAATGAAGATACCCTTATCTGATTGAATTATTTGTAGACCTAAAAAGAAGTTCATCTCTCCAAACATAGACATTTCAAATTCACTTTGCATTTCTCCAGCAAAAGTTGAGCACATACCTTCATTGCCTCCAAAAATAATATCATCAACAAAAACTGCAACAATCAGGGTTTGTTCATCATTGATATTGAAGTAGAGATTACTATCTGTAATACCTTTACTAAACCCTATCTATATCAGGTACCTGTCCAACCATACCATGCCCTGGGAGCTTGTTTTAATCCATACAATGCTTTCTTCAATCTGCATACCATGTCTCCTTGTTCTAATGACTGGAATCCTTCCAATTGTTCAATATAGACTTCCTCTTCCAACTCTCCATTTAAGAAGGCAGACTTCACATCCATTTGATATACCTTGAAATCTTTGTATGCTACAAAAGCCAGAAACATCCTTATTGCTTCAATCCTTGCTACTGGAGCAAAAGTTTCTTCAAATTCTATTCTTTCAACTTGAGTGTATCCTTTGCATACCAACCTTAATTTGTTTCTTACCACTTCACCATTCTCATTCATTTTGTTTCTGAAAACCAACTTTGTACCAATTACATTCTTGTCTACTGGTCTGGGAACAAGATCCCAAGTCTGATTCTTTGCTATCTGCATTAATTCCTCTTCCATAGCCTTTATCCAGTTCTCATCTTTGCAAGCCTCATCCACAATTTTAGGTCCAATCTTGGAAATCAGACAGAAATTTACTTGTTCCTCTGTAGCTTTTCTTCTGGTTAAGACTCCTTTACTCTTATGTCCTATGATTTGATTTTTAAAATGACTGATTCTTACATATCTTAGAGTTTTGGTAGCACTTACCAGAGCTTGTTCTTCTTCATCTGTGTTGTCTTCATGCTACACCACTCCTGAAACATCTGGATCATCTGACTCATATCCACTTGATTCTGAAGACCTTTCCTTATATTCATCAACTTTAACATTTGTACTTTCAATGATCTTATTTAGTCTCTTATTATAACACCAGTAGGCCTTACTCTTGGTAGAGTAACCAAGGAAGATTCCTTCATCACATCTAGCATCAAACTTGCCTAAATCTTTTTCTCTTTTGATGTAACATCTACTACCAAAAACTTTGAAATATTTCACAGTAGGAACTCTACCATGCCACAATTCATAGGGAGCTTTTGAATTGTTACCTTTTACTTGAACTCTGTTTAGGATATATACTGCGGTATGAATTGCCTCTCTCCAATATGCTTATGGAAGATGAGCTTCCTTCATCATGGTTCTAATAGCTTCTTGAACTGTTATATTTTTCCTTTCAACAACTCCATTTTGTTGTGGAGTTCTGGGCGCAGATAACTGTCTCTTTATTCCATGTTCTTCACAAAATAAATTGAATTCATTTGATGTGAACTCTCCTCCTCTATCAAAACTCAAGTATTTAATTTTCAAATCCATCTCATTTTCAACCGTTGCCTTAAATGCCTTGAATTTATCTAGAGCTTCAACTTTCTGTTTCAAAATGGTGACCCAAGTCATTCTAGAATAATCATCAATGAGCAGCATGAAATACCTGTCTCCTTGCAAACTTCTTACTCTGGTAGGTCCACCCAAATATGTATGTACTAGCTCAAGTAGTCCCCCAACTGATTGGTCCTTTCTTTTGAAACTTGTTCTTGTCTGTTTCCCAAATTGACACTCCTTACAAATAGGATTAGCAGGCTTCACAAGCTTAGGCAAATCTCTAACAGTCTGTGCAGTACTTATCTTCATAATATTATCAAAATTTATGTGACACAACCTTCTATGCCATAACCAACTCTCATCAGTCTGAGTTAACAAGCAATAGTTCTCGGTTCCTTTCAAGTGATAGATATTACCTCTAGTCTTCTTACCAGTTGCAATGACTATTTCAGAGCTTTCCTTGATCTTGCATCCATTGTCCTTGAAGCTTAAGTCATAGCCATTGTCACACATTTGACCTACAATTAGAAGATTGTGCTTTAATCCTTTCTCATAAAAGACATCTTCAGTATTATGCTTGCCATCGAAAGAAATAGATCCTTTTCCACAAATCCTACTAGTTGTATCATCTCCAAACCTAACCAGGCCACCATCACATCTTTCCAAACTTAGAAACTTACTTTTGTCACTAGTCATGTGGTGAGAGCAACCACTATCAATAACCCATTCATCCTTATCCTTAATGACTTGAGTAGCCAAAGCACTTTCCATTGGTTTTTCTTCCTTCACACAACTAGAAGAATTAGTAGACACAAGATCTTCCTTAATAGCAATGAACAAGCATTCATTTACAGAGGAACTAGCATTATCTGGTTCACCATTATCTGATACTCCTTCATCATCATCAAAGTCTTCAACATAATAACACTTCTTTTGGGTCCTAGGCTTGTTCTCATACCTTCTATTTCTTTCAATTCTTTCAGGACATCTGGAAGCAAAATGACGTGCTTTACCACAGGAAAAACATTTGAAAGGTAATTTTCCTTTATACTTACCTGATCCTCTTTGTAGTCTGTCCACAAGGTTGTCTTCAACTTCATCTAACTCATCATCGGATTCTACCTTGTACTTTTATGATCTAGAAGTACTTCCAGGAGTACTGGCTTTGAAGGCCGTCTCAAATTTTGGCAGAGCATCATCTAACTCCCTCATTTCAAAAGTAGTAAGCTTACCAAGCACCTGATCCCTATTAATGGTTTTTACTTGCATGAATTCCTCAATCGCAGCTACCTTGTGATAGTAGGACTTGGGTAGAGATCTAAGAATTTTCATAACAATTTCCTTTTCTTCGAGAGTTCCGCCTATGGCTTTTATCCCTGTAACATGTTCATCAACACTTTGCATAAAAGCTGATATGTTTTCATGATTATTCATCTTCAAGCTTTCATATTTTAATTTCAGACTTTGTAACTTGGCTTCCTTCATAGAATCATCTCCTTCATATAGGTTTTTCAACTTTTCCCATACCTTATTTGCAGTTTCAAGATCCACCACTTTCATCAATATTGAGTCAGTTAATGAGCTTAGTAGAGCATCCTTTGCCTTGATATCTATCTCATATTCTTTGATCTCATCTTCAGTCGTCGAGACTTTTGGAGGTATGGTGTATTCTATTTCTACAGTTTTCCAAACTTTGTAACAAAGAGAAAGAAGATGGCTTTTCATCTGAGCCTTCCAAAGAACATAATTCATTCCATCAAAATGTGGCAGTTCCTTCTTGTAAGACATTTTGGATCTTCCTCAAGCTATTAAAATTTCCTTAGAGGAACTTAGCTTTGGTACCAATTGTTGATATGCGCTGGACAACTGAGAGAGGGGGGGTGAATCAATTGTCACAAAAACTTATACACTTTTTGCAATTTAAACATTCATCACTTATCCACAATTATTATGATTTAACAATGAGTGCATGAAATTAGAAACTTAACCACATATACAACATCAAACACAAGAGACACCAAAATTACGTGGAAAACCCCAAGGTGGGTAAAAACCACAGAGAGGATTAACTCTCAATATATTTTGCAATCTTGAAATAATGATGTCCAAGCTTGGTCACTCCACGGGCCTAAAAATATTGGCTTACTGCCATGAAGAACAACTAGGTCTAGCAGGCTCACTACCTCAACTCTAAACCTAGCAAGATTACAATAAGGGCTATTAAACCCCAAGGGCTATTAAACCCTACTGGTGGCTTACTACCAGACTCACTACCATGATCAACACCTTTCTAAATTTGCAACTGAAGTACAATAATTCCCCTTCTCTACTCTTCCTCTGCTCTGCTCTTCCTCTTCTTTCCTCTGCCTCTTCTTTGCTTTGCCTTTTGGACCTTTCTTAATATCTTTTCATTTTCATTCAAGGACACCTTTTCCATGACTCAACTACAAGTATTTATACACTACATCAACCTTGGAATGATCATCAAGGTCAACATCACAATCATCAACCATTGGAACAGTCTCCAAGGTCGGTATTACAAACATTTACAAAATAGGTCCTAATCTATTACAACAATGTGTAAAAGAAATGAAATACGGATCATGCCATGCCTTAGCTGGGACTCAAACATTCTCTTCCACACCACAACACACTTCCACAATCTTCCAGAGATCTTCGCAATCACTGGTATCAACTAGGTCGGCCAAGACTGGTTACATGCTACATTATCTAGGAATAATCTTCACACACCATCTTAATTTCTTAACACAGACCAAAGTCTAGATAGGAACATGATTAGGAGACATCCACAAGCACGCTATAATCATTAGGAGAAACTACACAAACCTTAACCACTTTATCCATAGGAATCTTCTCACTAGAACACATGAACTTCACTGTCTTCAACTGTCATAAAAGAAAGATAGCTTGCAGACCACCAAACCATGAACCATTGCAACTATAGGCACTTATCATCATCCCAGACTTCCCTCTAGAACTGTAGAGCCAAATACTTTATTTTAGAGGAATGCGAAGCAAAATACTTTCTTCTTGTCCCAACTGAACTTACAGAAAAAGTAGGTTTCACTTTGGTGAACATAACTCACTCAGATCTTCATGCGGAGGCTTCAAACCCATAATGCAGCATCCTTAGTCATACCTCTAACTTACTTCCAATCTATAGACCACAATCCTCAAGCAAAAGTAAATGTGGAGTAGTTTACCGGACTGTTCTTCAGCATACAACTCACTATCTGTACTGCACTTCTCTATAGCTCACTAGTTTCTTCTAGAGAGGCTAATTTTCTCAATATCCCCAACACACAAGTCTTCTAAACAAATAATAGAATAAGATACAGTTGACACCAATGGCAACAAGGATATGTTGACATCAATGACAACACCGATTAGGCACATACTTGCAATAGTCTCCTAGGGTGATTGTAATCATAATATCTACCACAAATTTATGTTTCCGTAGCATTTCAATGGAGATCTATACATTGTTTGAAAACTCTTATTTTGGGCAACTGATATTGAATGCAAAAGACAACTAATAGGGGGGGTGAATCAGTTGTAACTTATAATTCCAAAACCCTCAAACACATTTAGAACCTTATCAATCCGATTAATCCTTAAACTGTTATGATGATTAAGCATGAAAGAAAATAATAGAAACTAAATCAAATCAAGATCAAACACAAGAGAACACTGGTTATATTTATATGGAAAACCCAAGAAGGGAAAAATTATGGTGAGGATTAGCTGACAGTATAAAGTAATATCAACATTGAATAACAATAGGCTCACTACTAGAATAGAGAAGAAGATAGAGAAGATTTTTATAAGGAGAAGACTATCTCAATGCAATAGAGAATTCCTCCACAACACCATCAACCCTTCTGTAGTCTTGCTAAGGAATTGTAGACACCTTTTGCTCACTGCATCCAGTAGTCTAACAAATGAAGTTTCACACTGCACTTCCCATTCACACTCTATGATTCAACAATTCACACCACACACACAATTCTCATCTATCTTATCATCCTTCAATGGATTCACACTTATTTATACCATCTTCAACCTTAAGAACATTCTCCAATGTTAGTAAAGCTCCTTAATTTTGCAAATTCAAATTACGTTAGACCCAAAACATTCTTGCAGTGGAAAGGAATGAAGGCAGAGCTCAACATACCTTAACTCAGACCTAAATCCACTCATACATGCGACACCATGCTTCCACAATCATCGAAGCAACTCTGTAATTAGTGTAAACACCCAAGGTTGGCTAAACTGGTGTAAACACAATAACAATTATGTACATGCTTCCTCAAACCCAAAGATGACTTGTAGACCACATGGTATGCTTGAGCACAATCTATAATATCCCACAAACATCCTAAATACCAACAAATTCCTCCATAACAACGTTCACCTGTCACACAACCTTATCCTGTTTACCTAGCAAACTCATATGTCTCTGTCATACACTACAACTCAATAAGTCCTCTTTTGGAGAACCAAACCATGAACAACTTTGATTGGAGAAAGATATGAACCTTATAAGCACATGTCCAAAACCACAAGACCAAAAACCACTTTGCAGAGAAATGAGAAGCAAAGACATTTCTCCCAGACACCTCTACAAACCTTTGCAAATCATAGTCCACATACTGGTAAACACACCTTCCTCTACACAACAATCTAGCATACTTAATCCTGAATGTAGCATCTATAAACACCTCTAAACAACATATCTTGAAAGAAATGTGGAGCAAAACCAAAACACTACTCTGCAACATAGAATACCACTGTCACACACTATTTTCTTATTTTATTCAAATTTTCTCAAAAGCACTTGGAAAGCAAACACCAAAAACATATTATCACCACCTTCAACACTTCCTCATCATCAGAGACAACATTCACTCAACACTAACTGCTCATACTCTTGCAACAACTCTTACTCATATAGTTGACACCAATGACAATACAAGCTTGTTCACATCAATGACAACACTGACTGCACATACTTGCAACAATCTCCCCCTTTGTTATTGATGGCAACACATAATGTGAAAAACCATCAACACAACATCATCCTCAATACTATGCTTCATACCAACTCATTTCCTTTCTCTTTCTCCCCCCTCAACTTGCTACTCTTTTCCTGACAACGGACTCTCTCCTTTCTCTCCTTTTTCACATTGCTCTCACTCCCCCTTTGACATCAATGGCAAAGGGATTCATCTTTCTCTCTCTCATTCTCATACTTGTACCTACTTATCACTACTTTGTCGCATCTTTTCTTTTACTACTCTTCATACTCCCCCTGACTGCAACAATCAACATGACCACTACCAACTCCCCCTGAGAGGTAGCCTTCAACATCAGTCTAGAATAAGGAATGAATCTTGAAATTCATTGGAATGATGCATCTCCTTATGCATCTAGTTCAAATAAGGAGGGGCAATAGCCCCTAACTTCTCCCAAAGATACTCAAATGTATCCTTAGGGAGAGCCTTGGTGAATATATCAACAACTTGATCCTTTGTAGGCACATACTCAAGCTTCACTTTATTCTTTGCAACCTTCTCTCTCAAAAAGTGATACCGGATTGATATATGTTTTTTCCTTGAGTGCATCACCGGATTCTTTGAAATGTTAATAGCACTTGTATTATCATAGAATATAGGAATAGATTCATCATATACAACTCTAATATCCTTCAAGGTTTGCCTCATCCACAACACTTGTGTGCAACAAGATGTTGCAGTAATGTATTATGCCTCTACAATAGACAAAGATACTGAATCCTGCTTCTTACTTAACCATGACACCACTCTACCTCCAAGAAAGAATGGACCACCACTTGTGCTTTTCCTGTCATCTACACAACCAGGCCAATCTACATCTGTATAAGCACTTAGAGTAAAGCCATTATCCTTTAGATACCACAAGCCATGATCTAGAGTGCCCTTTAAATATCTGAATATCCTCTTCACTACTGCAACATGTGACTCTCTAGGATCTTCTTGAAATCTAGCCACAAGACAAACTGCATGCATAATATCTAGTCTAGTAGTAGTTAAATATAGCAATCCTTCAATCATTGATCTATACCTACTCTGATCAACCTTAGGAGATTCATCATTCTTGCTCAACTTGAAACCAGTTGTCATAGGGGTACATACTGGTTTAGAATCTTTCATTCCAAACTTCTTTAACATCTCCTTAACATACTTTGATTGTGAAATGAAAATTCCTTTATTTGACTGATTGATTTGTAGCCCAAAGAAGAAGTTCATTTCCACACACATTGACATTTCAAATTCTTTCTACATTTCATTTGCAAAACTCTTACACATGCCTTCATTTCCACCAAAGATTATATCATCTACATACACTTCCACAATTAGAAATTGATCTACTCCTATTTTGATGTATATATTGCTATATGTGTTACCTTTATTGAATCCTTGCTATAATAAGTACTTGTCTAACCTTGCATACGAAGATTTGGGGGCTTGCTTCAATCCATTTAGTGCCTTCTTCAATCTACAAACCATATCTGGTTTATCTGATAACTGAAATCCATCTAGTTGTTCTATGTATACTTCTTCCAATTCACCATTCCAGAAAGTAGACTTCACATCCATTTGATAGACTTTGAAATCCTTATGTGTTGCAAAAGCCAAAAACATATTGATGGCCTCCATTCTTGCCATCAGAGCATAAGTTTCCTCATAGTATATTCCTTCTACTTGTGAGTAACCTTTACACACAAGCCTTGCCTTGTTTCTTACCACTTCTCCATTCTCATTCAATTTGTTCCAGAATACCCACTTAGTTCCAATCACATTTTTGTTTGCCAGTCTTGGGAAAAGTTCCCATGTCTGATTATTTTCAATCTACATTAGTTCTTCTTCCTATCCAATGCTCATTCTTGCATGCTTCAGTCATTATTTTAGGTTCAACTTAGAAAGTAAACATAGATTTACCTATTCTTCAATAGCTTTCCTTCTTGTTAGCACACTTTTGTTCTTGTCACCAATGATTTGACCTTTAGAATGATGCTTCTACACATACTTGGGAGTTTTAGGAGTCTTTTGTAGAGCTTCTTCTTCTTCAATCTGTACTTCCTTTTCATCAACATTTTCTTCTTCTCTATAAGAGGACTCATCTGATTCATATCCATTTTACTTCTGAATTCTTTTGTAGATCTTCATCAACTTTGATATTTGCACTCTCAACAATCCTTCTTAGCCTTTGTTGTAGCACTGGTAAGCTTTTCTTTTAGTATAATACCCAAGGAAGATACCTTCATCAGACCTTGCATCAAAATTTCATAGGTTTTCTCCATCCCTTCTAATATAACATTCGCTTCCAAACACTCCAAAGTATTTTGTAGTAGGAATCCTTCCATACCATAACTCATAACGGGTCTTTGTACTATTTTCTCTTGCCTACACTATGTTCAATATATAAATAGCAGTATGAATTGCTTCTCTCTAGTAGACCTCTGGTAGATTTGCTTCTTTTATCATTGTCCTTGCAGCTTCTTGAATAGTCCTATTATTTCTTTCAACCACTCCATTCTACTGAGGAGTCCTAGGGGAAGATAAGTTCCTCTTTATTCCATGATTCTCACAAAACATGTTAAATTCATTGGAGGTTTACTCTCCACCTCTATCAAACCTCAAAAATTTAATTCTCATATCCATTTCATTCTCAACCATGAGTTTGAATGCTTTGAGCTTATCTATGTCTTTAGATTTTTCTTTGAGAAAAGTAACCCATGTCATTCTAGAATAATCATCAATCAGTAGCATGAAATACCTGTCACCTTGAAAACTCCTTACCTTGGTAGGACCACAAAGATCTATATGCACTAATTCCAATAGTCCAGTAGAAGATTGATCCTTGACTTTGAAACTTCTCCTTGCTTTTTTTCCAACTTGTCATTCCTTACAGACAACATTGATAGGCTTTGTAATCTTTGGTAGATCTCTTACAGCTTGAACTAAACTTATTCTTACCAGGCTATCAAAATCAATGTGACATAATCTTCTATGCCATAGCCAACTCTCACTGATTTGAATCATGAAATAATAACCATCACCACATTTGAGCTGATAAACATTTCCACATGTCCTCTTTCCAGCAACTATCACAGTTCCAGAATCTTTTCTGATCTCATAGCCACCATCCTAAAACACAAGATTGTGTCCTTTTCTACACATTTGTCCAACACTCAAGAGGTTATGCTTTAAACCCTTAACATAAAGAACATCATCAGTATTATGCTTGCCATCAAAACTAATTGAGACTCTTCCACATATCTTAGTAGATGTATCATCACCAAATCTAACTAGTCCATCATATTTTTCAAGTTTAACAAACTTACTTTTATCACTGGTCATATGATTTCATAATCCACTATTAATAACCCAGTAGTTCTATTCCTATCTAGTATGAAAAGCATATATCAAAGAGCCTTCAGTATTAAGACTTACCTCTGGAGCCCTTTCCTTCACACATTTCTTAGAGTTGGCAGAAACAATATCATCCTTTAAAGTTATGAACAGACATTCATTATCCTCATTATTTTCATAATCAGATTCATCATCAGATATACTTGCATCTTCTCTAACATAGTAGCTTTTCTTTGGCACTCTACTTTTGTTCTCCCTATTTTTGCTTCTCAAAATTCTTTCTGGACATCTTGAAGCATAATGACCTATCTTGTCACAACTGAAACACTTGAAAGGCAACTTACCAATGTACTTACTAGTACCCAATTTTATTTTTCTTACAAAGTTAGCTTCCACATCATCAAAATCCTCCTAATTTGATTCCACAGTCTTCTTAGATTTGCCAGCCTTGAAGGCAGTCTCAGTGATGTAGGAGCATCCAGAAGTCATTCAAGTAAATTAAGACAGCTAATGTTGAGTTGCAAAGTGCTAGGAAGAGACATTGGAGATTACCACATTTTACTGCATTTGCACATCAAAGCATACAGAGTAGGAATTAGCATCTACTTATCATCATCTTCATCATATTGAAAATTTAGGTCATTTGGATTTGTTTCCTGAAAGTTGTCACTATCAGAAGATCGTCAGTTTTCTCATAGCAGAGCAGTTAGTGTTCAGTTGAAGCCTAATTGGGTTTGTGAAGCAATTTCGTGACTTGCAAAGCCTAATGAAACATCATACAAGGTAAATTGGGTCCAGATAGACCTTAGTGGAGATCTACACCAAGTTTCCATCATTTGTAGAGCATTGTTGAGTGTTGAATGTTGACCTACTTACTTCTACATGTTTCATACTATCCATCACAATTAGGATGACAAGATAATGTTGTGAAGGATTGCAAAGGATATAAATGAATGATAAAGGATTGTTTCAAGACAACAACGAAGGATGAGGAAAGTGTGTGAAGACATGATGTGAAAGGTGAATTGTTTGACCTTGGAAGGCAGTAGAGCAGAAGCAGAAGACTAAGTAGAGGGTAGAAGAAGATTTAGAGTAGAGGATTGAGAAAGAGAAGAAAGAGGACATGGAAGAAGGTTGTTGTATGAATCTTCTATAAACCTGGACTACGCCTTAGCACATGAAAAGCCCTAGAGGCATATGTAATAAGGTTTGGAATTACAATATAATGAGAAGTGATCTTTGAAGGTTGGGTTTTTACCTTGTAGGGTTTTTCCAGGATAAATCTTGTGTCATGTGTTTTTGAGTATCTTTTATCATTTGTATGTTGTTGTTACATTTCTATTAGGATGAGGGTATTAGTTTTTTAAGGTTGCAAGGCTAGATAGTCCTCCATTGGACCCTCCTATCTTGACTACATCAAGTGGTATCAGAGCTACTTATGAATCTATTGGGATGGTTGCAAATCTGTTGAGATGGTTGAGGATCTATTGGGAAGATAGAAAGTGTTGGAAGAAAATTGGAAACCATAGAGTGTAACAAGTGTCACTGTAGAAGAAAGATCTGGGTAATATTTTCACATTAAGTTGTTTATTTGATTTGTTTCAATGGGAAAGATGGGAAAGAGAGTGAAGAAAGAAAATGAAAGTCTAATATGCAAGAAGGATATTCTGGAAGAAGAATTGTGTGAAATCAAAAGGTATAACACAGAGTTGATGGAGAGGATAAAAGAACTAGGAGAAGGAAAATATGATGCTTTTGAAGAAGAATTGGAAAATGTAAAAGGAAAAATGAAGAATTAGAAGAAGAATTAAAGTTATTTGGGTATGTCAAAATGAATTTTGAAGAATTGGAAGAAGGATACAAGTTATTTGGTCAAATTGAAAAGAGGAACATAGATCTGAAGGAAAGCTTGGCGAGGTTGAAAAAGGAAAATAGTTTACAAGGGAATGAAATATCTGGATTGAAAGAATAGGTTAATCAATTAGAGCAATCACTTATAGCATGCAGGGAAGACAATGAAAATATAAGATCTAAGCCTAAACTTTGTGATGTTTCTTGTGATACTAATATTTGTGTGATACTACAAAATCTTCTTTAGAAGGTGAGATTAATGATAACAATGTAATTGAGTATGAAATTGTTGGTGATGGTGTTGACAATGTTGGTTACAAGATCATGAAAAGGATGGGATATGAAGGAAAAGGATTGGGAAAATATCAGCAAGGAATTATAGAGCCTATTGAGCTGGTAATGAGATCAAGAAATGAAGGCCTTGGATATATCAGAGGTAGGGATGTTGTCGCAAGTTCAAATAAGTCAACTTAGGGAAGAAAAGGTATTCATTGTTCTTATTGTAATAGGCTTGGAGATGAAAATGAAATGTGTTGGGATCTATACCCTTGTAAGCTCTGTTGATTAAGGAATCACTTTGAAAAGATGTGTTGGAATAAAATGTGGAGGAGAAAGCCTATGACAAGTTGTATACAGAAGGATTATGGATGGATTGATGGACTGAATTGGAAATTTGTTACTGGTGTGTTCAAAAATATGTATAGGCTGAAGTATTCATGTGTTGGAGAGAAAAGAGTATATAGAACAAACTACGGAGAGATAAGACCACATGCAGAGAAAACAAGGACAATAATTCATACTACAGAGGGAGAGATGATAGAAGTTTCTACCGTAGGAGCAAAGGAAGTCATAACTCTTACTGCAATGAAGCATATCAGAGGAATGAAAGAGGATTTGGTAGCAGAGGAACCTATTTTCAAGTTTGGAGGCTTAAAGCATCAAGTGCTGAATGTCACCAAGAGGATATTATTGGAGGAATAGTAACTAATGTAGAGATAACTTATGCAAAGGAAGAAGAGCCTATTGAATCATCAAGTTCAACAAAGAAACTGAAAGAGGGTGAGACATTAATCTTAAGGAGAGTTATGTTATAGAATTGAGGAACCAATGCAAGAGAAAGTTTGTGTATCAGAGTAAAGAAAATGTGGATAAGGAAATAGAGAAAAGTATAGGAGAAGTGTATCCAAAGCAAAAACTAGAAGATTTTGATGTGTGCGGAAGAAGTTGTATTTAGAACCAGGGATTAGGAAGTGTTGCAGAGGAAATTCAAGAATGTATCAAGGAATTAACATGATTGTTCTAGAGTATTAGGGGATGTTGAGACTATTTGACTCTTAGCTGATTAAAGTTGGCATCAAAGATGAATCTATTGATCTTGAGGTAGCCTACAAGTGTTTGACAATAGATCTCCAAACTAAGAGATAGTTATAATATTGTAGCCAGACTGCCAAACCTAGACCACCACAAAATGAAGAATTTGAGGCAGCTTGCAGAGGAGACTTACTCAGACTATCAACCATTGAGGCAGTGCAAAGTCTTGCAAGCAGAGCACCAAATTTAGATCATTGGAAGTGAGAAAGAACTAAAGGCAGTTTGCATGGAGGACCTATACAGACCACCGATCATTAGGTAGTACAGTGATTTATGAACATATCTCCAAACTTGAGGCAGTTTGCATGGATGACTTGAATAGACCGCCAACCTTGAGGCAGTTGCAAGTAACTATGAATAGACTTTCAAACATATCCTAAGAGACAACATTAATTCTCAAAGAATACAGACGAAAGTGAAGAGGGTCACTTTTGAATTAACCCTGAGAGTATGATGCAGGAGCATTTGTAAGTCATTCAAGTAAATTAAGATAGCTAATGTTGAATTGCAGAATGCTAGGAAGAGGCATTAGAGATTACCACATTTTACTGTATTTGCACATTAGAGTGTGTGGAGTAGGAATTAGCATCTACTTATCATCATCTTCATCATATTCAAAATTTAGGTCATTTGGATTTGTTTCTTGAAAGTTATCGCTATTAGGTGATTGTTAGTTTTCTCAGACCATAGCAGTCAGTGTTTAGTTGAAGCCTAATTGGGTTTGCGGAGCAATTCCATGACTTGTGGAACCTAATGGAACATCATACAAGGTAAATTGGGTCTAGATAGACCTTAGTGGAGAACTGCACCAAGTTTCCATCATTTGCGGAGCATTGTTGAGTGTTGGACACTAACCTACTTGTTTCTACACGTTTCATACTACCCGTCACAATTAGGCCGATAAGATAATGTTGTGAAGGCTTGTAGATAATATAAATGAAGGATAAAGGATTGTTTCAAGGCAACAACAAAGGATGAGGAAAGTGTGTGAAGACATGATGCAAAAGGTGAATTGTTTGATCCTAGAAGGTAGTAGAGTAGAAGCACAAGACTAAGCATAGGGTAGAAGAAGATACAAAGCAGAGGATTGAGAAGGAGAAGAAAGAGGACATGGAAGAAGGTTGTTGTATGAATCTTTTGTAAACTTGGGCTATAGCCTAGCACATGAAAAACCTTAGAGGCTGATGCAGAAGTATCCTTGGTTCAAGAGAAATCTTGCATCAACCAAAAACATTTGCATTTCAATTTGTTTCTTTTCATTTTCCAGTTCAGTTCGGGTAGTTCAATCAGAAGTAGTTTCTGCATTTTACCACAATTGCATTTTAGACCTTGTGGAGTTGGACTTAGCATCTACATCATATCTAGAATTCAGAGATCGACACATCAATACCAGAAAGATATTGCTATCAAAAGATTGACTATTTCTCAGAGCAAAGCATCTTGATATTCATTGGCAACCAGCTGAAAGAGAAACTTGCGGAAGCACTTCCCGATCGTTGGAGCCTAATGACACATCATTCAATGATCTTTGGTTTGTGGTCGACATTCCTAGGAGATCCACAAATCATTCCATTCATTTTCTGGAAGTGTTCTATGCATTTAGGTCTGACCTATTTGTATACACACGTTACATCTCTTCATTGGAATTTGTGATCTTCCTTGGCTGACGTGGAGGAATCTATTGATCTGGATTTGATATATATTGATGCAATAGATCCTTAGGAAAGTAGTTATCATGATTTAGAAGATTGATAGTTTAGATTTTGTGTGAAGGAGCTTCAAACTTTTATCTTGTACATGTATGTAACCAGGCCTTTGAGCCCTAATTGTAAGCCCACATGTTGCTAGCTGATCTTTATTTGAATTCTATGATATACTGAATGACTAAATCTGTATTTGTTCCATTTCTTTGAGTTGTTTCTGTTGTGTTTACTCTCACTGCATGGTTTGGACAGTTCATTTTGTGAACCCTCCTACCGTGACTACACCAAGTGGTATAAGAGTGAAAGTTTGAATCTTTGGGAGCGAATTGAGTGAAGTTGGCGAAGGAATTCCATAAGATCTTGTTGTGGATAGATCGCTGAATTGAGGTAGGTTACTTGTGTTGCAACCTATCGACGATTGTGAGGCAGTTGTCACCTTGTAGCCCAATCACCGAACCTGAGGCAATTTACACTTGATCCTAGGAAGAATGCCACTGAGGAGAGTTGCCGCTGTTGGAACAATGGCTGGTAGAATGGATGACATAATGGAGATGGTGAAAATAATGTGAATTCAATTGGATGCTGTTGAAGAAGATAGGTGAAGAGGATTGACACCTAGACCTAATGTTGAAAGTGATGATGAAGAAGAATCTCAACCCGTTGAACAAGTTGGTGAAACCCTAGGAGGTGATGAAGAAGAAGAATCAAATCAAGTAAAGATATTGCGAGCTATTTCAAAGATTTGAAAGAGACCTAGAATTGATGTGTCGAATTATACTAGTAATTTAAACCCTAAAAAATTGATTGACTAGATAAATGACATGGAAGAATACTTTGAATATGAGGAAATTGAAGATCTGGAGAAGGTGAAATTTGCAAAAACAAAGTTGAAAGGACATGTTGCTATATGGTGGAAGGAAGTTCAGTTGGAAAGAAATAGGAGAGGGAAAGAAAAGATTACAAAATGGGATAGGATGGCGACAAAGTTGAAGAATCAGTTTATAGCTACTGACTATGAGTTGGAGCTATTGAAAAGATTGAAAAATCTAAGACAAATGGAGAAATCTATGAAGGAGTATACTGAAGAATTTCACAAAATGATCATAAGAGGAGGACATAGTGAAGAAATCAAGGAGAAAGTGGCTAGATACATCAATGGACTAAGATTGAACATTCAAGAGGAACTAAGCCTAGTAAGGATGGCATCTTTGGAAGAAGCATATCAGTTTTCCCTAAAAGTTGAAGAGAAGATGAATAAAAGACATGATCAGAGATAGAGATGTAGAGGAGGCAAATTTTAGAGAGGAATGACTTATTCCAGAGGAGACAGATCACATCCGGAGCAGAATAAGTTTGAAAGCCCATTTAAAAAGGATGACAGAGATACTAATACATACTAGAGAAATGATAGAAATTTTCATCCTAGAGGCAACTATAATTCATACCAAAATGAAGGATACATAATAGGAGGAAGAGGATTGGCTAAAAGAACATTCAGAGGTACTTGTTTCAAGTGTAGAGGTGAATGACATAGAGCATTTGAATGTAATCAGGATAGCACAAGTAAGAGGACAGAGAATAGTGGAAGAGCAGCTTATGTTGAAGAGGAACCTATTGGATCACCTAGTTCTATTGGTAAACTAGAGAAAGGAGAATCACTTAAGATGAGGAGAGCACTATTTCAAGAAGAAACAAATGAGGAACCACCGCAGAGGAAGAGATTATTCAGGACAAGATGCAAATCAGGAGGTAAGTGTTGTAAAGTTATAATTGATAGTGGTAGTTTAGATAACCTAGTTTCAGAGGAGATGGTGACTAAGCTGAAGTTGGAAAGATTGAAACACCCTGAGCCTTATCAGATAGCATGGATTTGGGATGATCATAAGGTACTGGTGAGTGAACAATGTTTGGTGAAATTTCATATTGGATCTTATCATAATGAAGTCTTGTGTGATATTATGCCTATGGATGTATGTCATATCTTGTTGGGTAGACCTTGGAAGTATGATAGAAAAGCTATACATGATGGGAGAAAGAATACATATACTATAACATCAAATGGAAAGATAATTACTTTGATTCCTTTAGAGGATGATCCTAAAGATGTGGTATGTGGGAATGCTAGAATTTGTTTGGTAGATGGAAGGAAATTTCTGGATGGATTGAGACATGAGAATATGTGCTTTGCTTTGATTCCTAAGAAGCCTGAAACATTGAAGAAAGAAACTGAAGAAGAATAACTAGAGGAGATAAGAGAGTTACTCACAGAGTATGAAGACATCATATTAGATAATGTACCTGAAGGATTGCCACCTATAAGGAATATCAATCATCACATGGATCTTATACCAGGAGCAAGTTTGCCTAACAAAGTAGCACACCAGATGACACTGGTAGAGAATGAAAAACTAAATAGATAGATACAAGAGTTGTTGGGAAAAGGTTCAATCAGAGAAAGTTTGAGTCCTTGTGCAATACCTGCAGTGTTAGCACCGAAGAAGGATGGAGAATGGAGAATGTGTACTGACTCTAGAGAAATAAACAAGATCACAGTTAAGTATAGATTTCCTTTACCCAGGATGGATGATATCATGGACTATTTGAGTGGAGCAAGATATTTTACAAAGATAGACTTGAAGAGTGGATACCATCAGATTAGAATCAGAGAAGGAGATGAATGGAAGACTACTTTTGAAACAAATGAAGGATTGTATGAGTGGTTAGTGATGCCCTTTGGATTGACAAATGCACCGAGTACTTTCATGAGATTGATGAATGAAGTTCTGAAGAAATTCTTTGGTAAGTTTGTGATTGTATACTTGGATGATATTTTGATTTTTAGTAGAACAAAAGAGGAACATTTGTGGCATATTAAACAAGTTTTACAGAGACTAAGAGAAGAGAAATTGATGATAAACATCAAGAAGTGTAGTTTCATGAAGGAAGAACTAGTATATTTGGGATTTGTGATTTCTACGGAAGGATTGAAGATGGATCCTAAAAAAGTGAAAGTAATTATTGAATGGCCTACACTGGAGAGCATTGGAGAAGTTAGATCATTTCATGGATTGGCTAGTTTCTACCAGAAGTTCATAAAAAATTTTAGTTCAATTTATAACCCTATGACAGAGACAATGAGAGGAGATAGAAAAGATTTTAAGTGGACATCTGGAGTAGATAAAAGTTTTGAGTTGTTGAAGTAGAAAGTGACAGAGCAACATGTTTTGGCATTACCAGATTTCAATAAGGTATTTCAAGTTGATTGTGATGCAACTAGAACTGCGATTGGAGTAGTGTTAAGTCAAGAAGGTAGACCTGTAGCATATTTTAGTAACAAGTTGAATGATGCAAGGAGAAGATATTCAGCCTATGATCAAGAGTTCTATGCCATAATTTAAGCCTTGAAGAAGTGGAGACATTACGTGTTGCCTAAGGAGTTTGTGTTGTATACAGACCATCAAACTTTACAATATTTGAACAGTCATGGTAAGTTAAATTAGAGACATATGAGATGGGTAGAGTTCATGCAGAGTTATACTTTTGTGTTGAAGCATAGGAGTGGTAAATCAAACAAAGTTGTTGATGCCTTGAGTAGGAGAAGAAACTTGGTGACAGAGATGAGAGTTGAAGTGTTGGGTTTTGATGAATTAAAGAACATGTATGAGGGAGACACTTATTTTGCAGAACCTTAGAAAGCATGAAAGGAACCTATTGTGACAGATAGGAGTAAGTGGTTGGACTATTTCATTCAAGAAGATATGTTCAAAGGAAATCAGTTATACATACCTCAAAGTTCAATGAGAGATAATTTGATCAAGGAGAAACATAGTGGTGGATTGGCAGGACATTTTCGCATTGATAAGACAATGGCTTTGATAAGTGGAAACTACTTTTGGCCTTAGATACATAAGGATGTTTAGAGATTTGTGCAGATTTGTAGAGTTTGTCAAGTTGCAAAAGGAAGTAGTCAGAATACTGGATTGTATAAACCTTTGGCAGTACCAGAGAGACCTTGGGAAGACATAAGCATGGATTTTGTGATGGGATTGCCTAAGACACAGAGAGGACATGATTCAATATTTGTAGTGGTTGACAGATTTTTAAAGATGGCTCATTTCATACCTTGCAAGAAGACAACTGATGCAGTACATGTAGCTGACCTATTTTTCAAGGAGATTGTGAGATTACATGGATTACCTAAGAGTAAAATTTTAGACAGAGACATAAAGTTTGTTGGATACTTTTGGAGGACACTTTGGAAGAAGATGAAGATAGATTTGAAGTTCAGTTCAGCTTTTCATCCACAGACTGATGGACAGACAGAGGTAGTGAATAGGAGTTTTGTTGAGATATCTGGTTGGACAGAAAGCAAGAAGTTGGGATTTGATTCTTTCACAAGCAGAATTTGCATACAATAATTCAGTGAATAGGAGTACTAGAAGAACACCTTTTGAGATTGTTACTAGAGTAAACGTTAAATGAGTTGCAGAATTGAGGGATGTCAGTATGGAAGAAAAGATAAGTACAGAAGCAAAAGAATTTGCAGACCACATAAAGACAGTACATAATCAGGTTAAGAAGCATTTGGAGAATATGAACAGTAAGTACAAAGAGAAGGCAGATGAGAAGAGAAGACATAATGAATTTGAAGTGGGAGATGAAGTAATGGTGTGTACTTGAGAAAATAAAGATTTCTAGTTGGGACATATAACAAGTTAAAGATGAAGAAGTTTGGACCTTGTAAGATACTCAGGAAATGCATATGAAGTAGAGTTACCAGAGATATTGGGCATATCACCTATTTTGAACATTGTAGACCTATATCAGTATCATAAAGCAGAGTTTAGTGACAGCATGGAAGAAGACTTGAAGAAGTAGTTACCACAACAAGCACTAGAGTAGACTGAAGACATTTTAGACAGCAAAATTAGACGTGGCACTAGAGGAAGACAGTACAGAGAATACCTTGTGAAGTGGAAAGGCAGATTGGAAGAAGATTCATCATGGATTTCTCAGGCTGAGGTGGACCGTCTTGGTTCTCCCCTAGCCCCAAAAAAGTGAGGGACTCACTTTTTCAATAACCCCAGATGTCTGATGTAGGAGCATCCCTAGTTCAAGAGCAATCTTGCATCAACCAAAAACATTTACATTTCAGTTTGTTTGCAGTTCAGTTTATTTCTTTTCATTTTCCAGCTTAATTCAGGTAGTTCAGTCAGAAGCAGTTTCTGCATTTTGGTCTGCATTTTACCATAGATGCATTTAAGACCTTGTGGAGTTGGACTTAGTATCTACATTCATTCATCTACATCATATCCAAAATTCAAAGATCCGCACATCAATACTGGAAAGATATTGCTATCAAAAGATTAACTATTTCTTAGAGCAGAGCATCCTGATATTCACTAGCAACTCGCTGAAGGAGAAACTTGCAGAAGCACTTCCCAATCTTTGGAGCCTAATGACACATCATTCAATGATCTTTAGTTCATGGCCGACCTTCCTAGGAGATCCGTATGTCATTCCATTCATTTTTTGGAAGTGTTCTATGCATTTAGTTCTGACCTATATGTATACACACGTTACATCTCTTCATTGGAATTTGTGATCTTCTTGGCCGATGCGGAGGAATCTATTGATCTAGACTTGATATATATTGATGTAATAGATCCTTAGGAAAGTAGTTATCATGATTTAGAAGATTGATAGTTTAGATTTTGTGCGAAGGAGCTTCAAAGGTTTATCTTGCGCATGTATGTAATCAGGCCTTTGAGTCCTAACTGTAAGCCCGCATGTTGTCAGCCGATCTTTATTTAAATTCTATGACATACTAAATGACTGAATCGGCATTTGTTCCATTTCTTTGAGTTGTTTCCATTGTGTTTACTCTTGTTGTATAGTCTGGACAGTTCATTTTGTGAACCCTTCTACCATGACTGCACCAGAGACATGTAATGAGGTTTGGAATTACAATATAGTGATAAGTAACCTTTGAAGGCTAGGTTTTTCTAGGACAAATCTTGTGTCATGTGTTTCTAAGTATATTTTATCATCTGTATGTTGTTGTTACATTTTTTTAGGATCAAAGTGTTAGTTGTTTAAGGCTACAAGGCTGGACAGTCCTTCATTGGACCCTCCTCCCTTGACTTCATCAAGTGGTATCAGAGTTGGTTGCAAATCTATTAGGATGGTTGAGGATTTGTTGGGAATATAGAAAGTGTGAAACCCTAGAGTCTAACAAGTGTCACTGTAGAAGAAAGATCAAGGAAAGAAAGAACCGAGTAAGGTTTTCACATTAGATTGTTTATCTAATTTGTTTCAATGGGAAAGATTGTAAAGAGAGTGAAGAAAGAAAATGAAAACCTAATATACACAAAGGATATTCTAGAAGAAGAATTGTGTGAAATCAAGAGGTATAACACAGAGTTGATGGAGAGGATAAAACAACTAGGAGAAGGCAAATATGATGCTCTTGAAGAAGAATTGGAAAATATAAAAAAGGAGAAATGAAGAATTAGAAGAGTTAAAGTTATTTGAGTTTGTCAAAAGGAATTTTGAAGAATTGGAAGAAGGATGCAAGTTATTTGGTCAGATTGAAAAGAGGAACATAGATCTGAAGGAAAGTTTGGTGAGGTTGAAAAAGGAAAATAGTTTACAAGGGAGTGAAATATCTGGATTGAAAGAACAGATTAATCAGTTAGAGTAGTCACTTGTAGCATGTAGGGAAGGGAATGAAAGTCTAAGATCTAAGCCTGAAATTTGTGATGTTTCTTATGATACTAAGGATTTGTGTGATACTATAGAAGCTTCTTTACAAGGTGATATTGAAGATAACAATGTAACTGAATTTGAAATTGTTGGTGATGGTGTTGACAATGTTGGTTACAAGATCATGAAAAGGATGGGATATGAAGGAAAAGGATTGGGAAAATATTAGCAAGGAATTATAGAGCCTATTGAGCTGGTAATGAGATTGAGAAATGAAGGCCTTGGATATATCAGAGGTAAGGATGTTGTCACAAGTTCAAACAAGTCAACTAAGGGAAGAAAAGGTATGCATTTTTCTTATTGTAATAGGCATGGACATGAAAATGAAATATGTTGGGATCTATACCCTTGTAAGCTCTGTGTATTAAAGAATCACTCTGAAAAGATGTGTTGGAATAAAATATGGAGGAGAAAGCCTATGATAGGTTGTATACAAAAGGATTATGGATGGATTGATGGACTGGAATGGAAATTTGTTACTGGTGTGTTCAAAAGGATGTATTAGCTAAAGTATTCATGTGTTGGAGAGAAAAGAGGATATGGAACAAACTGTGGAGAGAGAAGACCACATGCAGAGCAAAACAAGGATAGTAATTCATACTACAGAGGGAGAGATGATAGAAGATTCTACCACAGGAGAAAAGGAAGTCATAATTCTTACCACAATGAAGCATATCAAAGGGATGAAATAGGATTTGATAGGAGAGGATCCTCTTTTCAAGTTTAAAGGCAAAAATGATCGAGTGTTGAATGTCACAAAGAGGGTATTATCAAATGAATAGTAACTAATGTAGAGATAACTTATGCAGAGGAAGAAGTGTTGGAGCCCAATACAACACTAAGAGGGGGGTGAATGAGTGTTGTGTAAAAATCAGACAATTTAAAACTTATCAAAATTGAGGGAGAATATGTTAACAATCAATTATCATATTTTGCATCAAGGAGATAAAAATTGAATGTTTAGACTTGAAAAGACAATCAACAACACACAATTTATGAAACAAGGACACAAAGAATTAGGAGTAGAAAACCCTCTAGGGGTAGAAAAACCACTCATGAACTACCTCACTGGCTTAATTTTGAAAAACTTCTTTACAAGGCCTCACTGGATGATATATGTGTCTCACTGACAAATGAAAGGTCTCACTGACCTACAAGCCTCACTATCATACAAGTTGTCACAAGAAGTCTCACTGACTTTTGACAATTTCACCAATATCAAGAGAGCAAGTACAACAATCAGGGGATTTCCCTATTTCAATCAAGCACATATACCTTATATCTCTTCTTTCACTTTCAATAAATTCTTTACCAAAAAATTTAATCTTCAACCTCTACAAAAAGGATAAAATGATGTTCTCTTTTGATGTCAATCAAATCACCAAATCATCTTTTGATATCTACACAATCTTCAATAACTTCTTCAATATACTCTTAGTCACAATTTCAATATTTGTAAAAATCATCTCTGCAAAAGAAATACATTACAAATACCAATTATCTCTACACAAAAATTTATCCCTACAAAAATCAATCAACTCTGCATTATTCTTGATTCTATCTTTGCATACAAATTTATCATATTAATCTCTCTGCAACCCTCATCTCAATCATCTCTATTAATCCTTTGACAATTCATTCTTGAAATCACCTGATTCACCTGTGATTTCTCTATCAAGAACATCACACATAAAATATGTCTTTTACACTGCATATTGGTTCACACACTCATTCATCTATATTTGCTTTTTAAAAGAATCTTCATAAAAATGTCCTTGTCATTGCATGTTGATCCACACAACAACTCTCTAAAACAATGCATCTGCAAAACCATTATAAATGAGATGACCTTTCAATTACACTTCTTCAATTTTCCATCTGCTCCATTTCAAGAGTAAAATAATTCTCTTCATATTCTATTTTCCACAAAAACCTTTCTTCTTCTTCTTCTCTTGCAAAAACCATCTCCAAACAAAAGATCAAAAAATTAAACTTTCAATATCAAACCCCATTCATCTTCTGAGCCCTCTTGCAATTTCATATTTATTTTTCCTTGCATCATAAAAAATTTCATGTCTTCCATATACAAATCCTCTTTGCAAAAAAAAAAAATTCTCCCAAGAAAAATCATATGAGTCTTCTCATTCGAAGGGCAATAAAAAATCTCTCCTTTAAAAGAATAACTTCTTAAAAAATAACACTCTAAAAAAATCTCTTTCCTTAAAAAAACTCTCCTTATTAATCTCTCTGCCATGAGTGAAAAAAATAGAAAGAATTCTTAAAAAATTTCTTTTAAAAAAACTCCACAAAATCTGCCTTTGTATCTCCTCTTAAAATCTCCTTAAAATAGCTTTTTTCAAAAAGACTAAAAATAGTCTTTTAAAAAAAACTTTTTATGACTTTCTAAAAAATCGTACCCAACACTAAATAGCCTTTTATGATTTTTGGTGCTTATTACATATGACTTATTCTCACATTCCATATGACTTATTTCTTTAGACATCAAATAAGGAGATAAACATAAAGTTTTTTAAATTTAAAACCAAAGCCATAAATATGGCATAATTCACTCCTTAAAAGCCTTTCTTCTTGGCACTCAATGCATATTTAAACATAGCCTTTTAATGGCTTTTTTTAGCACTCATTAATAAGAAGACCCTTGATTACTTTTTAGTGCCCAAATCACTTAAGAGGTAAACTACTTCACTTGGTAAATAGAAGAGAGGGCCAGTTGAGCAAGCAGCATAAGGACCCTTCAAAAGGTGACTTTTAAGTTATGAACCTATAGTAGCAGGTCACCGTTAATTTAAAACAAAAATGCATAGATCATATGATAGTCTATTCAAGGATATTATTATATGATTATTTAAGGCATATTTAAACCATTTCCCTGACTTATGACATTAGTCAGTTAAATGAATACTTTTGCCAAGAACATTTTAGTCTCTGCCACTAAACCTCTTATACAATGAATGTGACATGAAGTAACAGTACCACTAATCTCTGCAGTTATGATGAAGACATATTGAAGGTATCCATTCAACATTACTCCTCCAAAGCAACATATCAACAACCTTAGCCTTGAGCATGACTTGAGATCCTTTGAACTAAGATCATCATCATGATTCCATCTTATACCTTTGTTATGAACTTACTAAAGACACATTGTACTCTTGTGTCCTTGAAAATACATTCTCAACATGAAGTGATCCTCACATATGAAGCATGATCATTAAGAAATGAACTTCATCTTAAACAACCTGCACTTTGAATGTGAGTAAACAAACTGAAAACAACTTGTCACATGTGAGTGACCAATACAAGTGTTCTTGTTCAACCTTGAAATATGAACATTTACCTTTAACAACATACCTGATCTCAACCTAATAAATACATCACATTTGAAAGAACACCATAAACTTGACATCAATTAGACTAAGAATTCAACACCTTTTTGACATCAATGACAATCTACTTTCATCAAGAAGAGCCTATTGAATCATCAAGTTCAACAGAGAAACCAGAAGAGGGTGAGACATTGATCTTAAGGAGAGTTGTGTTGTATAACTGAGGAACCAGTGTAAGAGAAAGTTTGTGTATCAGAGTAAAGGAAATGTGGATAATGAAACAAAGAAAAGTACATAAGTGTATGCATAACATAAATTGGAAGATTTTGATGTGCGGAAGAAGTTGTAGTTAGAACCAGGGATTAGGAAGTGTTGCAGAGGAAATTCAAGAATGTATCAAGGAAGTAACATGATTGTTCCAAAGTATTAGGAGATGTTGAGACTATTTGACTCTTAGTTGATTAAAGTTGGTATCAGAGATGAATCTATTGATCCTAAGGAAGCTTACAAGTGTTTGACAATAGAGTGCCAAATTGAGAGGTAGTTGTATCATTGTAGCTAGACCACCGAACCTAGACCACTGCAAAATGAAGAATTTGAGGTAGCTTGTGGAGGAGACTTGCTCATACTACCGACCATTGAGGCAGTGCAAAGGCTTGCAAGAAGAGCACTGAATTTAGATCATTGGAAGTGAGAAAGAACTAGAGGAATTTTGCATGGAGGTCCTATATAGACCACTAACCATGAGGCAGTACAATGATTTGTGAATAGATCACTAAACTTGAGGTAGTTTGCATGGATTACTTGAATAGACCGTCGATCTTGAGGTAGTTAAAAGTACCTGTGAACAAACCACCAAACATATCCTAAGAGACAACATTGATTCTAAAAGAATACAGACCAAAGTGAAGAGGCTCACTTTTCAGTTAACCCCGAGAGTCTGATGCAGGAGCATCTGGAAGTCATTCAAGTAAATTAAGATAGATAATGTTGAGTTATAGAGTGCTAGGAAGAGACATTGGAGATTGCCGCATTTTACCACATTTGCACATCAGATTGTGTAGAGTAAGAATTAGCATCTACTTATCATCATCTTCATCATATTAAAAATTTAGGTCATTTAGATTTGTTTCCTAAAAGTTATCACTATCAAAAGATTCATCAACTTTCTCAGAGCAGAGCAGTCAGTGTTCAGTTGAAGCCTAATTGGGTTTGCAAAGCAATTTTGTGACTTGTGGAACCTAATGGAATATCATACAAGGTAAACTGGGTCTAGATAGACCTTAGTGGAGAACCACACCAAGTTTCCATCATTTGTGGAGCATTGCTAAGTGTTGGACACTGACCTACTTGTTTCTACACGTTTCATACTACTCGTCATAATTAGGCCGACAAGATAATGTTGTGAAGGCTTACAAAGGATATAAATGAAGGATAAAGGATTGTTTCAAGGTAACAGTGAAGGATGAGGAAAGTGTGTGAAGACATGATGTGAAAGGTGAATTGTTTGATCGTGGAAGGCAGTAGAGTAGAAGCAGAAGACTAAGCAAAGGGTAGAAGAAGATATAGAGTAGAGGATTGAGAAGGAGAAGAAAGAGGACACGGAAGAAGGTTGTTGTATGAATCTTTTGTAAACTTGGGTTGTGGCCTAGCACATGAAAATCTTGAGAGGCATATGTAATGAGGTTTGGAATTAAAATATAATAAGAAGTGATCTTTGAAGGTTGGGTTTTTCCCTTTTAGGGTTATCCCAGGATAAATCTTGTGTCATGTGTTTTTGAGTATCTTTTTATCATCTGTATGTTGTTCTTACATTTTTTTTAGGATTAGGGTGTTAGTTATTTAAGATTACAAGGATGGACATTTCCTCATTGGACCCTCCTACCTTGATTGCATCAAGTAAGTCACATAATTGCTCCACAAACTCAATTAGGCTTCAACTGAACACTAATTGCTCTAGTCTAAGAAAACTGATGATCTTTTGATAGCTATAACTTTCAAAAAACAAATCCAAATGACCTAAATTTTAAATATGATGAAGATGATGATAAGTAGATGCTAATTCCTACTCCACATATTGTGATGTGCAAATGAGGTAAAATGTGGCAATCTCCAATGTCTCTTCCTGGCACTTTGCAACTCAACATTAGTTGTCTTAATTTACTTGAATGAGTTTTGGGTGCTCCTGCATCACTCAACCTTTGTACTACTTGTACCAAATTCTCTTATTTCAAAAGCAGTTAAGGTACCAAGCAACTGATCTTTGGTAAACTGATTCAGATTTTGTAATTCTTGAATAGTAGAAACTTTATGACTATATGCTTTAGGAAGAGTTCTGAGTACCTTTAATACCACTTCTTTTTCTTCCACATCTCCACCAAGTCCTTTGATGCCATTAGCAACTTCATCCACCTTCTTTAATTATCATCTTCAGACATTCGCATGGTCTCAAACATGAGCTCCAAATTCTACATTTTAGCTTTCTTGACCTTATCATCTCCTTCATAAATACTTTTTAACTTTTTCTAGATTTCATAAGCTATTTTAAGTTTCATAACTTTCACCAATTCAGAATTAGTAATACCACTTAAAAGAGCATACCTGTTTTATAGGACAAAGGTGGATAAATGAAAACAAGGATTTAGATCCTCCTTTCTCTACAAACATTCAAGGACATATCAACTGAGTTGAATCACACTTTTGGGAGAGGATTCACCTACAGGTTAGGCTGTCACTTGGAATGATGTGGAAATTTAGAGTTTGTCAATTAATGTATCAATTTAATGTTTAAATAGTCTTAAAACCCTAATTGTACAAAACAGTAAGTAAATTGATGAATTACAAAAAATGCTTGCAGACTAAGGTAGTAAACAGAGATTAGTTGCTAACCATTTTTTTAAGTTTGGGATGCAGAACACTCAAGTACACTACCACTAGCGCCCCTATCCAAGGTGGTGTTTTCTTTGTGGAATATTGATCTCGTTCTGACACTCATGATCACTATACTTTCTATTTCTGTCCTGAGAAATGCGAAGGACACTACCACTAGCACGCAAGTCCAAGGCTAGATGTTTTTTAGGGTGTTGGAGCCTCTTTCGATGTTGATTATCACTGTCACAATGATTTCTATGTTTGCAACTCCAGAGGACATTGCCACTAGCGCCCATGTCCAAGCAGTCCTTTTCTTCAGGGATTTAGAATTTGCACACTGTCTTACTATTCCCTGCAACTCCACTTCGTCAAGATGCGACACCTGTAACCTACAATCACAAGGAGAGTGGTTGGGGGTTGTGGTGTTTATGGTATTGCCTTAGTCAAGCCTCAGAGAGACATTCAAGTCTTCTAAACACCATTGTCAGATAAAGAGTCCGTATCCCTGCGGGATAGAGGCAAAATCCAAAAGATAAATGATTGAAAACACAAATAAATGTCACCTTAGAGGTGTAACTCTCATGGAAGGAAGAAGATCTTTCATACTATGAGGAGATGGATTGATGAAGTCCAAATCTACAACAAACAAACACAACAACACAATATTGCTCTGCCACATAATAAAAACCTTGAATCACTTTAGCATAAGATCAGAAGTTTGCAATATCCATCTCTCTAGTTTACAAATGAAACACTAAACATGCTTATATATGCAACAACACACATTCCTACTAAGAATTTTGCAATTCAAACTTGAGGTGTCGACATAGGACCTAACTAATAGTCATGAAACTGACATTAGAATTTAGGGCTGACCCAAAATGGGACAGGACTAGGGCATTAGCGCCCAAGTACACCCTCTTGATTTAGGTCAGGATCTATTTAAATAGTGGCCCCTAGGTCCTATTTTCCATAACACTTAGGGGTTTTCTCATCAGGATTCAAAATTAACATGCAAGATGCTTATAATGCATTCTAAAGGACCTGGGAGCTAAACCTTAAAAGGGAAAAGTCCCAGGGAGACATTTTTTGACATAACATTTAGCCCCCACTTTAATGTATGTATAAACACAAGGCCCATACATGCATTAAAGTATGGTAAAAACACAACAAACATGCCAAGCACTTGAAGCTAATGCATACACAAAGATTAAGGAACTACTTCTAGCTCCCAGTCTCAGGTATACATTAGAGAAAACACATTACAGACATGCCAAACATAGTGAAGATAGTATCAGGCACACAAAACATGGAGAAGATAGTATTGAAGGCACACAATACACAATGAATACATAAGAGCAGTCACACAAGACATGATGAATGCAGAGATATTTCTTTTTTATTTTCATTTTCATATATAAATGCAAATGCAAATACATGGAAAGTAAAAATGCAACATACAACCCCAAAGGGAAAACATGTCAAACAAACCGTGAGTGTAGGTGGAGTCCATCGCTACACACACAAGAGGGGAAAACACACCATACAAAGCCCAGGTGGAGGTTAACCATACAAGGGGGAAAGCACATGGAAGACACGAGCACTGTATAGCATGCCAAAGACATACTATACATCTAAAACACGACAAACAAGTGATGGAAGAAACTTATTGCTAAGCCCCCACCATCTCAAGCACGCTATAGGCACACCTAATAGTTGGGCTTATGCCACAACAACCACCAAAGACACACTTAATGGAGGATAGTCTCAAATCCAACTCCACCTACTCAGAGGACTTTTGAGATAAAAGGATGTGCACTAGCTCAAAAGATACATCATCTTGCCTCACACAGAGGGCTTTTGAATAAAAGGATATGCATGATATCCTGCCTCTATAGAGGGCTTTATGATTGCAATATAAAATAAAGATGTGCACTCGCACAAAGATACAACATCCTGCCTCTGTAGAGAGCTTACAAACATGCTTCATTAGTACCAAAATCATCAAACAACTTACCTTATATGCCCCCACCCTAAGGTGGTTGATATCATGTACTGATATCAAGCACATTAAGGTAGGAAGAAAACACACAAGGGAACAAGAGCTTTCACAAAGCCCATGCCTGTAGAAGTGACATGCACTTTACGATCACCAAATGTTCCCACAAACACACAATTTCCTACAAGAAGAGGGGTTAGAAATATTTCCATAAGATGATGACCACATCACATGATAAAAGCAATGTATAACATAATAACATCAAGAGCCAAGGTTGCACTACAGATTTGAAACCTAAGTATAACCATGGGGCTATACCATAGAGATCTCAGAACTGAGTGTAACCAAGGTGAGACACAAGATAAACAAAGTGCATGGAGCAACAACATTGTTATGGTTTGTTAGAAAATATTAGACATCATCAAAGTATCACACAGAGTGATTCTACTATCCAAGCATTAGATAATATATATCAACTCCATCATCATGTATGGACTAGGTCCATTTTTTCTTACTCACTAAAGGGACATGTGATCCATATTGGTCTTATTTGTTTTTTGTCATTTGTCGGCTAGGGAGAACCTCTAGAAGAAGATAAACAATAAATCAAGAGGGGAGAACAAGTGCCTTAGGGTTTTCACATAGGAGGGTGCCCCCAGGTCACCAACCGCAATGCTATGCCCCTAAGGTATGACACACAACAATAAAATAGAGGAGAGGAACAATATAGAAGAATGATGATACAAATATAAGAAGGATCACAACAAAGGCAATTTCCCAGTATCCCTGGCCTTACAAGAGTACCAAGGGTCATCCTAGGAGGCCTAAACAACACATAACACATCCTGAGGGGAACACAACACAAGAGAGAAAGGGTTAGAAATACTTACCTGATACAACCCAATGTTAAGAACATAAATATATAGGAAGAGGCCACTCTTGAGAGCAACTCTAATATTTTCTTTGAGTGTGGCTTAAAGAGAGAATATTTACCTGATCCAATGGGATATTTCTTAGCAGACAATTCTTGTCTATCAACTCAGGAGATCCTGCATGTTGCTTTGGTCTTGTTGATATTGTATTAACATTAAGTTTAGGATGATGAGAGGCTTTAGTGGGTTTCAAAGAACAGTATCCAATACCGACTATGTAGTTAATTCCAACAACTTGTAAAGGTACTCTAATTCCTTGTTGATTTACACCACAACCATTACCTACATAGTCGCAGATGTTATAAATAATTTTAAATCTTTGACCATAGAGGGATGTCCTTTCTTTACAAGATGGTGAAGTGGTACAGGAGCACCCCTTCGAAATAAAGAATAAGTCTAATTATAGTATGTTTTAATTTGTGATGTAATAAGGTCCATGTGACCAATTCTTATGTTTTAAGTCAATCTAGGATTGTGTGTTGACAGTTATAGTTTGTTATGTTAGCTGTCCTCCCAGCCGCTTGGAAGCTCCCAGCCGCTGGGAATCGAGTTTGTACTACTCGAGAGGAGTAGTTATTTATGCCCTAGATTAGTTTGTTTAGATAGAGTTCAGCATTGCGTATGAAAAAGAGAGACATTGTGTTTGGAGATGAAACTAAGCATTGTGGTACAGTGGGACTGTGAAGTCAGATAATTGTATGCATTTCTGATATTGAAATAAAGAAGATCCCATTGTTTCATTTGTCTGATCTTCGATCTATCTATGTGATCATATTTTCTTTTGTAGTTGAGATGGAATCATTCATCCATTCCACCGGTTGATTCTCTAAATCGGTGGAATGGACATGTATAGTAGTTTAGTTTGCATTCTCATTTTTCTATTTTTGAATTTCATGTTTTTGGGATCGATTTGTAGCATGCTATGATCTATCCTAGCATCCTCATGTGCTAGGGTTTGAAGGATAAAATCTAAGTTAAAATTGCCCAGGAAACAGATCAGCTCGATCTCAGAGTTTTTGGTGCAAATTTGTGAAGGCATCGGCGTGAGAAGAACCATCGGGTTGAGAAAGTTGCATTGAGCAGATAGGGGGCACTTTCACCAATCGGGGTAACAATTACAAAGTGCTGCCATCGAAGAGTACATCGGCATGAGATATGCTATTGGTGGAGAAGTGAAATGTTCTGCCGACGATGTTAGTCACACCAATGAATGAGGTCCGAAGGCTCATCGGGGTGACCGAAGGTATCAGTATAAGGTTGTTTGGTGTAGCCGATGTTATATGTCATAGCGACAAGTGTGAAAGGAAGAGTGGATAGTCCATCGGGGAGAGTTGGTGAAATTCTCAGTGAAAGAAGAAAGCATATCGGTGTAAGAGTGGGTATTGGTGAGCAAGGAGAATGTTTCGCTGATAGTCATAGCCTGGCCGATGGTGGAACCCGGCATTGGTAGTATCAGGGAGACAATAGAGATCGGCAAAAGACTCAAGGAGTTTGCCGATAGTGGGAGTCCCACTGATAGGTGATAAGGAGCTTGGCGTCGGCATGAAGTGGAGCGTCGGGGAGACCTTCCATGGCTAGACCGACATCGTAAGTGTTGCCGATAAGCAACTTAGTCAATAGAGGTGACCGGTAGCGAAGGTAATGGGAACCTATTCAGCAGGTTAGGGTTTGCATGTTTCGGTGTGACCTCAATCATCGGAGCAATTCAGAGTGGAGAGCCCGATAGGCACTATCTTGCCGATAGGCACATAAGCGAAATACTCATCAGGGTGAGATGGGTATCGGGGTGATAGTTTTTGAAGATGCTGATGGTTATAGTCTGATCAATGGGATATGTCGGTAAGACATTTGAACAACTCTTGCTAATGATAATAAAATCATCAAGTTCCACCATTAGTACATGTTTCTGGCTGTGGCTCTACATCAAATTGGTATTAGAGCAAAGGAAGGATCTTTCGAAAAAGATAAGAAGATAGTAAGATGTCAGATGAAGGAGGAACATCAGAGATTCTGACAAGGATGACCAACGCTAAGTTGGCAGTTCTAGTAAAGAAGCAGATTGCAGAGAGCATTTCTGTAAAGGCTCAGAATTAGGCATTGAAAAATGAGTTGGAGAAGTTGAGGGACAGAGTAGGTTCTGGTAAAGAAGAAGATAGGGAAGAAGAAGAGATCCCTAGGTGGAATGAGGAAGACATTCCTACAGACTAGAGACCCTTGATTAATGCCCTCAAATCCATGGAGAGGAGAACCATGGATGTGAAACTAGATTTGCCAGTGTTTACAGGAAAGATGGATCCTGATTCGGTGATGGAGTGGATAGACTCCTTAAACAATTTCTTCGAGACAGAGGAGATACCAGAACACCAGAGGGTAAAGATAGCCCAATCAAAAATGAAAGAGGCTGCATGAACTTGGTGGAATTTTATCCAAGATGACAGAGTACAAGAAGGAAAGCGCAGAGTTGCTACATGGAAGAAGATGATGGCTTTAGTGAAAGAAGCCTATGTTCCATTGGATTATAGCATCCAATTGCATAAGAGGAAACAAAATTTGAAGTAGAAGGAGCTAGATGTCGGCTCATATACAGAAGAGTTCATGAAGCTGTGTCAAGACAAAGGTAAAAGAGAGTGAGGAAGAAAAGGTAGCCAGATACCTTAATGGATTGAGGTTCAACATTCAGGAAGATTTGAATCTACATAACCTAGATACAGTTCATAAATGTTTTCAATTGGCATTGAAAGTGGAAGAGAAGTTAAAGAGAAGACAAGAACAGAACAATAGGGGAAGAGGAAAATAGCAAAGAGGTGGAAGAGGTCCTTTCAGAGGCAGAGGACATGGATTTGGATATCAGGGAGAATCCAGTCATGACAACAGTAAGGGAGATAACAGTCAAAACCAGAGAGGAAGTTACAATTAGCAAGAAAACTTCAGAGGCAGAAGACCTTTCAGAGGAAGATCTTGGGGCAAAGGATCTATCAGATGTTATAACTATAGTAAAGAAGGCCATATAGCTAGCAGATGTCTAGAAAAGGCAACAAGTTCAACAGGAGAAAGGAGAACGAATCTGATCCAAGAACCTGATAGCCAAAGTGCAACAAGCTCAAATGCTTTTCAAAGTGTGAATGCTCCTGACAATTATGGATATCTAGAGAGTGGAGAATCTCTGATGATGAGGAGAACAATGACCACCATGAAGGTACCTGACAAAGAACCCCCACAAAGAAAGTCTCTTTTCAGAACTACATGCAAGGAAAGAGGTAAGGCATGTAAAGTTTTAATTGATTCTGGTTCTACTAAAATTTTTGTATCTGATGAAATGGTAACAAAGCTTAATCTTAGAAGATTGCCTCACCCATCCCCATATAAGGTCTCATGGCTTACCCAAGGTCAGCAAACAGTTTTAGAAGAGCAGGCTTGGGTAGAATTTCATATTGGAGCATATAAAGATAAGTTACTGTTTGATATCACCAAGATGGATGCTTGCCATCTTTTATTTGGAAGACCATGGTAGTATGACTTGAAGGCACACCATGATGGTGTTAGGAACACCTATACAATCACCAAAGATGGTATGGTGACAGAGTTGGTCCCACGGACAGAGAAGGAGGAGAAATCAAAAGGAAAAGAGGTAAAGGTGATGCTGATGGAAGGAAAACAGTTCATGAAAGAAGTAGCAGCAGAAGGTGCAGTTGCATATGCCCTAATTCCATGTCTAACAGTGAATAGAGAACAACAACAAGAAGTCAAGAAAGAGAAGAAGCAGAGGTTCATAGACCCAGCTGTCCAAGAGCTATTGGATAAGTATAAAGGCATCATCTCTGATGGAATGCCAAGATCCCTACCACCTGTAAGGGATATCAGCCATTGCATAGATCTAATCCCAGGATCTACACTTCCAAACAAAGCGACATACAAGCTAACTCCAGAACAGAATGCAGAATTAGCAAGACAAATTAAGGAATTATTAGACACAGGTCGGATTGGTAAAAGTTTAAGCCCATGTGCAGTACCAACTGTACTAGCACCAAAGAAAGAAGGCACTTGGAGGCTTTGCATAGATTCCAGGGCTATTAATAAGATCACAATCAGGTATAGGTTTCCAATACCTAGGATAGAGGATTTACTTGATTGTTTGGGAGGTGCTAAGTATTTTACAAAAATAGATATGAAGAGTGGTTATCATCAAATCAGAATTAGGCTAGGAGATGAATGGAAAACAACATTCAAAACCAATGAAGGGTTGTATGAGTGGAAAGTTATGCCTTTTGGTTTATCTAATGCACCTAGTACTTTTATGAGATTGATGAATGAGGTTTTGAGAGAATTCATGGGAAAGTTTGTCATAGTATATCTAGATGACATTATGATTTTCAGCACCACAAAGGAAGAACATCTCAGACATATAGATTTGGTTCTCAAGAGGTTACACGAAGAGCAGCTGATGATAAATTTAGATAAGTGTTTGTTCATGTAGGAGGAGATCACATATTTGGGTTTTGTCATTTCACAAGGAAAGCTGCAAATGGATAAGGAGAAGGTGAGTGCTATATTGTCTTGGCCAACTCCAAGGACTATGAATGATGTCAGAAGTTTCCATGGGTTAGCAACCTTCTATAGAAAGTTTATAAGAGGGTTTAGTCATATTTGTGCAGCCATGCTTGATACTATAGAAGGAGGACAAAAGTGTAGAATTGCTTGGACTAAGGAAGCAGATGATTCCTTTGAAATATTGAAGAAGAAAGTGGCACAGTAGCTGGTGCAGGAGCACCTAGATATTTAAGTTTTGATTAAATGTTCAGTTGTCTTGTTTCATTTAATAAGGTCTTGGAGACCATTTTAATGATGTTATGAGGCTTGTAGCCATGCTTGTAGTTGGACTATGTCCCAATGTCGAAAGAATCTTTTGTTATGTTGTAGGTCCTAGTTAGGACAGCCATGTTATCTTAGGTAGTTTGCAAGAGTCATTAAATTTTAATATTTGTATAGGTTAGTCATTTAATATTCTCCATGTTTATTATCCTATAATGGCATGTCAAGGATAGAAAGGTGTGTAGATAGATTAGAAAGCAAGTGTTTAGAAAAACTTTCTAAAAAAACCTTCATTGCTATCCTAAAGAAAATGCAGTTTCTAAAAACAAGAAAACAGTTTCATTTTCTGCAGTTTCAAAGCAAAAAAAATCATGAAGGAAGCACGATGGTGGGTAGTTTGGTCGACCCCAAACATTTTGTATGCTTTGTATAAGGATTTTTTAAGCCAAAAAAGGTGGAGAATATTGATTAGATTGGAGGAAAATACCAAAAGAAGCTCTGTTTTATGGTTTTTTCTGCTTTTTTCTATTTTTTCACTATTTTTGCTACAGTACCCGCGATTGTATGGACTCACCAGAAGCTCTTAGCATATTGGATGGAAAGTAGATGGTGTTAGATTTAATTTGAGTCTTGTGTGGGATCTTAACAATGCACTAGGTGGAAGATATGACTAATTTCCCCAAAGCTGTTTTTTTTCTAAATTTGCTATTCACTTTTAAAAATCACTATTTTTCTGCAGTTTTCTGTACATGTACGGCACTAGCATGGCACAAATTTATAATGGATGGAAATATTTTTGAAGTACCTTTGATTTGAACCTAGTTTGGAGTCTTGACATGATGCTAGGTGAAAGTTATCAGTAGTTTTCCAAAAACTGTTCTTTTCAGAAATTACTGTCTCCATTTTAAAAAATCACTGTTTTCTGCATAGATCCGTACTTGTACGGCCTGGGGGTGAAGGGAATTTGTGATGGATGTTTAGGTGGTTGAATTACCTATCCTGTGCATCTTGTTTGGGCTCTCATTGGGAGGGAGAAATTGACTATTTTTTGTTGACTGTCCCAAAACTTTGAGTAGGGTATCTCTGAGTAGTTGATGGGCATTCCTTCTTTTTATTGGTATTTTCTTGTTTCTAATCAATGGAAGGGAATGTGAAATAGGTTTTCCATAGCCTTGTGAAGGTTGTAGGGGCAGGAGGTTGGGTATGGTGAGTGTGGGCATGAGAAAGACCCCTGCAGAATCATGTGTTAGAGGATGAGAGGAGGACAACAGTCATGTCAAGAAGGTAGTGAGTTTTGTTCATCATGTTTGTTTGTTTTGTCATTGAAGGCATTAGGGAGTTAGGCATGTGATTGGTTTGGTTATTACAAAGAGATGGAGTTTATATTGAATAGATCATTCCAAGGTGGACATGGAGATAGTTTTTTTTCAATGGTGCAGAGATGTGTGACAGTCTAGGAGGCTGTTGTCCTGCAGACCCTGTATAGTGGGTTGAATAGAAATTTAAATGGAGTCTTGGTTGGAGTTAGGAGTCTTGGTGAGAGGTGTCTTGAAGTCCCTCACTTTGGTGTCAAGAAAATGTGTTGTTCTGAGTTAGAACCCTACTTTAAGAGAAGCTTAATCTCTGTCAAGAAGAAAACAGTGAAATGTTCCATTGAAGTTTTGAACCTTGAAATTGCTGACCATGATGCTCTGCATCATTTGTGCTATCAGAGCTAGCTAGTAGGTCCTTGAAGGAGTAAAGGATCTTGTGAAGAAGATAAGAGTTTGTGCGAGAGTTTTGAAGATGCCTCCAAGGAACCAGATGGCAAGAGAGAATGTTGAGTTGAGAGAAGCCTTAGAGGCAAGAGAGAAAGAACTGAGGGACAGAAGAGAACAGGATGCTGCCAGAGACAGAGAGCTGAGGCAAGTGAGAAGATAAAATGCAACAATCTTGGCTAGATTGGAAGCATTGGAGAAGAAACCTAGAGGGGATGAACAAGATGATTCAGAAGGAGATGAGGATGCAGATGAGAATCCTCCTGAGGATGAGTTAGATGCTGAAGAAAAGAAGTTTGTAAGATTGCTGAAGGCAGTCCAAGGAAGTGGAACTAAGGAAAATATAGAGTTACCTATCTATCAGGGGAAGATGGATAGTGAAGAAGTGTTAGGGTGGATAGATGCCCTGGAAAAAAATTTTTAATATGAGGAGATGAGTGATGAGAAAAAGATTAAGTTTGCAAAAACAAAACTGAGAGGAACAACCCTTACCTGGTGGAGTAGTGTGCAGACAGAGAGAATGGCTCGAGGTGCATCAAAAATCACTTCTTGGAGTAGGATGAAGGACATTATGAAAGACCAATTCCTTCCATCTGATTACTCCATTCAGACAAAGAGGATGAGGCAGAATCTAAAATAGAAGGACATGGATGTTCTGTCCTATACTGAGCAATTTCATAAGCTTAGTATTAGAGGTGGGCTGGAAGATGAAGAAGAGAAAGTGGCAAGATACCTTAATGGGCTTAGGTATAACTTGCAGGATGAGATTGGGTTAGTAGTACCAAAAACACTTGGAGAGTGTTTTCAGTTAGCCATCAGGGCTGAAGAGAGAGTGAAGAGGAAGCAAGAAAGGCCAGGAGGTTATGGAAGAGGAAACAGAGGTAGGGGCAAACCTACTAGTGAAGTTCAGAATAGCAATGAGAAGGGTAAGGAGTTGCCTACAGAACTGAGAGGTGGACATAGAGGTGGAGGTAGATTTGGATTAGGTAGAGGAGTGTTCACAGGCAGATGTTACCACTACAATGAGGTGGGACACACATCTTTCAACTGTCCTAAGAAGGATGGTGTTGACAAGACCAAGGATAAAAGAGTTCACTTGGCACAAGAGGAGGAGAAGCCAAAAGAACCAGAAATGTCATCAGCCTCTCCAATGATGGATGGAGAGATGCTCATGGTGGAAAGAGGTAAGATGCAGCAACCACCACAGGTATCTATTTTCAGAACTAATTGTTTGAGCCATGGCAAGATATGCAAGTTGATTATAGATTTAGGTTCTCATGATAACTTAGTTTCTTGGGAAATGGTGAATAAGTTGGGGTTGAAGACTTTTGATCATCCCAGTCCTTACCATGTCACTTGGGTGAGTCAAGAGCAGCAGGTAATGGTCACTAAGAAGGCTTATGTTGATTTCACAATTGGTCCATATCAGGACTATGTTTTGTGCGATGTTATTCCTATGACATGTGGGCATGTAATCTTGGGCAGACCATGGCAGTATTCAAGAAGGATAATTCATGATGGGTATACTAATACCTATGTAGTGCACAAAGATGGTAAGAAGTTCCAATTGATTCCTTTACCTTGTGAGGAGAAGGAACAGGTTACAATTTTCTTTGGAGAGAAATTGAAGTTGAATGTGCAGGTTTAGGGTGATTGCACATAGCAGACACAGATGCAACACAAGAAGGTGGATGACAGTCCTAGAGAGCACCAGGCTTGGGACTTGAGTTATGTCAAAGTTGGAGACATTGAGTGTCCTATAAGGAGCCATCAGAAGGAAGACAAACAGCAGAAGGTGCAGGGAGGAATGAATCAGAGCCTCCAGTTGAAAAGAGCTGAAGCATTGCAGCAGCAAGGTCCTAGACAAGGACACCAAAACAAGTTTTATGGTTCTAACACTGTTTACAGGAGCCATGCAGGTTGGAGATAGAGAAAGATAACTCTGGGTGAGTTCATGTTTCCTAGTTTGAGGAACATTCCATTGAGATGGAAGATTGGTTGGAGCAAATCCCCTCACTCTTGGGACAAGAGTTTTCATCATGCCGGGGAGTATGGTGCAGGAGCACCTAGATATTTAAGTTTTGGTTAAATGTTCAATTGTCTTGTTTTGTTTAATAAGGTCTTGGAGACCATTTTAATGATGTTATGAGGCTTGTAGCCATGCTTGTAGTTGGACTATGTCCCAATGTCGAAAGAATCTTTTGTTATGTTGTAGGTCCTAGTTAGGACAGCCATGTTGTCTTAGGTAGTTTGCAAGAGTCATTAAATTTTAATATTTGTATAGGTTAGTCATTTAATATTCTCTATGTTTATTAGCCTATAATGGCATGTTAAGGATAGAAAGGTGTGTAGAGAGATTAGAAAGCAAGTTTTTAGAAAAACTTTCTAAAAAAACCTTCATTGCTGTCCTAAAGAAAAGGCAGTTTCTAAAAACAAGAAAACAGTTTCATTTTCTACAGTTTCAAAGCAAGAAAAATCATGAAGGAAGCATGATGGTGGGTAGTTTGGTTGACCCTAAATGTTTTGTATGCTTTGTATAAGGCTTTTTTAAGCCAAAAAAGGTGGATAATATTGATTAGATTGAAGGAAAATACCAAAAGAAGCTCTATTTTATGGTTTTTTCTGCTTTTTTCTGTTTTTTCACTGTTTTTGCTACAGTACCCGTGATTGTACGGACTCACCAGAAGCTCTTAGCATATTGGATGGAAAGTAGATGGTGTTAGCTTTAATTTGAGTCTTTTGTGGGTTCTTAACAATGCACTAGGTGGAAGATATGACTAATTTCCCCAAAGCTGTTTTTTTTCTGAATTTGCTGTTCACTTTTAAAAATCACTGTTTTTCTGCAGTTTTCCATACATGTACAGCACTAGCATGGCACAAATTTATAATGGATGGAAAGAGTTTTGAAGTACCTTTGATTTGAGCCTGGTTTGGAGTCTTGACATGATGCTAGGTGAAAGTTATCAGTAGTTTTCCAAAAACTGTTCTTTTTAGAAATTGCTGTCTCCATTTAAAAAAATCATTGTTTTCTGCATAAATCCGTACTTGTATGGCCTAGGGGTGAAGGGAATTTGTGATGGATATTTAGGTGGTTGAATTACCTATCCTGTGCATCTTGTTTGGGCTCTCGAAACTACATTAGGAGGGAGAAATTGACTGTTTTCTGTTGACTGTCCCAAAACTCTGAGTAGGGTATCTCTGAGTAGCTGATGGGCATTCCTTCTTTTTATTGGTATTTTCTTGTTTCTAATCAATGGAAGGGAATGTGAAATAGGTTGTCCATAGCCTTGTGAAGGTTGCAGGGGTAGGAGATTGGGTATGGTGAGTGTGGGCATGAGAAAGACCCCTGCGAAATCATGTGTTAGAGGATGAGAGGAGGATAGCAGTCATGTCAAGAAGGTAGTGAGTTTTGTTCATCATGTTTGTTTGTTTTGTCATTGAAGGCATTAGGGAGTTAGGCGTGTGATTGGTTTGGTTATTACAAAGAGATGGAGTTTATATTGAATAGATCATTCCAAGGTGGACATGGAGATAGTTTTTTTTCAATGGTGTAGAGATGTGTGACAGTCTAGGAGGCTGCTGTCCTGCAGACCCTGTATAGTGGGTTGAATAGAAGTTTAAATGGAGTCTTGGTTGGAGTTAGGAGTCTTGGTGAGAGGTGTCCTGAAGTCCCTCACTTTGGTGTCAAGAAAATGTGTTGTTCTGAGTTAGAACCCTGCTTTAAGAGAAACTTAATCTCTGTCAAGAAGAAAATAGTGAAAGGTTCCATTGAAGTTTTGAACCTTGAAATTGCTGACCATGATGCTCTGCATCAGTAGCCAGTCCTTGCACTTCCAGATTTTAACAAAAATTTTCAGGTAGAATGTGATGCAAGTCACATGGCAATTGGAGCAGTACTCAGCCAAGAAGGTAGGCCAATTGCATTTTTCAGTGAGAAGCTCAATGATGCTAAAAATATGTATTCATCATATGATTTGGAAATGTATGCTTTAGTCCAGTCACTCAAGAAGTGGAGGCATTACTTGATGCCAAAAGAATTCATAGTATTCACAGATAATCAGGCTCTAAGTTTTATCAACAGCCAGGAAAAGTTGAACCATAGGCATATGAAATGGGTAGAAACTTTGCAAGCTTTTACTTTCACATTGAAGCATAAGAAAGGAGTCAAGAATAAGGTAGCAGATGCCTTGAGCAGGAGAGCTCTAATAGTCAACCAGATTCAGTTGGAAAGTGTTGGCATTGATTCATTGAAGACCATGTATGATGTTGATGAAGATTTTGGAGAGATATATCAGGTATGTACTTCTTTTGGAGATAAATATCATGCTGAATTCTCTGAATTTCTGATCCAGGATGGATTGTTGTTCAAAGGTGGACAGTTGTGTATTCCAAGGTGTTCTATGAGGTTGAACATCATTAAAGAGAAACATTGTGGAGCTATGGCAGGACATTTTGGTTTAGACAGGACTCTTGATCTTGTTAGAAGACATTATTATTGGCCTAAGTTACAATCAGATGTCAGAAAATTTGTAGAGACATGTGTGATATGTCAGAAAGCAAAAGGGAGATCCACTAATGTAGGTTTATATCAGCCATTACCCATTCCTTCCAGACCATGGGAAAGTATCAGTATGGCTTTTGTGTTGGGTTTACCCAAAATGAGAAAGGGATATGACAGTGTTTTTGTTGTAGTGGACAGATTCAATAAAATGGCACATTTCTTGCCATGCAAAACCACTGCTGATGCTTCATATATTGCAGATTTGTTTTTCAAAGAAATAGTAAGAATACATGGATTGCCATTAAGCATAGTGTCAGATAGAGATGTGAAATTCATTGGTCTTTTTTGGAGGACTCTTTGGAAGAAACTTGAACAAATTTGTCTTTCACATCCGCCTATCATCTTCAAACGGATGGATAGACTGAAGTGGTAAATCATTCCTTAGGGAATTTGCTCAGATGTTTGACAAGACAGCATGGAGACAAGTGGGATAATATCCTACCACAGGCAGAATTTTCCTATAATGATACTATCAATAGGAGTACAGGGAAATCACCTTTTCAAATAGTCTATGGTATACATCCAAGAGGTATTTTGGAGCTGAGAGATCTACCTATAGGAGATTCTGTTAGTGCAGATGGTGAAGCTTTTGCAGAAGCCATAAAAGAGGTACATGATCAGGTCAAGAACCAACTCCAACAAACTACCTTGAAGTATAAGGAGTATGCTGATAAAAAGAAGAAAGATGTACAGTTTGATGTTGGAGATTTGGTATGGGTTCATTTGAAAAAGGAAAGACTTCCTAAAGGTAAATATACCAAACTCATGCAGAGGAAGATTGGACCATGTCATATTTTGAAGAAATGTGGGCCAAATGCTTATGAGATACAACTTTCTTCTGATCTTGGTTTATCACCTATATTCAATGTATGTGATTTAACTCCATACAAGCATAATCCAGATGAAGAACAGGAACTACTACAAGATACAGCAGCTGATGACATTCCAAAACATGATCCACCATAGTTGCAGAAGATTTTAGACACAAAAGTGATCAAGAAGACCAGGAACAAAACATATTTTGAATATTTGGTGGCTTGGCATGGCAAACCTGATTCCGAAGTAGTGTGGATGACTGAAGAACAGATCAACCAACATGGTTCAGACCTACATACTCTCATCTCAAGTGGACTTGAGATTTCTTCTTCTGGGGAGTATGGTGCAGGAGCACCCCTTCGAAATAAAGAATAAGTCTAATTATAGTATGTTTTACTTTGTGATGTAATAAGGTCCATGTGACCAAGTCTTATGTTTTAAGTCAATCTAGGATTGTGTGTTGACAGTTATAGTTTATTATGCTAGCTGTCCTCCCAACCACTTGGAAGCTCCCAGCCGCTGGGAATCAAGTTTGTACTACTCAAGAGGAGTAGTTATTTATGCCCTAGATCAATTTGTTTAGATAGAATTTAGCGTTGCATATGAAAAAGAGAGACATTGTGTTTGGAGATCAGACTGAGCATTGTGGTATAGTGGGACTGTGAAGTCAAATAATTGTATGCATTTCTGATATTGAAATAAAGAAGATCCTGTTGTTTCATTTGTCTGATCTTCGATCTATCTGTGTGATCATATTTTGTTTTGTAGTTGAGATGGAATCATTCATCCATTCCACCGGTTGATTCTCTAAATCGGTGGAATGGACATGTACAGTAGTTTAGTTTGCATTCTCATTTTTCTATTTTTGCATTTCATGTTTTTGGGATCGATTTGTAGCATGCTATGATCTATCCTAGCATCCTCATGTGCTAGGGTTTGAAGAATAAAATCTAAGTTAAAATTGCCCAGGAAATAGATCGGCTCGATCTCAGAGTTTTCGATGCAAATTTGTGAAGGCATCGGCGTGAGAAGAACCATTGGGTTGAGAAAGTTGCATTGAGCCGATAGGGGGCACTTTCACCGATCGGGGTGACAATTACAAAGTACTGCCGATGAAGAGTACATCAGCATGAGATATGCTATCGGTGGAGAAGTGAAATGTTCTACCGACGATGTTAGTCACACCGATGAATGAGGTCTGAAGGCTCATCAGGGTGACCGAAGGTATCGGTATAAGGTTGTTTGGTGTAGTCGATGTTATATGTCATGGCGACAAGTGTGAAAGGAAGAGTGGATAGTCCATCAGGGAGAGTTGGTGAAAGTCTCAGCGAAAGAAGAAAGCATATCGATGTAAGAGTGGGTATCGGTGAGCAAGGAGAATGTTTCACCGATAGTCATAGTCTGGCCGACGGTGGAACCCAACATTGGTAGTATCGGGGAGATAATAGAGATCAGCAAAAGAATCAAGGAGTTTGCTGACAGTGGGAGTCCCGCCAATAGGCGATAAGGAGCTTGGCATCGGCGTGAAGTGGAGCATCAGGGAGACCTTCTGCAGCTAGACTGACTTCGTAAGTGTTGTTGATAAGCAACTTAGTCAATAGAGGTGACTGGTAGCAGAGGTAACGGGAACCTGTTCAACAGGTTAAGGTTTGCATGTTTCAGTGTGACCTCAGTCATCAAAGCAAGTCAGAGTGGAGAGCCCGATAGGTACTATCTTGCCGATAGGCACATAAGTGAAATACTCATCAGGGTGAGATGGGTATCGGGGTGACAGTTTTTGAAGATGCCGATGGTTATAGTCTAATCGATGGGATATGTCGGTAAGACATTTGAACAACTCTTGCTGATGATAATAATATCATCAAGTTCCACCATTAGTACATGTTTCCAGCTGTGGCTCTACATAGTCACAGATGTTATAAAGGATTTTAAATCCTCGACCATAGAGGGATGTCCTTTCTTTACAAGATGGTGAAGCCTCATAGGTATCATAATTTGTAGTATAAGTAAGAGTATTATCCTTGTTTTCTACTAAGGAGACTTTAGGTTTCTCAGGTGTTCCCAAAGATTGCTTAGATGAGATCGATGCAAATTTTGATGTGTCAGAGTTATTAACTTTATATTCTCCATTGAAGGAAGGGGTAAAATATTATGAACTCTAATCATCACCAAAAATTGTATTCGATGGTTTAGAGTCTTGCGCAACACTATCTATGGCAAGAGGCATTGATGAATCCTTTTGTAAGTTGTTTAGGTTTCGCTGATTTTTTCTTGTTTTTGCATTTCTATATGTAAGCATTTATTTAGTTCAGGATCGGCTTTAACAGTGCAAAATTTGTTTACATAAATGAACTTTATTGATCGATGAAGGGTAGACAAAACTACCTCCATGGCATGGATCCATGGTCTACCGAGAATCATATTATACGAAAGTGGACTAAGCATGACATGAAAAAGGGTAGATAAAGTCACCGGACCAACCTTTATAGGTAAGGTTATAGTACCTATAGATTGTCTACCCTTATTATCAAAACCATGAATGCTAATCTTATCTAGTTTGATTAAAGATGTGTAAATCTTGATTTTGTGTAGTATGTCAATACCACAAATGTTAAGATTCGATCCATTGTCAATCATAACTCGCTTTACCAACTTTGCAATTATCAATGCAAATATTATAAGTGGATCATATTGGTTTTGAACTTCAATTGAAGATAATTCATGTGGTTGAAAGAGAATATCTATTTTTGTCACATGCATACTATCTAATATAGCTTCTATGCCATTCAGCTTAGTAGTAGGTGGAACAATCACTTTTTGTAAAGCTTCTTGGAGCATTCCACAGTATGTAGGTGATGTTTGTATTAAATCCCAAAGAGTGATCTTAGTTGGAGTAAGACGGAGCTTGTCGACAAGATCATATTCTTGACCACTTTTAGGCATAAGATGAGGTGATGGAGGGAGCATAGGTTGATAACATGGAAGAGAGATAGGCACATGAGGTGCTTACTTACATTGTTTGTTATTATGGGTGTTGTATGTGTGAGTAATCATGGGATGTTGCAGAACATTTTGAACACCTTGATTTCTTTGAGTGATTTGTCTTGCATAGTTTAGGATGAAATCTAGTGGTCGAGGTGGTTTTTGATCTCCTTGAACTGTTATAACCGGTTTTAAGCAAGAAGGTGCATTAAGTGCCCCTGTACAACCATCTTAGTAATATTGCTACACTTGTCTAGGAACCCCTTAGTGGGTGGGATAAGTCTATTAGTGAAGATTGAAATAATATTGTTTTCCTCTTGATTAGTCTCACCATCTATCCCCAAAGGATTTAATGTGAGAGACCTTTTCTCATCCACTAATGCTTCATCTTGGCCAGGGAGAGCATTGGAATGAAAGAAAGGTAATGTGTTGTTAGGAAGGTTAGGTGTTGTATCCTTAATAGAGCTATCCATAGTCTTCTCATCTAGGGTTCTTGGACATTCAATTATAGAAGTAGGATAACTTATGGAATCGTCATCATCATATGTTTTAGCTATTAATTCCAAAGCATTAAGAGAAGTTTCACACTCATTATTCTCAATGTGTTTTGTTAAATCTTCTATTACCAAAGGGTATGTATTCATGAGAGATATGAAGTTGTCAAAATAAGATACATAGTCAAGGATTTCAAATGAAGAGCATTTAAAAATGTCCTTGTGATACATAGCTTGTATATAAGTGAGAACATGAGGATTCATATTAAGAAATTTGTAAAAAATCTTAAAGTTTTTGATATATGCATGTAAACATACCAAAGAGAAATGAGATGAAGATGCCATAAAAAATTTCTTGTAACATCAATGTCCATTGAGATTTAATATGACAAGACATGCAAAGTTATAGGATACTTAACACACCCGAGATGCGTGACTATTTCACTCCTAAGCACTTATTTGAGGGAAAGGGTTAAAAGGACACACAAAGTCCACAACAAACACAATGGATAGGAGGAAAAGAGTTAAACACAAAAAGGTCCAATTTATTATTTTAAAGAATTTGAGCAAAAGCTATGAAGAGGTGTGCAAACACATAGTGTTGAAATACACACTGTGTAATTAAAAATGTGCCAATTTTCACATTTTTTCAATGCAAATGACTAAAAAAAAGAGGTGTTGTGAAGAATTTAAGAGGGGTAGAGAATAATAATCTCAATATCAATCTGATAATGCAATAATATCCTTCACAACATGACTATAATGTAATTCTAGAGAGACGATAAGGCCAAATCTAGTGAAAATGCAAGGTTTTCAAACCCTAGACACAGATTTTTGCAAAAAAGACACTATGATGAAAAACTAAAATTATAAATCAGTCCTAAATGAGTGTTTGAAAAGGGTAGTAGAATCTGAAACAAGATTTTAACTACAAACCCTAGCTAATGCAAAACTAGGTTTTTATGAAAAATGCACAATTTCAAGCAATTTTTGACAATTTAAGCATGAAAATGCAATGAAAATGATTAAAATAAGATGAATTTCTACAATTTAAATCAAATATAATGAAAATAACATAAATTAAATAGAAATAAATGCCAATTAATGCAAATTATGCTAAAATGCAAGCCTAAGATGCCAATTTTTTTCAAAATTTTCAATTTTTTTGTAAATTTTCAAATGCAATAAATGAATGAATGCAAATCTAGAGTACAACACTTAGCAAGGTGCAAAATCCAATCATATGGGTTCACCAAAATGTTTTATAGGGAAAAGGTGGGTAAATGAAAACAAGGGTTTAGATCCTCCTTTCTCTACAAACATTCAAGGACATATCAATCAAGTTGAATCACACTTTTGCAAGAGGATTCACCTACAGGTTAGACTGTCACTTGGAACGATGTGGAAATTTAGAGTTTGTCAATTGATGTATCAATTTAATGTTCAAATACCTTTAAAATCCTAATTGTGCAAAATAGTAAGTAAATTGATGAATTACGACAAATCCTTGTAGACTAAGGTAGTAGATAGAGATTAGTTACTGACCATTTTTTGAAGTTTAGGATGTGGAACACTCGAGGACACTACCACTAGTGCCCCTTTCCAAGCTGGTGTTTTCTCTATGGAATTTTGATCTCCTTCAGACACTGATGATCATTGTACTTTCCATTTCTATCCCAGGAAATGCAGAGGACAATACCACTAGCGCCCAAGTCCAAGGCCAAATGTTTTTTAGGGTGTCAGAGCATCTTCAGATGTTGATTATCACTATCACAATGATTTCTATGCTTGCAACTATGGAGGACACTGCCACTAGTGCCTATGTCCAAGCAGTCCTTTTCTTTAGGGATTCAGAATCTACACACTGTCTTACTATTCCCTGCAACTCCACTACATCAAGATGCGACACCTATAACCTGCAATCACAAGGAGAGTGGTTGGGGGTTGTGGTGTTTATAGGCTTGCCTTAGTCAATCCTCGAAGAGACATTCAAGTCTTCTGAACACCGTTGTCAGATAAAGAGTATGTGTCCCTACGGGATAGAGGCAAAATACAAATGATAAATGATTGAAAACACAAATAAATGTCACCTTGGAGATGTAACTCTCATGGAGGGAAGAATCTCTTTCATGCCATGAGGAGATGGATTGATGAAGTCCAAATTTGCAACAAACAAACACAACAACAACACAATACTGCTCTACCACACAATAAAAGCCTTGAATCACTTTAGCATAAGATCATAAGTTCACAATATCCATCTCTCTAGTTTACAAATGAAGTACTAAACATGCTTATATATGCAACAACACACATTCCCGCTAAGAATTTTGCAATTCAAACTTGAGGTGTCAGCATAGGACCTAAGTAACGGTCATAAAACTGACATTAGAATTTAGGGTTGACCCAAAATTAGGCAGGACTAGGGCACTAGCGCCCAAGTCCACCCTCATGATTTAGGTCAGGATCTATTTAAATAGTACCCCCTAGGTCCTATTTTCCATTACACTTAGGGGTTTTCTCATTGGGATTCAAAATTAACATGTAAGATGATTATAATGCATTCTAAAGGACTCGAGAGCTAAACCTTAAAAGGGAAAAGTCCCAGGGAGACAATTTATGACATAACAATACCTTGCTTTACCATTGGTTTCATAGGTCTTGATCTCATTTGTAGTACTTGGACCATTTTCTAGTATAGTGTATTCAGTCTCAACAGACTTCTAGATCTCATATCCAAGAGAAATCAGATAACCTTCCATCCTTATTTTCTAGAATACATAATCTGTTCCATTGAACAAAGGAACATCCTTCTTGTGTGCCATCCCTGATCTACCTCAAGCAGTTAAGCTTTCTTCCAAGGAACCTTGCTCTAATACCAATTATTGAATTCACAAGACAATTGAGAGGGGGGCTGAATCAGTTGTAAATTATACTTCCAAAACCCTCAAACACATTTAAAACCTCATCAATTCAATTAACCCTTAAAATGTTATGATGATTTAGCATGAAAGAAAATAATAAAAATTGAATCAGATCAACATCAAATGCAAGAGAACACCAGTATTTACGTGGAAAACCAAAGAAGGAAAAAACCACGGTGAGGATTAGCTCACAGTATAAAGTAATATCAACATTGAAAAACAATAGGCTCACTTCCAGAAGGCTCATTACCCAAAAGAAAGGCTCACTGCCAGAATAGAGATGAAGATAGAATATTGTTACAAGGAGAAGACTATCTCAATGCAATGGAGAATTCCACAAAAACATCATCAACCCTTCTACAATCTCACTAAGGAATTGTAGACACCTTCTTCTCACTGCCTCCAGTAGTCTAACACATGAAGTTTCACACTGTACTATCCATTCACACTCTATGATTCACCAAATCACACCACACACATGATTCTCATCTATCTTATCATCCTTCAATGGATTAACACTTATTTATACCATCTTCAACCTTAAGAACATTCTCCAATGTCAGTAAAGATCCTTAATTTTACAAATTCAAATTAGGTCAAACCTAAAACATTCCCACGGTGGAAAGGAATGAAGGCGGACCTCAACATACCTTAGCTTGGACCTAAATCCACTCATACATGCTACACCATGCTTCCATAATCATCAAAGCAACTCCGCAATTAGTGTAAACACCCAATGTTGGCTGAACCAGTGTGAACACCATAAACAATTATGTACATGCTTCCTTAAACCCAAAGATGACTCGCAAAATATATCCTATGCTTGAGCAAAATCTATAATATCCCACAAACATCCTAAATACCAACAAATTCCTCTGCAACAACTTTTACCTACCACACAACCTTATCATGTTTACCCAATAGACTCAGATGTCTCTGTCATACATTGCAACTCAATAAGTCCTCTTCTAGAGCACCAAACCATGAACAACTTTGACCGAAGAAAGATATGAACCTTATAAGCACACGTCTAAAACCACAAGACCAAAAACCACATTGCGGAGAAATGCATAGCAAAGACATTTCTTCCAGACAGCTCTGCAAACCTCTTCAAATCACAGTCCACATACTAGTGAACACACCTTCCTCTACACAACAATCTAGCATGTCAAATCCTGAATGTAGCATCTATAAAAACCTCTAAACAACATATCCAAACCACATAAAAATATCTTCAATATGAAATAAATGTGGAGCAAAACTAGAACACTACTCTGCAACATAGAATACCACTGTCACACACTGTTTTCTTAATTTACTCAAATTTTCTCAAAAGCACTTGGAAACCAAACACTAGAAACATATTATCACCATCTTTGACAATTTCTCATCATCAAAGATAGCATTCGCTCAACACTAACTTCTCATACTCTTGCAACAACTCTTACTCATACAGTTGACACCAATGACAACACAAGCTTGTTGACATCAATGAAAACACTGACTAAACATACTTACAATAGCCGATGGGATGATGTTGGCAGAGGTTGTGAAGTTTGGATTTACATTTGTAAGTGCATTTTATTTAAAGTTTATGGAACCCTTTCAATGAATCCATTTTGTGTACATCCTTCTTTAGATACAGAAAGAACACCATAGAAGAGGAGAAGTTACAAGCCCTACACATACTTCAACAAAAGGAGCAGTTTTAAAATCATGAAAACCATCAATCATCACTACATCGACAATAGTTTTAGTTTGCTAACTTGATAAGGTGTCAATCGACAAAGAAAGAAGTTATAAAACCTCCATGATTGTTGATAAATGAAGTTTACAAACCTTATAAATTGTCGATGAGAATGTGTATGTGCCAAAAGTAAAGTTTAAATTGGTAGATCAGTGACTTTTGAAACTCTTAAACCTACTAATTAAAATAAGTATTAGCCAATTGGTGGCTTTTAAAACTTTCAAACCTTCTTTAATTTCTTTTGTAAGGCTATTTTTCACAAAATATTAAGCCTTTGGACTTTTTATGGTAAATGAAATTTACCTTTGGTAATTTGGCAAAGGTTAAAAACTTTCTTACTTTCCACTCCTTCAAGTTTAACTTTGGAAAACTATTAAACTTTTAAAATTTTCTTCAAGGTAATATTTGACAATTGAAAATTTTAATAATATATTCCTTTTAATTTTCACCATTTAAACTCCAAATGTTTAAAAATTGATATTGCCATGGAAGGTCAAGCTTTGACAGGAAGACGAAATTTTTTATAACTATCGACTGGAAAGAAAATTTTACCCAAAAATTGGCATTATGGTGCAGAATGATACCACGAAACTCTTTGCAAACTTGTATTAGTCCACCTATCATATAAATTTGAATTTAATATTTTCTAAAAATTACCGAGCTAGAATAGGCATTTTTAAAATCTCTCAACTCATGAAGAATTTTGCTCTAAAAACTTAGCCACATTGGGTGAAATAAAGTCAATAAATTATTTGTAAGATAGTTTCATCTCAACTCAAATAGATCTCCAAATTTAATTGTTTCCATGGATATCACTTAATCTGTGCAACTACCTTCCTAGTGCTGATGAAATGATGAATTAATTTTTCTTTGAACACTTAAAACTGATGCACCAAATCATCTAAAAATAATGAAATAATCTTCATAGGAATATGAATAGGTCAATGATCAATGAAAATTTGGTATGAAGAACTTACAACATTGACATTTTGCGACTGTGATTGGAATCAACAAGTTGAGTTTGACAAGCAATCTAAAGTTAGTTAGGAAATTGCAATAAGGAAATATAACTCAAATAGGACAGAGGGACTCAATGTGGTGGCACTTGTAAGTATTGAAAAGTTAAAAATTTGTCGAGTTCAAAATTGAGGCCAACAACTGGCTCTGGTTGGGGACAAGGACTACAAAGGATGTAGTAGGGACCTAGAATCTTTGGCAAGGATCAATGCCTTATGTATTGGGCTATAGAGTCAGCAAAACAATACAACATGGTAGGGAACAAAAGAAACTAGAGAAAAACCAAAACAAAATGCACAAGGAGGGAATGAAAACTGAAACTAGACAAGAAAAAAAACTCCTACCTAACATATATACATGGCAGGACAATCCTACCTCAAAATATTATTCAAGATGATCACATGAATCCATTGACAAGATGGGAAAATATGAACCTGTGTGAAAAAGAGATGCACATCCATGTAGCACCTGTGAACTCAGTAATTTGTCAAAACTGAAATATATAAGTGTTGATCATGATGTTGATCATATACAAACATATCACCGGCCCTCCTTCTAGCACCAATTTATGTTGATCATGATGTTAGTCATTCACAAACATAGAATAAAAGTTACACAACAACCTTTACTCATCTTGAAAGATACGATGAATTCAGAGAACTCATGATCCCAAGTCTCTGTTGATTAGGTCTTAATCTACTGACGTTACTCAGTGGTTGATGTGTGTTGCTGTTTTCCATTCAGGGGCCTTACGTATTTCTGCAAAGTTCATCATTATTTCTCCAAATATCCTGCTCTGTATGTCTGCTCTGCATAAATCTCTAATAATTCTACCTCTGCACTGTGAATTTAGTCAAATGATGTGCCTACAGGCTGATATTTGCATGATTTCTACCACTATTTATGATTCTTTGCATGATATTTTCAATACTACATGCATTTAACTCAAACATGCTAATGATTTTCAGTTACCTACGGGATGTCAGCATATTTCTCTGTTTCTGCTTATTATTTATCATGATTTGCAGTTATGGTGATGAATTTATGAAATTTAAAAAAAGGAAAAGGGTTAAAGAATGAGATTCCCAAAACTACTTGACTTAGATCACTGATCCACATACAAGCTCCCATACATGCAATGAAAAGAAGGAAACTAGAATCATACTTCACCAGGACATTCCACAAATCCGCATGATCCAGTGCAAATCTTCAAAGGAAAAGTTGATAACAACATGTAATGAAATGAAAGCGCTTCCAGTTGAACACAGCATTCACCAGTACATATCCAGAAATCAACAGGAAGATTACGTAAAATTTACAATCAGGATGTAATCTGAAACTTCATATCCATTCAGTATGCTCAAGAACAGGTACATTTACAGTGATCTGAAGAAATAACCTTGACATTTCAACAATTCTATCCTCATTAGTCTCAGTAATCTGATCTCCTAATTGATTCTACAGCAATCGGCCTTAATGCCAGATGTATCTATCTATTTCCTGTATATCCTCCCCTTCTGTATAATCTATGCTCATGTATCAGGATCTGGCTCTTATATAGAACAAATGCCAGAAAATAGTTACAATGATCCGAGGATCAGGATCCTCTCATAATAATCAACGGTCCAGATGAAAAGCACATGCTTCGCCAGTTGGCAAATGTACAGCTGGCACAGAATATTCCAGCATCTTCAACTTGATTCGGTCTCCAACTGGCAAACAGCATATTTGACAATATCCTCCTCACTTCTGGTTCATGTTGCCTCCATGTGCAACTTTGTAATGCTCAGCAACAGCAGCTCCGGGACTTCCTGCAAGTAAACAGACAAACATTAAGTTCATCATCATGTGGATAAACAACAGGAATTTAAACATTTTATTAAACAGGCCTCAAAATGTGCAGCTACAGGCAATCGGGCTCCAAATTTCTATCGCTCTATTTTCCCGCCCATTTTCTTGTATATCGGGCTCCAAATATGATCATGTATGTATCGGCGTGACTACACACTGTCGGAATGACAATTTTACATTAGGCCGACGGTTAAACGTATACCGACGCCAAAAATCATGATGATGTCCATCCATCGGGAAGACATGTTCTATCAGCATGATAACTCCAGACTTGGCCAATAGCAAGACTTAAAACTTTCGTCTGCATGATATTTTGGAAATATGATGCTCCCCCTTCCGAATGTCTAGATGACGTCACCGTCACGTTTCACTTCTGTATATTGGGGAAAAGAAAGACATCATCATCATCATCATGTCGAAGGAAAATAGGAGGATATGAAATATGATCCTGCTGCTGAGGAAAGGAATATGATGGTGACGTCATTGTCATATTCGGGCTTCATTAAAATGCAAAAGATGATGTCACCGTCATGTTTAGTTAAGATCAGGGGATAAATGTAATATCGGGTCACCTAAGGAAGATGATCAGGTGGTGAATGTAATATGACCCCTTTGCGGCCAAGGTAACCCTCTCGAAAGATCAGGATGATGATGATGATCAGGATATCCGGGGCTTTTGTTTAAACTTAGAACATGACGTCATTGTCATATTCGCAAACCGGATCACGTTTTGGAAAATATCCTGCCGAAGGGAAATGTGATGATGATGTCCTCCTAATATTTGCTTCTTCGTTTATCAGATCAGGATGACGTCATCAGGATATTAGCAAAAGGTCATATTTCTCGGCAGGAGGACATTACGAAATATCGGGTAGACAAACAAGATCATGATGATCTTGACAACATGACAGGATAAAAATATGATGATCCTCCTCATCGAATATCATGATGACATAACCATCATATTCTGCCTTCGGAGCATGAGGATGAGTTGAGGTCATCATCAGGTTAGCGCTAGGGTGATATTTAAAATATGATCATGCTGCTGAGAATATCACCCCCCCGAAAAAGATAGGGTGATCATCATGATCATGTAAAAGGAGATCAGGAGGATATGATGATGTCATCATCATATAGCGAATATCAGCAACTATGACCCTCCCTTGAAAGATCAGGATGATGACCCTCCGAAAGGACTTTGACATGCGCACGTAAATTATGCAGATGGTGGATTTTCTAAGCAGGGTGATATTATAATATCAGCATGATATTATAATATCAGGTTACACTCAAAACATGATGCTCACGATGCGCATAAGGTCATTTGACGGGTAAAGGGCACTATCACCTAAGATTGACGTCCGGATATTGGGACTGCATGATTTTTATCGGGTGATAGATCAAGATCATGATGACCTTGACAACATGACTGAGGATATAAAAATATGATGATCCTCTTGCGATTATCAGGTTTGACCAAAACTTTGACTGCTCATAACTCCCTCATATGGACGAATTTTCAGGTGATGTAAAAGGCAAACCTGCACGGAATTTCAAGCTCTTTCTAAATATGAGGTCATAGAAACAAAATATGAACTTTGACAAACTGACCTCATGATGATGACCTACCTCATCGAATATCATGATGATGATGCACCTGACTCATTTTTACCAAACCGCCAGAAAGCAGACAACACAAGCCAAGCCAAAAGTTGGGTCCCTGTTTTGCCAAGTTAAAATGGGGCGTGTTGTGTAACCACACAACAATAAGACGGCAAATTTTTTTGAATAATGGCCCAAACAACTATTTCTCATCATTAAATTATGAGTCCTCCTAAATCATACTAATATTTCTCCATGTATTTGTTATATCCTCTTGTATCATCCCGAGCATACCGATATTCTCTATCTATTAAAATTGCTTTAGGTTATTTGGATTAGAATAAATGAAACCCTAAATTGAGCATCCCCTGAGACATAATGAAACCTTTGTAGAAATGTATTCATCTATACATGTTAGAGGGGTGAAGAAATTACTCTCATAGTTGAATAAATCATTAACTGATACATGTTGTAACCCCACCTTATGAATATCAATTCCCATAGCCTATGATCACCATTTGTAAAAATAATTTATGCCTTGTTAACTGAAACTAATATAAAGACCTCATGATTTGATGATGACATAATAGAATATAAAAGTGATAGATATGCTTCACTAGTTACATCAATTGAGATTGTATTTTTCATGGTTGATGAAGAAAAATAATTGACCTCATTACCACAAATAAAATCATCATTAGAATTTTCTTAATACCGTCTTGAAGTGAAGACATCTTGAGACTATAAAATCTTATTCAAACATGTGTTTTGCATTGGTTTTTCTATTAATAACTTGGGCCCTTCAAATTTATCTTCTACAGTCCAGTTAAAATTAGAAGTTATTTGCCCAAGATATCTTTAAAATGATGGTGAAAATGAAACACATAACTTCGTATCAACTACTATATCTTCTATAAAATCAGAAATTTGATCCCCTATCTAGACTATATTTCTCAACAACATTATCTAGGTTTTGTATTCCATCCACATTTAGAGGTCTAGACAATCTGATAACATTTTCAATCATTTATTGTGCATATTTATCTTCAGTTAGAGAGGTCTTTTCCCTAATGGATGAATGTGTTGGCAAGAGACACTGATGTGAAATAGAATAGAATGTTGTCATTGATGGCAACAAGGCAAAGATCATTCATCACAATGGAAAGGACACATTACTCTGGAAGACAATCTTAATTCAGCAATAAGACAAGCATTTTGGTTTGGAAGTCCTAAAGTGGCTAAGTATTGGAATTGTTCAGGTATGAGGAAGAAAAAAGATTAGTACCCCTCCGCAAGTGAAGATATGAAGATGTGGCTTAGGTATGATGTTCACAGTTATCTATTGATGTTATATTCCAATAATCAAGTCATGACTTCCTTCGAAAGTCATCTGATGAAAAGACTAAGTCTGGGTCAGCAGAAGTTAGACAGAGATAGTGAATAGTGCTGAGTAAATTGGTCCGCATTCCTTCGCATTAGTATATTTTGTTCTGTAGTTTTGAAGTAAGATAGAGATAGGTCATGAATATCAGAATCCAAGTTTGTAGCTCTGAAAGTACAGAAGATCTCATTCTACAGGCTCTCCAGTACTGACATCCAGTATAGCAGTGTTACAGTGTGACAGGGCAACAATTCTAAGGTCCGCATTTTGGCACACAGATTTATCTTGTTTAGCGGAGTTGAAGACATGTTAAGAGATCATTAATGATTGTTGAAGATGAATCATGAAGGTGCATTTGGTCCACATCAAAAGTTATGATGTGAAAGAGGAACCTATCATATATGTTATTAAGGAACAAGCTGACAAACTGGCTAAATCCTTATGCGGAGAAGAAATATGAGTTGGATGATAAATGTAAGTGGTTGTATGAATAGATATGACACATATGAAGATATGTACACAATGGTTTGATCTACATTAAAGATTTAACACAAGAACAAGCCGACATGATATAACACTTGGTATACACGTTTCACAGTTTGCTTGCTGACCTAATCACGAGAAAGATTTAGTTGCGGATATAAATAGAGAATGGATTTCAGTGCTTGAGGTGTGTGGTGTGCAATGTGAAGGATATAAATGTGTAATATGCGAAGATAGAATGACCGCATCAATTGAAGAGAGTTCTTGAACATATATAAGAGTAAAGCAGAGAAACAGGAGCAGACTGAAATGAAGAGTTCTGAGTCAGTGTTTATGAGCTTAAGTGGAATTGTTCCCATGCATATGTAGATGCAATCACAGCAGTTCATCTTTGGTAGTAAGCCACCCTTATTCTACTTTCTTCTTCTAATTGGCAATGATCCTTTTCTCTTGAGCAGTGAGCCCTAAGGCAGTGAGCCTCTTGTAATTTAGTATTGTGCTATAATAATATTTTGAGAGCTAACACTCTCTATGGTTTTTCCCTCTTTGGGTTTTCCATGTAAAAATCCTAGTGTTCATGTATTATGTCTTTATGGTTTCTATTCATTAGTTTAATTTGCTTTCACATAATTAAATTTGGTAAATGGATAAAAGAACAAGTGCATAAAAGGTTTTGTAGAACACTGATTCACCCCCCCTCTCAGTGTTTATTATATTCAACAATTGGTATCAGAGAAAGGTTCCTTGGAAGAAACCTAACAAGGAAGATCTGGGAAGGTTCACAAATGGCAGCACAAAGGTATCTCACTTATCTTGAAGCAAACCCTCCTGGCAGCATTAAGATTGCCAATCAAGTATATGTCAATAATGAACAATTTGAAGCAACCCTAGAAGATCTTGACAACTCCAAGGCTGATATCAAGGATTTAGAGGAGAGTATCAAAGAAGCTAATGATTGCATTCTAAAATTAAAAGAGTAGATCAGTAAATCTCACGAAAGAAGGAAAGAATTATGTGAGCAACTAAAACAAGCAAGTGAATCCACAGAGAGTCTTCTCAGGGTGATTGAAGAAAAGACCAAGAATGAGGAATATCTGAATCAAGTTGTGAAGGACAAGTCAGAGGAATGTGAAAAACTAGGAAAAGAAGTTCTACTCTTAAAATTTGATTTGGAAGCAGCTAAGAACTATAAAGAAAAGTTCAAGCTAAGTTCTACAAATCTTGATGAAATGATTGCTAGCCAAAAGAGTATTGATGACAAGCAAGGTTTGGGATTTGAAAAGGGAGAAAGTTCAAAATCTAGTCAAGCAAATTATGAGGTAAAGAAAAATAGGGGAAACCAATTTAGAAATCAAAGAAGAAGACCTAGAAGACCCCCGGTCAGGCATCCGAATGCTCAAAGGTACCCATCTTTCAATGGTCATTTCTTTAATTGCAATAAGTATGGTCATAGAGCTACTTAGTGTAGAAATAGAATGAATCAAAATGTTCCATCTTTCTCTGTTCAATGATTCAATTGCAAGAAGATTGGTCATAAAGCAAATGAGTGTAGAAGTGTGTCAAGAAATATGCCAAACTATTCAAGGAATGGTCAATCCTTCAATGGGAAGTGTTTTGCATGAAATAGATTTGGACATATGGCTAACCAATGCAGATCAAGGCCAAATTCAAATGTCAGTAGAAATTAAGGTCAAAGAAATATTGTGTGCTTCAATTGCAACAAGTCCAGACACTTTGCTAGATTCTGTAGAACCAGAAATGTGAAAAGAAACTACAATATTAAATACAGGAAAATAAAGCAAAAGAATGACAGAGAAGGAAAAGGTTGATCTGGTTGAAACCAAGAAATAAATGAGCAAAATTTGGATCAAGAAAGATGTGATTGAATTCAAGGATGAATCCGCACCATCATCTGGTGTAGATACTTCCTCCAGGAAGTCAATTGGGAGCTTTGGCTCAGGGGGAACAGTGTTAAAAATCTAAATCCCCTAGCCAAAAAGTTGGTGTTGGAATTTAGCATAGATATATGTGGTAGAATCCAACATGATAGATCCCTTGAAAGAAATTCTGGAAGAAAAAGTTCTAATGCAGAGTATTGTGGAGCAATCCTAATAGACTATATTCTACAGTGAAGAGTTTAACAACATTTTTGAACAAGCATTAATGATGATTAGGTTAAGTCATGCAGAGGATAAAAGGGAACTAGTTTAGTCTCAAAATCACTTTTCACTTGAAGTGATCAAGTGTTCCAAGAGATTGAAGTAGAATTTGAGCAACAACAACCAAGATTTGAAGCACTTGTAGAAATTCAAAGAAAGGAAACCCTAACATAGTGGAACAAGGTATTTTCATTGAAACCTCATTTGTGAATTTGATAGAATTCTGCAATGAAAACTCTGCAAGTCATAGTATCACTGAACGACCTTGGCCTAAGTTTAAGAAACACCCCTACAAGGCAACCAAAGTTAATCCAATGGGTGCATTCTCAAAAATACCATACAGAGTTCTGTATATGGAAGATGTTAGGGCATACATCCATGTGGCCCTAGATGAGCTTAGCAGCGACAAATTCTCAAAACTAGTCCTGAAACATTTAAGTAATGATCAATTTGACCTAAATGAAGAATACAAAGCTTTAAAGGAGAATAAATTCATCTAGTATGTAGAGTTTCCTACATTTGTAGAGCATGAATGGGTCTGATATATCCTAAGTTGAATCCATGATGAATTCATGTGGTTAGGGAAAGGGAAACCCTTAAAGATAACAAAGGAGGCAATTCAGGCAATCATTGGACTAAACTCCACTAGAGGTGTGCCATTATTAAAGGTAGTCAAGAATCAAACGGTTACAGATGCCACTGGAGCCCAATTTGACAAAAGGGCGTTGACAATAAATGATATTAATGATCATGTAGTAAAGTTTTCCTCAATGGTCATAGGTTACAAGGTTTACTTCTCAAACCGAGAGAACTCTGTTTTTGGTACTGCAATATACACTACCTATCAAATGGTTAAAGAAAATGTAGATTATGATTTGTGTGAGCTACTGCGAATCCAACTACTAGAGAATCTGAAGAAGCTAAAGGAAAGCAAGAACTATCCATTCAAGTATGGTACATTAGTTATCTGTTTATTCTTTTATTTTCTGAATGAATTCCCAAATCATAAGGGATTGATTTGGTTGAGTGATAAACCAGTAGCTGTTCAAATTAGAAATTGTCTTAACAACTTGGGTAGTTATAATGAGCAAAAAGCAGCCCTGTGGGGATTTTTCAAGAACTTTCAAAGTATGATGCACTCAAGAGAAAGAATTCCTGAGAAGATTCTTGACAAGTACAAGGACACAATTTGTTTCATGGTCACTAAGGATCAATGCTTAATGGAAGCTGTAGAACCCAGAACTGTATGGGTAATGCCCATGGGATATGAGGTAGATGGACAAATTTTAGAAAACTATGCCCAGAACCTACTTAGCAAACCTAAAGACACTAAAGAAGAGAGGTTTGGAACATATGAGGAGTTATCTATGAAACTCCATTTTGAACTTAGACAAACAGAATCCACCAGGAAGGTGAGAAAAGAGGTAGAAGAAATTACTACAAGATATGGAATCACCAAAGAACAACTGAAAGAAGTTAGGGAAAAAGCTAAGGAAGTAGAAGAAAAGAGAAAAGGTGAATCAATTGGAGCTCTGGATGAACCCAAGGGTGAATTGGAAAAGCTAGAGGCCTCAAGAAGAAGAACCAGAGGATCTACCTCTACAGAAGCTACATCCATTCCCTCCAGTTCCACACCATCTGTAAGTATGGAATCCCCAGCCACCAGCTCTAAAAGGAAAAAGACTAAGGCCAAGAGAATGCATGTAAGCATAACTATTGATGAAGAAGTAATAGAATCAGATGAGGACATAAAGAATATGAAAACTAAGGCTACAAAGGCCTCCAGATCCAGCAAGAAGAAATCCACCAGTAAGGGTCAACCTGAGAAAAGACAAAAGAAAGATATGCCTCAAACAGAGCAAGCAACTATAAGTCTGGAAGATGTTCTCAAGGCCATAATAGTGGATGGCAATCTAAAACCCATTGCTCAGTTGTATGATGAATATAATGATCCAAATAAGAGGATCATTGAGACTGCTATTGTAGAATATCTAAACATCTACAACAAGGCTCTGATTGAAATTATTACTGATCTACCACACAACCTGGGCAGCATAATGAGTACAAGAAAAGAAGTTGCCATGGCTAAGGACATAGAACTGAGAGAACACTCATTGATAAGATTATGTCCAGGGATCACCTCTGAGGAGAAGGTCAAAATCTCTAAAGAAATCAATGATGCCTTCAAGACAAAGAGAAGAATGAACTCATTGATGTTGGGAGAAATTGATAAAGTGGTCAAGGAAACAGAGGAGATCACTTTGGCAGCTCTAAGGAAAAATAATATTCCTACCATTTATGACAAAGAAGAAATAGATGTTGGAGATGACACATCTATTCTAGAGGTCAACATGGATCAAGGCTTGGAGCAAACTGATACAAATCCTCTGGTAAAAGACAGAGTAACAGAAGAGCAAAAGGAAGAATCTGATCAAAACCCTACTGGTAATGATCAAGACTCAGCTGAAAAGGATCAAACTGAAACAAGTCTTCCTCTAGGAAAATAGACTGATGATCTAGAAAACAAGGAGAAAATTGATGAGCAGATCAAAGTTGATAATCAAGAACTTGATCAAGCTAAGGAGAGCCCTACACCAGAGTAAAATATTGGCCAACAAGAAAATATGGACATGGAACCTCTAGAACAAAATCAAGAAGTGTTTGAAGAAGTGACAAGAGACACTGTTGCTACCTCAGTTGATTCTATCAGAGAACTTTTGGAGAGACAACAAGATTTGGATGAGTTTGAGCTCCTACAAGGACCAATAAATTTGGCCTCAATGTCTCCTATGCAAAAAATTCAAATTAGTGTCAATTGTTCAAGCAAAGGCACGGGAAGAGATACTAAGGTCACACATGTAGGACAATGAACTCATTGGTGAAGCATTTGGTATCCTAGAGAAGTTAATGCCTTCATACCAAAAGGACACATCTTTGTCACGAACGAATCAGCTCAAAAGCCTAATCAAATCTGTAAGTTCTCATTTTGAGTCATTCAAAAAGTCTACAGAAATAAAAGTTAGAAAAGAATATAATGAGAAAAGGTTAGCTGAATTGAAGACCATGGTGGATAGTGATAAAATTTTGCTAGACATTGGAACCAAAAACATAGAGAACGCTATTATGGAATCACATGATATATACAAATTTTGCTTATCATGGCCAGATGTTACTAAGGAGTTAGAAGAAAAAATCAAGGATCTAGAAATCCAATTGTCAAATATTTCTAAGACATATGATCTGGCAGCTGAATCAATAAACAATAAAGAGATACAAGTGGTAAATATCCACAATGATTTGAGCAATTTGATGAAAAAGAGGGAAGAAGTTAAAAATAGGTTGTTTTAGTTGAGAGGGCTAATAAGTCCTAAAATAGATTCAATGATCCATCTTGCAGAAGAAGCCTTGAAGACAAGCAATAATTGATACACCCTTAGATCTACAGAAGGCAGAAAAATTAATCTTTTTGATAAATGGTCACATTCAAATTTTGGAAAGTGCAAAGAGTAGATGGGATAGAGAGTTAGCTTTGCTAAAGACCATTTATAGTGATATTCTACCTCCTACAACTAACTAATCGAGAAAAAGAGTGTACCTGTACATATGCGGCAGAATATGACAGTTTTGAACTTTTGACACAATTTTTGCTACCTGTACATACACCTTTGATATTGATGGCAAAGGGTGAGAAGAAGATCAGTGAAAAATGGATAAGCATCTTAGGGGGAGTAGAGGAATAGAGTGTATATAGTAAGGGGGAGTAGTCAAGCATTTTTTACTAAGTGTTGCCATCAATGCCAAAGGGGGAGATTGTTGGCAAGAGACACTGATGTGAAATAGAATAGAATGTTATCATTGATGGAAACAAAGCAAAGATCATTCATCACAATGGAAAGTACACATTACTCTGGAAGACAATCCTCATCCAACAATAAGACACAAGCATTTTGGTCCGGAAGTCCTAAAGTGGCTAAGTATTGGAAGTGTTTAGGTATGAAGCAGAAAAAGGATCAGTACTCCTTCGCAAGTGAAGATATGAAGATGTGGCTCAAGTATGATGTTCATAGTTATCTATTGATGTTATATTCTAATAATCAAGTCATGACTTCCTCCGAAATCCATCTGCTGAAAAGACTAAGTCTGGGTCAATAGAAGTTAGATAGAGACAGTGAACAGTGGTGAGTAAATTGGTCCACATTCCTCCGCATTAGCATATTTTATTCTACAATTTTTAAGTAAGATAGAGATAGGTCATGAATATTAGAATCCAAGTTTGTAGCTCTGTAAGTGCAGTAGATCTCATTCTACAGGCTCTCCAGTACTGACATTCAGTATAGCAGTGTTACAGTGTGACATGGCAACAGTTCTAAGGTCCGCATTTTGGCACACATATTTATCTTGTTTTGTTGAGTTGAAGACATGTTAAAAGATCATTAATTATTTTTGAATATGAATCATGAAGGTGCATTTGGTCTGCAGCAAAAGTTATGAAGTGACAGAGGAACCTATCATATATGTTATTAAGGAACAAGCTGACAGGCTGGCTAAATCCTTATGCAAAGAAGAAATATGAGTTGGATGATAAAGGTAAGTGGTTGTATGAATAGAGCCAACACATATGAATATATGTACATGATGGTTTGATCCGCATTAAAGAGTTAACACAAGAACAAACCGACAGGATATAAAACTTGGTATACACATTTCACAGTTTGCTTGCTGATCTAATCATGAGAAAGATTTAGTTGCGGATATAAATAGAGAATGGATTTTAGTGCTTGAGGTGTTTGGTGTGCAATGTGAAGGATATGAATGTGGAATATGCAAAGATAGAATGATCGCAGCAATTGAAGAGAATTCTTGAGCATATATAAGAGTAGAGCAGAGAAATAGGAACAGACTAAAATGAAGAGTTCTGAGTCAGTTTTTATGAGCTTAAGTGGAACTATTCCCATGCATATATAGATGCAATCATAGCAGTTCATCTTTGGCAGTGAGCCACCCTTATTCTACTTTCTTCTTCTAATTGGCAGTGACCCTTTTCTCTTGAGCAATGAGCTCTAGGTAGTGAGCCCTAAGGCAGTGAGCCTCTTGTAATTCGGTAGTGTGCTATAATAATATTTTAAGAGCTAACACTCTCCTTGGTTTTTCCCTCTTTGGGTTTTCCACGTAAAAATCATGGTGTTCATGTGTTATGTCTTTATGGTTGCTGTTCATTAGTTTAATTTGCTTTCACATAATTAAATTTGGTAAATGGATAAAATAACAAGTGCATAAAAGGTTTTGTAGAACACTAATTCACCCCCCCTCTTAGTGTTCATTATATTCAATAGAATGCTGATAAAAAACTTCTACTAGTTCATTTTGTAAATTTATCTCATGATTGAATTCTTTAATAGGTATATGATCATTTCTCACAAAAGATTCTTGTCTTTCTGTAAAACAACACATTCAAAAAATTCATCATTCAATGATTGTGAAGGAGAAGAAAATGGTGTGTTCATACCTTTAATTTAATCAACAAGGCTCTCTTATTTAATGATTGATGATGGATGGATACAACTATCATCTTTGTAGAGAAAACATCATCTAAAGCATTAAGACACAAATCTGGAATGAAAATATCATGAGAAATTCATTACAACATTATTCCTTCATCCTTTCTCTATTGTTTAGGCTACATGCATGTCAGAAGGGTGTTTGGTGGTTCATCTTCATGTTCTTCATTCTCAATTTGGTCCAAAACTTCTTCTACAACTTCATCATGGACTAAATATACTTCAATGATGCTATCTAGGAAAACTTCTCCATCATGCTGATAACATGCTTCATCATGATCATTCCTTTCTATTCTAATCACTTCATCTCTTTGCCTTTGCTTTTGACATATACCTTCAAGGGAAAATATAAGAACTTCAACTTCTCCAGTGAATGCATATTCTAATGAACCTTTTTTAACTACTTGATTGAAAACATTTTGTCAAACACATGTTCATCAATAGGAAGAAATTTCTTCTCTTTATTATCATCTTCATAATGTAAAAAATGCATTTCAACACTGGATTCTTCATCTAGTCCAACTATTTCAAGAACTGAGATATCTCTGACTGTTTGACATATCTCCAACAAGGGTTCATGATTACCAGCAAAGAAGCAAGTCTCTTTTACCTCTTCTTGTTCAATTGTTTGCAATGTCTGAAGCAAAGAAGGATGTACCTTATTAGGAGAAATTTGCATACCACCATAGAAACTTTTCAAAAATTGGACTTGCTTGGGATCGTCATGAGCCTAATTTTGTTGAGCAATAGGTACAAGAGAGGAATAATATTCCTAATCATCACTATCACTATTAGTAATTGATTCAAGGAGTTGCAAGTTATGCCTTTGAATTTTTTGATGCCAATTAGTCATTTAGGGCTCTTGTTTTAGATAGAGTCACCAACCTCCATTCCCAGAGAGGTACCTTCATGTTTATGAGGAAATAAAAGCACCTATATTTCAATTCTTTCCCCAGTAAAGCCACCAAAAATCTATTAGTAAACAAATTTCTCACCTTCAAATAAATAAGAAAAAATGTGACTTGCCCATGAAATGGTGACAAAACTACCTACAATAGTTGGAGAGACCACCAAAAGAATGATGATCTTCCTCTGCATTTTAGAGGAGAAGCTCCCTCATATGATTTAATTTGGGGTTTTTGGGTATGCTTTTGACCATAAAGTAGGAAAGGAAACTACAAAAAATGAAAACAGGGGAAAACCCTAGATGAAAGATATAAGAAAAACATCTAGGTTTCCCAAGAAAGATTTGGAATAAGAGAATGAGTAGAAACAAATGATACAAAGCTCATAAGTTTCATGCCTATGAATAGTAACTAAAAATATAAATGACTATCCTTTCCAACATACAAATAGGTCACGCATTAAACATAAGAATTATATCCAACCAACTCAGAATGCAAAGTTTTTGTGTGAAATTTAGATGCAGCTAGTTTAATAGAGATGTATCAAAGAATGACTACAATTTTACATAAGAAAACCTGCAATCCAAGAGGAAATAAAATAGATAGAATGTCCTAAAATATACCTTCAATTATTCAAAAATATAAGAGACCAAAGTCTCTCAAAATCATTATACAATGGTTGAGTTGGAAAGATAGCCCCTGTTGTTACAAACTTACAAAAAATAAAAATCTTTTCTCCTGAAAGCTCTCTCAAGGGAAGATGGAAAAAAATCCCTTTACATTAGAAAATATTGAATTTATAACCTTTTCCTAATGTGTAACTGATTCTTGAAAATCAATGAAATAATCCTTTCACATTCCCATGCACAAAAAAAATTAAATCATAAAAAAATGAGTTAAAACAATATTTAACGAACTTTAAAATAAATAGATATGCCCCAACTTGAAGTTGATAGGTATTGTGTGGTTACACAACACGCCCCATTTTTCCCTAGCAAAATAGGGACCCAACTTTTTGCTTTTCCTTGGCTTGCTTGTTTCCCTTTGCTTTTGGGTGGTATGGTAAAAACTAGTAGTAAGTGTATGTTAGGATCTTATCATGTGCATGTCAGGACCTTGAGATATAGGTCAAATTTTTTAAGTTAGAATTTCTCATCATGAACCTTGCCAAGTGAAGGAGTACAAAATTCTAAGCAGGATTGATTTTTGAAGCACCCCAAAATTCCCTAAGACCAGGAAGTTATGCCTGGTCAAAGTTCAGTCAAACAGTCTTAGGGATATCCGCACATTTCCTAACATCCAGACATTAACTTAATGTCCCGATCATAAAAAATACTAAGGAAAATTCAATGTCTACACATTTGTAAATGTGTACACATCAAACTTTAACCCACGATGTAAGAGACCATCAAAATGCATGGATATTCATAAGTGTGCATATTCAATCTTAAGATGCAGACATTCATTAATATCCTGAATTGCTTTAATATAATGATAAAACTTTTTGTCTGGATATTAACTCAATGTCCTGATATTCGCCAATACCTTGATGACATTATCCAACCTCTCCATAGAGAAATAACAAAGCATGATGACGTCATCTAGACATTAAGAGTTCATAACATATTGGTAAACTTTAATATCTCAGACATTAACTTAATGTTTGGACCTTCGTAAACATCCTGATGACATCACTTTATACCCAACCGAGAATAACCTTCAGAAGGGTGATGTCATCCTCACATTTGGAATTGAGGATATTTCGTAAATGCTAACATCTGGATATTCTAATATCCGCATCCCTGTCCCCGCGACCAAAATCATAAGGTTTCCACAGACCAATTAGATGGTGCCATGTGGCATGTTGACTTTTATGCTCAAGACATTTTGTAATGTCTTGACATTTGATGATCAAAGGTAAAATGCCTTTGGATATTCATGACCTGATATTCGCCCTCGGTTAGCATTGACCAACATCATGATGACATCATGCATACGTGTGTGCACATTTTGAAAGGTATGCACATTGTTTAAACATCTAGATATTCATTAATGTGCATATTGTGCAATAAATGTCATAAAAGAGTAGGTGATTGTTTGAAACTTTAAATCATGTACCGCCACCTGTTACAATTCTAAGGACTAGATACCGATATCCATGAACATAGATAAATTGACATTAATTATGCCCTAAAATCATAATTTCTAACACATAAAATAGGATTTGTGTGGTCATTTTACATTTACAAAGCATTCGAAAAGAGAAATTACAGAGATCCAAAACTTTTACGGCAACCATTACAGAGAAACCCATCCCGAATGGAATGGTGCAGACAATTGAACATTGAACATGATGGTTATGATGAGCTGGATGAGGGAAAGGATGCATGCTCAGAACTTTGAGCAGTGGATGTACGGACTCATTATATTGATAGAGACCACCAACACACAAATATAGTAGGCATCACTCATTAGTGATAGCCTAGATGTAGGAATGAAGTGTTGGAAACAAGGTGAATAACTGAGAGGGGGGGTGAATCAGTTATTCTAAGTATTTTAACTTTCTTTCCTTGTTAACAATTAGTGCAGCATCAAAACAAATAAGCATACATAACCATAAGAGCAGAAATAAGATCAACACACATAACACAGTAATTTTGATGTGGAAAACCCTGTTAAGGGAAAAAACTACGAGGTGACTAACCCAAGAATGTATTCTCTATTAAAAGAATAAGAAGTACAAAATGGCACTTGCCAATTAGGGCCCACTGCCCGAGCACATTGCTCACAAGAGGTACACTGCCTACAAGAGACTCACTGTTTACAATGTCTATGGAAGGTAACCAAGTGTTTGAACTGATGAGAGGCATCCACATATGCTGAGGTTTAGTTCCGGTTAGGCTCAATATACTGATCTACTGCACTTCATTCTTCCTCTGCTTTAGTGTTGCTGTTCTATCACATACCGCACTTGTATTCCTGCTTCCACTATGCTCTCTGCCCTTTTTCGCACACTATATCAATCCACACACTCCTTCATACCGAAATCAATCGGTATATATATCTGCATCAAGGATTTCAACATCTTTCTAGTTGGCAACCAGAATATTCAAGATATTTACAAGGCATTGATCTGTCGGCTGGATCCATGCTTAATATGTGATGCGTATTCAAGACATAGAGGTAGAAGTCATCAATCAAGTGGGCCAACCATGTATGATCTCTTAATTAGCTTGACCATCATCAATTTCTCATCCAGATTAAAGTCTGATGCTCTGTCGGTCAGTTCTTCAGTCTACTCTGCCTGTTAGGAACCCAACACTTAGATGTTCATATCTTTTCACTCTTTCATCACCGGAGGCTCAATCTCTAGAATGTAGTAGTAATGGTACTCCTCTTGACTTCCCCAAGTCCGCACTTTGCTGAGATACATCCTCTGAGAGATCCACACCTGATTGTCGGACCTTGCTGCATGCTCTGTTCTTGTTTCACCGGACCAAAACACTCTTCAATCTGACTTCTGGTAAAGACATACTATGTGTTACGGATGTGTGGGCTAAGCTTTGTTTCCATTAATGACAACAATGATGAAGCCACATAGTGTCTCTTGCCAACAATCTCCCCCTTTGGCATTGATGGCAACACTTAGTGAAAAATGACTAAGTTTCGTAGTAAACTCCTCCTTGGCTGATGCTCTATCTTATGTACACTTTTATCAGAGCTCCCCCTTAGCTGGATTCCACATTTTTCACTAGTCCTCACTCCCCCTTTGACATCAATGGAAAAGGGTGGAATCTGCACACAAAAATTTGCAAAAACCAACCTATACATAGCTGCATATGTATATATACATGTTATACTTACATATACTTAAGTATATCCGCAAAGGTAGTCTTCAACTGTACAACTTCTGTCACCCAACTTTGCTTCATCGTATCCAAAATTGAGATGTGACCACTCAACAAAAATGCAAAAGCTTCTGCCCTCTTTAAGTCTATCGGATCACTGGTCTAGGCTGTGGTCTGAGCATTAGTTAGGGCCTCATGCATTGCCTCTAACTTAGGGATAATTATCCCTCTTAGTTCACTCATTCTGCTTATTCTATTCTTCTTCTCCTTCTCAAGCCTCTTTATCTCATTTATAGTGGCAATAGCCTGGCACTCTTGATTCATTATGGATGAGGTGAGAGGATCAAAATTTTGAGATAAACTTGACAGTTTACCCTCTTGTTCTTCCACCTTCTTTGCAATGTCTGCTGTCACTGTGGACCAAGATAAACAAAATTTGTATAATAATCCGCCATCTTTAAGAGCATTTTCTAGGCTCTTTATCCCAACATCCAGATTTCTCCTATCATTTGCTATGAGTCCCTACACTTTGGAGAATGTCTTTCCCAAAAACTCTTTCTGGACTTTCTCTTCTGTTGATTTCTCCAAAGAATCAAAATGTGTGCTAACAGAATTAACAAGAGATTTCAGATTACCGGATGAAGAGGCCGAAAGATCCTTTTGAAAGGATGGCATGATTTTCTTGAGCACACTGGATGCAATCTCTATTAGCTCACAGTATTCCATGTGAGACTTCAGAAGCTTCTCTTTTGCTTTAGCTTTAGCAAAAGATGCTACCTTCATTGTCTGGACTGGAGAGAGGGAGTCAAAATTGAGTGGTCCTTGAAATAATTCCAATACATCTATTTCTTTGTTCAAGAATCTCTTTACTACCTCAGTAGTGTCTCTTGCTAGAGATAGAGTCTTCTTTCCTTTCCCATCTCAGAACTGTCATCTGGGATCTTCTTTGTTTGATATTCTTTTCTTCCCTTTACCTCTTCTACTTGACTAATTTTCTCTTCTTTTCTTTCTTCTCCTTCAGTTTCGGAGTCTGTTGGGGGATCCAGAAGAGAGATGTTTACTTCTTCATGGACTTCCTCTTCTGGAACAAAGGAATCCAAGTCCTTGGTCCTCTCCTCACCTATCTTCTTTGGCTCTTCTACATTTTTCTCAGTAGGTTCATCATCAATGTCCTCTATAACAAGAAGATTGAATCTTTTAAATGCATTCCGAAGGATGTCCTCTGTTTCTTTGGCAACTTGATCTATCTCTCCAAGCATAAGTTTGTTAATTCTTTCTTTGCTTCGGAACTCATCCTTACAGTCCTTAAAGATCATGTTCATTTGTTTTGGAGTAATGGAAGGATAAAGTTGAATTGCAATCTATTCCCGGATCTCCAAATCCTTTTCCTTGGCATTGTCTTTTCTGAGTTCAAGGACCTTCTCTAAACTTTTGGGAATTAGAGAGATGATCTCAATGAATGCTTTATTATAGATATTCAAATACTTGACTATGGCTTCCTCCAAAATTCTTTTGTCAGTGTCATTATACTCATCATAAAATTCTGTTATGGGCTATAGATTCCCATCTACAGTGACTGCCTTGATGACATCATCAATAGAAAGAGTAGGCCTTTCAACAAATTCTTCTGCTTCTTCTTTATTTTCACCGACAGAGGATTTCCTGAAAGTTTTCCTTTTCTTCTTCATTTTCTTAGTCTCCTCATCAGTCTCTATCTCTTCATCATCCTTTTGGCTTGTGTATGACCTTGTGGCCTTTGTCTTTGTTCTCTTCTCTCCTTTTTTGGATGTCTTTGCTTCCAGTTTTGAGGCTTTTGGGCTCTTAGAAGTGGCAGGTGCAGTACTCCTTGAGGATCTAGTCCGGGAGGGGGCTTGCACCAGAACACTTTCTTTTTCTTCTTCTTGTCTTTCTTTCTCTACTCTTTCTACCTTCTCTTTGTTGGCATCAACTACCTCCTTTGATATGCCATATTTCTTGGCAATTTCCTCCACTTCCCTTCACACTTTCCTTTTTATCTCTGGTTGTCTTAATTCAACATGTATTTTCACACTTAATTCTTGAAAGGTTCCAAACCTTTCTGCCTTAGGGTCCTTTGGCTGACTTAGCAGGTGTTGAACATGTAGCTCTAGAATTTTCTCATCTACCTCATAGCCCATTGGCATAATCCAAACTGTACTGGGTTCCACTGCCTCCATTAGGCATTGATTAGTGTCTACCATGAAGCACACTGTATCCTTGTATTTTTCAACTAGAGATTGGGGGATTCTCTCTCTGGCTTGTATCATGCCTTGGAAGTTTTTGAAGTATCCCCAGAGTGTTGTACTTTGTACCTTGGCATCACCAAGCCCATACATATAATCTCTTATTTGTATGGCAACTGGTCTATCATTTTGCCATACCCAACCACTTGATCCGAGTAGCTCATTCATATAGTAAAATAATAAACACAGTATTAGCCCACCATACTTGAATGAGTTCTTCTTGTCATTTTTGATCTTTTGCAAGTTTTCTAACAATTGGCTCAGGAGAAGCTCACATAGATCATAGTCAGCATTTTCCCTTAGCATCTGATATGTAGTGTATATTGCAGTTTCAGATACAGAGTTTTCCCTGCTGGAATGATATCTTTTGTATCCAATTATCATAGATGCAAATTTGATATCTGGATCAGTGATATCTTCTATTGTCATTGTTGTCTTGTCAAACTTTGATCTGGTAGCCTCATTCACTGTCTGATTCTTGACAAATTTGAGAGCAGGCAACCCACCAGATGAGTGCAATTTGGTTACTACCCTAATGGCATCTTTTGTTATCTTGAATGGCCTCATCAACCATATGAAGTTATCATGTATTCTACTAAGGACATATCAGACCCATTCATCTTTTGGGAAACAAGGAAAGTGGATGCAATGTCCAAAATGCTTATCCCGGATGGCCTTGTATTGAGGTTTGAGTTCAAAGGTTTCATCTATTAGTTGTTTATGGTAGATATCCATCAGCTTTGATTCTCCAAATTCCTCAATATTTGCATGGATGTATAACCTAACATCTTCTACTTGCAGAACCCCATGTGGAATGCTAGAAAATGCGCCTAAGGGATCAACTTCTAGGGATTTGTAAGGATGTTTCTTGAACTTTGGACGTGGCCTATCAGTGATCTTAACAACATTTGGAGTAGCCATCTTGCAAAAGATTCAGAGAGAGATATTCAAGAACGGAAATACCTTTTTATGCTTCTAGGGTTCACGATATGAGCTGGAAAAGATCATTGGTTGAATCAGATTCTACGGTTGATCTTTGAGAGGGTTGAAGTAATCTTGTTTGCAGATCTCTTTATTTCTTCTTCTCGAATGTGAATGTGCAAATGATGGGTAAAGGAACCCTTTTATCTCTGCGCAAACCCTAATTTCATATTGCAATAAATGCACAACTTAAGTCATTCCAATTGCCTTGTTCTGAGAGAGATCTTTCCGAATCACTGAGATGCACTTAGAACTATTTTTAGTGATAATTGACAATGTATCTTCTTTCCTTGAATCATCCCATTTATCCATAGATCAAGATATTTCAATTTAGAATCACACCGGATCTAACTGTGAGAATCCTGCTTTTGCCGGATGGTTGTCAAACCGGATCAGTCTTGGATGATTAAACCCTTTAAAGCTCCTTGCGGATCTTTCATATTTTTACCGAGGTTTATCTAGATATATCTCTTAGAACCCTTTAATCCATAGCATTCCATGTGCCAAATTTAGGCACCAATTGACTGGCTGGGGGAATTTATTTTCCTTTGTGACTCCCCCTGAGCTAGAGCTCATCTAATTTAGTTTCTGGAAGGAATATCAGCACCAAATTCTCATGCGGATCCATCCCCAACATTTTATGTATTTCTCTTCACCCAAATCTTGTTCATCTCCCTTTGAACTTCATCCACATTCACTTTTGCTTTTCCTTTGTCTTGATTTTGGTTAAGATGCACTGGACCCTTTTTACCCTGATTCTTACTTCTACAGAATTTGGCAATATGACCGAATCTATTGCAATTGTAGAAAACAACATTTCTTTGCATATTTGACTGATATCCTCTTGATCTATATTGATTAGCCATATGTCCCATTCTATTGCATGCAAAGCATCTACCATTGAATGAATTATTTATTTGCATAGTTCTACATTCATGAGATTTGTGACCATACCTTTTGCAATTAAAACATTGTCCGGAGAAGGATGAATTAGTCTGATTCATTCTTCTTCTGCACTGATTTGCTTTATGACCGAAGTTATTGCAATTGTGGCAGTATCCATTGAAGGATGGATATGTTTGAGCATTTGGTTGCCTTACCAGAGATCTTCTAGGCTTGTTCATTGGATTTCCTAATCCAGAGTTCTTCTGATTGGATCCGGAGCTTTCAACTTTCTCATACCCCAAGCCATACTTGTCATCTACCCTATTTTGGCTTTCAAGAAGAACTTCAAGTTGAGCAGAGCTTATCTTGAATTTTGCTTTGTATTCATTTGTTGTTTGAAGATCCCTTTTAAGGGTGTCTATCTAATTCTCAAGTTGTTCTTCATTATCTCTAGCTTCTTCAAGATCAGATTCCAGATGCTTGATTATTCTATCTATTTTGTGGCAGTCTTCTGACTTCTCCTTGAGAGATTGTTTTAGATTATCTTCAATTTTTCTTTTCTCTTCAATTTCTTGGGTGAATTTCATAACCCATGATTCCATTTCATGTCTTACCATAATGACCTCTTTTGATAGCTTCTCACATAACGTGCTTTTCTCATTCAGATCTTCATTAGTATCATTGGCTTCACTTTGACTTGCTAATTGTTGAAGTAGTTCCTTTCTCTTTGTCACAGAGATACTCAATTTTTCTTTGAGTTCATTTATGAAATCATCAGCTTGTTTGAGTCTTTCCCTTAGGTTATTGACTTTAGAGTGAGATTGGTCAAGATCATCTAGGGCAAACTGAAGTTGTTCTCTCATACCATACATATCCATTGAGATTTCCAGATCCTCCTCAAGCTATTAGGATCTATTTGGAGGAACTTGGCTCTAATACCAATTGTTGGAAACAAGGTGAATAACTAAGAGGGGGGATGAATCAGTTATTCTAAATATTTTAACTTTCTTTCCTTGTTAACAATTAGTGCAACATCAAAACAAATAAGCATACATAAGCATAAGAGCAAAAATAAGATCAACACACATAACATAGTAATTTTGACATGGAAAACCCTGTTAAGGGAAAAAACCACGAGGTGACTAACCTAAGAATGTATTCTCTGTTAAAAGAATATGAAGTACAAAATGGCACTTGCCAATTAGGGCTCACTGCCTGAGCACACTGCTCACAAGAGGCACACTGCCTACAAGAGACTCATTGCCTACAATGTCTATGGAAGGTAACCAAGTGTTTGAACTGATGAGAGGCATCCACATATGCTGAGGTTCAGTTCCGGTTAGGCTTAATATATTGATCTACTGCACTTCATTCTTCCTCTGCTTTAGTGCTGCTGTTCTATCACATACCGCACTTGTATTCCTACTTCCACTCTTCTCTCTACCATTTTTCACACACTATATCAATCCACACACTCCTTCATACCAAAATTAATCTGGTATATATATCCGCATCAAGGATTTCAACATCTTTCTAGTTAGCAATTGGAATATTCAAGATATTTACAAGGCACTGATCTGTCAGCTGGATCCATGCTTAATATGTGATAAGTATTCAAGAAATAGAGTTAGAAGTCATCAATCAAGTGGGCCAACCATGTATGATCTCTTAATTAGCTTGACCATCATCAATTTCTCATCTGGATTAAAGTCTGATGCTCTACTGGTTAGTTCTTCCTCAGTCTGCTCTACCTGTCAGGAACCCAACACTTAGATGTTCATATCTTTTCACTCTTTCATCACCGGAGGCTCAATCTCTGGAATGTAGTAGTAATGGTACTCCTCTTGACTTCCCCAAGTCCACACTTTTTTGAGATACATCCTCTGAGAGATCCAGACTTGATTGTCAAACCTTGCTGCATGCTCTGTTCTTGTTTCACTAGACCAAAACACTCTTCAATCTGACTTCTGGTAACGATATACTATGTGCTGCGGATGTGTGGGATAAGCTTTGTTGCCATCAATGACAACAATGATGAAGCCACATAGTCTCTCTTGCAAACATGAAGAAGCTTGGATATAAGTGAAACCTATTCCACATGTCATCATATGTGGTTTATGCCTGTCTAGCCAAGGGTAAGTTTAATGGCTTGAAAACCGTAGGCCAAGTTGGAAGGAACCCCGATGATGTGAACATATGGGGTTATTACCCACAACTGGAGAGGAAGTCATACCACCAAAATTACAAAAAGGTCAATGATTGTTTTGTCATGCATCTGGTCTACTTGATGGAGGATGAAAAAGCTAAAAGGATGAGCATTGAAGCTCAAGAGGTGGTAGTCAAGAATGGAACTTGGTTCATCCAGTTCCCAGCCTTTGCATACATCAAAATGGAAGGATTTAGTGGGCAACCCCTTATGTTGCCAAGATACCCTCTGGATAGAGTCATCCTGATGGAGATGACTAGAAAGATAGTGCCCTCATATGAGGCCTTCACAAAGAGGAATAAGAAACCAAATCTTAACTTCTCTCTTTATATTGGATGGTATATGTGCCCTGACATATGAAAGGAAGCTAGGTGTGCATAAATTGCTTCCTACACTAATCTAATGAGGGGAGAGCTATACAAATTTAATTTATTTCTTATCACTACAGTAACATACAACATCTAACAAAGTTATTACAGCAATACACAAGAACCAGAAGGAAGATAGAAGAAGAGAGACAAAGATATACGATGGGGAAAACCCTTATCGGGTGAAAAACCCCACACTTAGAAACCTGCACAATGTATTAACAAATCTGAAAGTTGTTTACAATACACTTGCAATGCAACTTCAATGGTCTTTGACACTCATATCTAGAGTCAATCTGGTAGCATAACAGTACCTGTAAACCTATGATACAAACTCCATCTCCAAGCACCTATTTATATATGAAATACAAGGCAATATTGAACCTATCTTGGAATGGGCATCCAACTTGGCTTCATGGACCAAAACCCATGCCTAAGGACACTTGGTCAACATTGTAGAATGTACCTAACACTTGTCCACAACTCCCATCCCAAAGAGGTCACCTATTTCCAAAATGGGCTATGACAAATGCTCTTATGACACTTACGACCGTCATAGAATCTGTAATAGCGGTTACAACTTACAGCTGTAAGAGAATATGTCATACACATTCTATACATAGCATATTCTCTTACAACATGTCATATTCCACCTTGGGGCATCCAAATATGCCTTATTCAAAGATGCTTCATGACATATGTCATCACCTGTCTTACAAATTTTTATTTCTGACTCTTACATGTCATAGATTCTGTCATAGGAATCCATCATAACCGTTTCAGTCAATATTCCCTTACACAACATGGAAGATGCCAACACATGGAAAAATGCTCCTACCACAAAGTGGGATTCTTATCTCCTCATGTGAGGATAAAATTACAAGTTGTCATATTCCATGTAGGATCGACACATCATCGTGCCACATCCCATGATATGACAATATGGAATTTACAAATATTTACAACATAGGCAATTAAATAATAATACAAACATTAAAAATGTAAGGAATTACCAAGGTTGAGACACCTTAATTCCCAACATTCTCCCACTTGTCGAACACCTTGTAAGAGCCAATAGAAAAATAGGATTTAACTGCTATAGGCCGAGTGGCCCATAGACTCCGAACACCATCTAAACTTCTATGTGCCCACTGGTTTCGTCAATGCATCTGCAACATTCTTCAAAGTATCTACCTTCTCCAAATTTACCTTTCCATCCTCAACCATGTCTCATATGAAGTGAAATTGAACATCAATGTGCTTTGTTCTAGCATAGAAAGTTGGATTCTTTGCAAGACAAATTGCACTCTGACTGTCACAACTGATTGCGATTTGACCTACATCAACACCAATATCTGAACACAATCTCTTAAGCCAAATGGCTTCCTTACAAGTATGAGTTGCTGCCATATACTCAGCTTCTATCGTGGACAAAGCAACAACAAGTTGTCACTTACTCATCCAACTAATAGTACCACCAAATAGTGTAAACACATAAGCTTTGATGGATCTCCTGCTGTTAATGTCACTTGCCCGATCTGAATCCACAAATCCATGAATAACAATAGAATGCGGAGGTCCTAAAACATTACCATAATAACAAATCGAATACTCAGAAGTACCCCTCAAATATATAAACACTCACTTAACTGCATCCCAATGAACCCATCTGGGATTAGCCATAAATTGACTAAGGACTCCCACTGCTTGGGCAATGTCTGGTCTTGTGCAGACCATAGCATACATCAAACTACCAATAGCACTAGCATAAGGTACTCTGCTCATGTCCTCCACCTCACTAGGAGATTTTGGACAATCCTCAACAGACAACTTTGTCCCCAAAGAAACGGGAACACACAATGGTCTACAATTTGCCATGCTGAACCTGTCCAACACGGTCTTCACATACTTACTCTGGCTTAACCAAAGTTTTATGTTGGTTCTGTCTCTTCTGATTTCCATTCCTAGAATGTACCTGGCTGCCCCTAAATCTTTCATTTCAAACTGTGCTGACAACTAAGATTTAAATCATAAATCATATTCTTACCCTTCCCAATGAGCAACATATCATCAACATACAGTGCAACAATGAGAATATGATCACCATCAAACTTATAATACACACAGTGATTCGATTTCGATCTCACAAATCCAATTGACAACACAAAGGCATCAAACTTCAAGTACCATCTCCTAAGAGATTGCTTCAAACCATACAAAGACTTTTTAAGTTTGCAAACCAAATTTTCTTTACCTTTCACCATGTAATGCTCTAGCTGTGACATGTAGATTTCTTCCTCCAAGTCACTATAAAGGAAAGTTGTCTTCACATCCATTTGTTCTACCTCTAAGTCATAAGCTACTGCGAGAGACAACAGGAATCGAATGGATGTTATCTTTGCAATGGGAGAGAAGATCACACCATAATCTATACCCTCCACTTGTGAATACCCCTTCGCAACCAATCTAGTCTTATACTTCTCAACACTACCATATGCACCAAATTTCTTCTTGAACACCCATTTACATCTAATGGGTTTCCGTCCAAGAGGCAAAGGCACCAAGTCCCAAGTTTGATTCTTTTCCAAAGAAGCCATTTCAACCTCCATGGCCTCCTTCCAGGAACCTGCATCTTTCATGTCCGTAGCCTCTGATATAGTTCTAGGTTCATCACTGTTACAAACCAAAGCATAAGCACAACTAGAATAAAGCAATGTAAAACCAAACCTTTCAGGTTGCTTTCTTATTCGTGTAGACCTTCTCAAGGGCTGAGGTTGAGGTTCAACTTCTTCATTTGAGCTTTTAGAGCTGCAAGAGCTCTCCTCATCATCAAGTCCAACATTGTCTTTCTGTTCAGTCTTCTCAGGGGTAGCAGGAAACTAAACAACATCCTCTTTCTTTACTATTTCTTCTGGCTACAAAATAGTGGAAGAAGGTGTAAGCTCTCTGAAGATGACACTTCTTCTATACAACACTTTTTCAGCCATGAGGTCCCAAAGCTTGTATCCTTTCACACCGACACCATAGCCAATGAAGATACACTTAATAGCCTTGTTCTCCAACTTTGACCACTTCTCCCTAAGCACATGTGCATATGCCTCACAACCAAAAACATGAAGATGCCTTATTGAAGGCTTTCTACCAAACCACACCTCCATGGGTGTCTTTCCAACAAGAGCTGATGTAGGAGATCTATTTACCAGATAGCAAGTAGTGGCAATAGCTTCAGCCCAAAACTTTTGTTCTAGGCCAGCTCCACTAAGCATACTCCTAGCCTTCTCCATCAGTGTCCTGTTCATCCTCTCTGCAACTCCATTTTGTTGTGGGGTGTATGGAGTTGTCTTATGTCTTTCAATTCCAAGCTCCTTACAATATTTATCAAATTCTGTAGAAAAGAACTCACCATCATTGTTAGTTCTTAAACATTTAATCTTTTTACCAGTCTGATTTTTAGAAAAGGTCCTAAACTCCTTAAATTTGCTATAGACTTTAGATTTGCTTCTAAGAAAATAAATCCATGTCCTTCTATTGTAATCATCTATAAAAGATACAAAATATATAGACTTTGATAACGAAGGAACATTAACAGGACCAAACACATCAGAATAGATAAGGTACAACACCCCAGAAGACTTGTGAGAACTCGAGTAAAACTGAACACAGTTTTATTTTCCATAAATGCAATGTTCACAAAAGTTAAACTCAAGATTGCAATCATCTAACCCCTCAATGATGTTCTTATTTTTTAGGGTACGCAGACCCTTCTCACCAATGTGGCCAAATCTCTTATGCCATAACATTGTCTTTTCAGCAGGAAGTTTAACTTCTAATGCACAATTACAACCATCAAGACTAGAAACAATAGATTTCTTCACTGCTCATTCAAATGGTGGGGATGAAGTGACTATTGCCCTCTTCCTTGAGTTAGAAGAACTATTGCATTGTGAAATGGATGCTTCCAGCTGAAACATAGTACCTCTCCTAGTACCCTTAGCAAGCACCATAGCTCCTCTAGTCATCTTGCATCCTTCTTTCGAAAAGACAACCTGCACACCTGCATCATTCAAACTACTTACAGAAAGCAGGTTCCATGCTAAGCCTAGGATGTGCATAACCCTAGAGATCCCCTTCACTTGACCATTAGGGAATCATATAGAGACTCTTCCACGACCAACAATCTTTAGATGAGAGTCGTCACCCAAATACACCTTTCCACCATCAAACTCCTCATCCTTAGGGAACCAGTCTCGATGCGAGGTCATGTGGAATGATGCACCAGAGTCGATTAGCCACACATTGTCAGATGCATGGGTTGCCAGGGCTATAATGAAAGCATCCCTGTCATCTTGTGACTTATCAGAATCTAAATTAGGAGTTTTCTTCTTCTTCTTCTTCTCCTCTTTGCATTCCTTTTGGAAATGCCCAATTTTTCCACAGTTCCAACAAAGAGCCTTGGCCTTTCTAGGAGATTTGGATCTCCCACGGGATTTGGATCTACCCTTCTCATCTTTCTTGTCCTTCTTCTTCCCTTTCTCCTTGGGTCTTCCACAAACTGCAAGGGCCTCTTTGGCTTCCTTAGAAGACTTTCTCCACATCTCTTCAGACAATAGCGAAGAAACCACTTCTTCCATTTTGAATGTGGATGTGGTGCTTCCAATAAGCATGACAAGATGATCCCATCAGTCTGGCAAAGAACAAAGCAAGGTCATACATCGATCCTCCTCCATCGTTACACCAATAGATGTCAATTGTGCAACTAGCATGTTACAAGAATTCATATGTTTAGCAACGGATCCTCCATCCTCCATTCGAAGAGAATACAACTTCTTTCTCAAAAAAAATTTATTAACCAGGGATTTTGCTTGATACACATCTCCCAACGTCTTCCAAAGTAGTTTTGCAGTAGTCTCCTCATGGACATTTAACAACACAAAATCAGCAAGACTAAGTCTTATGAGACCCTTAGCCTTTTGATCCTTGAGATCGCAGTCATCTTGTGACATTGCAACTAGTTTAGTTCCATTAACACTTTCCCAAAGGTTTCAGTCAACAAGCATGTCTTCCATCTTGAGCTTCCACAGCTCAAAATTACTGCCATTGAATTTCTCCACTTCAAACCTTCCTGATGTGCTTGCCATCTCCTTGCTGCAATAGAAATCAGAATACTCTACATAGACTCCCACTCAACTTAAGATTAGCTCAAAAAACCCCTACCCAACAGCTAAGACCAAAACTGGCCAGGCTCTAATACCAACTGAAAGGAAGCTAGGTGTACGGAAATTGCTTCCTACACTAATCTAATGAGGGGAGAGCTATACAAATTCAATTTATTTCTTATCACTACAGAAACACACAACATCTAACAAAGTTATTACAACAATACACAAGAACCAGAAAGAAGATAAAAGAAGAGAGACAAAGATATATGGTGGGGAAAACCCTTATCGGGTGAAAAACCCCACACTCAGAAACCTGCACAATGTATTAACAAATCTGAAAATTATTTACAATACACTTGCAATGCAAGCTTCAATGGTCTTCGAAAATCATGTCTAGAATCAATGCGACAGAATAATAGTACTTGTAAACCTATGATTCAAACTCCATCTCCAAGCACCTGTTTATATAGGAAATACAAGGCAATATTAGACCTATCTTGGAATGGGCGTCCAACTTGGCTTCATGGACCAAAACCCATGCCTAAGGACACTTGGTCAACATTGTAGAATGTACCTAACACTTGTCCATAGCTCCCATCCCAAAGAGGTCACCTATTTCCAAAATGGACTATGACAGATGCTCTTATGACACTTACGACCATAGAATCTATCATAGCGGTTACAACTTACAGCTGTAACAAAATCTACCATACATATGCTATAAATAGCATATTCTCTTATAACATGTCATATTCCACCTTGGAGCACCCAAATATACCTTATTCAAAGATGCTTCATGACACATGTCATCACCTGTCTTACAAACTTCTATTTCTGACTCTTACATGTCATAGATTTTGTCATAGGAATCTGTCATAAAAGTTTTGGTCAATATTCCCTTACACAACATGGAAGATTCTGACACATGGCAAAATGCTCCTACCACAAAGTGGGATGCCTATCTCCTCATGTGAGGACACAATTACAAGTTGTCATATTCCACGTAGGATTAACACATCACCGTGCCACATCCCACAATATGACAATATGGAATTTACAAATATTTACAACATAGGCAATTAAATAATAATGCAAACATTAAAAATGTAAGGAATTACCAAGGTTGAGACACCTTAATTCCCAAAAACATAGAGTTAGCTGAAAAAGCAAAGGGAGGTTTGCAGATGCTACACTTGCAACCTTTTCCATTGGCCAGGCAATGTGACCCTTACAAAAGGATGGAGAAACATATAAACAAAAGGCATGTGCATCAAGTACATTTAGAGGATTATTGGATAGATTGCCTAGATGATGTAGAAGTGAAGAGGAGAAGCTACCAGAGATTAACACTAAAGCAGATCCCCACATTGGACTACATTCCTATCCCTCCACAGTTGCATCAGGATGATGAAATAAGAATGTCACAAGAATATGAAGATAAGAAAATTTATATAGAGACCATTTCCCCACCAGACTGGAGCCAACTAGAGGTGACATCCCTGGATCTCATAACACAAAGGGTCATGACATTGACCAAGGCTTGGGTGGATCAACAAGTTGCTAACCTAAATGCCAAATGAGTGGCTATAATAATTGATAAGAAGAGAAAGATACAAGAATTACCTGAGGAAGATTATGATGACTTCCTAGAGGATAAGAGGTAAGGCCTCAAGAAGAAAGTCCAAGAAGCTTCTTCCAAATAAGCTAAGAGAAGCACTAACACTGGCATCAAGATAACCCCAAGGCCATCACCTCAGAAGAAGCAACCTTTAGCCTCTACTGCTACAACATCTAAAATTCTAGAAGAGCAGCATTCAAATGTGGGGGAACCTGGAATCAGCTATCATGACTTGGGGGGTGAGGAAGATGAAGTACCTTTGGCCAAAAGGAGGAAAAGTCATGATATATTAGCAGGGCCAAATGTCCTGAGGCAAAAGAGAGGACAAGGAAACACAATGAGAGGGGAAACCAGCACCCAACCTAATTTCCTGCTCCAAGAACAAGAAGATGAGGAGATAACTCCTATGGAGTAAATGTTCATATCACAACCTTCTACATCAAGAAAAGATGTATAATCAGTTATCCCAAAGAATGTGGATGAGGGTACTGTTAGACTTAGGGCACACAACTGAGAGGGGGGGTGAATTAGTTGTGCAAAACTTTCTCAAATTAAACACTTAAATCTTCTTTAGTGGTTAGCAAAATATTAATCATGAACCATTATGCATTCAAATCAAAAGCAGAAACATATCAACACGTAAGACACCAAGATTTTGACATGGAAAACCTAGTTAAGGGAAAAACCACGGGGTAATTAACCCAAGAATGTATTCTCTATTAGAAGAATAGAAGGAACAAAATGGCACATGCCAATTAGGGCTCACTGCCCGAGCACATTTCTCACAAGAGGCTCACTACCTACAAGAGACACACTATCTACAAAGAAATAAGTATCACCTTTATGAACTGGAGAATATCATCTTCACCATGCTTGAATCAGTTCCATTTAAGCCCAATACTTCTGCTCTGCCTTTCGCACTTCTCCTCGCTACCACACACTCATCACCGCAAGACCCATTTGAAAATGACTTCACAATCCCTTATTTATACAAGGCATCAACTTAGGAACAATCATCTAAGTCAGAAAAAACCTACAAGAACATCCGCAAGACGTGTAATACATCTGGTCAGCCAGTCTCAAGAAGAACACCAATATCCGGTGGTTATTCTTCAAATGCAAACTCTAACTTCAATGCGAACCACCAACATGAACTGGACATGATTCAATGATCATCATAACCTTCCCTGAATCACCATGAACATCCATACTTCATCATCCTACTGGAATTCTTTTCTCCTTCATCTGGAGCTTCAAGAACACAGTCTGTCATCACTGTCACAAATGAATAGGCTCTTCCGGACCTTCAAACCATGAACCAATCTAGTTGATACTTCACAGGGACATCCTCAACACTCCCTCAAATCTGCAGAAGGGGATAATGAAATTCTGGATCTCACCGGACCTATCTGTGGCACTCTGTCACCTCTGAACACCTGCCAGAACTGGTTCTACTTGAGGGACCATAACTTCTTCAGATCTTCATGCGGACCTCTGAAAACTTGACTGGAGCATCTCAAGACTTATATCTACAAACCCTTTAAACCACATCCTCTGATCCTCAACCTATTGAGGACTTTTACCTTCTTGTCATCACTGTTCTTCACTGTTCCTAATTGAGACTAATTTTCTCAATATCCTTAGCACACAACTCATCTAATCCTTCTCATTAATGCAACATGAGTATGTTGACATCAATGACAACACCAGTTAGGCCCATACTTGCAACAATCTCCCCCTTTGTCATTGATGGCAACATATGATGTGAAAAACCATCAAGACAAGAACTTCTCCTTGCTGTCACAACTCCCCCTAATAGCAACAACTATTCACATGTCTTCTCTTCCTTTATTGCTCCCCCTTTGATCAGCAACCACTTGTTTTTCACATGTCTTCTCTCCCCCTTTGACATAAATGGCAAAGGGCTCATACTTGCAACTCCATTACTTCATAACATACCAGCTGCTCCCCCTGAGTAATAGCTCCCTATCATCAATCCAGATCACAAGATATGACTATGATATCCACCCGATTGATGCACATTAGTGCATCCTAGTTCATCACCGGAGGGGCAATAACCCCTAACTTCTCCCTGAGATACTCAAAAGAGTCCTTAGGAAGAGGTTTAGTAAAGATATCTGCAATCTGATCCTTGGAGGGCACATATTCCAATCTAACTTCATCCTTGTTCACTTGCTCTCTCAAAAAGTGAAACTTGATAGATATATGCTTAGTCTTAGAATGCAACACTGGATTCTTAGAAATATTTATTGCACTTGAATTATCACAGAAAATTGTGATAGGCTCCTCATATTCTACTTTAATATCTCTTAGCATCTGCTTCATCCACAAAACTTGAGTGCAACTACCTGCTGCTGCAATGTATTCTGCTTTAGTTGTAGACAGGGCTATTGCCTCTTGTTTCTTGCTTAGCCAAGAAACCAATCTTTTCCCCAAAAAGAATGCTCCACCATTGGTACTCTTTTTGCCATCCACATCTGCTACCCAATCTACATCTGTATATGCATGAAGAGAAAAATTATGATCTCTAGGATACCACAGACCATACTCAAATGCTCCTTTTAGGTACCTAAAAATCCTTTTGATTTCCATGACATGAGATTCTCTGGGATCAGCCTAGAATCTCGCAACAAGACCAACAGCTTGCATTATATCTGGTCTAGTTTGAGTGAGATACAATAATCCTCCAATCATTGATCTGTACTTTGTTTGATCTGCCTTAAGGGAGTCATCATCTTTGCTTAACTTACATCCGGTTGCCATGGGAGTGTTCATTGGCTTTGAATCTTCCATTCCAAATTTCCTCAACAATTCTTTCACATATTTGGTTTGAGAAATAAAGATTCCTTTCTTTGTCTAAGTAATTTGTAGACCCAAGAATAAATTCATTTCACCAAGCATTGACATCTCAAACTCACTTTTCATTTGATTTCAAAGGTTTTACACATATTGTCTCTTCCTCCAAAGATGATATCATCAACAAATACTTCAACAATCAAGATGTTTTCATGATCAATTTTGAAATATAGGTTACTATCAGCAGTACCTTTGTTGAAACCAATCTTCAAAAGATGTTTGTCCATTCTTTCATACCAGGCTCTTGGGACTTGCTTTAGTCCATACAGTGCCTTCTTCAATTTGTAGACCATATCACCATGCTTAGATAATTGAAAACCATCCGGTTGTTAAATGTACACTTCTTCTTCTAAGTCACCATTCAAGAAGGCAGACTTGACATCCATCTGATACACCTTGAAATTCTTGAAGGTAGCAAATGCAAGAAATAATTTGATTGCTTCAATTCTTGCCACCGGAGAAAAGGTTTCTTCAAAATTAATCCCTTCTATTTGAGAGTAGCCTTTGCAGACCAATCTGGCTTTATTTCTGATTACTTCACCAACTTCATTTAGTTTGTTTCGGAAGACCCATTTGGTTCTTATTTCTAGGTCTGGGAGTAAGATCCCAAGTGTGATTTTTCTCAATTTGCATCAACTCTTCCTCCATTGCTTTGGTCCAGTTTTCATCATTGTAGGCTTCATTATTGTCTTAGGTTCAATCTTTGAAATTAGACAATATTCATCTAAATTTTGAGCAATTTTCCTTCTAGTTTGCACACATTTGCTTTTGTCACCTATGATCTGATCTTCAGAGTGGTTTAGTCTTACATACCTTGGAACTTTGGGAGTTTCTTGCACTTCTGCTTCTTGATCAGGCTCATTCAAACCTATCTCTTCTTCCTAATTTACCGGATCAGTCTAAATCTAACTTTCAGAAGAGGATTGAGCTCCTTGAACCAGAACACCATTCTGATCATCTTCATCATATTTATAAAACCTTGAGGGTTTCTCTATTCCCTCATCAACCTTCACATTTGTACTTTCTATCATCTTTCTTAGTCTCTTGTTATAACACCAGTATGCTTTGCTTTGAGTAGAGTAACCCAAGAATATTCCTTCATCACTTCTAGCATCAAACTTGCCTAAATCTTCATCTCTTTTGATGTAACATTTGCTACCAAAGACTCTAAAATATCTTACAGTAGGAGTAATGCCAAACTAGAGTTCAAAAGTGGTCTTACTAGTATTGCTTCTGTTTTGAACTCGATTAAGAGTATAGACTACAGTGCTGACAGCTTCTCTCCAATAGATCTGAGGAACATTTGATTCCATCATCATGGTCCTAGATGCTTCCTAGATGGTCTAGTTCTTTATCTCCACTACTCCATTCTGCTGTGGAGTCCTCAGAGCAGACAACTGTCTCTTAATTCCATGTTTCTCACAGAGTTCTATGAACTCACCGGATGTGAATTCTCCACCTCTATCAGACCTCAGACATTTCAACTTTATTCCTATTTCATTCTCTACCATAGCCTTGAATATTTTGAATTTCTCAAGAGCTTCTAATTTCTCCTTTAGAAAGGTTACCCACATCATCCGGGAATAGTCATCTATTAGTAGCATGAAGTATCTATCACCTTGAATACTTCTAGTTCTTGTTGGACCACAAAGATCAGTGTGAACTAAGTCCAATAATCTGGTAGAAGACAGTTCCTTGCTATTGAATGTGACTCTGCTCAGCTTACCCAACTGACATTCCTTGCATAAGCTGTTAGTAGGTTTCACCAATTTTTGAAGATCTCTTACAGCCTGAGTATTGCATATCTTGATGATATTATCAAAATTCACAGGACACATCCTTCTATGCCATAACCAACTCTGATCAACTTGAACAAATAAGTAGCTTTTACCAGTACCAACCAAGTGGAAGATATTACCTTTAGTTTGAGCACCGGTGCAATCTCTGTTCTGGATCTTTCAAAGATTTTGTATTTTCCATCCTTGAATCAGAGATCATAGCCTTTGTCCACCAACTATCCAACACTGAGAAGATTGTGCTTCAAACCTTCAACATATAGTACATTACCAGTTTTGTTTCTTCCATCAAAAGAAATAGTTCCTCTTCCTCTGATTCTACCACCAGAATTATCACCAAACTTCACCACTCCTCCTTCATAGCTTTCCAAGTCTATGAACTTATTTTTGTCACCTGTCATGTGGTGAGAGTAACCACTATCAATGACCCAATCATTCTTTTCTTCAACTTGGGCAGCCAGAGCTCTTTCTACAACTTTATGATTGATAGATACAGAGGATATTGGTTCTTCCTTGATGGCAATAAACACCCATTCACTTCCGCATTTGTTTTCTATCTCTGATTCATCATCTGTTACTCCTTCATTATCATCTTCTTCATGAACATAGTAACAATTCTTTTGGAACCTTGATCTATTAGGATTTGGCTTTGAAAATCTTTCTGGACATCTTGAGGCAAAATGACCAATCTTATTGCAGTTAAAACACTTAAAAGGCAATTTTCCTTCATACTTACCGAATCCTCTTGGCAGTCTCTTTGCAATGAGGGCTTCAAGTTGAGCAGTTTCTACTTCTTCTTCTTCCAGGTCTTTTCTTTCTTTTTCATACCATGACAGTTTCCTTGATGAGTTTTCTCCTGGATCAAATCCTTGTTTACCTTTCACAGAGGCACTGGCTTTGAATGCAGATTCAATTTTGGGGGGATCATCTCCAAACTTGGTCATTTCAAAAGCAGCCAATTGGTCTCTTGTGACAGTTGTATGGGCTCTGAATTCATTAATGGCAGCAACCTTGATTTTGTAAGAGGCGGGAAGGGATCTGAGAATTTTACCAACAATCTCATTTTCATCCAAGACTCCACTAGACTTTCTAATTCCACAAACCAGCTCATTCACTCTTGGCATAAAAGTGGTAATATTTTCATCACCTCTCATCTTCAATTTTTCAAATTTCCCTTTTAGACTCTGTAACCTTGCACATTTAACATACTCGTCTCCTTCATGCAAAAGTTCTAGTTTAATCCAGATCTCATAGGTAGTTGGTAGGTCAATAACATTTGAGAGCTCTGAGTCAGTTAATGCGCTTAGAAGAGCCTCTTTGGTCCGCAGATTATTTTCAGCATCTGTGATTTCATTTAGGGTTGTCGGACCACCCTGTGGAGGTACATACGCTTTTGTGACCATGGACCAGTATGCCATTCCCATACACTGCAAGTGACATTTCATGCGACCTTTCCAAAGAGCAAAGTTGGTTCCATCAAACTTCAGACTATCCTTCTTGTATGATGACATCCTAGATCTCCTCAAGCGGTTAAGCTCCTTTTAGAGGAACTTAGCTCTGATACCAATTGTTAGACTTAGGGCACACAACTGAGAGGGGGGGTGAATCAGTTGTGCAAAACTTTCTCAAATTAAACACTTAAATCTTCTTTAGTGATTAGCAGAATATTAATCATGAACCATTATGCATTCAAATCAAAAGTAGAAACATATCAACACGTAAGACACCAAGATTTTGACGTGGAAAACCTGGTTAAGGGAAAAACCACAGGGTGATTAACCCAAGAATGTATTCTCTATTAGAAGAATAGAAAGAACAAAATGGCACATGCCAATTAGGGCTCACTACCTAAGCACACTACTCACAAGAGGCTCATTGCCTACAAGAGACACACTATCTACAAAGAAATAAGTATCCCCTTTATGAACTAGAGAATAGCATCTTCACCATGCTTGAATCAATTCCATTTAAGCCCAATACTTCTGCTCTGCCTTTCGCACTTCTCCCCACTACCACACACTCATCACCGCAAGACACATTTGAAAATGACTTCACAATCCCTTATTTATACAAGGCATCGACTTAGGAACAATCATCTAAGTTAGCAAACACCTACAAGAACATCCGTAAGATGTGTAATACATCCAGTCAGCCAGTCTCAAGAAGAACACCAATATCCGGTGGTTATTCTTCAAATGCAAACTCTAACTTCAATGCGGACCACCAATATGAACTGGACATGATTCAACAATCATCATAACCTTCCCTGAATCACCAAGAACATCCGCACTTCATCATCCTACTGGAATTCTTCTCTCCTTCATCTGGAGCTTCAAGAACATAGTCTGTCATCACTTTCACAAATGAACAGGCTCTTCTGGACCTTCAAACCACGAACCAATCTAGTTGATACTTCACAGGGACATCCTCAACACTCCCTCAAATCCATAAAACGGGATAATGAAATTCCAGATCTCACCAGACCTATCTATGGCACTCTGTCACCTCTGAACACCTATCGGAATTGGTTCTACCGGAACCAGTTCTACTTGAGCGACCATAACTTCTTCATATCTTCATGTGGACCTTTGAAAACTTGACTGGAGCATCTCAAGACTTATATCTACAAACCCTTTAAACCACATCCTCTGAACCTCAACCTATTGAGGAATTTTACCTTCTTGTCATCATTGTTCCTGATTGAGACTAATTTTCTCAATATCCTCAGCACACAGCTCATCTAATCCTTCTCATTAATGCAACATGAGTATGTTGACATCAATGACAACACCGGTTAGGCCCATACTTGCAACAGGTACAGTACAGAAAGACTTTTAGCATAACGTCCCATCCCAACAATTGTAAAGTTTAAAATAGAACTAGCTCAAGAGGAGAGACTGGGAGAAAAGAAGAAAATGCATGATCCGTCTCTGCCTCTTGATGAGACAATTGACCTCATAGATGATGAGGTGACAAAAGATGTAGCAGTTGGTCCCATGGAGACTTTGGTTAGAAATACAACGATGACACCCATGGGAACACCTCAAGTACAACAAACCACCAGAGTTGAAGAAGAAGTTGAAGATCCAGAGGTGGTGGCAAAGAAGATAGGCCTCGATGGGTTAGTTGGAAAAGTAACAAGCCCAGCTGCAATAGATTTGACATATTATGGGCCTGAAGATGAAGAGAAGGATAAATCCTGCATGGAACATGTGGATATTGAATATAATTTAGCCATAGATATAGATGCACATACCAAAGTTCCTGCTTAGCATGATGTACATGATGTTGATAAAAGACAAACTGAGGTAATTGAGAAGGAACAACAAATAGAAACATTTGGACAAATAGATCCTATGGTCACATCCAGATCTCAAGATCCTAAAGATGTAGAAGTGTTAACATCTAGACCAAAAGGTCCAATGAGTAAAAATGATGAAAATAAAATAGGGAAGAAGGTATATGGTGATAACCAAGGGGTTAATCAGGATGCACAAGATCCTAGCCATCAAGAAAATAATGTGAACATTGCTCCACCTCCAAATGAACAAGTGCAGAATCAAAATGTACTGACACCTTAGGATATGCACATTGATACAAACAAGTAGGATGAGGATGTTCAGATAGAGGTGCCAGTGAATGAGGAGTTTGATAAGGATAAGTCTGGAGATCAGACCAATATAATAGGAGATGTTGCACAACAAGATGATCAGTAGCAAGTGGATGAAGAAGTTCCTACTGATGGGAAACAACAACAACAACAATAAAATGTAGAAGTACATGATTCTCACATTGAGCATACTGACCAACAAGGGTCCGAACCCAGTGTGCCACATTGGCTCACACATGAGGTAAATCATCCTCAAATTCTTGATTCTTCCAATTTTGATATTTATTCATTGTTTTCAGTAGAAGTGGAAAAACCAAAGTGAAGAGCTAGGGCTACTTCAGAAGTAAAGAGAGACCCCATAACAGGGAGGAGAACAACTTAGGTAGTTGTACCTATTGTAAATAAGGCAAAGGGGGAAATAAAAATTGATGAGTTTCAGATAACTACATTGGACCTAGGCTTTACAACTATAGAATAGGAAGGTCAAGAAGCTAAGGAGAGCATAGATGCTTTGCTTGCCAGGATAACCAAGGAAAACACTAAGAATAAAGAGTACAAAGAGAAAATTGCTCAAATGCAGTCATTCATTAAGGGGTTGGTAGCACCAACAAATGTGCCTCTATCAGATTCCACATCCCTGACATTGGTGTCTCAAGAGGAGATCACAGGGTTGGATGCCATGAAACATCAAGCATATGTCATGAATGATTGGTTCAACAAGTTCTTGGCTGAAGGAGATAAAGTAATAAATATATCCTTATCAAATTGGGAGATGTTAAGAAACGTCAAGAAGAAAGTAGATGACCTAAAGAAACAGGTTGGGAAGAGATTAGTAAGGAGTAGTCAAGATGTGACTACATTGAAGGATATGATGAGAGTGAATGTAAATACCCTCATAAATAAAAATGTCCTAACACCCCAGATGTTACCAAAGTTAGACATTTGGTTTGAGGACATGAAGTTTGAGGTTAGCATACTGAAGAGGTGTAGTGCCAAAATGGCTGACATAAGAACAAAGGCACATCAGCTCATGTCCGAGGAGCTAGAAATTTTGGAAGGAGAGGTTGAAGGCAAGATTGAAAATCAAGATGAGGAGTTTGCCATAAAAGCCTTGAGAGACAATTTTGCTTCAGTTTTGGATGATCTTGTCCAGCACTTTTCAAGGGATACAATTGATAATGCCATGCTGATGAGGTACAAAATTGATGAATATAACAAAGATTTGGACAACAGAACTAATAGGTGGATATCACTGCAAGAATAATTGAAATCACATGAACATGCAGCTACTAAGGAGAAAGTGCGGGATAAGACAAAAATTAATAATGCTATCTAGGCATATGCACTTATTCAGGGAATTGAATGTAGATTAATAGAAGAAGATTCATCATCAAATGGAGAATCAGATAGAATGTAAAGTGAAGATGTCACGTTGACCAAGTCAATGATTCTAGAATATTCCTACATGTCATCTATACACTACTAGATTGATTGCCAACTAGCAATCATGTGCCAAGTTTTCATCCTGACCATTGAATCTTTTGAAGTGATCTTGATCATTGGATCAGTTGTAACAGTATCCTCTCCTTGTTCTATAAAAGGAGAAGGATTGCCATTTGTACATTATTAGGAGCTTATACATTATTAGGAGCTTAATTGAGAGAGAATTGTTGAGCTACATGGTTCTTTCTTGAGACTGATTGTATATATGCATACTTTTGAATGTTGAATGAAATAGAGATCCAGATTACTAATTGATTGTAAATTCTAAGTAATCTTGTGTGGATGTCATCTTGATATTTCACTGTGATTCGCTGCATCCCTTGGAGTGCATGTCAACTGGTGGATATTGTTGTCATCCTATACCTTAGAAGATTATCATCAACTGTGTGAAGTTGTGGAATGACCTGGCAACACATGGTTTGATTTTATCTCTTTTTGTGAAATGTTAAATTGTGCATATGGACCAACTATTGAAATTCACCCACTTTAAACAATTTTAGAATTTCATTTCAATTTCTTTAAATCTCATTTAATCATCATTATCAACTACACAATATTGATACATGAAAGGTAGAACATACTAAATATGCAGACATCCATAGATACATGAATATTCTATGCATATTTGAACAAATCGCATGTAGAATTAAAAATATCATGCAAACACATGGAAATAATGATAAGAATCATAGAAATATCAGCTTGTAGGCACATTATTTAGATGAATTCATAGTGTAGAAGTAAGATCAAGTGCAAATTAGTTCAAATTCAACTAAATTCAGAAGAACTAATCAAAGTTATGCACATCATCATGAATAATCCTAATCAGAGAGAAGATCAACATAAATTCACATAAATGTATGCATATTCTGGTTAGAAATTGTAAGATTTAACATCAATTTGTTGAGATTTGCATAGAAAAGGTGAAATAAAGAAAATATTCACATATCCAGATGCAAATTACTTCAAAATTCATGAGAAAGGCCCCAAAATGGATTAACAACAAATTCACATCATAATTACTGAGAGATTATCAAAAGATCATGTTCTAATCAATGAAGACTTGGAATCAATATTCATCCTAAATTAATCGTATTCTTCAAGAAGATAAAGGTTTGTTTTGTGAATTTTTATCATTGTTAATATGACTAACAATCATATCAACAATAGGTAGATGACTATCATAGTATTCTAAATAGGCGTAAATATTTTCCTTGTCATGTTTCTTGGTTTCCACCACAATAGGCACATTTGTTGATTGTGCATAGGTCATAGCTTCACAAGTTTGAGACATAATCCCATCATCTCAGCTTCATTTTCTCCAACTCTGCATAAATCTTCTATCTCTATGAATGTGATATATCTTATCTATAAAAATCATATATTATATGGCCTTTAATCTAACTACATCCAAGGATGTTTTTAATCTCTCTACTTTTCATCAATTTTCTCATCATTTGGACCTAATCCCGCCTATTTTATTTCAAGAAAACACATCTAAACAATCCCCATAGTTTTAATTGGCATCTTCATTATTCAAGTGAACTTTTGTTTCTTTGTAGGTTAATGTCTTGGAATCTAATAAAGAATAGAACGTAGGAACCACATTTAGATTGCAATGGGCATTACTCTGGCTTGAGAGCTATAGAGTAGACTTCTTCTCACCAATAGAGGCTAATATCCTATGGTGATCTTGAGAAACATCAACTATATCTAGTTATGAAGGAAGAGGTTCTGAATCTTCTATACCTCCATATCTGCAACATGAAAATATGAACTTTGAAAATACTTAGTCAAAAACTCCTTAGAAATTCCCATATGACATTGTTGCTGGGAAGCACCAGCACAACATTATGATGGGTCTCCCATGGCCTCTAAACTTTCATCTCCCTTATTATCCAAGGTATTTAGGTGATTTTGATGTACTTGTGAGGGTATATTTGAGATTGAATTGATAAACTAAAATGCTTTAGAAAGGATTGATAGGTAGTCAAAACAACTTAAGCCATGGCTAGTCTCAGTGACTCTTGAAGTTTAACATATGGAATTTTCTAATGCTTCCATCAATGCTAGAGATCCTCAAGGCATTGATTGAAATATTTAAATCTTTCCTTCAAAACAGACCTTGAAATATTGTTATTACTGTCCATTATCCTAGTATTTCCTGAAGATGCTAATCCTTGGAAGCTCACATATTGCAAGACTTTGTTCCATGTAGCACATTGGTAGCCACTTGTATGCTACTGAACTAAACACTGATACTTTTGCACCCAATCATCACCTTCTCATCTAGATTTTTTAGGAGGATCGAAATAATCTTCTTGATTCATGATGATAGATCACCATTTTTCTCATCTTCCTTGAATATACATTCTAATGTTTCCTATATTTGAACAAAAACTTTGCATAGTTCATGACATGGATAGTTAGAGAGTGAATAGTTCCATCATGTGCAATTGCCTTAATTTCTCCTTTCTCCATACCATATTTAAATTTGTTAAACACACAGTGATGCTAAAAGGGGGGTGAATCAACATATATTAAAACTTAAATACTTCATTTGCAGATCAGATTCATTTACTTAGAAAATAGAAGGTAAAACATGGAGTACATTCATCAACACAATGACATCAAGATTTTTATGTGGAAAACCCAAAACTAGGAAAAACTGTGGTGAGTGTTAACTCATAATATAATGCTCACTTCTATATAAAAGTTTACAACATTGTTTTAGGGCTACAACCCAAGGAAGCTACAACTCCCTGCTGACTTTTTAGGGGTAAAACCTAAGGAATCTACTACTCCTTAAAGTAAGCTCACTGCTACAAAGAATTATAATGATAAACAAAACTATGAACTGCTACGAAAGAAGCATCTAACTTATGTTGATGAAATCCTCTTTTCTACACAATTACTCCATCATACTGACTCTACACAATTCATACTTGTCATTCTGCTCTCTTACTTTTGCATACACCTTTTCCCTTCACAAATGACTTCGATCTCCTATAAATACCCTTCGCAACACTTCAAAACATTGATTAGGTTGGCATCATAAAAACCATTAGATGAAACATGTAGTTCTTCAAGGCTCAGATTCAACTCATACAATATGTCAAGAAAACAAATTGTGGACCACAACATCTCATAATAGAATTTAAGGAACATCCCTACACACCTTTTGATATCAAAACAATTGATCAAGATCCACTGCACATAACACAAACCAGATTGTCAGCTCAAACTACACAAACACTACTAACTGTTTATCTTCACATCACTGGGGAGAAGCCAAAAACATCATGCAGACCAAGATTTCAACAATGTATCTTCTTGACAACAACTGTACACCATTCTCCTAAAATATCAAATCATTCTATACATCTGCACAACAAGAGACATATTGAACTGATGAAAATAGGGTATTCCAAGCATCTTCTAACACATCACAACTTAGAATATTGCATTGCAGTACACCAAAACCTCTGAAACTTCTAGAAATGAACTTATACATCATTATATGAATATTCCTAGATCCACACATTCTCATTTAACACTTTCAAAGAAGAACAAAGATTTGACTTAGGTATACTGGAGTCTAGAGAACAGTGATATACAATTCTTCATTAACTGACTTACATATCTTGTGCAGTACAGGAGATAAGGACTTGCATGCAGTTCAAACCTGAGATGCCTTAAGGCATGTACAATCTTTTCACAAGCTCCTATAGCTGATTTGTATACTTTCTATCTTTCACAAGTGATTAAATTTGTGTTCTATATTGTTTTACATCATCTGGAATAGTCTGTGTTACTTCTATCGCTTGAAATTTGACCTTGTGGACCATAAGAACACCTGATATAGTGAGGTAGTGTGCATTACATGTATCAAAACATATTTACAAAACTGCATGGGCACAACTTCTTATCTAGAAGAATGCAGAGCATTCCAATAGGTCTCCACCATTACTTTACTTTGTTTGAGGACTATCCGATACTTTATTGCTGATAACTTTTTTTGCTAATGGAGTAAAAACTTGAAATCTTGGATATGGCATGTTAATATCAATATCTACTTAACTTTTTAACTACAAGACTAAATCTTGCACTACAGGGGAATGTGGACCAAAAAGTTGTAACTTCTACCTTAGGATATACACTATGAAGGCCATAACCACACTTCTGCAACTTTTTTCTAAGTGTGATACTTCAGATTGATAGGATGTCATTGTGGATATATAGAAAACATGTTAGAATATATTTATACACCTCTGCAACATATTTACATATCAGGAAGATTTCCATGCTTATGCTTGGATAGTCTTTTTCCATTTGCTAAGTCTTCTGAATTGACTTCCACTTAGTCAAACTGTCTCTCTCAAATCTTCCACTATCCATTAACTTCAACAACTATGCCAAACTTGTTACAAGTATGTGCCTAACCGATATTGTTATTGATGTCAACATATCAGTGTTGTCATTGGTGTCAACCGTGCTCTTGTTTTGATGCTTGTTTGTAATAAGTTAGATGCTTTGATAAGTGTTGGGGATCCTAATATTGAGAAAATTTGCTCCTCCGGTGGAAACAATGTGTTGCAGAGTATCTTGGTCTACAAAAGAATAGTCCAACTGATTGCTCCGTAATTCTTGTAGAATGAATATCTTTATCTGTGGATTGGAAGTTATTTAGATATACATGTCTAAAGATGCTATGTTCCAACCTTGATCCTTCGATATGAAGATTTGAGTTAGTTATGTTCACCATAGTGAAAACTATTTTTTCTATATATTTGGTGGTGACAAGGAGAATGTATTATACTCCGCATTCCTCCATAGTTAAGTATCTTAGTCCATGGTTTTGGAATAAAGTTATTAATGATGATAAGTGCCTTCAACTCTAATGGCTCATGATTTGCTGGTCCAAAAGTAATCTTTTCTTTATGACAGTGGCTGACAGTGTTGTTTAAGTGCTCTGGTTTAAAGAATCCTTTTGATAAATTGGTTTAAGGTTGTGCAGATGTTCTTGGTGATTACAATGTGCTTGTGGATGTCTCCTGATCGTGTTTCTACCTTTAGATTGGTCCGCAAAGAGAAATTTGGATCGTAGATGAAGACTATTCTTAGAAGACTTAGTGTTAACACCAGTCTTGGCTGACTTGGTTGTTTTCACTACTTATGGAGATGCATCAAAGATTGTGGAAGCATGTCATGGCATGGAAGATTGCATTTGAGTCCCAGCTAAGGCATAATATGATCTGCATACATCTTTTCCTTAGCTAGTTTTATTTAGGTCTAGACCTATTTCTATGTATGTTTGTAATGCTAACCTTGGAGATTGTTCCAATGGTTGATGAATGTAATATCAACCTTGATGTACATTCCAAGGTTGAGGAATTGTATAAAAGCATGTAATGTAGTTGCGAAAAAGATATTAGAGTGTGAAGAGCAGAGTAGAGGAGTTATATTGTAAGAAGAGCAGAGTAGAGGAGTTATATTGTGTTTTAATGGAACTGAACCTAGGCATGGAGTAGATGCTATCAAATCAGTTCACCAACCCTTGGCAGTGAGCCAACCCTTGGTAGTGAGCCACTCCTTGGTAGTGAGCCAATCTTGGCAGTGAGCCCTAACATTTGTAATGAGCATTTTAGGTAGTGAGCCTCTATTTTTTCAATATTACTATAATATATTTATTTCTGTGGCCTAACACCCATAGTGGTTTTTCCCTTATAGGGTTTTCTAGATAAAAATTTTGGTGTCTTATGTGTTGGATGTGTTGTTGTGTTGAGCTTCTTGTTTCATGTCTTCATGGTTAAATCTTAATAATAGTTACTAAGCATTTGATGTGTTGATGATTCATAAGTGATTAAATTTTTAGAGACAACTGATTCACCCCCCCTCTCAATTGTCCTATGCATTCCAACAATTAGTATCAGAGCCAGTTCCTTGAAAGTAAGCGTAACAGCTTGAGGTCGATCTAGGATGTCTTATAAGAAAGAAGCTCCTCAGTTTGATGGTATGAATTATGCTTTATGGAAGGTACGAATGAAAAGCCATCTCCTTTGTCTTGGTTATATAATATGGAAAGCGACAGAGACCAAGTATACCATGCCTCAAAATGGTTTAACAACTGAAGATGAAATCAAAGAATATGAGTTAAATATAAAAGCTAGAGATGCTATGTTAAGTGCCTTGTCAAACACTAAATTGATAAAGGTCATGGATCTAGAAATTGCTCATGAAGTCTGGAAAAAGCCTATAAATTTGCATGAAGGAGACGAGTCTATTAAAAGCGCTAAATTGTAGGGACTGAAAGCAAAATATGAAGGTTTAAAGATGAGCAAAGATGAAAACATAACAACCTACATGCAAAAAGTTGATGAAATTGTCAATGGAATAAAAGGTATGGGAGGAACTATTGAGGAGAAGGAAGTTGTGATGAAAATTCTTAGGTCATTACCTAAATCCTACAGCCACAAGATAACTACAATTGAAGAAGTAATTACTATGAAAGATGTCACCAAGGATCAGTTGCTAGGAAAGCTTACAGACTTTGAGATGAGAGAGCTTGGTGATGCCCTGCCAAATATTGAGACTGCTTTCAAAGCCAATACTTTAGAGAAGATCTCCAGAGCTGAAAAGTACAAGGTGGAACCTGATGATGAGCTTGATGAAATTGAAGCAAACTTTGTTGATAGACTGCAAAGAGGTTCTGGTAAGTTCAAAGGCAAATTACCTTTCAAATGTTTTACATGTGGTAGGGTTGATCACTATGCCTCTAGGTGTCCTGAGAGAATTGAAAGGAATAGAAAAAGATTTGAAAATAGACCTAGGGTTCCAAAGAAATGCTACTATGTTAGAGATATTGATGATGAAGGTGTGACAGATGATGAATCTGATGATGCTAGTACTAGTGCAAATGAGTGCTTGTTTATTGCAATTAAAGAAGAACCTGTGTCTACTAATCCTGCTAGTTGTGTGAAGGAAGAAAAACCAGTGGAAGAAAGTGTTTTGGCTATTCAGGTTGAGAAAGATAAGGATGAATGGATTATTAATAGTGGATGCTCACATCACATGACCGGTGACAAAAGTAAGTTTGTGAGTTTGGAAAAGTATGATGGAGGACTAGTTAGGTTTGGAGATAATGCAGCTGGTGAGATTTGTGGAAAAGGATCTATTTCTTTTGATGGAAAGCAAAACACTAATAATGTCCTATATGTGAAGGGTTTGAAGCATAATCTTTTGAGTGTTAGTCAGCTGTGTGACAAAGGTTATGATTTGAGATTCAAAGACAATGGGTACAAGATCATGGAAAGCTCTAGAACAGTGATTGCTACCAGTAAAAAGACCAGAGGTAACATTTATCAATTAAGAGGAACTAATGATTATTATTTATTGGCTCAGACATATGAGAGTTGGATATGGTACAGAAGGATGTGTCATATCAATTTTGACAATTAGGTGAAGATAAGTTTTGCATAGGCTATAAGAGATCTGCCTAAACTTGTGAAGCCAACCAACACCATTTGCAAGGAGTGTCAATTTGGGAAACAAACAAACACATGTTTCAAAAGCAAAGAACAATTCTTTGCTAGATTGCTGGAGTTAGTACATACAAATTTGTGTGGTCCCACAAGAACAAGAAGTATGTAAGGTGACAGGTATTTTATGTTTCTTATTGATAACTATTCTAGAATGACTTGGGTCACTTTTCTAAAAGAAAAATATGAAGCCCTAGACAAGTTCAAAGTTTTCAAGGCAATGGTTGAGAATGAGTTAGAATTAAGAATCAAATGCTTGAGGTCTAATAAAGGAGGTGAGTTCACATCAAATGAATTCAATATTTTCTGTGAAGAACAAGGGATAAAGAGACAGTTGTCTATACCTAGGACTCCTCAGCAGAATGGAGTTGTTGAAAGAAAGAATAGGATAATTCAAGAGGCTGCTAGAACTATGCTAAAGGAAGCTGACCTAACAAAAGCATATTAGAGAGAAGCCATACATATTGTTGTGTACATCCTAAATAGAGTTCAAGTCAAAGGTAACAGTTCTAAAACTCCTTTTGAATTATGGTATGGAAGAGTTCCTACAATGAAGTATTTCAAAGTTTATGGTAGCAAATTTTATATCAGAAGAGACGAAGAACTAGGAAAGTTTGATGCTAGATGTGATGAAGGAATTTTTCTTGGTTACTCTACCAAGAGTAAGGCATATCGGTGCTATAATAAGAGACTGAAAAGGATTGTTGAGAGTGCTAATGTGAAGGTGGATGAAGGAAAGGAAAGAAGATTAGATCTGAGTTCCTATGAATCACATGAACCTGTGACTATAGTAAATGAAGAAAAAGTTGAACAAGAAGACAGTTAGGATGAAGAAGAGGCTCCAAAAAGTGTTGTTAAGACTCCCAGGTATGTAAAGATTAGTCATTCTGAAGATCAGATTACAGGTAACAAAAACAAAGGTGTGTTGACAAGGAAAAGAGCTGCAGAAGAACAAGTGAATTACTATTTTCTTTCAAAGGTTGAACTAAAAACTATGAATGAATCTTGCAATGATGAAAATTGGGTAAAGGCCATGGAAGAAGAACTGATACAGATAGAGAAGAATCAAACTTGGGAATTGGTTCCTAGACCTATTGATAAGAATGTCATTGGAACTAAATGGGTCTTCAGGAACAAGCTAAATAAAAATGGAGAAGTTATAAGAAACAAAGCAAGGCTAATGTGCAAAGGATATTCTCAAATTGAAGGAATAGATTTTGAAGAGACTTTTGCTCCAATGGCTAGGATTGAAGCAATTAGAATATTTCTGGCATTTGCAGCTCACAAAGATTTCAAAGTGTATCAAATGGATGCGAAGTCTACATTTTTGAATGGTGAATTGGAAGAGGAAGTTTACATTGAGCAACTAGAAGGATCTCAATTATCAAACCAAGGTGATATGGTGTGCAGATTGAAAAAGGCATTGCATGGACTGAATCAAGCCCCCAGAGCATGGTATGCAAGGTTAGACAAGTATCTGCTGCAATTAGGGTTCAATAAAGGCACTGTTGACAAAAATCTTTATTTCAAAATCAATGATAATCAAATCCTGATTGTTGAAGTCTTTGTTGATGACATTATCTTTGGAGGAAATGAAGGTATGTGCATGAAGTTTGTAGGTGAAATGCAAAATAAGTTTGAGATGTCTATGTTTGGTGAAATGAATTTCTTTTTGGGTCTGCAAATTAATCAATCAAATAAAGGAATCTTCATATCTCAGTCCAAGTATGTGAAAGAGTTGTTAAAGAAGTTTGGGATGGAAGACTCTAAACTGGTATGTACTCCCATGGTAATTGGTTGCAAGTTGAGAAAAACTGATGAATCACCTAAGATTGATCAAAAAAGATACAGATCCATGATTGGAGGATTGCTTTATCTAACTCAAACCAGACCTGATATAATGCATGCAGTTTGTCTTGTTGCAAGATTTCAAGCAAATCCAAGAGAGTCACATGTGATGGAAGTCAAGAGAATCTTGAGGTATTTAAAAGGCACACCAGATCATGGCTTATGGTATCCAAAGGATAATTATTTCACTCTTAGTGCTTATACATATGCAGATTGGGCCGAAGATGTTGATGACAGAAAAAGTACAAGTGGAAGCGCTTTCTTCTTGGGTAATAGATTGGTTTCATGGCTAAGCAAGAAGCAAGATTCAATATCTTTGTTAACTACAAAAGTAGAGTATATTGCAGTAGCATGTTGTTGTACCCAAGTGTTATGGATGAAGCAGACTTTGAAGGACATAAGAGGTGTGTATGAAGATCCAATTACAATCTTCTGTGACAATACAAGTGCTATAAACATTTCAAAGAATCCAGTGATGCACTCAAAAGCTAAGCATTTATCTATAAGGTATCACTTTCTAAGAGAAAAGGCAATAGAGAATGAAGTAAAGATGGAATATGTGTCCACAAAGGATCAGATTGCAGATATTTTCACTAAGCCTCTACCTAAGGATACCTTTGAGTATCTCAAAGAAAAGTTAGGGGTCATTACCCCTCCTACTCTGAACTAAGATACATAGGAATGCATCAGTCCAGTGGTGCTCAAAGTCTCATTTTGTGATCTGGATTGATGTTTTGAGAGCTACCTCTTAGGGGGAGTACCTAGATGTTCCAAATAAAGAAAGTATTGATAATAGAGAAAGTTCAGTTGGATCAGAGCAGCAGCATGCAAGTATGTGCCCTTTGCCATTGATGTCAAAGGGGGAGAGAAATCATGTGAAAAAATCAAAGAAAGAGTGTAGATGTGTAGAGAGAAAGGGGGAGAATCTTGTCTTGATGGTCTTTATAGTTTTTCACATCATATGTTGCCATCAATGACAAAGGTGGAGATTGTTGCAAGTATGTGCCTAATCGGTGTTGTCATTGATGTCAACATATCGGTGATGTAATTGGTGTCAACTGTTCTCTTGTTTTGATTCTTATTTGTAATAAGTTAGATGCTTTGATAAGAGTTGGAGATCCTGATATTGAGAAAATTTGCTCCTTCGGTGGAAATAGTGTGTTGCAGAGTATCTTGATCTACAGAAGAACAGTCCAACTGATTGCTCCACAATTCTTGTAGAATGAATATCTTTATATGTGGATTGGAAGTTATTTAGATACATGTCTGAAGATGCTATATTCTAAGTTTAAGCCTCTGGTATGAAGATTTGAGTTAGTTATGTTCACCAGAGTGAAAACTATTTTTTCTATATATTTAGTGGTGACAGGGAGAATGTATTATGCTCCGTGTTCCTCCATAGTTAAGCATTTTAGTCTGCAGTTTTGGAATAAAGTTATTAATGATGATAAGTTCCTTCAACTCTAATGGTTCATGATTTGGTGGTCTGCAAGAAATCTTTTCTTTATGACAGTGGCTTTCAATGTTGTTTAAGTGCTCTGGTTTGAAGAATCCTCCTAACAAATTGGTTTAAGGTTATGTGGATGTTCTTGGTGATTACAATGTGCTTGTGGATGTCTCTTGATCATGTTCCTACCTTTGGATTTGTCTGCAAAGAGAAATTCAGATCATAGATGAAGACTATTCTTAGAAGACTTAGTGTTAACACCAGTCTTGGCTAACTTGGTTGTTTTCACTACTTGTGGAGATGCATCAAAGATTGTGGAAGTGTGTCATGGCCTGGAAGATTGCATTTGAGTCCTAGCTAAGGCATAATATGATCCGCATACATCTTTTCCTTAGCTAGTTTTATTTAGGTCTAGACCTATTTCTATGTATGTTTGTAATGCCAACCTTGGAGATTGTTCCAATGATTGATGAATGTAATACCAACCTTGATGTACATTCCAAGGTTGAGGAATTGTATAAAAGCATGTAATGTAGTTGCAAAAAAGACATTAGAGTGTGAAAATGAAAAGATAAGTGCGGAAGTGTAAGAAGAGCAGAGCAGAGGAGTTATATTGTGTTTTAATGGAACTGAACCCAGGTATGGAGTAGATGCTATCAAATCAGTTCACCAACCCTTGGCAGTGAGCCAACCCTTGATAGTGAGCCAGCCCTTGATAGTGAGCCACCCCTTGGTAGTGAGTTGAACTTGGCAGTGAGCCCTAACATTTGTAGTGAGCATTTTGGGCAGTGAGCCTCTATTATTTTGGTATTGCTGTAACATATTTATTTCTGTGGGCTAACACCCACCATGGTTTTTCCCTTATAAGATTTTCCACGTAAAAAAATTGGTGTCTTATGTGTTGGATGTGTTGTTGTGTTGAGCTTCTTGTTTCATGTCTTCATGGTTAAATCTCAATAACAATTACTAAGCATTTGATGTGTTGATGATTCATAAGTGATTAAATTTTTAGAGACAATTGATTCACCCCCCCCCAAAGTTGTCCTATGCATTCCAAGAAAACCATCTCTCTCGAATATTCCACTGTCTATTAGCTTCTCCAACTACTAAACTCTATGCAAGTCTAACCTTAGATTGACTTATGTTATGTTGACATCAATGACAACACATATTGCCAACTATCTCCCCCTTTGTCATTGATGGAAACACCCAAAAAAATGTGTACAATCACTCCTCCTTAGATTTATATTCCTCTTTCTCCCCCTTTGACATCAAGGATAAAGGGCCTAATGTCATCTACTTATAACATCCCAAAAACTGTATAAACTCCCCCTTACTATATGATTTTAATAAACAATACTCCCCTTAGATGGAGAATCCTTGAAAATAGATGCTATGTACACTGTATGCCACTACTATCCTCTGTAATTCTATATACATAAAAATTTTCTTCTCTATAATAATCTACAATCATTTAGAAGGTAGAATGGTTTTGTATATTACCTTGAGTTGAGTCAGAGTAGATGCCCAAATGGCACTTTCTGAGGCAAGAATATGATTTTGGCATTCACATTGCATGTATAAGTCCTCAGCTTCCTCTATGCTTCTTAGGGCCTTCATCTTCTAATCAACCTTCTTAGCTTCCCTTAGCATCCCAAATGATGAAGCAAGTCTTAAGTTTATTGTTTCCCTCAACTGACCAAAATGTTTCTTCAATTATTCTCTCTGGTCTTGAAGCTATGATAATTGTGCATGAAGATTTTCTAGTTGAGCCCTTGTTACTCCATCTTTGTCCTTAGACAAGTCATATAGTCCAGCCATTTGAGTGATTTGTAACTCAATGGTGTCAATTTGAGCTTTGATATTCTTTGTGGAACTTGGCCATTTTAGGCAGAACAAATAGAATGTTTTGGCCTCTTAGCCAACCTTTTATTATTTATTTTTATTACTACCTCTTGTTCTTCTTTCTTCTCAATATAGGAGGAATGATCCTTAAAAGAGTCCATTAGTAATTTTAACTTTTATTCTAGAGGCATGGAGGAGTCAATGGTTACCTCAAGTAACCCTTCTTGAATCAAGTTCTGCATCTTCAACTAGACTGGTCTTCTTCAAGTTTTCTTGCAAGAACTTCTTTCTTGCTAAAGCATTCAAGATATCTCCAAGTTGAATTTTGTGAAGAGGTGAAATATTTGCTAAATCAACTTACCCTTCAAGAGTGGGAATTCACTGTAGTTGTGGTGTGATCACAGGCTGAAATTGCATCTGAAAATCTAATAGGTCCTTGAATGAATTAGTCTCTGAGGAACTCTAACCTATATCATCAACATTTTCATCTTCCTTTTTCTCTAGTTCACCTTTGTCTTTTTCATCTTCTTGTTTCTCCTTATCCTTCTCAGGATTATGTTCTTTCCTTTCCTCATCATTCCCTATATTCTCTAGAGGAGAATTGTCATGTTCTATACCCGCTTTGTGTTTTCCAGAGAAGGTGTACTTACTTTGTCCTGACCCTCTATATTTTGTGTCTTAGTATTCTTCAGAGGGGATATATTCATTTCATCTTGATATCCTGAGTTTTGTGTTTCTGTCTCTTCCAGAGGATTAGTCTTTTTATCTTGTTTTTCATCTTTCTCACCTATATCACCACTTTACAGAACATTTCTAAATGCTTACAAATCTACACTCTGTAGGGGTTCATCTAGTATTTCTAAAGGAACTTGTTCCCCAACTGTCACCTTAACATTTTTCAATTCTTCAAGAATCTTTACAGTTTTCTCTATGGTTTCTTTCTCCAATCTGTCTATTTATTCTGTCTCTCTTCCCATCAAAATATTTATTCTCCTTTTTTTTGAATTCCTTTCCCTATTCTTGAGATATTACGATCTTTTCTTCATCTGGGATGGAAGATCCAACCTTTTCAATTGCTAGTTTCCTAATCTCAGCCTCATCTGTCATAGCTTTATTTCTCTTGTTAGTGAGTAGGTCTACAAGGCTCACCAAAAGTTGATCAACGAACTCAATTAAGGTCACATTGAAGGGAATCATATATCTGATTATTGCTTCCTCAATAGTAGCCTTATCATCAACAGGCATCTTGTCATAGAGATCTACAACTTGTTTCAGAGCACCATGTTCTATTTTAGCAGTTATAGTGGCCTCAAGCTGTAGAGGTTCATGCTCCAATTATTCTTGAGAAGATTCCTTTGATTTCTTGTCTTTTTCCTTTCCTTTTTCTTTTGATGTCTCTCCTTTCTCTTCTTCTCTTGATCTTTTCTTCTTTCTCTCCAATACTTTACTTTCTTCTTCTTCCTTTTCAACATCATCATCTTCTATGTTAACTAGTTTGATCTTCTCTCTTTTTTCCTATCTCTTCTATCTAGGTTTCTTCTTTTCTATGGTCTGGGTCTGCATAGGGTCCTCAGCAACACTTCTTTTAACAAGAATTTGTGATGATCTGGAGGGGATAGAAGAAGTGGCTGCAATAGATACTGACCTACTTGTTCTTCTAGGAGCATGTGTAGCAAAGGAGGATTGAGGTTGTTCTACTAAATCTTGAGGAGTATTAACCATCTCTTCCAAGTCAAACTTCATCTTCTCTGCTTTAGATTTCACTTCTACCTTTTCTTCTACCTCCTTTCTGATTGACTTATTGATGATTTCATCATAGGTTCCAAATCTTATAGTAGAAGGATCCTTTAGCTTGCTGAGAAATATATCAGCATATCCAATCAAATCAAACTCAGACACTTCATATGGAAGAGTGGTTATATAGAAAGTTCTTGGATCTACAACCTCCATGTAGCAATTATCTTTGTCCACCATGAATGTAATTTCATTCTTATATTTGTTTACAACTTTTGATGGGATTCTCTCCCTCATCTACATATTCTTTTGAAAAGTCTTGAAAAATCCCCAGAATAGTGTGTCATAGTTCTTATGATTAGGAAAGCCTAGAATATAATCCTTAATCTAATGGGCAACCAGAGTATCTATTTTCTAAGCCATACCCTTCATACTAGGAAACTCTTTTAGGAAATAAAACATAAGATAGATAATCAGGGAACCATACTAGAATTTGTATTTTGACTCTTTTGTTCTTTTCAGGTTGTCCAATAATTGCTGTTGCAGGAGCTCACATAGGTCATAATCCTTCCCTTCTTTAACTATTTGATAGGCAGTATAAATTGTTGTAGCGATGGCATGATTTTCTCTGTTGGTATAATAAATCTTGTATGTAATGTTCATTGTTGCATACCAGACCCCCAAATCTTCAATATCATTCACTGTTAGGGTTCTCTTATCAAGCTTTTCTCTGGTTAGCCTTATAACTTCCTCATTCTTCACAAATTTCAATATGGGCATAGGTCTAGTGGAGCATAGTCTGGTCACAGCCCTGATAGCTTCCTTAGTTATCATGTTTTGTTGATCAAGGTAGAAAAATTCTTTGTGAATTTGACTTAGGGAAATCCTTACCCATTCTTCCTCATACTGGAAGTTTGGGAAACCCTTCCAAATATCAAGTTGTTTTGCAACAATGTTGGTAAACTCCAATTTCAGTTGAAAATCATCTCCCAAAAGATTTTCATTTCTAAACTATTCCAATTTTAGATGGTCATATTCATCTATCTAAGAATGGATATAGATCTGGATATCTTCTGTATGAAATACATTCATAGGTACATGAGAAAATGCACCATCTTTATCTATTTCGGTAGATTTGTAAGGGTGCTATTTAAACTTTAGCCTTGGTCTCTCAACAACATCGATTACAATAGGAGTCGCCATGATAATATCTTCAGAAACTAGGGTTTAACCAAAAAATTTGAGAAATACCTGATAATATGGTGGATAGGGATTATACAGATGCTTTGCTGAGAATCTTATGCTCTCTTTTGGCTCTTTAACACTCTTAACTTCATTCAAATGAGATCAAAATGATTAGAAATTGACTAAATAGTATTTCTACCAACCATGATTGATCCACATTAATTGCATTCTTTGTTTTGACCTGATCAACCTTTTTATCATATAAAAACTTGTGATCATTCAACAATCCTCCACAAAAAGTCTAATTGCTCTGAAATTTGATTAAACATCTTCATAACATTATCTTAGCATGTTCAAACCATTTTTATCCAATATGCTGAGGGTTTCAGCATCTTATGCGTTCAGGGGTTTTTGAAAGTGTTTGTAGTTGCAACTCCCCCTGAACCAATACTTCGTCCCTTTTAGTTTCTAGAGGATCCATTTGCACTAGGCAGAGGTGTAGATCCTTGCTTTACTTCATTCTCTTCCTTCTTTCTCCTTGTCTTGTTCATTTCCTTCTTTTGTTGAGAAAAATCAACCTTCTTTTTAGGAGTAGAGGACCTTACACTCTTTCCCTTGCAGAACCTTGTAATGTGTCCTATTTTATTGCAATTGTAGCAGGTAGTATTAGACTATGGAGCATATCCACCTCTTCTTACATTAGATCTATAGTTAGTAGCCTTATGACCATACTTGTTACATATGTAACAATAATCATAGAAGAACTGAGAAGTCCTAGTATTGGTCTTGTTCATGAAACCATTCCTCATCATCTTGTTTCTGTATCCATTAGCCTTGTGATTAACTTTGTTGCAAGCATGACACTGACCATGAGATTTTACAACATTGTACTTAGGAGGACTAAGTGAATTCTTATTCATCTTGCTTCTACATTCAACAACCTTGTGACCAAATTTATTACAAGCATAGCAATTACCATTGAAATCTTGAGGATATCTGATAGGAGCAGTTTGTTTAGGTGCGGGCTTTCTGAAACTCTTCTTCTTATTCTTCCTTTGTCAACAAATAGGAGTGAATTCATCTTCTTTTGTATCCCCAGAGGCATTCTTCTTATAATCTTTAGTGTAGGTCTCTTCCTTCTTTGTTTCAGAATTTCCTTCTGATTGGAAGTTATCATATAAGTTTGTAAGAGAATTGATTATGGGACTTTTCCCCTTTTCATAACCAAGGCTAGATTTTTCTTTTGTTGGCTTTTGAGAGTTAATTATTTCATCAAAAATTTCATATCCTCCTTTCAGTTTTAGTCCTTTATCAATTTGTACTTTTACCTTTTCTAGTTCCTTCCTCAGAGTGACAACTTCTTCCTCATGTTTTGATCATTCAGTTGCTTTCTCATTGAGCTTCATATTTAGGAAATCTTCAATCCTTTTTCCTTCTTCAATGATAAATTTCAAATTAGAGATCATGTCTTCTGCATCCTTGAGATTGATGTCATCTCCTTTGTCTTCTTCTATTTGAGCTTTCAGTTTGCCAATTTCTTCTTTTGATTCTTTGGTCTATGTCTTCAATTTGCCAATTGTCTCCTTTGCTTTCTCAAGCATATCTTCATATTCTATGTTTAGTTCTTTTTGTCATATCTCTATTTTAGACTCTAATTATAATTTAAGTTATTGGATATTTTACTATGATTGAATTACTATGAGTGATTCCACATGTGTGAAAGGCAAAATAGTTGATATTTAAAATGCATAAAAATTTAAAAGTCGATTGATGATCAATTATTATTAAGATTATGGATTAATATCTTGTCTTGCTTCAGTATGATTATAAGGACTAACCTATTAATGGAAATCTAAGTGTGACTGAGTGCAAGAAGAATGTCGAAGATGAGAACATGGTTGAGTTAAAAATGTTCTAGCCACCAAGAAAGAGTTGGCATGATAGATAAAACTGATGCATGCACACACTCACTTAGCTTCATGGCATATTGCATTATTGAGTGGCTTTATTGTGCATTGTTATGTGGTTGCTAGTCTTGTTTGAGCATTTTATATAGTAAATGAATGTGATTGATGTTTAATGATTAGATAAATACGTGTTTAGTTGCTACAGTAAGTCCATTTGAATGCATAAATTAGTCATGTAAATATTATGTTGCTTCAATTTATATTTAATAGAATTGTGTATATGATATTACTTAATTATAAATAATAAAAATGTTTTTCTATATATATATATATATTATATATTGTAGTTAAAAAAAATTATAATAACATCTTGATTGACTTAAATATTAAAAATATATTATTATAGATGTAAATAAATATTAGCCAAATCTAAAAATAATAAAATAATATTTTCCATGCAAAATTTAAACAAAGTGTTAACATTTTTTTAAAAAAAATTTGAATCAAGAATCCATGGGTTTAAAAGGCATGTAAACAAAATAAAAGAAAACAAAGCTAGGAATTCAAAAATATTAGATGCTAAGAATGGAGGAGTAGGGCATAAAAAACAAGAAAAGAAGCAAAAAAAGGGAGAACAACACATAGGAAGAAAAAGTTTTATACCCAGCAGGAACTAGGAAAAATAAGAAGGCATAGAGGAGAATATTGAGGCTTGCAACAGCAAAGGAGTAAATCATAACTCATATTGGGAGAAATAAGATAGGTTCTCCTACTCATACTATGACTTTTTGTGATTATTTGGTTTGATATATATATTAAATAAATTGTTCTATGTATATAAACATTGGGATCATATTAAAACTTAGGAAATAGATCTGCCCCTTTTGATTCTTGAAAACCCATTTTTCATGTGCTTAGCAACCTCTTTGCTTGACTATTGATGCCATTCCTGGTTAATTCAGCCTTTTTCATTGTTTTAATTTATTTTATTTCCTATTTAAAAGTTTTACATCCTACCTCTAAACCAGTCATCGGCCAATTGGATTATGTCACAGATTTTAACTTATTCCTATTGCAACAATTTATCTTATTCTTGTCACAGTGTATTCCTGTCGTAGGTTGTTTATTTTCCTGTCAGCCTGCGTTGTCTTTCAAAAATAACTTTATGTTAGATAAAGTGAGCTTTATCTCTTTAGCAGCCTGCGTGTAGCCTTTAAGGCTAAGCATGATCTTAGCGGCCTTTGTTATAACTAGTCAAACTACTTCCTTTGTTTTTATTATCAAATTGAAGCCTATGTTTGTAAGTTTATATGTGTGCAAACTAACTAATGATCTCGTTGGGATTTATTGAAGCAAGTTTTGTCTACTGAGTGGGCGATTAAATTGTTCCACATGGCTTTATTCCTGTAGCCATTTTATTATTCTTCATGTAGGATATTCCTATTTTAGTTGATTTTATTTACTGTCTTAGCAGCCTTTTATTTATGTTTTCTATCGTATTCCTATTTTTTTGTCGCAGTTATTTTCTATGTTCCTGTTGCAGTATTTTTGTGTTCCTATCACAGTTATATTATGTGTTCTTGTCATAGTTATTTCTATCTTTCTATAGCAGATTTATCCTTACTCCTATAGCTACATACCAAACTCCCTATAGCGGTTAATTGTATGTACCTAAAGCAGTATTTTTAATACCTTTTACAGTAGTATATCTTAAATCCCTTTCATAGATTTATCTTTTTCCTGTTGCAGTTATTTACCATTTCCTATCACTGCAATTATATTTTAGTTCATGTCATAGTTTAGTTGGATTATGTTGCAGTTGTTTACCATTTTCTGTCATTGTAGTTATATTTTAGTTCCTGTTGCAATTTAGATGGATTATGTTGTAGCTATTTACCATTTTCTATCACTACAATTATTTTAATTCTTGTCGTAGTAGACTCAGAATTCCTATAACTTACTGTCACAGATTTTTTTTATACTCTAGCTGGAATCTATTCTTGTAGTAAACATGAATGTATCCCTATAGTAGAGATAGGATATATCTATTCAACCTACGTTATTATGTTGTCGCTTAAAGATGTTTATTTGGCAAATATGAAGTTCTTAAACTATATAAATACATATCTACATAAATTCATATCATCATTTGAATGTATGAAGTCATTAACTTGCTTGTTGTTATTCAATTCCAGATCTAGCTTTATCTAAGAAATTATGAGTGAAACATGAGTTAGGGATTATAACTAGTTTTATCACTTTCTATGTATATCTTGAATGATTAAATGCAGCTTGTTGTTAGAAATTGATGCAGAGAAGGGGTAATTAAACTCAAAAAAACCTTAAACAAATGCCTTTGGTCATCAAAATGTGGGTTTTCCTTCACAAACCCTTGGTCTTCCTTGTAGCCTTTCAAAAAGGAAAAATTGGCATAACTCCTAATGTAGGCCTGATCTCTAGGAAAGGAAACTTGTTTAGGATACCCATTTGGCCATATTTCAACATACCTCAAAATAAGATAGACTTATTTTGTACAGAAAGGCTCTAAATTTGACTGTCCCGTTCTTGACTAGGCCTAGTAGGACAACAAAAGGGGTATTTTTGATGTAATTTGAAGGAAACAACTCAAACCCATGAAATAAAAACTGTTTTGGATACTCATTATCCTCTTACACAATATACTTCAAATGTAGGTGGGTTTACTTTGGAACACAATCTTCAAATTTTTGTTGCTACGCTTTTAAAGAGGCCTAATTAGGCTTGCTCAACTTGGCACCTATTGGTTTTACAATCTCCCAACCTCCACTCTTCAAATAAACACATTAAACATGTCAAATATGGCCTATTTCAACATTACCAATCACTCCAAACCATTTCTCAAGAGTTTTCTTACAAACCCTAACTCCTATGCATTTACTATGCCCAAAACAAGGGGTTTTATGACCAGTCTGGAGAAAAATGGCTACCAAATGCTCAAATATTAATAAAAATTGATGAAATCAAATGAAAAAGAAAGTAGAATCAAACCTCCATCAATTACAATTGGTCTCAGGTCATGGCATGACCATACAGAACCATACAAGGTGCTGGAACATCAAATTAGCATTTAGAAATGCAGAACAAAATTGTTTTTATTGAATTTTTCACCAAAAGACAATTCACCCACCTTGGTTTTGACCCCAAGGATTCTTAAATCATATTCCAATAGTCCACAACTAACTTTTTGAATTCCATCTAACCAACTACCTTCATTTACAAAAGGTGACTCTTCATATTCCACAATTTTGTAACTTTTGGCAATTTTGACAATATTTACAAAATGGACTCCAAAATGACTTAAGACACCTTACAAACATAAGAAATGGTCTGACTAGACCAAAATACTAATACTTAGAAACTTTTTTCACGTTAAGACCTATGGTGCCCTGCACTAGAAATATTGCTTGAAATATAATCTAGTTGATTGAGAAAAAGTAAAGAATGTATAGTTGTATCTAGGCACAAGTATGTGTTATAAAGATCTAGAAACAAGATTCTTTTGAGGTAATTAAGAATGCAATGAGTTAAGTTATTTTCATTTTATGTCTTATTTATGTATCTTGAATAAACATATGATTAAGCTTTTCATTAGAACTATTTTCTTGAAAGTGAATTCATATTGATTGTGCAAAAAAAAAGAATTAGTTTGTTTTGAAAGAAAGTAGTTTTTTCTTTTTATGTGTAAATGTGTTACTTCTCAGGCTAGGATGTCGAATGTGGGTAAACAGTGAAGGCTTTTCCTCTTTTAGGAGTTGACCATAACTATTTAAAATGCTTGGGCCAAGCTTGGTGTTCATTGAAAGAGATGAACGTTTGTCTAGCAAACCTTTATTTAATATATTTCTCTGCTACATCCTGCTGTGAGATATTTGCACATCATTATTTAGATATGCATTTAGACATCAAGTTGCATTGGGTATTTCTTCCTACCAGTTGTTTCCAGGTTGCTAGACATTTTGTGTAGGGTTGGGTTTCCTTCGTGTCATGAAGGAATCCAGGGAAGTGTAATTGTTTCATGGTTGGGCGGAAAAGCACCTGGGCCATGCTCCCATCTCTCGTCTTGTAGATGCCCATGTGGGTTAGTGGCAGCTGGAGAGAGTGATTGATTTATTATTCATTACTTGTACCTGATTATTGAATGTAGTTATTATTTGATACGACTAATGGCAAGAGAGCCTAAGATGGATAATGTATATTATTTTATTGTGCTGAACCTGGATATAGCACGTGCTTTTGAAAGATGGAATGTCATTCCTATATATATATATATATAAGATTTATCCTTTTTTTTAGTTTATGTAAATAAGTGGATTATTTACTTCAATAACTTGTTGGTATGGAATGTGTACTTTACATTTGGTATCAGAGTGTGGATCTAGCATTGGGAGCTCTGGGGTGTGTGTCATTGCTTGGTTTGTTTGAGCATGTGTGGGTCCTTGTGTGTTGGTGTGCAGTGAGTAGCATGTGCCCTCTTTTGTTATGTCTTCCTTACATGTGTGTGGTAAGGAATACATTGTTTCGGGGTTAGATAAGACCTTGGTAGTTGTCGAGAAGTTTCTTATGTGTGTTTTCCTTCTTGATGTCTTGAATGCTTGGCATGAACCCTTGCAGTTTGTGTGTGTTTGAGTGACCTTTGTAGGGTCATGTTCATGATTGTGTGACCACTTTTGATGGTGGAGTTATGAGAACCTTGTGTGAAATAAAATACTATGTTCTTGAGTATGATTGAACTTGGTTTACTCTTTTAAGAATTATGCATTAGTATGTGACAGAGGATGTTTGATCATATGCTTGATATGCAAAGAAAATTGTTGTGGTAACGCTAGTTTAAATGTACCTTGGATTGTGCACTTGGTTATGTGTATGTTTGTTGCAAGAGTAGCATATCCTTCAAATTCTAGTCATAATTGTTTAATAATTGCCTCTATCTGGTGAATGGTAATGCTTGCTTGAAATGTATATTGCATTGTCTTATTGAGAGCATGTCCCTGAGTATGGATTCATTATGTAGGTGTAAGAAAGATAGTGTTGCATTGCATTGCTAGATAGATCAGTAAGGACTTATGTTCCTAGATTGAATTCTTACCTAGGATTCATGTGGGAACTTGGGTGTAATTATTGCTTTGCATTATATGAAGTTTTAAAAAGAGAAAAAGGGGTTGTGAAAAGGGTCATTTGCATAGTCCTTGTGATGGTGAGGTGTTAGAATCTTGAGTGAATTAGCAAACCCTGCATCTTGTGACTTTGAGTTGTGATTTACTCATTGTTTAGTGTACATTTATTATGCCTTTTATCATGTTGTGAAGAAATTTGGTCTCATGCGAATGTTGTATAATGCATTATCCATATGATTGGTGAGAAATGTTAACCGTTGCTTGTTAGTGAGATTGTATAGATATCTTGGTTTGTGAACCTAATTTTGTCCTTGCTTAATCTTGGTTACTGGATGTTTTATGATTATGTGTCTTTGCTTGTTTATATGATTCTCCTGAACAAGATGCAACCTTTGTTGTTGGGCATCTTGAGTGATGTTCATGTGGTTAAGTAGACATGATCTTAGATTATAGATGTGATTTGAGTCTTAAAGACTCGTATGTTGGTGTGATTGAGTATATTCTCTTACTCGCCTCAGTTTGGGATCCAGGTGTAGTGTAGCATTGTATTCTCTCTCTAGTGGCTAGAATTAGTCAGATAGTTCATGTAATGTGGAACTTTTGAATTTTCATATTTTATTCATTTGACTTTGGTAATTTCTCTAAACATTCTAAGGACCGACATTGAAATTTTATTCTTATTTATGAGAAAGTATAGCCATCAAATTTTGATATTTACTTATCTTGCAACCTTGATGGTCATGTTGGATTCACTGTTGAAATTGCGTGCATTTTATGCCTTATTATTGGAATTGACATTTTATTTTCTTCAAATTTTATTTATTTATTGGTGGCTATGCTTGAGTGTTTTAAACTATTGGTCATGTATCATGTTATGTTTTCTATCATGTGCATGATGGGACTCTGATGGGTTGTATAAGGGAGTAGGATGCAGAGAATATACTATTTCCTGGCATGCGTGTTACTAAGAGCTTTGGTAGATTGAATTCATTAATTGTGGTTAGATGCAATGAACATTGTTTGAAGTGTTGAGGAAGTTCTGAAATGGATTTTTGTGTCACTATGGATCACTTGATATGATGTGAATTTTGTATGAAATTAAATGTTGTCTGTGTGAACGAGATATGTAGAGAGCTCATTGGACTGAATCTTGCTTTTGGAGAGTGTTGTGTTGGTGTGTCCTTTGGTTGAGAGTTTCATAACTACGCTTATGTTTTGACATAGCGCAGGGTGAGATGGAACCTTAGTTAGTGCATGAGCATGTAATGTATATATATTTATGGTATTATAATTGTCTTCTTACTTTTGTTGAGTTTCCAACCTTGGGAATTTGTTTATTTCAGAAGTTTTTCCTTAGTAGTTGGAGGTTTTCTAGCTTGATGCTGGAAGGGATGCAATTCTTATGTGATGAAGTTGTTCTCCTTTGTATTCCATTTTATGGATACTTGGTGTTAGGCCACGAGGAAGCTTTGTGTTGCCTAGTCGATCATGAAACTGTGACAGTGTTGTGTTGTTGACCTTTTGGTCTAGCGAGTTGAAGTGGTGTTGTGAGTAGTCTTGCACCTTGTTGGTGAGTTGTGACAGCCTTAGATGTTCTCCTAGTGAGTAATAGGTTGATAAGCCTTGCTTGATGGAAGTGCTTATGCTGTTAGAGGGTGTGGTTAGATTCTTCAACCCTATAAGAACCTATTTGGTTGATCCTAGTTTTGGTATTATAGAGCTTGAGTGTTAGTGAAACCCTCTCTTTTAGGAGTGAAACATGAGGAAGTACCTCATGTAGGGAAACCATGTCTAGAGTTGAGGCATGCTTATGATCAAGATAAAGGTGTGGTAGTGATGCCTATAACCTTTTTGAGTTAAATTTTTATGAACCTTGAATTCTTTTGTTGCGGGTAGTGCTTGAGGAAGGAATGCTAAAAGAGTAATCTTTTGTTTGTAATTCTCCTTGAGAATGGGTATGGTAGACTTGTGAGTTTCCTAAGACTTAGTTGATAGCTTGAGAGGTTATCCTAGCATAGTTGTAGTCTTGAGTTTTACAAACTTGACTTGCTTGTAGTATGTTGTACCTTTTGGCTAGAGAATCTTTCCATTGCAGTAGCATTTGGAAGATGGAGTGGCGTAGTCTGAGAGGAGTTGTATGCACGATGGTTGGTTTTGACCCAGTAGGTGCACCTTTGGAGATTTATTTTGTTGTTTTGAGATCTTGACCTAGTGTCAGTTAGGAGGACTGATATTTTGATATTATATTTTGTTACCATTAGATTGCATGTGCATTATGATGTGGATTCATGCTTATATATGTCTATGATGAACTATGATTTATGCCTCGTATGGCATGCATTAAATATGTGGTTATTATCCTTATGCTAGAATGAATGCAATTGAGTGGTGGTTGTACCATGTGTTGGTTATATATATTGTATTGGTAGTTGTTACATGTGTATTGATTTTATTGATTGATTATATACTTGAATTTTTTCTTGATAGATGCAAAGATAAGTGCATAATAGAGATATTGCTCAGTATAAGGTCAAGTAGGACCAATATTCTATGGAAAGTGCCACATGGGAAGATGCAGAAGAGATAGACAGATCTTTTTCTCATTTGAATATTTATTAGAAATTCTTTTATAGTAGAGATACTTTGTTTGATTAAGGATACCTTATCGATATTTGATTGTTATAGTGATATACTTTTATGTGTGTAATAAGACATCGAGATGATGTCTCTTCCTAGTGGAGAAGGATGTCACATCTCATTTTTGGACTCTAATTATAATTTAAGTTATTGGACATTTTGCTATGATTGAATTACTATGAATGATTCCACGTGTGTGAAAGGTAAAATAGTTGATATTTAAAATGCACAAAAATTTGAAAGTTGATTGATGACCAATTATTATTAAGATTATGGATGAATATCTTATCTTGCTGGAACTATGATTATGAGGACTAACCTATTAATGGAAATCTAAGTGCAATTGAGTGCAGGAAGAATGTTGAAGATGAGAACATGGTTGAAGTAGAAATGTTCTAGCCACCAGGAAAGAGTTGGCATGATGGATAAAGTTGATGCATGCACACACTCACTTAGCTTCATGACATATTGCATTATTGAGTGGCTTTATTGGGCATCATTATGTGGTTGCTAGTCTTGTTTGAGCATTTTATATAGTAAATGAATGTGATTGATGTTTAATGATTAGATAAATATGTGTTTAGTTGCTACAGTAAGTCCATTTGAATGCATAAATTAGTCATGTAAATATTATGTTCCTTTGATTTATATTTAATAGAATTGTGTATATGATATTATTTAATTATAAATAATAAAAGTGTTTTTCTATATATATATATTATGTACTTTAGTTAAAAAAATTATAATAACATCTTGATTGATTTAGATATTAAAATATATTATTATAGATATAAATAAATAAGTAAATGCATATTAGCCAAATCTAAAAATAATAAAATAATCTTTTCCATGCAAAATTTAAATGGAGTGTTGATTTTTTTTAAAATTTGGAATCAAGAATCTGTGGGTTTAAAAGGCATGCAAACAAAAGAAAAGCAAAAAAAAAAGTTGGGAGTTCAAAAATATTAGATGCTAAGAATGGAGGAGTAGGGCATAAAATACAAGAAATGAAAGAAAAGGGAGAACAAAACACATGAAGAAAAAGTTTTATACGTAGCAAGAACTTGGAAAAAGAAGGCATATAGGAGAATATTGAGACTTACAACAACAAAGGAGTAAATCAGAGCTCATATTGGGAGAAATAATACAGGTTCTCCTACTCATATTATGCCTTTCTGTGATTATTTGGTTTGATATATATATTAAATAAATTGTTCAATGTATATAAACATTGGGATCATATTAAAACTTAGGAAATAGATCTACCCCTTTTGATTCTTGAAAACCTATTTTTCATGTGCTTAGTAGCCTCTTTGCTTGACTATTGACGCCATTCCTGGTTAATTCAATATTTTTCATTGTTTTAATTTATTTTATTTCCTATTTAAAAGCTTCACATCCTACCTCTAAACTAATCATCGACCAATTGGATTACACTCACATATTTATCTTATTCTTGTCACAGCGTATTCCTATCGCAGGTTGTTTACTTTCCTGTCAGCCTATGTTGTCTTTCAAAAATGACTTTATGTCAAATAAAGTGGCCTTTATGTCTTTAGCAGCATGCGTTTAGCCATTTTGGGCTGAGCATGATCTTAGCCACTTTTGTTATAACTAGTCAAACTACTTCCTTTGTTTTTATTATTAGATTGAAGCCCATGTTTATAAGTTTATACATGTGCAAGATAACTAATGATCTAGTTGGGCTTCATTGAAGCAAGTTTTATTTGTTGACTGGGAAATTAAATTGTTCTACATGGCTTTATTCCTATAGCCATTTTTTGTATTCTTCCTGTAGCATATTCTTATTTTAGATGATTTTATTTCCTGTCTTAGCAGCCTTTTATTTCTATTTTTTGTAGTATTTCTATGTTTCTGTCACAATATTTATGTGTTCTTGATGTAGTTATTTTCTATGTTCCTATTGCAGTATTTTTATGTTCTTGTTGTAGTTATATTCTGTGTTCTTGTCACAGTTATTTCTATCCTTTTGTAGTAGATTTATTCTTACTCCTGTAGCTTCAAACTAAACTCCCTGTAGTGGTTAATTTTATACTTGAAGAAATAGTTTTAATACCTTTCACAGTAGTATATCTTAAATCCCTATCACAGATTTATCTTTTTCCTATCACTGCAGTTATATTTTAGTTCCTGTCGTAGTTTAGTGGGATTTTGTTGCAACTATTTACCATTTTCTGTCATTGTAGTTATATTTTAGTTCTTGTTGCAGTTTAGATGGATTCTGTTGTATCTGTTTACCATTTTCTATCACTATAGTTATTTTAATTTATGTCACAGCAAACTCAGAATTCCTATAACTTACTGTCGCAAGTTATTTTTACACTCTAGTTGTAATCTATTCTTGTAGCGAACTTGAATGTATCGCTGTAGTAGAGATAGGATATATCTATTCAACCTACCTTCTTATGTTGTTGTTTAAAGATGTTTTTCCAGCAATTATGACATTTCTAAAGTATATAAATACATATCTACATAAATTCCTGTTACCATTTGAATGTATGAAGTCATTAACCTACTCGTTCTTATTTAATTCCAGATTTAGCTTTATCTAAGAAATTATGAGTGAAACATGAGTTATGTTGGCAATTTGGCTAAGCTTGATGTTTGAAGGTGTTTTCATTGATGGCAACAAGATTAGAAGAGAGATTTTGGTCCAATGAAGAAGAATTAATCATTTTGGCTAAGTGTTGGCAGTATATAGAGATAGCGACAGAGAGATAGTGTTTGGATTGGCATTGGTCTGCAGTTGAAGACCAGGTATTACAGTTTTGGTATGATGTTCCTAACTCTTAGATAATCTTATATCCAAAGGTTTAGCTTTTGATCAGTTTTGGAAGTATATCTTCAAATGGCCTAAGTCCGACAGAATAGAATACAATGCCAATTAAATCAAAACACACATTTGTTTTGGTTTGCATTCCTCTGGTGTTAGATATTTAGTTATGTAGTTTTGAGGTACACTTGTATGAAGTGTCTAAATCCATAATTGTAGAGTATGAGGTCCACCAAAAAGATAGTTATGAGCCACTGAGTATCACTACATGGTTTGACAGTGACTGGTTGTGACAGAGTCTGTGTTCCAGCAATCCGCATTTTTTCGTATGTTGATATTTTTGTTCTATAGTTCTAGAGGTATAATCTATGATGTCTACGGAGTCTTTGATATGATTTTGAGCAAGTCTTGTTGTCTACAGTGAAAGTTGTGATCTGACAGTTAGACTAAGTTAGTAACAGACTGTGTTTGAGGCTGACATGATAGTTTGATTTGTGTGTGGTAAGTTCTATTGATTAGAACTTTATCCTAATTGGTTCTATAGTTGGAGATGACATATGAGAAGGTGGTTCAAATTTTATCTGGGTCCACTATGTATTTTGGTGAGTTGATTTGCCTGACAAGCTACAAGTTCATTAACTATACACTTCATCTAGGTAGGCCGACCTAATATGAAGATCCTAAGTGTTGTGGATATATATATATATATATATATATATATATATATATATATATATATAAGATCATATTTAGTGTTTGTGAGATTGGTGGTGTCAATATGAGTGTATGTGTGTGTGACATGGGAAGTATGGTAATTTTGTAAGGGCAACAAGTGCAGAAGAAGAGAGATCTTATTTTCATGTAATAGTAAGGAAGTGAAATAGAGTAGTCAGAAATGAAGAGATTTGAGATAGTATTTATGTGCTTCATTGGACCTATAACCATGCATCTGTAGATGCAATCAGAGCAATTCAACTTGGCAGTGAGTCATTCTTCTTTCCTTCTTTCTTTCTCTAGGCAGTGAGCCTTCTTGTAGTGAGAACTTCTTTGTGCAATGAGCCTCCTTGTAATTCACTATTGATATTACATAATTATTGTGAGCTAACACTCACCTTGGTTTTTCCCAATTTTGGGTTTTCCATGTAAAAATCCTGGTGTTTACGTGTGATGCTTTGTGGTTGCTTCTTCTATTTTTTATTTGATTTATTGTTATATGTGGTAAATGGAGTAATGGTTTAATAAGTAAAAGGTTTAATAGAATACTGATTCACCCCCCTCTCAGTATTCTAGGTGTTCAACAATTGGTATCAGAGCTTGGTTCCTTGGAAGAAGTTTAACAGCTTAAGGAATATCTTGAAGATTAAACACATGGCAGGTAAAAGGTACTCTACTCTCCTAAAGAAATTTATTCAACTGAAACTATAGAAGAATAATGCATGCTTGTTAGTGAAGAAGAACTCAAAATTGCTCTTGAAGATCTTGAAAGGACTGAAATAGAAAATAGGGATATGAAAGAAAAAGTCAAGGAAGCAGATGAGTGCATCAAAAAATTGAGGGAGCAAGTCAAGAGGTTCAAAGAAAAGCATAAGGAGGTTAGTGAACAATTGAAATCAGCAAATGAAACGTTGAATGATCTAAAAGTGGAAGTTGCAGAAAGAGAAAAAGTTGAAGAAAGCCTAAATGAAATAATAAAAACCAAATCTAAAGAATGTACAAGGCTTGAACAAGAAGTTGTGGATCTGAAAGCTGATCCAAAATAGGCATGGATTCAAGAAGATAAATTCAGAGTGAGTGCTGCTAAACGTGATAGAATAATTGCAAGTCAAAATAATCTTGATGACAAAGAAGGCTTGGGATTTGAGAAAGGAGAAAGTTCCAAAACAGGTCAAGAAAAGAATGTTGAGATTAAGAAGGGCAAAGAGAAACAGATCTAGAATCAAAGGGACAGACCTAAAAGACCACCGGTTAGGCAACCAAATGCTCAAAGGTACCCCTCTTTCAATGGTTATTGTAATGCATGCAATAAGTTTGGTCATAAGGCTACTCAATGTAGAATCAAAAGCAGAGTGAATCAAAATGTTCCATCATTTTCTGGTCAGTACTACACTTGCAATAAAGTAGGTCATAAAGCTAATGAATGCAAAAGTTAAATAAGGAATGGTTACAACAATGGAAGGAATGCTCAAACTTTCAAAGGTAATTTCTTTATATGAAAGAAATTTGGTCATAGAGCTAGTGAATGTAGAAGTTAGATAAAGAACAACTATAATAATGGAAGGAATGCTTAGTCTTTCAATGAGAATTGATTTGCATGCAATAGATTTGGACACAAGGCTAACCAATGTAGATCAAGGATGAATGGAAGAAATAATGGTCAAAGAAATGTTGTATGCTTCAATTGCAACAGGCCTGGACATATTGCAAGATTTTGCAAAAGCAAGAATATGAAGAAGGATAATCAAGTAGAGATGAAGAAATTGGTACAAAAGGTAGATCTGGAAGAGATAAAGAAGGACATAAACAAGATTTGGGTTAACAAGGAAGTACATGAAGTCAAGAATGAGTATGCACCAGACTCTGGTGCAGGTACTTCCTCCGGGAAGTAAATTGGGAGCTCTAGCTCAGGGGGAGCTTAAATGAAAAATCATGTTCCCCCAGCCAGAAAGTGGTGTTGACATTCAACACGAAGGTATAAGATAGAAAAACAAAATAATAGATCTTTTGAAGAAGATTCTAGTAGAAAAGAATCTAATGCAGTGGATTGCAAAGCAATTTAGATTGACTATGGGTGGAAGAGTATGAGTTTGAAAACTTTTTGAATCTAGCATTTATGATGATTAGGTTTTGATGAAAAGAGGTTAAAAGGGAATTCATTTGAAAGGAAATCACATTGCATTCAAAACCCTCAAGTGTCTAAGGAGGTTTGAGAAGTGAAGCTAAGGCGAATTCAAGTATTTAGTGATTAGTGCAAAGAAATCCTAATCGAAAACAAAAGGTATTTACAACTCTCACTCTTTTGAAATTTTTTTGTGTTGAGTCAGTAAAGATGTCTACCCCTCAAGTGATAGAGATTACAAAGAGGCCCCAACCTAAATTCAAGAAGAACCCATACAAATCACTTGAAATTGATCCAGATGGTGCATTCTCTGAGATTCTGCATGGTATTATGTATACGAAAGACATTAGGGCATATATACATGTAAACCTAGAAGAATATGATCATGGAAAATTAGGGAAAATTTATCTAAATGAACTAACTGGTGACAAATTTGAGCTAAAAGAAGAGTATAGTGCACTGCATGAGAAGAAGCGAGATGTATGGATTGATTTTCCTATGTTTTCTAAAGATGCTTGGGTCCGGTATGCCCTAAGAAGAATTCATGACAAGTTTATGTGGCTATACATGACACATATGATTACTAAAGATGTCATTGCAGCTATGACTAGCATGTGCTCCATCGAAATAGTTCCAACATTAAAGTCTATGAATGATAACACAGTGATGCAATTAACCAATGCCAAGTTTGACAAAAGGGCACTAACTATGAATGATATTAAAGATTCAGTAGTAAGGTTTGCCTCAATGGTGATTGGTAATAAGGTCTACTTCTCCAACATAGAGAACCCAGTCTCAACAACTACTATATACACAACATTTGAGATGGTGAAGAAGAATGCAGATTATGACCTATGTGAGTTGCTCTGGTAACAACTGATGGATAACTTGAAAAGAACAAAGGACACAAAGTACCCCTTCAAGTATGGAACTCTAATCATTTGCCTGCTCTTCTATTTCCTGAAGGAGTTACTAGGTATGGACAATATTATCTGGCTTGATCACTCTCCTATAGTAGTCCAAATTAGAAATCATCTGCAAAGTCTAGAAGATGTTGATAAACAAAATGCAACATTATGGGGCTACTCTAAAAATTTCCAAAATAAGATGCAAACTAGGGCTAGGATTCTTGAAAAGGTTGTGAAGAAATATGAAAAAGAGATTGTATTCATGGTAGATAAAGATAAATACCTCATGGAGGTAGTAAAACCCAGAACAGTATGGGTCCCAGCTATGGGATATGAGGTTACAAAGGATGTTCTAATTGGCCTAGCTGATCTAATGCTAAGTAAACCAAAGGACCCCAATGAGGAAAGATTTGGAACATTTGAAGAGAAGTCTCTTAAGGTGTTTATGGAGCTAAAACAACCTAAAATCAAAAGGAATGCAAGAAAATGGGTAGATGATTTCGCAAAAAGCAAAGGGTTTACAAATAAAAAAAGAAGAAGAAAGAGCCAAGTCTGAGGCATCCAAGGCTGCAAGTGCTCCAGAAGAATAGACAACAAAGGCTCTAGAGAAAGAAAAAGAGAAATATAAACTAGAAAAGCCTACTTCCAACTCAAGAAGAAGAACAAGAGCCTCCTCCTCTACTATAATCACATCTAAGATCTTTGGTCCACTCCCTACAGCTGAGGCTAAGAAAGAAAAGATAGAGCCTATAGAGAAAAGCCAGAAAAGAAAGAAGATAAGGGCCACAAAAAGAATGTATGTAAGCCTTGGTGGAGGAGGAGAAGAAGAAGAGATAGATACTGATGAAGAAATTAAGATCAAGAAGGCAAAAACAGAGGAAACCACAACAAGAAAAAAAAAGAAGCTCTCCGGAAAGGTTAAGGACAAAAAGAAAAAGAAAGGAGAGAAGACTGAGACTAGAGAAAATGAAGTAACTATATCCTTGGAAGCCACAGTCAATGCAATAGTTCAGCATAGAAACTTGAAGCCCATTGCTAGTATATATGATGACAATTCAGATGTAGACAAGGTGATACTTGAAACATCAGTTGTAAGATTTTTGGTTATGTTTAGTAAAGTATTGATTGAAGTTATAGATGACTTACCAGATAGTTTAGCTAGCATCATGACATCAAGAAAAGAAGTAGCTATGACCAAATATGTTGAGTTAAAGGAATATGTTCTATTAAAATTGTGCCCAAATATCACCAATGAAGAAAAGATCAAAGTCACTAAGATACTTAGTGAAAAATTTAGAACAAAGAGAAGGGTCAACACTCTAATGTCAGATGACACTAAAAATTTGGTCAAGGAGACTGAGGAGATAACACTAAATGTGTTACATGAGCTGCAAGTCCCAACTATTGCTGACACTAATGAAGCGGAATAGAATGTTGATGCTGATAATGCAGTTCCAGAGATAAATATGGAACAAAACATGGAACAAAGTACAGTTACTCCTCCGGTGAGCACAGAGAATTAAGAGGATGTGAATATAGAACAAAGTATGAATCAAGGTGGAACACCTCCTCTGGTAAGCTCTGGGAAGGTTTAAGAAATAAAAGAGCCTATGGAAGAAAAGAATTCTAAAGAAGCGAAAGTGTCTCCTGAATAAAATATCCCTGAGGACCAAGGTGAACAAAGAGAAGAAGCTGATGAACATATGACTGACAATCTTGCTCTAGAAACAGAGGGAAATGAGCAAGAACTTGTTCAAGAAGACCCTCCAGAAACGCATGATGCTAAGGTGTCTCATGAAGAAGACAAAAGAGACACTGCTAAGAATGAGTCAGTTGACTCCTTAAGAGAGTTTTTGGAGAAGCAAAAGGAAGCTCAGAATTTGATTGCACCTGAGCTATTACAAGGACCAATTAACCTTGCCACAATGTCCCCATTTAAAAAATTGAGACTTGGGGCACTTTCTCAAGCCACTACACAAGAAGAGATCCTAAAATCTAATATGGTGGACAATGAGCTATTAGGAGATGCATCGACAATTTTTGAAAAGATAATGCATGGAATAAAAAGAGATACATCTTTGGGTTCTATTGCTCAATTGAAAAAGCTTATGGAATCAATTAATTCTCATTTTGAGTCCTTGGAACAAGCTATAGAAAAGAAGGGCAGAGATTGATGTGAAAATGTTAGTGGAACTCAGTGACAAATTTACTCAAGACAAAATTTAGATAAAAGTATAGAATATGCATAGACGGCTATCAAAGAGGCTAGTGAAATATATCAATTTTGTCTTACATGGCCTAAGAAAACAAAGGATCTGAAACATAAAATAAATGGATGGGAAGCTCAAATAATGAAGATCTCTAGAACTTATGACCCAGTAAAAGATGCTATTGGAAATCAGAGGGCACAAGTTGAGACCATCCATTCTACTATACATAAGTTGCAGACCCAGAGGGAGGTTATAAAGCACAGAATGAGCCAGCTCTGGGAGATAGTAAGCTTCCAAATTCCATCCATGGGTAGGCTAGTAGCAGCAACAGAGCAGACTAGGCAAATCACTAAGGCCCCTACTATTGTGAAGAAGGCAGAAGAGCTGGTATCCCAAGTCAATGGGCACATATTAGTTTTGAGTGATGCAAAAGTAAGGTGGGATGAAGATGTGGTGCAATTGAGGAAACTCTATTTAGATATTCTCCCAAGCAAAATAGTAAGGTATTTTGATTTCAATTGTAAATATGCAGATAGTACAAATAATTTTTGAAGTTTTGGTCACTTGTACATATTTCCATACCATACACCTTTGCCATTTACGTCAAAGGGGGCGAAAGGAGCATGTGAAAAACACAAAAAGAAAATAACTAAAAAATAAAACGAGAAGCATGAAGTTAGGGGGAGCAGTGTGAAAAGAGTAAGGGGGAGTAGTATAATATTTTTTCACATTAAGTGTTGCCATCAATGCCAAAGGGAGAGATTGTTGGCAATTTGGCTGAGCTTGATGTTTGAAGGTGTTGTCATTGATGGCAACAAGAAAAGGAACAAGGTTGGAACAAAGATTTTGGTTCGGTGAAGAAGACTTAGTGTTTAGGATGAAAATGGAGGAGATGTGAAATGAAAGGTTTCAAGTCCCACACTTTACAACCTAAAGCATTAGGGAAGCAAAGGATGAGTTTAGGGATAAACTACTGATTTCCAATGTTCCCTTTTCCTGTTAATAGGTATGTGTGACTATTTTGATCAGGTTTTCATAAGCAAGTATCTTTCTCTAAGCATGAAACCCTACTTTTCTAATCAAATTGTAACAACTAACTTTCTGACATAGATATGAATGAAATGATTACAGAAGTGTAGAGTAAACAGTTTAGAGACAGTGTACCCAAAAATTAAGGAACTGATGGACTAGGGTGTTGGTGGCAATGTCCTAGAAGTTCCTGAATGTCAAGATTTTCTGCAACAACTATTTCACAGTCTCCAAAGGCTCCCAGATCCCAAAGAAATCATCCAGTTGGACTAGGACGCTAGTGGTAGTGTCCCAAAAGTCTCAGAATCTCAAAATCCAAATTTTGTGATGACTGTGTCTGCAATATCCTTCTTCCTTTCACTCCTCTCCATTGGATCTTGACAAATGCAACCTATACATGCAAAAGGAGGAGAAAGATGGTTGTGTCTATATAGGAGATTACCTCAGTCAAGCCCTATTTTCAATATTCCTACCGCAACAATAGCCTAAGATAAAGATCTGCAAATGTGTGTGTTCATATAACAAATGTACATGCATAAACATAAAAACCCTAGATGACTCAAGCATCAAGGAAAGATCAATAATTTTCTTCACTCAATGAACAAACACAACTTCACCTCAAGGAGATGAAAACAATGAAGATTTGCATGAACAAGAAGGTGATGCAACCATGTTTGTGGAGGATTCCAAACTTGATGTTGGAAGCTTCAACCCTTCTCCCAATCATGCAAAAGGTGTACAAACCCTAGGAAGAGAAAGATAATCTCAAGATCTTGATTCCTAATCTCCATCCATTGTCTCCATGATAGCAAATTCAAATAACTTCAAAGAGCTTCAACAAGTCACTGATATTCAATGGAAATTTTTGTAGAGTTTTGGCAATATAGATTATGTCTCATAAAATAATTTTCAAATGTTTTTAAATATCTAACCTTAGGAATTTCAAATTTTGAAATAAGATGTTGACATCACGTGAAAAATGAAAGTTTGAAAATGGAATCCTAGAATGCACGGCGGGGGCTGACATCCCTCCAAAATTTAGGACCCTAGGAAATAGGGCAGGACAAGGGCGCTAGTGCCCAAGTCCAAGCCCTAATTTCCCAATCAAGACTGCCTCAAGGAGGTTAGGGGATCCCAAATTCAAACTCACTTCTTACCTTCAGTCTTCAGTTATTCCAAAATATGACATTTCCTCTAGTTAGACATAGGTCAATTAGGGTTTAGGAAGGTCTGAAATAAACTAGGTTAAAAGGTCACCAAAGGATAGGAGCTAAACCATAAGAAATTGTACCATTCCATTTAGGAGGATAATTTCTGACATAACATTTAGCCCCCACTTTATTGGCCATATGACACTACTTGCATATGCAACTAAAGGAAAGTAAATACATCAATCATGAAAATGATACCCAAAAGGATATTGTAGAGGATGGTGAAGTGTTGTTGCAAAAGAGGAAGAAGCCCTCAAGTCTGTACTCCTATAAAACCACAAAGTTAGGAACCACAACTTGCAAAGGAACACTTGTGAGAAAATCAAAATCAAATCAACCTGCAACCAACACCAATAATTTAGTCCATAAACACTAAGGGATTGATTGATGAGACATGATGATGGAGGAAATCGAGGGAGATAAATGCCCCCCCTTGTTTCTGCTTGCTTAGTCTGAAAAGTAGAAACAAGGAGTTATCTACATGCATCGATTTTGAGGAACCTTGATGAGAAATGTGTTGTGAGGGTTGTTTGGACAAACCACACCCAAGAACAACACATTAGATAGGATAGAGAGTGGAACCAGGATTCCAATGCAACAGATGGCACAAAAATCTGAGTTTGATAGGTCAAGATAGGGGCTTAAGAGTGAAATTGTTTAATTTTGCTCCTAGATGGTGATAGGAATTCTCATCCATTTACTATATGTAAAGGGAGTTGTCACTTTTCACTATTCATTCTTACTTGCCATTGTGTAGAGGAGAGAAGGAGAAGGAAGAAGAGATCGATGATGCTGACTCAATGTCCGTACCAGCTTCTGCGACTAGAGATGCTCTGAGCCCGAGTGGTAGAGAGACGTTTCAAGGCTGAGGTAGAATCCTAATCCTTACTTGTGCTATCATTGTTTTTGTATTCATTAAGTTTTGTCATTTTATATTCCTTTTAGGACATTCTCGACAAGGATCCCATTAGGGGTGTCCAAGTCCACTCAAGGTGCCTAGGTCCTCCTGGGGCACCCTAGTCCACTTGGGGCGCCCAAGTCTAACTTGGGTGCCCAGGTCCTCCTGGGGTGCCCAAGTCCAGAAATATGACTTTATGATGTATACTAATTCAACTTCTTGATGTTTGTCATGTAGGTTGTTCCTAGGATGTGAGAGCACACAGGTGGTCACCTGATGTTGCTTCTTCAAGATCAGATTGGTACCATGACTAATGTGGAGAGATACTAATTATAGTCAGTAGGGCTCTGGTGGGTGTTTGATATGCCCACAATTAGATTTCATTGCAATATGCTGATGACACTGATGGAGAGGTGGAATGCGGATGCTTCTACATTCCATCTGCCCACAGGGGAGATGACTATCACACTATATGATGTCTACTAGATCTTGTGCCTGCCTATACATGGGGAGATAGTAAGGGTCATAGAACATCACTCAGTAGAGTATACTTGAGAGAGTTAGATGTACTGTCTAGCCACATAGTCACTTGGGCAGAGCATGGGCACATTCAGCTTCGGTTACTAGAGCAGGGATGTGGTGACATCCCTCTGATTCAGAGGATTATGATTGTTATAGTAGCATTAGCAGTTGCACTAAATGGATGAGGCACTCACCTTCATGGGGGCCTTGTTCACACTAACAAGGTGATGGAGGAGTAGGGGACATTCTATGCATGGGGGCGTAGTATGCTTGTGCACCTCTACCATGATTTGGGATGGTATGTCCACTACAAGGCACACGGCTTGATGTGTTGCACACTACTACAGGTTTGGGCTTTTGAGCATATCAGATGCACATGGCCTACAGGTATTCCTATAGAGCTAGCATTTACCTATCCATGAGTCCATGCCTATCCTCTTGTCAGATGCTAGAGAAACGGTGATCTACTATACTGGAGAGTTATATTTGATAGACTGTAGCCCAACAATATTATCTGGAGAGGGTCGTAGGCTATATAGTGTGGTCAGGTCAATAGAGATAGTTAACGAGGATGAAGAGGGATTGACTGATGGTTGGTCACCTTGATCATGTTGTTTCATGGTTCTATTTTGATAGGGTAGCACGATAATTTAGATGCCGATAGGATGTACCTATGATGCATCTGAGCTATGCGTGCTTTGTGTGTAGCATAGTCAAGGTGAATAGCATCTGACAGCTGACAGTAACAGATGTAGAGCTGATATCTAATGCAGATGATGTTGGAGTTACCTAAGCATACCAGATCTAGTGGCAGACAACACGACCTACTCCTATCTATCTACTCGGTCACTCTACAGGCGATCCTTGACCTTGGGTTAGTCATGCCAGTGACACAGGGGTAGAGGATGACATTAGTGAGTTAGTTGGCTATTATTATTTAGATGATGATGAGGAGAATGATGAGGAGGAGGAGGAGGTCATGTCACGGTACGTCTTCAGGGTGAGACCGAGGTGAGATCAGCAAGAGGTAGACAATGACAAGGAGGCTGAGTCTTAGTCACAATCGAGAGCTCATGGTCCAGCCCCTGCGAATGTGAGGAGATCGAGTCGGCGTGAGCGAGGGGAGACTAGTAGTTGTATGCCCCTAGCTACAAAGTTGACAGTAGAGCTAGTCACACCATGAGCTATCCGAGATCCATCTTGGTGAGATGGAGATCCAAATAGGATGCTTTTTATATACAGATGTAGTTATTTGTGATTTTTTTAATTTATGATGGCTATATGAGATATTGATATCTATTTTGTTTGCTTTTTGTAGTTGGGACAGATGCATGGCACAACTTGGTGAGTCACATCATAGCAGAGATAGTTCCAGCTGATGTGCCTGAGCAGTGGGTGCAGACGGGATACTTGCCACAGTCATCCACAGGGTGACATGTGGAAATCTTTACACCTTTTGTGAGATACAGGTTATTGGTGGAGTCTATTCTAGATCAGGCTATCCAGAGAGTCAAGCGTATAGAGGCAGAGCTCCAAACGCTATGAGGTCAGGCTACTGTAGTACCCACACCGGAGGGAGATCCTATCATGAGTGAGATCTTACTTCTTGAGTTATGTCAGGTGAGAGAAGATAGGGATAGGCTTCAGACAGAGCTAGAGTGAGCCACATCTAAGATGGATCAATATCAGTAGATGTATCGAGAGTCACATGATGAGGTGCTAGGACTGAGAGGAGATATTAGGGGGTTACAATCATGGAGTGTCTCTAGGAGTCATTCATGATCCATAGCCACACATGGTCAGGCCTCCATCACACTGTACCATGAGGTCCCGAGGGTACAGGTGATCGAGGTTCATCTATGTGATGTATATTATGTACTACGACGTCCCATTTTGATGTACGGGATAGTCAATTCTGATGTATATGTAAACGGATGATATATATATGCTTTTCTATTGTTGGTTTTAATTTTGTCTAATCTATCACATATTTTGTATGTAAAATGCAACTAGTGATAAATGTTAAATGCTCATGTGGAAAAGTGATTAATACTAATGTGATACTTAAACAATTCTTTGTAGAATATAAAGTAAAAAGCATAATGATTAATGAATTTCACACATAACCATTATTCTATGCTTAGCTCAATTAATACAAAGGTGATTTTTCAATAAAATATTGTTAAATAAGATACAACAACAATGATTAACTGAAAAAGATGCTATGTTAAATGACTTAAGACAAAATAATCATATCTTGTCAAAATTGAAGCTAAACTAACTCGATAAGTTTTGCTTTTTAAAGTAACATCTAACATATAATCTTAAGCACAAAATTTCTTGAGGTGCGCAGCATTAATAGGTCCTTTAAGTGATGTACCTTGTTCATCAGCTAGCTTATACGCTCCTAATCCAAAGGCTTCAGTAACAACATATGGTCCAAGCCAATTAGGGCCGAACTTTCCTTTTTCTCCAAGAGGTGCATTCACATTGCATTGATTCTCATAAAGTACCAAATCTCCAATGTTGAATGAGTGATGTATGACACGCTCATTGTATGATCATTATATACTCTTTTGATGGGCCTTAAGATGCTCAAGAGTGTTAATACGTTGTTCATCCAACATCTCAAGTTGTAATCTCTTTTCTCTTTCTATGTCATCATCAATAACATCTCTCAAGGACACTCTCAGTGAAGGAATTTTGAGTTTCAAGGGCATTACCATGTCAGCACCATAAACAAGATTATACGGGGTAGTTCTAGTAGCCGTACAAATACTTGTTCTATAATCCCATATTGAGTAGGACAACTGAGTATGCCAATCTTTCTGATGTTTGTTAACAATTTTTCATAGAATTTGTCCTATAACCTTGTTTGAAGCTTCTACTTGACCATTCAATTGAGGATAATAAGGCGTAGAGAAGTGATATTGTATGTGGTATTTTTCAAGAAATTTCTTTACATCCTTGTTCTTGAATGGCGTACCATTGTCAGAGACCAAGGAGGAATGTATACCAAATCAAGAGATTATGTTTTCTTGTATAAAATGACAAATTACTTCAGTAGTAGTGGATCCTAAAGGGACAGCTTCAACCCACTTCATGAAGTAATCGGTAGTGGTAATGATAAAGGTATATCCTTGAGAAGAAGGTGGAGAAATTTTACCAATTATATCCAAGCCCCAAATAGAAAATGGCCAAGGTGACACTTGGGCACAAAGTTCCTAGGCAGGTGCTCAGATTAAATGTTGATGTTGATAATGTGGGCATTTCTTGACATAAGCAAAAGAATCTTGTTCCATACATTGCCAATAATACCCCATACGTATTAATTTTTGTACCAATGATTTGCCTCCAAAATGTTCTCCACAAGTGCCAAAGTGAGCTTCTTCTAAAGCTATTGGAATCACTGAATTACTAAGACATCGGAGAAGAACACCATTATAACTTCATCTATACAAGACATTAGATAGAATGATATAGTGTGCTGCAAGTTTACATAGGTGAATTCGAGTGTTCTTAGATGTTGAATTAGGGATGGTTCCATTGCACAAATAGTTGAATATATGGGAGAACCATTCATCAGAGTTTATATCACAACAGATATCAGTACCTGCAACTATAGGATGTTCTACGGTTGGTGTTTTAAGATTGTTAATAATAAAGGTAAACTCGTTAGGAGAATTGTCAAGGGATATAAGGGAAGCTGCGCTTGCCATTGCATCCACATGTCGATTGTCTTTCCTTGGAATAATATCAATTGAAAAGGACATAAATTGTTTTAATAAAGAAAAGCACAATCATGATATTGAGATAATTTGTCTTGTGTAGCTTGATATGATCCATTTATTTGTCTTACAATGAGTTGTGAATCACCATATATTGTGAGGTCTTTGATGTTTAAAGCTAGAGTGGCACTAAGTCTTATAATAAGAGCTTAATACTTGGCTATGTTGTTTGTGCATGAGAAGTTTAAGCGGTAAGACATAGGAAGCGGCTTACCTATAGGGGGTGCCATTATAACACCAGCACTGGAGCCGGTTCAACATCTTGATCCATCAAAATACAATTCCCATTTATCTTCCTTATCAATAGCTAATATTTGGTCATTAGGCAATGTCTCCTAATTTTTTATAGCAAAAGGAGAGGGTGCCTCAGCTAAATGGTTAGTTAATGCTTGTCCTTTAATTGATTTTTGAGATATACATTTGAGATCAAATTCATTTAGCAAGGTGACTGGAAAGATCTATTTTAGAAAATAAATGTTTCAAAGGGTCAAATTTTACCATTACATGTATCTCAAGATTTAGGAGATAATGCATAAGCTTTTGTGTTGCGAAGACAAGAGCTAAGCATTACTTCTCAATGACAGTATATCGCACGTCATAATCGAGCAATGTTTGGCTGATGTAATATACATCACATTCCTTGCCTTCAGTATCATGTTGTGCTAATAAAGCTGCAAGAGCATTATTAAATGCTGAGGTGTAAAGGATAAAAATTTTATCAGAAACAACAGGTTGTAAAATAGGAGGTTTATCTAGATAAGTCTTTAAATCTTTGAAAGCCTTTTGACATTCTGAATTCCATTGAAATTTTGGATCCTTCTTCAGTAGTTGAGTAAAAGGTGAGTACTATCCACGATTTGTGAGACAAATTGGCAAATGGCCTGTATCTTCCCTTGTAAATTACGAAGTTGAGATATGTTTTTAGGTGCTGGCATATTAACAATCACGTCAATATTTTTTGTATCTACTTCAATACCATGATTTGAAACTATGAATCCCAACATTTTCCCACTGTCAATACCAAATACGCACTTATGGGGATTTAATCGCATGTTGTATTTATTTATTCACTCAAAGATCTGTCGAAGAGTCATGGTATGATCTTAGCAATTAATAGACTTTACCAAGATGTCATCAACACAATCTTCTAAAATATTGTGCATGTAATCATGAAATATAAGGGTCATAGAACATTGGTAAGTTGCTCCAACATTCTTAAGTCCAAATGGCATGATTACCCAACAAAATGTTCCCCATAGTGTTATAAAAGTTGTTTTATATTGATCATGAGGGCTTATGAAAATTTGATTATATCTTGAAAATCCATCCATGAAGGAAAGTAGTTCATGTCTGGCTATTGAATCAGCAATCATGTCAATGTTAGGAAGGGGGAAATCATCTTTCAAAGATGCGAGATTCAAATCTATAAAATCGGTACACATTCAAATACGATCATCAAGTTTAGCAATATCCATTATATTCAAAATCTAAGGTGAATAGTCAATAGGGCGGATAAAGACATCTTGTAAAAGCTTTTCTATCTCAGCCTTAACAAGTAACACAATCTTAGGATTAATCTTATGAATCTTTTGTTTAAACGACTTAGCATCTAGTTTTAGTACAATATTATGTGTTATAATCTGAGGATCAATACCAAGCATATCCGAATAATTCCAAGCAAATAATTAAAAAAATTCATGTAACAACTTTGTCATGTCTTCTTTTTCTTCTTCACTTAAGAAATCACCTATAGGGATAACTTTTTCAGCATTATCTTTCTCCATGAAAACACCAACAGTCTTTCCATTAAGTAGAGTACTATGGTTTAGGAGATCAGGGGATTGTGGCAACTCTTCAGACTCTTCTTCAAATTTCAGAGTAGTATTTATCATTCCAGTGGACTTTCTAAAATATGCAGCATTTTTCAAACAATAAGGTAATCCTCGTTTATGATGGTAACATGGGATATTGTCATAAGCACCTAAGAATTCAATTATCGCTTCATCTGTTGAAAATACATCTAAGGGAATCTCTCCTAGAGGACAATTAGTGTCAATCATCTCAAGGAAGATTAAGTTAAGCGTAGATATTGTATTCATATTAAGAGTAGGACATCTACGAGATTTATATTCCCTAAAAGGTTTATATCCAATGCCACTTGAGTAATGTTGCGAAGTGGATTCTATAGGTACACAAATCCCTTGTTGATTGATGCTGCAACCATTACCTACATAGTCACAATTCTTATAGAGAATCTAAAATCCTCGACCATAGAGAGAAGCCATTTCTTTAGAAGGAGGGGCTTCATAAGTCTCATAATCTATAGTGTAAGTTAGAGTATTATCTGTATTTGTTAGCAAAGAGACTTTAGTATTCGAGCATTTAGATGAGATTGATGCAACACTTGATGTTTTAGGAGCAGAGTTGTTGATTTTATATTCACCTGTAGAGAGGGATATAAAATCTAACGAACTCCAGTCGTCACCAAGAAATGCATTCGATTGTTTGGACTCTTGTACAACATTGTCTGTGGCAAGAGGAGTTGACGAATAAACTTTCATATTGTTTAAGATCTTATGATGAACAACTTGCTTTCATGATTCAATTTGTAAACAAATATCTGGTTCAAGATCAGCATGAATAGTATGAAGTTTATCTTTGTGAACAAACTTGATTGAACGATGAAGGGTAGAAGGAACTGCCCCTAGTGCATGAATCCACGGTCTACCAAGAATCATGTTGTAAGATAAAGAACAAGGCATGACATGAATCAGGGTAGGTAAAGTTATAGGCCCAACTTGTACACGTAAAGTTATAGTGTCTAAAGATTGTCTTCTAATATTATCAAAGCCATGGATACTTATCTCATCCGACTTAATCAAAGATGTATCAACTTTAATCTTATGTAATAAATTGATGCCACAAACATTAAGAGCTGATCCATTATCAATCATAACTCATTTATTTCATTTCTTATTTATTGTAATGAATATAACCAAAGGATCGTACTAATTTTGAACTTCAAGAGATGGCAACTCATGTTGTTGAAACAAAATGTTTTTGTTTGTTGCATGCATACAATCTAAAAGAGCTACCACATCATTAGGTTTGACAGCAAGTGGTACAATCACCTTTTGTAAAGCTTCTTGGAGCATTCCATGGTATGTAGGTGAAGTTTGTATAAGTTCTCAAAGAGATATCTTAGCAGGAGTAGCATGGAGCTGCTCAACAAGATTGTACTCTTGACCAACTTTTTGTGTTAAAAAAGTGCTTAAGGAAGCATCAGTTGAGAAGTTGGTAGAGAGATTGGAATGCTCGATTGGTGTTTTCATTATTTGTTATTCTAAGTATTGTATGTATGAGAAACCACAGTATGACTAGGTTGTGAACTTTGATGTGTTATCTGTTTAGCATAGTTATAAATGTAATCAGGAGGTCGAGAAGAAGGTGAGAGACCTCTAACAGTGAGCACCAATTTAGAAGGAGGTTGGACCACATCTAAACACAAAGTGACCACTATTTTCAGTTTCACAGGTTCTTCTTGAGTTTTAGGAACATAGATTGCATTTACAAATCTTTGAATCAACGATGGTTTAGGAGTCATAGTGAAATGTTCAATCAAGATAAAGTTCTCAAGGGCTCCATCTAACATATTGAAGTCATCACAACTAAATGGCTCATCATACACATGAAAGTCTTGCAAAAAGTAATCTGACATTATAACATGCTCAAATGAACTCAAGACTTAAATGTAAAAATAATTAAGCATAAACATTGTGAAAATATAATAGAATAACAATATGCAACACACAAAGTTGTAATTTCAATCTCTTTTTATGAAAGGATAAAGGAAATCACTCAAGTTTTAATATATGTACTTTCACAAAAGATGGTTTGCAATCTAAATGTGTTTTAGGACAACAAACTAACTCAAATATGATCTTTAAAAAGGATGCAAATTCTTTAGAGAATGGGTTCACCAAAATGTTTGGGATGAAAATGGAGGAGATGAAAAATGAAAGGTTTCAAGTCCCACACTTTCCAACCTAAAGCATTAGGGAAGAAAGGGATGAGTTTAGGGATAAACTACTAATTTTTAATATTCCCTTTTCCTAGTAATAGGTCTGTCTGACTATTTTGATCAGGTTTTCATAAGCAAGTATCTTTCTCTAAGCATGAAACCCTAATTTGCCAATCAAATTGTAACAACTAACTTTCTGACATAGATATGAATGAAATGATTATAGAAGTACAAAGTAAATAGTTCAGAGATAGTGTACCAAGAAAATGAGGAACTGATGGACTAGGGTGCTAGTGGCAATGTCTTGGAAGTTTCTGAATGTCAGGATTTTTTGCAACAGTTGTTTCACAGTCTCTAAAGGCTCCCAGATCTAAAATAAATCACCCAGTTTGACTAGGGCACTAGTGGTAGTGTCCCAAAAGTCTCAAAATCTAGATTTTGTGACGACTGTGTCTACAATATCCTTCTTCCTGTCACTCCTTTCTATCGGGTCTCGACAAATGCAACATGTACATGCAAAAGGAGGAGAAAGATGGTTGTGTCTATATAGGAGCTTGCCTTAGTCAAGCCCCATTTTTTGATATTCCTACCTCAACAATAGCCTAAGATAAAGATCTACAAATGTGTGTGTTCATCTAACAAATGTGCATGCATAAACATAAAAACCCTAGATGACTCAAGCATCAAGGAAAGATCAACAATTTGCTTCACTCAATGAACAAACACAACTTCACCTCAAGGAGGTGAAAGCAATGAAGACTTTCATGAATAAGAAGATGATGCAGTCATGTCCGTGGAGGATTCCAAACTTGATGTTGGAAGCTTCAACCCTTCTCCCGAACATACAAAAGGTGTACAAACCCTAGGAAGAGCAAGATAGTCTCAAGATCTTGATTCCTAATCTCCATCCATTGTCTCCATGATAACAAATTCAAATAACTTCAGAGAGCTTCAACAAGTCACTTATCTTCAATGGCAATTTTGGCAAAGTTTTGGCAATATAGATTGTGTCTCATAAAATGATTTTCAAATGCCTTTAAATATCTAAACTTAGGAATTTCAAATTTTGAAATAAGATGTCGACATCGTGTGAAAAATGAATGTTTGAAAATAGAATCCTGAAATGCACTGCGGGGGCTGACATCCCTCCAAAATTCAAGACCCTAGGAAATAGGGCAGGAAAAGGGCAATAGCGCCCAAGTCCACGCCTTGATTTCCTGATCAAGACTACCTCAAGGAGGTTAGGGGATCCTAAATTCAAACTCACTTCTCACCTTCAATCTTCAGTTATTCCAAAATATGACATTTCCTCCAGTTAGACATAGGTCAATCAGGGTTTAGGAAGGTCAAAAATAAACTAGGTTGAAAGGTCACCAAAGGACAGGAGCTAAACCATGAGAAATTTGTAATGTTCCATTTTCCAACTTGATCTTTTACAGTTGACCGTTGGCCTATTCCACAGACCCGTAGGTTACTCGGAGGTTGAAATTGGGGTTTCATGTTTTGGTGGTTACTTTTGTTCGTGGAATGTGGTTTGGTTGGCGGTTTCTTTCTAGGTTTTCAGAGAGCTTCACAGGGATGTGTTTTTCTCGACATTTAGGAATTTACTCTTTTTAGTAAGTTCAGGATTGGCACCGGAATGGGATTTTGAGACTGGGGTTGGATTCGTCTTGTCAAGACCTTTCCAATGAGCTATGGATCATTGGTTTCTGACATCATCTTGGCCTCCGTTTTAAAGTCTGTAAATTAAACTTTATTATTTAATATTGGACCTTGGTGCCTAGGCTCAATGACTTAATGTTGAGGTTGAAAAATAATTGAAGAGGATTATATTATTTTCCCTCTCATGTTTTATCCCATATGCAAGAGGATTTTAGAGATTCCTAGTTGGAAAAGTATAAAAGGAGGAAGAGTGCTCTCATTTCGGCATCCGAAATCTTGATAATATTATGCTGCCGTAATGGTTTTGGGACTGCTTCGAGGAATGAATGCCTCCTAGCCTGGGCTCACTTCGTGCTTGAGAGATAGCACCTAGGGAGAGGTTTGCTGATAGTAGTGATTTTTGTAGTGAGGTTTGCATTGTAGCTTGAGTTTTGTTTGTAGTTCAGTTATTTGCATTTTATGTAATTTTTGGAGTTGCTGATAATAGGGCTGAATCTGTAGTTTCATTCATAAATCTGAAAATAAAAATACATTTGTTTTGGGTATTTCATATTTCCCTTTGTCTATGCTGGGCACCCCATTGTGCCAATTTGCAGATTTTATTATGAAGAATCTAATTTTTCTAGAAGGAAATTGCCCTTCTTCCCAGGCCGCCCTCATTGGAGTGCATTGGAAAGCATGCTAAATAAATACTTGGGTTTAAGAGTGGTCTCTGGTGTGCAGCTTGGTCGCCATTGTCATAGGAGTGCATTGCATCAGATTTGAGGTCATTTGGTTGAGAAATGAGTGAGGTGTGAGCATTTTTGTAGGGTTTTATGTTGCTGGTTTGGTCTTTTCAAGTTGTTGATCTGTCATTTCTGTTTGCTAACTTCTATCATTTGAGTTGGGTTGGAAGTCTCTAATTATTGTAAGCTGAACAGTAGTACTATCAGCACTTCATACTTCTTCTCATATTTGCTTTATAATACCTTGCATCTCCATCATATGGTAGCTCCAATTCCACTTCAGGTTGAAAAGCACATTCTTGACGTCGAGTTATTTTAGCATAATAGTGGTAGGGATCCTCTAACCACATGCTCATCGACATCCGGTGCATTCTTGGTTAGAGTTCTTTGTATCAGCATTGCATCAAGACCCTCTGACCATATGCTCGTCATCATTAGGCGCATTCTTGGTTAGAGTTCCTTTATCAGCATTGCATAGAGACTCTCTGACCATATGCTTGTCACCATCAGGCGCATTCTTGGTTAGAGTTCCTTTTCAGCATTGCATAGAGATCCTCTGACCATATGATCATGCCATCCTGGTGTACATTCTTGGTTAGAGTTGAATTCCGCATCATTTTGGTTTAAGTACTAACTTCAACGATTGTGTATTGCTCTGCTTATTGTAATTGGAAAAGTGAAAAAAATTGGCTTGGTATATTTCAAAATTTTACCATTCCATTTAGGAGGACAATTTCTAACATAACACTCAATCATTTTGGCTAAGTGTTGGCAATATATAGAGATAGTGACAGAGAGATAGTGTTTGGATTGGCATTGGTCCGTAGTTGAAGACTAGGTATTGCGGTTCTAGTATGATGTTCCTAACTCTGAGATGATCTTATATCCAAAGGTTTATCTTTTGATTAGTTCTGAAAGTATATCTTCAAATGGCCTAAGTCTGACAAAACATAATACAGTGCCAATTAAAGTAGAGCACACGTTTGTTTTGGTCTGCATTCCTCCATTGTTAGATATTTAGTTATACAATTTTGAGGTGTTGTAAACACTTGTATGAAGTTTCTAAATCTAGAATTGTAGAGTTTGAGGTCCACCGGAAAGACAATTATGAGCCACTGAGTTTCGCTACATGGTTTGATAGTGACTGGCTATGATAGAGTCTGTGTTCCAGCAATCCGCATTTTTCCACATGTTGATATTATGTTCTACGGTTCTGGAGGTGTAATCTATAATGTCTAAGGAGTCTTTATATGATTTTGACCAAGCCTTGTTGTCCATAGTGAAAGTTGTGATCTGACAGTTAAACTGAGTCAATAACAGTTTGTGTTTGAGGTCGACATGATAATTTGATTTGTGTGCGGTAAGTTCTATTGATTAGAACTTTATCCTAAGTGGTTCTATAGTTGGAGATAACATATGAGAAGCTAGTTTAAATGTTATTTGGGTCCGCTATGTACTTTAGTGAGTTGATTTGGCCGACAAGCTACAAGTTCATTAACTATACGCTTCATCTAGGTAGGCCAACCTAATATGAAGATCCTAAGTGTTGCGGATATATATATATATATATATATATATATATATATATATATATATATATATATATATATATATATATATATATAAGATCAAATTTGGTGTTTGTGAGATTGGTGGTGTCGATATGAGTGTATGTGTGTGCAACATGGGAAGTATGGTGATTTTGGAAGGGCGACAAGTGTAGAAGAAGAGAGATCTTATTTTCATGTAACAATAGGGCAGTGAAATAGAGCAGTAAGAAATGAAGAGTTTTGAGACAATATTTATGTGCTTCATTGGAGTTGTAACCATGTATGTATAGATGCAATCAGAGCAGTTCAACTTGGTAGTGAGCCATTCTTCTTTCCTTCTTTCTTTCTCTAGGCAGTGAGCCTATTTTGTTAGTGAGCCTTCTTGCAGTGAGCCCTAAGGCATTAAACCACCTTGTAATTTGGTATTGATATTACATAATTATTGTGAGCTAACACTCACCATTGTTTTTCCTAGTTTTGGGTTTTTCACATCAAAATCCTAATGTTTATGTGTGATGATTTGTGGTTGCTTCTTCTGTGTTTTATTTGCTTTATTGTCATATGTGGTAAATGAAATAATGGTTTAATAAGTAAAAGGTTTAGTAGAATACTGATTCACCCCCCCTCTCAGTATTCTAGGTGTTCAACAAGTTAGGGATTATAACTAGCTTTACCATTTTCTTTGTATATCTTGAATGATTAAATGCAGCTCGTTGTTAGAAATATTGCTTGAAATATAATCTAGATGATTGAGCAAAAGTAAAGAATGTATAGTTGTATCTAGGTAAAAGTATGTGTTATAAATATCTAGACACAAGATTCTTTTGAGGTAATTAAGAATGGAATGAGTTAAGTTATCTTCAGTTTATGTATTATTTATGTAACTTGAATAAACATATGCTTAAGCTTTTCATTAGAGTTATTTTCTTGAAAGTGAATTAATATTGATTGTACAAAAGAAAGGAATTAGTTTGTTTTGAAAGAAAGTGTTTTTTCTTTTTATGTGTAAACGGGTTACTTCTCAGGCTAGGATGCCGAATGTGGGTAAACAGAGAAAGCTTTTCCTCTTTTCAGGATTTGACCGTAACTATTTAAAATGCTTGGTCCAAGCTAGGTGTTCATTGAAAGAGATGAACATTTGTCTAGTAAAAATTTATTTAATATATTTATCTGTCACATCGTATTGTGAGATATTTACACATCATTATTTAGATATTCATTTATACATCTGGTTGCATCGGGGGTTCCCTCCTACTAGTTGTTTCTAGGTTGCTAGACGTTTTGTGCAGGGCTAGGTTTCCTTCATGTCATGAAGGAATCCGGGGAAGTGTAATTGCTTCATGGTTGGGCAGAAAAGCACCTGGGCCATGTTCCCATCTCTCGGCTTGTGGATGACCATGTGGGTTAGTGGTAGCTAGAGAGAGTGATTGATTTATTATTCATTACTTGTGCTTGATTATTGAACCTAGTTATTATTTGAGATGACTTATGGCAAGAGAGCCTAAGATGGATATTGTATATTATTTTATTGTGCTGAACCTAGATATAGCATGTGCTTTTGAAAGATGTAATGTCATTAATATATATATAGATATATATTATCCCTTTTTTTGATTTTATGTAAATAAGTGGATTATTTACTTCAGTAACTTGTTGGTATGGGATGTGTTCTTTACACTTTTGCTTCATCTAGATCATCAAGAGCTAACTTGAGCTCTCCTTCAAGGTCCACTTCACACTCATTTGGATCAAGGTCCCAACCATCAAGTTCCATTGCTTCAAGATCAGGCTCAAGAATGAATACATCATTATCCATAGCTTCATATTCCATGTGTTCAAGTATAGGATCTACCTTAGTTGTTAGGATTCTCAAAGGCACTTGGCTCTGATACCAATTCTTGAATACACAATGATGTTGAGAGGGGGGTGAATCAACATATATTAAAACTTAAATACTTCATTCGCATATCAAATTCATTTACTTAGAAAATAGAAGGTAAAACATGGAACACATTCATCAACACAATGACACCAAGATTTTTATGTTGAAAACCCAAAACCGAGAAAAACCATGGTGAGTGTTAACTCACAATATAATGCTCACTACTATATAAAAGTTTACAACATTGTTTTAGGGCTACAACCCAAGGAAGCTACAACTCCATGCTGACTTTTTAGGGCTACAACCCAAGGAAGCTACTACTCTCTGAAGTAAGCTCATTGCTACAAAGAATTATAATGATAAAGAAAACTATGAACTACTATGAAAGAAGCATCTGACTTATGTTGATGATGCAATCCTCTTTTCTGCACAATTACTCCATCATATTGACTCTACACACTTCATACTTCTCATTCTACTCTATTACTTTTGCATACACCTCTACCCCTCACAAATGACTTTCATCTCCTATAAATACCCTCTGCAGCACTTCAAAACATTGATTAGGTCGGCATCATAGAACCTTTAGATGAAACATGTAGTTCTTAAAGGTCAGCTTCAACTCATACAATATGTCAAGAAAACAAATTGTGGATCACAATGTCTCATAATAGAATTTAAGAAACATCACTACACACCTTTTTATATCAAAACAATTGATCAAGATCCACTGCACATAACACAAACTAGACTGTCGGCTCAAACTACACAAACACTGGTAACTTTTTATCTTCACATCACCGGGCAGAAGCTAAAAACATCATGTGAACCAAGATTTCAACAATGCATCTTCTTGAAAACATCCATACACCATTCTCCTAAAATATCAAATTCTTCTATACGTCCACACAACAAGAGACATACTAAACTGATGAAAACATGGTATTCCAAGCATCTTGTAACACATCACAACTTAGAATATTGCATTGTGGTACACCAAAACCTCTGAAACTTTTAGAAATGAACTTATACATAATTATATGCATATTCCTAGGTCCACACATTCTCATTTAACATTTCTAGAGAAGAACAAAGATTTGACTTAGTTATAGTAGAGTCAAGAGAATAGTGATATACAATTCTTCATTAACTGACTTACATATCTTGTACGATATAGGAGATAAGAAGGATTTGCATGTTGTTCAAACCTAAGATGTGTTAAGGCATGTAGAATCTCTGTACAAGCTCCTATATCTGATTTGTATTCTTTCCATCTTCTGCAAGTGCTCAAACCTATGTTCTATAGAGTTTTACATCATCTGGAATAGTCTGTGTTACTTCTGTCACTTGAAATTTGACCTTGCGGACCATAAGAACACCTGATACTATGAGGTAGTGTGAATTACACATAACCAAACAAATTTATGAAACTACATGGGCACAACTTCTTATCCAAAGGAATGCAAAGCATCCCAATAGGTCTCTACCATTACTTTACTCTGTTTAAGGACTATCTAGTATTTTTTTGCTAATAACTTTCCTTGCTAATGAATTAAAGACTTGAAATCTTGGATATAGCATGTTAGTATCAATATCTACTTAAATTCTGAATTGCAAGACTAAATCTTGCACTGTGGAGTAATGTGGACCAAAAAGTTGTAACTTCTGCCTTAGGATATACACTGTGAAGGCCTTAACCACACTTCTGCAACTTTTCTCTAAGTGTGGTACTCTAGACTGATAGGATATCATTGTAGATATATAGAAAACATGTTAGAATAGATTTATACACCTCCACAACATATTTACATATTAGGAAGATTACCATGCTTATGCTTGGACAATCTTTCTCCATTTGCTAAGTCTTCTGGACTGACTTCCACTTAGTCAAATTGTCTCTCTCAAATCTTCCACTATCCATTAACTTCAACAACTATGCCAAACCATCTCTCTCAAATCTCCCACTATCTATTAGCTTCTCCAGCTACTAAACTCTATGCAAGTTTGACCTTAGATTGACATATGTTATGTTGACATCAATGATGACACATATTGCCAACAAAATTAACTCAATGAATTGCATGTTGTTTGTCCCAATCTCTTCACTATTTCTTCAAAAATAGATGATTCCATAAATGATTTTTCTTGAAACATATGTTGAACCTCTAGTACAAGATCATACATTGTATCATACATGTCAAGAAGTACAACTAGCTTCTCTGATAACTTCCATTTTTTTAAGTGTAGATTCCCTAGATTCGTCAAGGACCCAATTGCAGGCATTCTTGTAAAACTTTTCAAAACTCAAATCACTAGAAATCTATTATAAATCCCCTTTTAACCATGCTTAATGGATTCTCATTCTCTATCTTAGCACTCCAAAGATTATGGAATTTGGCGCTAAAATATCACATATAGTATTCTGGCACAAAAGATATTTGTAAAGTTATGGAATTTAGTGTTAATCCTACCAATTTGTAGTTTCTTTCAAAGTTTCTGAGGCACTTTCCAACAAACCTAATTTGTTTACATGTTTTTGATTACATTTCATGAAATCAATTTTCTTTTGAGTGTTTTTTCATAGCTCATGTACTTGTCTATGCTTCCACATTTCACATACATGTCCCCTATGGAGAATGTAATCATAATATCTACTAATTTTTTTTTGTATCCATAGCATTTCAATGGAGATCTATATATTGTTTGGAAACTCTCATTTTGGACAGCATGGGATGATGCTAGAAAAGGTTGTGAAGTCTAGATTTACATCTGCAAGTGCATTTGACTTAAAGTTTCTAGAACCCTTTCAATGAATCCATTATGTGTACATCCTTCTTTGAAGATATAGAAAGAACGCCATGGAAGAGGTGAAGTTCTAGGCCCTACACATAATTTGGTGGAAGGAGCAATTTTAAAAACATGAAAAACCACTTATCATTACTACATCAGCAATATTGTTAGTTTGCTAACTCGATAAAGTGCCAATTAGCAAAGAAATAAGTTATAAAACCTTCACGATCTCTAATAAATGAAGTTTACAAACCTTAGAAACTACTGATGAGAATGTGTGTGTGCCAAATATAAATTTCAAATCAACAGATCAGTGACTTTTGAAACTCTTGTAGACACCTAAAAGTGTCGTCATATTGTAAAACCCTAAACACTTCCACATTCTACCAATTTTCCCTAATTTGTCTCTATGGTTAAATAATTAATTTTAATTAATTAATTATTTAATCATTCATATCCTAATATTCCCTTTCATTAATTTAAACAAATGAAACATTTTGTTTAAATACCCTCATCTAAATCCCCTTTGACATGCATCCTTTCAATAAATTAAATAAATTAACCAAGTTTATTTAATTTAAATCCCATTTCCCACCTCACCATTTATCTCAATTTAAAATTGTCTTTTGTCCTCTAGTGGTGAGAAAACCCTAATTTATCCTAGCCCTCCATTTGGCCCTAAAGTCAACTCTCGATCCTGGCCATTCATTCAAATTGGCTCCTCTATAAAACACCTCATTCAACCTCATTTTGGCCCTTTATGCTCTTAGAACTCTCTCTCAGCCTACAATCTCCAAAATCTTGCTTAACACACACACAAGCTTCTCAAGATGGTTGCATGAATCTACAAATCTGAGAACAAATAAGGCAAGATGGAGGAGGACAATGGAGGGAAGTCAATATTAGCTTAGATTTTTATTGGTTTGCATGTTTATTTGATTGTTATCTAGGTTAGATAGCACTCCATTAGGAGCTAGGGTTAGCTGTTATTTTATTTCCTGCATGATAGCTAGCTTTTTCTGTCTTCATTTGGTGAACTTGACATGATTTTTGCAATTTTGATTTCTCCCCTAGATTTTGCCCTAACTTTTTCTCTTAACTGTCAGGGTTTGGTTATGCCTCCTACATGCCATAAGGGGGGAGGATTTTTCTTTTTGCTATAACTTTCACATACGAAGGCAAAATTGCACAAACGAGGACTTGTTGGAAAGAGTACTCCATCAGCTTCATCGCTATGAAGAAAGTTTTAGGTGATTGTGTCGATTTTCAGGCCTTTTCATCAATCAAAGTCAAACTACATTTCAAACTTCAAATGCTCATATCTCTTGCAATTTTCATCCTTTTTCGCGATTTGTTTTTAAAAGTCCATTGAATTTCATCTAGAATCTATTCATGTAATCCATTTTCTTGTATCTATTCATTTGCATCATATTTAATCAGATTTTTGATTTTTCACATAACGGTCTCCTATGCTAGTTTACTTGTTCATTTTTTATTTTGTGGCTTGTAGCTGACCTCACAAAGCTAGAACAACATCAGCAACAACATACACAACATATTGGAAGTGAAATAATTAGGTGCACTCCTTCTAATCTTTCATTCCTTATATTCATTGCGAACCATAAGAACACCTGATACTATGAGGTAGTGTGAATTACACATATCCAAACAAATTTATGCAACTGCATGGGCAAAACTTCTTATCCGAAGGAATGCAGATCATTCCAATAGGTCTCTACCATTACTTTACTCTATTTGAGGACTATCCGATACTTTGTTGCTAATAACTTTCTTTGTTGATGAAGTAAAGACCTAAAATCTTGGATATAGCATGTTAGCATCAATATCTACCTAAATTTTGAACCGCAAGACTAAATCTTGCACTACGGAGTAATGTGGACCAAAAAGTTGTAACTTCTACCTTAGGATATACACTGTGAAGGCCTTAACCACACTTCTACAACTTTTCTCTAAGTGCAGTACTCTAGACTGATAGGATATCATTATAGATATATAGAAAACATGTTAGAATATATTTATACACCTCCGCAACATATTTACATATCAGGAAGATTACCATGCTTATGCTTGGACAATCTTTCTCCATTTGCTAAGTCTTCTAGACTAACGTCCACTTAGTCAAATTGTCTATCTCAAATCTTCCACTATCCATTAACTTCAACAACTATGCCAAACCATCTCTCTCAAATCTCCCACTATCTATTAGTTTCTCCAACTATTAAACTCTATGCAAGTTTGACCTCAGATTGACATATGTTATGTTCATTAATTCTTCAAAAATAGATGATGATTCCATAAATGATTTTTCTTGAAATATATGTTGAACCTCTAGTAGAAGATCATACATTGTATCATACATGTCAAGAAGTACAAGTAGCTTCTCTGATAACTTCTATTTTTTTAAGTGTAGATTCCATAGATTCGTCAAGGACCCAATTGTAGGTATTCCTGTAAAACTTTTCAAAACTCAAATCACTAGAAATCTATTATAAATCCCCTTTTAACCATGCTTAATGGATTCTCATTCTCTATCTTAGTGCTCCAAAGATTATGGAATTTGGTGCTAAAATATCACATATAGTATTCTAGTGCAAAATATATTTGCAAAGTTATGGAATTTGGTGTTAATCCTACCAATTTGTAGTTTCTTTCAAAGTTTTTGAGGCACTTTCCAACAAACCTAATTTGTGTACATCTTGTCGATTGCATTTCATGAAATCAATTTTCTTTTGGGTGGTTTTTCATAGCTCACATACTTGTCTATGCTTCCACATTTCACATACATGTCTCCTAGGGAGAATGTAATTATAATATCTATGTGTAGGGCCTGTAACTTCACCTCTTCCATGGCATTCTTTCTATATCTTCAAAGAAGGATGTACACAGAATGGATTCGTTGAAAGGGTTCTAGGAACTTTAAATCAAATGCACTTATAGATGTAAATCTAGGCTTCACAACCTTTTCTAGTATCATCTTGAACATCATCTCAAAGAGGGGCTAAATGTAGACACCTAAAAGTGTCCTCAGATTGCAAAACCCTAAACACTTCCACATTCTACCAATTTTCCCTATTTTGCCTCTATGGTTAAATAATTGATTTTAATTAGTTAATTATTTAATCATTCATATCCTAATATTCCCTTTCATTAATTTAAACAAATGAAACATTTTTTTTAAATACCCTCATCTAAATTCCCTTTGGCATGCATCCTTTCAATAAATTAAATAAATTAACCAAGTTTATTTAATTTAAATCCCATTTCCCACCTCACCATTTATCTCAATTTAAAATTGTCTTTTGTCCTCTAGTGGTGAGAAAACTCTAATTTATCCTATCCCTCCATTTGGCCCTAAAGTCAACTCTCAATCCTGTCCATTCATTCAAATTGGCTCCTCTATAAAACACCTCATTCAACCTCATTTTGGCCCCTTATGCTCTTATAACTCTCTCTCAGCCTACAATCTCCAAAATCTTGCTTAACACACACACAAGCTTCTCAAGATGGTTGCATGAATCTGCAAATCTAAGAACAAATAAGGCAAGATGGAGGAGGACAATGGAGGGAAGTTGATATTAGTTTACATTTTTATTGGTTTGCATGTTTATTTGATTGTTATCTAGGTTAGATCGCACTCCATTGGGAGCTAGGGTTAGCTGTTATTTTGTTTTCTACATGATAGCTAGCTTTCTCCCTATCTTCATTTAGTGAACCCGACGTGATTTCTACAATTTTGATTTCTACCCTAGATTTTGCCCTAGCTTTTTCTCTTAACTATCAGGGTTTGCTTGTGCCTCCTACATGCCATAAGGGGGGAGGATTTTTCTTTTTGCTATAACTTTCACATACGGAGGCGAAATTGTGCAAATGAGGACTCGTTGGAAAGAGGACTCTGTTAACTTCACAGATGTGATGAAATTTTTAAGACTTTTCATCAGTCAAAGTCAAACTACATTTCAAACTTCAAATGCTCATATCTCTTGCAATTTTCATCCTTTTTTCGTGATTTTTTAAAAAAAGTGCATAGAATTTCATCTAGAATCTATTCATGTAATCCATTTTCTTGTATCTATTCATTTGAATCATATTTCATCAGATTTTTAATTTTTCACATAATGGTCTCCTATGCTAGTTTACTTGTTCGTTTTTCGATTTTGTGGCTTGTAGGTGACCTCACAAGGCTGGAACAACATCAACAACAATATACACAACAGATTGGAAGCAAAATAATCAGGTGTACTCCTTCTAATCTTTCATTCCTCATAATCATTACTTGTCTCACACTTCAATTTGGGCTCATAAAACAAACATTTATCTTCATCACACATCAAAATTGGGCATAAAATGAATCAGTGTCTTCTATTCACATTTAGACTTGGGCATAAAAAGAACTAGTGCCTAAACTATTTGGTGAATTTGATTGTGATTAGGGGTATGTATGCTCTTCTCATGCGCTTCGTGTGATCTTGAGAATCAAAAACACCTCTTATCCATTCATATTCACACCTCACATTTCAATTTCTTAAGGGCAATTTACAAGTGTGAGTGTGAATCAAGTGATAGCTCACTTCGTTCACTTTTGTATACCCTATCTTAGGAGGCTTTCTTGGAGACACACCACTCCAAGGGATGACCTCAACCGAGGCTGAATCGAAAGACACCCTCATTGAGAGTTGGAATCTTGTCACTCTTGGCTAAGCCCCAAAGAACTTTATAGCTTTGGGAAGTGAAGGTGAAGGGTGGGTTACCCCTTTCTCCCAGATGTGTGGTAGGATTTTGCTTTCAATCCATTTCCCTAGTCAACCTTGTGAGACCTAGTTTAAGACCTAATTAGCCATACCCCACTTGACTAATTCTAGGGCTTGTTGATGTGTCTTCCATGTGTGCTTGTTTAATCATCATCACATTCTTCAAAATTTAAATTCAAAATTGCTTATGTGTCTTGCGTGGGTGATTCATGTTTATACATGTGTGATCATTTGATTGAACATTACCAAGTCAAACTAAACACCAAACACATAAAGACAAGACATTCAACACATTCTTCCCAACACATTCAAATCCAATCACTTTCATCCTAATCATCCTTCTTAGCCACTTCATCCCCCTAATCATATCCAAGTCACCATAATTCAAACCCTAATCATTCTTTGTCACCTTCTTCCTAATCAAATCCAATCATTACACATCATCATCATCTTCATTCTAATCAAATCAACTTCACTCTAATCATCATCCTAATCACATCCTAATCTCCAATCACTTCATTTCACATCATTCCACATCAACTTAGTCCTAATCAACACTAGTAAAAATGGCCCTAATCATAAACAAGCCCAATCCCAATCCTAAGCCCAAGGTCATAATTGAAGGGGGTTATCCCTCTAATCCAAATCATGAGACAAAACCCAAAATCATAATTCAAGGAGGCTACCCTTCTAATTCAAACAATGAAATGAAACCTAACCCAAAGATCATACTTCAAAGGGCCCCTCCTACCACTTCCAATAATGACATGAACCATGTTGCATAACTTGAGGAACAAATTGACATGTGAGAACTTAAACACATGTGTGACACCATACTGACATTTGAGAATGAAGTCCTAGCATCCGAACTCCAAAACCTCCTTCAAACACTTCACCAAGTACCCCAACCCTTCGATCAACAAACCATACAACAACTCCAGGCCCTCTTCTAAAATTTCCAACAAATCAAATCACCCTAAATCCAACATCTCCTAGTCCAAGCTCAATAGTTAATGGCCACTTGTCAAGTCCAACAAACACATCATCCCCTATCCATTCATTATCAACCAATGCCACCTCAACCTTATGTGTCATCCCCCTCTACTTCATACCAATCTAATCCATCCACTTCATATCAAGTCAATGCCACATCAACTAATCCATCCACTTCTTCCCATGTTAGTGCCACATCAACCTACCAGGTCACTTTACAATAAGCACAGGTGAACTTAAGTTCTTTGCAACAAGTCCAAATGCCTTCATGCTCTAATGCCACCATTGACAAGGGAGACACGCGCCTAGTCCATACAAGTCATTCACTACCCTTACCATCGTCTAATCTCCCATTAAATCCACGCCCTAAGTTTAAACATTACAAAAGTAAACATGTGGAGTCATCCAAATCCACCACTTCACCCAATACTTTTGATCCTTCATCCAACCAAAATATGAACCCTAAGCTAATACCTTCCACCCCTCTTATCCCTCCACCATGGGAATTTTTCCCTCAACCTAATCCTAATCATGAGTCCACATCATCTACCCTTATTGTCCATCCACTATATTGTCCTTCCATGCATGCCCTTGCAAAGGGTGTGATCCATTGGCTACAAGCAAGGAACAACTTACCCCCATGTCAAACACCCATTCATGAGCCTATTAAAGAACCTTCCAATGCCATGCTTATTCCCCTGACCCCATCATGTGGTCCACAACATATCAACCCTATTGAAGAGTGTTCCACATTCACTTCCATTCCAAGACAAGAGCTATGTCAAGGGTTCAATCCTAATCATGTGGAAACATTAGCCCCTTGTCTAAATCAAGATCAAACCCCTTCCATTGCACCCCTTCATAACACAGTTGATCCCATTTATGATCAAGATCCCCTATATGATCAAGAAGAACACGATGATCCACTTAACCAACTCTATGCATTCCATGGTCAAGAGCTTGCCACCTCACCCATTCATGATCCAACCACTGCCACTTGTCATGATGAGACATGTGCCTCCCAAGAACACATAAACATAGAAGATCAAACAAATAAATTGGATCTTAGTAAACACAATGATAATCAAGCTCCTAATGATCCTTCCTATCTGCCTTCATTCATGAATTTTCTTCCTTAGGAACACAACAACCTTTGTCTTCCACTTCACCTTCTCCATCCAATAACCAACTCATGTCTAGTTCCCAAACTACACCTAGTCCTATAGTCAATCGCATGCTCCAAAACATGAATTATCAAGGCAAAGGCTTAGGCCTTCATGAACAAGGAATTTTGGAGCCAATCCATGTCAATGTCCCTCCACACTCATATGGCCTTGGATACACACCCCAAAGACAAAAATCTAACGATGTTGGTACTTCCTCCATTCATCCTAAGTCCACTCTCCATCACACATCCTATCATATTCCCAAAACATATGTCGCCATTCCACCTCCATCATCCTACACGTGTCAAAATCATGTGACCATACACCTTCCACCATCCAATCTACCTCCATTACTTCTAACTCCTAATTTCCCTCCATCCACTTTACCTCTGTTGCTTCCAACACCTAATATCCCAATCATCCATAAATTCCCTCACATTCCTAATCATGACCAACAAATGCACACATTGCATAAACAAAGCTTTCACTCACTCCACCCGCCACATGGGATTCAAAAGTAAACACTTGAATGCTTCCACTCACAAAGCCAAAAGTCCTATGGGTCCTAATACCTTAGGAAATCAATCAAAAAATTCAAAGCAAGCTACATTAAAAAATCCAACCAAACCTATACCTCCAAAAGAAAAGTCAAAAACTAAAATGGCTTGGGTCCCTAAGCAAAAAGAAAACAAGTCGAATGAGGCATCCACCTCTCAAAAATCCCAACCATCCACTTCCATCCATTCCATTCAAAAATATCAAATTCCTCCATCCCACATGAAAAGAAACAATCGTAAAAATACTAAGTCCATGTGGGTTCCTAAAGCACTATGTCACCCATCTCCCAAGCAAACATCACCATTTGCTTCCTACACCACCATCCAATCAAAAACTTCAATGTTTACCATAGTGTGTGCATCCATTAGTCATGATTCCTTTTCATACCTCCATCAGCCCATCATTCAGCCATTACCCTACATATCTTCCTTATCACCTCCCTATGGTCCATGCTTTTGCATAAACATTTCATCCATCTTCCTTGCATAATTCCTACATAATCCACATCATAATCCACTATCAGCCCTACATAATCCACATCATAATCCACTATCATCCCTACATAATCCACTATCATTCCTTTCATAATTCACTATCTACCTAATCCATTTCATTTCATACAACCCCTTACCAACATCGATGAGCACATGTGACATGGTCCATGTGGTGACATTCCTTTCCAATGGGACTACCACCTTTGATGGAACTAGACACTTGAGTCCCTCCTTTCCATATTCCACCCATCCCGTTCAAAAAGGAAAAAAAATCAAAAATCAAAAAAGTAAAGAGAAATCCCTTCATCCAATGGTGAAAACTTGGTAAATAGGCACCTTGGATAAGTACCATGATGAAAACCTAGCAAATAGGCATCATGTGTAGATTGATCTTCTATGCAACTTACACTTGGAGGCACGTTGTCTCATCCTTCTTATCATATCCTTTCCATTGCATACACATTCCTATCATATCAAATCCATCCATCCTCGCTTCCTCTTTTGATCTTGATAAAGATTGGGGGCACAATGTTGACAAATGTTTTGGATGTCTCTTGACATACCTTATCCTTTCTGATCCATCCAATCATCCTATTTCCATAAGCTTTGCCATGTCAAATCCTAATAATACCACCTACAATGGGGCATGTTATTCCTATATGACATAGTCTTTGGAGATCACATCCATTCCATTCACTATCACCCACCCCTTTTATCCATTCATTCCCTTGCACCTAGACTTGGTTTCCCCTTGTCATTGGTATCTAGCATAAAGGCTACTCAAATTGTCATCCATTGACATTCCAAAATATTTCAAAAAATCCAAAAAATTCACAACATTTCAAAAATCCAAAAAAATCACAACATTTCAAAAAATCCAAAAAAATCACATTTCAAAAATCCAAAAAAATCACAACATTCAAAAAATCCAAAAAAATTAAAACATTTCCAAAATCTCAAAAAAATCAAAACATTTCAAAAATCCCAAAAAATCAAAACATGTCAAAAATCCTAAAAAATCAAAATATTCCCCAAAATTCAAAAAAATCAAATATCCTACAAAAATCCAAGAAAGAAAATCATTCAATTCATAACATCATTTCTTCAATCCATTCTTCAGATCATTCAATTCCTCAACTAAATCACTCAATCAACTTTCTCAATCTATCCATTCAAACATCCTAATTAGTCACATCATCATATCATTCAAATCCATTCTTCATATCATCCACAGTCCGCATGGTCAAACTACATCATCTCTGAGCTTTCACGTAGGCAAGGCCATCTTCAATGTGCCCCCGAGGCATTAGGTTAGTCCCTTAGGGCTCATCCTGTCAACCATCATAATAAGTCATCCTTTTTGTGAAATGGACACTTTGATCAAACCAAAGCAATCAATCTTTCACAACAAATGTGCACTCAAACCAATCCCAAACAACAACAAGACAAGCTATCCAATCGGTCAATCCAATCAATCACCTCGTGATAATCATATATCACTATCAAGTTGTCCTTGTCAACCATTGTATGGAATGGGGCATTGTCGAAACCAAGATTCTGTTCCTTATACAGCATGCGTCATTTATCAAACATCATCAATCAAACCCTGGTGTTGCTCACATGGCGAATAACACTAGTGTCGATCAATCATCTCACTTGCCTTAGACAGGTAGGGGCATTATTGAAACCAGACTAGGCATCTTATACGACATGTTTCTATCTTGAAACTAGACCTCCATCATCCAACCTATCACAATCAATCAAGCACATATCACTTAGCAAAAGGTCCAACTGGTTATTGGTCTAGTCTATCTTATTTTTCATTCAGATTGTTTTGTAGTCTCGTTCTTATGCTTCTCGAGGCAATCCGTAAGTGATGAAGAGAAGCGAGGATAGAGCGAGACCTTTTTCTTTGATTGTTGTTTGCAGTTTGTCTTGGCAAAATGACTGGGGCAACTTGGTGTCTTGCGTGTGATTGGGATTCCATTGGGTGTGAATCAAAGACATCCAATGCATTGGAAAGAATAATTGCTTCCTTACATCAGGACTTGCATACCCCACAGTTATCTCATCACATGTTCCAACAAGGTACCACATTTACCAATCTAAGTCAGGCATTCCTTGTCTGTCATGTGCCTGTTTCACAAGGGACTACACTTTCCACCTTCGCCTTTGACATGCCATGGTGATTGTCGTCCTTTTACATAATAAGTTCTATGATGATAAGCAGAAAAAATTGCAAGTGAGAAGCTCAAAAATCTATCAAAGCAAGCTTTCATTTCCATTCTTCTAGCCCAATCTTTCATTCCTCTACCATCTCTCTCTTTCATCTTCATTTCTCCACTTTCATTGTAGCCCAACGTATCATTCATTCCTTCTATCCATTTCCCTATCTTTCGTCCTTTACCAATCCCTTTCATTTCGAGAGCCTACCCGTGTTTGCCCAACCTGCCTATCCTCTCGAGGGGGCATCATCATCCTATCTTTCCATCATCATCCTTTTCCTCTATGCATTTCCTTAGCTTCTTTGAAATGATGTTACTTGACAAAAATTGCATCATCTCAAACATCATCTCAAAGAGGGGCTAAATGTAGACACCTAAAAGTGTCCTCAGATTGCAAAACCCTAAACACTTCCACATTCTACCAATGTTCCCTAATTTTCCTCTATGGTTAAATAATTGATTTTATTTAATTAATTATTTAATCATTCATATCCTAATATTCCCTTTCATTAATTTAAACAAATGAAATATTTTGTTTAAACACCCTCATCTAAATCCCCTTTGACATGCATCCTTTCAATAAATTAAATAAATTAACCAAGTTTATTTTATTTAAATCCCATTTCCCACCTCACCATTTATATCAATTTAAAATTGTCTTTTATCCTCTAGTGGTGAGAAAACCATAATTTATTCTAGCCCTCCATTTGGCCCTAAAGTCAACTCTCGATCCTAGCCATTCATTCAAATTGGCTCCTGTATAAAACACCTCATTTAGCCTCATTTTGGACCCTTATGCTCTTAGAACTCTCTGTCAGCCTACAATCTCCAAAATCTTTCTTAACACACACACAATCTTCTCAAGATGGTTGCATGAATCTACAAATCTGAGAACAAATAAGGCAAGATAGAAGAGGATAATGGAGGGAATTTGATATTAGCTTAGATTTTGATTGGTTTGTATGTTTATTTGATGGTTATCTAGGTTAGATCGTACTCTATTAGGAGCTAGGGTTAGCTATTATTTTGTTTTCTGCATGATAGCTAGCTTTTTCCTTGTCTTCAACTCTCAATCCTACCGATTAGATGGCTTTTAAAACTTTCAAACTTTCTTTAATTTCTTTTGCAAGGCTATTTTTGCCAAAATATTAAACCTTTGGACTTTTTGTTGGGAATTAAGGTGTCTCAACCTTGGTAATTCTCTGCATTTTTAATGTTTATATTTATTATTTAATTGCCTATGTTGTAAATAATTTGGAAATTCCATATTGTCATATTGTGGCATGTGGTACAGTGATGTGTCAATCCTACATGGATTATGACAATTTATATTTTTGTCCTCACATGAGGAGATAGGCATCCCACTTAGTGGTAGGAATATTCTTCCATGTGTCGGCATCTTCTATGTTGTGTAAGGAATGTTTGACCGAAATGGTTATGACAGATTCCTATGATGAATCTATGACATGTAAGAGTCGAGAATAGAAGGTTGTAAGACAGGTGATGACATGTGTCATGTAGCATCTTTGAATAAGGCATATTTGGGCACCCCAAGGTGGAATATGACATGTTGTAAGAGAATATACTATTTATTGCATGTGTATGATAGATTCTCTTACAGCTGTAAGTTGTAACCGCTATGACAAATTCTATGACGGTCGTAAGTGTCGTAAGAGCATCTGTCATAGCCCATTTTGGAAATAGGCAACCTCTTTGGGATGGGAGTTGTGGACAAGTGTCAGACACACTCTACAATGTTGACCAAGTGTCCCTAGGCATGGGTTTTGGTCCAAGATGCCATATTAGACGCCCATTCCAAGAAAGGTCCAATATTGCCTTGTATTTCCTTTATATACAGGTACTTGGAGATGGAGTTTGTATCACAGGTTTACAGGTACTGTTATGCTGCTGAATTGACTCTAGACACGAGTGTCAAAGACCATTGAAGCTTGCATTGCAAGTGTATTGTAAACAACTTTCAGATTTGTTAATACATTGTGCAGGTTTCTGAGTGTGGGGTTTTTCACCCGATAAGGGTTTTCCCCACCGTAAATCTTTGTCTCTCTTCTTCTATCTACTTTCTGGTTCTTGTGTTTTGCTGCAATATCTCATGTCAATGGTTTAACATTGCTGTAATAGTTAGGATAAAGTTGAATTTGCATAGTCCTCTCCTCAATAGATTAGTGTAGGAAGCGTTTTCCGCACACCTAGCTTCCTTTCAGTTGGTATCAGAGCTTGATCACCTTTGGTCCTAGTTGTTGGGTAGGGGTTTTTTGATCTAATCTTAGGTTGAGTGGGAGTCTGTGTAGAGCATTATGTATCTTACTGTAGTAAGGAGATGGTAGGCACATCAGGAAGGTTTGAAGTAGAGAAGTCCAATGGCAGTAATTTCAAGCTGTGGAAGCTCAAAATGGAAGACATGTTAGTTGACCGAGACCTTTGGGATAGTGTGAATGGAACTAAACTAGATGCAATGTCACAAGCTGATTAGGATCTTAAGGATCGGAAGGCTAAGGGTCTCATAAGACTTAGTCTTGCTGATTTTGTGTTGTTAAATGTCCATGAGGAGACTACTGCAAAACTCCTTTGGAAGAAGTTGGGGGATGTGTATCAAGCCAAATCCCTAGTCAATAAATGTTTCCTGAGAAAGAAGTTGTATTCTCTTTGAATGGAAGATGGAGGATCCGTTGCTGAGCATATGAATGCCTTTAACATGTTGGTTGCACAATTGACATCTATTGGTGTAAAGATGGAGGAGGAGGATAGATGTATGACCCTGCTTTGTTCTCTATCAGACTCATGGGATCATCTTGTCATGGAAAACAGAAGCACCACATCCACATTCAAAATGGAAGAGGTGGTTTCTTCGTTGTTGTCTGAAGAGATGCAGAGAAAGTCTTCTGAGGCAACCAAAGAGGCCCTTGTAGTTTGTGGAAGACCCAAGGAGAAAGGGAAGAAGAAGGACAAGAAAGTTGAGAAGAGTAGATCCAAATCTCTTGGGAGATTCAAATCTCCTAGAAAGTCCAAGGCTCTTTGTTGGAACTGTGGCAAGACTGGGCATTTCTGAAAGGAATGCAAAGAGGAGAAGAAGAAAAAGAAGAAAGCTCATGATTAAGATTCTGACAAATCTCAAGATGACAGTGATGCTTTCATCACAGCCCTGGCAACCCATGCATCTAATGATGTGTGGCTAATCGACTCTGGTGCATCATTCCACATGACCTCGCATCGAGACTAGTTCACTAAGTATGAGGAGTTCGATGGTGGAAAGGTGTATCTAGGTGATGACTCTTATCTAAAGATCATTGGTCATGGAAGAGTCTCTATCTAATTCCCTGATGGTCGAGTGAAGGGGATCTCTGGGGTTATGCACATCCCAGGCTTAGCATGAAACCTACTTTCTGTAAGTAGTTTGAATGATGCAGGTGTGCAGGTTGTCTTTTCGAAAGAAGGATGCAAGATGACTAGAGGATCTATGGTGCTTGCTAACGGTACTCGGAGAGGTACTCTGTTTCAGTTGGAAGCATGCATTGCAAAATGCAATAGTTCTTTTGACTCAAGGAAGAGGGCAACAGTCACTTCATCCCCACCATCTGAACGAGTAGTAAAGAAATCTATTGTTTCTAATCTTGATGGTTGTAATCATGCATTGGAAGTTAAACTTCCTGTAGAAAAGACAATATTATGGCATAAGAGATTTTTCCACATTGGTGAGAAGGGTCTATGTACCCTAAAAAATAAGAACCTCGTTGGGGGGTTAGATGATTGTAATCTTGAGTTTGACTTTTACGAACATTGCATTTATGGAAAACAAAACTGTGTTCAGTTTTACTCGAGTTCTCATAAGTCTTCTGGTGTGTTGGACTTCATTCATTCTGAAGTGTTTGGTCTTGTTAATGTTCCTTCGTTATCAAAATCTATATACTTTGTATCTTTTATAGATGATTACAGTAGAAGGGCATGGATTTATTTTCTTAGAAGCAAATCTGAAGTCTATAGCAAGTTTAAGGAGTTTAAAGCCTTTGCTGAAAATCAGACTGGTAAAAAGATTAAATGTTTGAGAACTGACAACGGTGGTGAGTTCTGTTCTATAGAATTTGATAAGTATTGCAAGGAACTTGGGATTGAAAGACATAAGACAACTCCATACACACTGCAGCAAAATGGAGTTGCAGAGAGGATGAACAAGATACTGATGGAGAAGGCTAGGAGTATGCTTAGTGGAACTGGTCTAGAACAAAAGTTTTGGGCTGAAGCTGTTGCCACTACTTGCTATCTGGTAAATAGATCTCCTACATCAGTTGTTGTTGGAAAGACACCCATGGAGGTGTGGTTTGGTAGAAATCCTTCAGTAAGGCATCTTCATGTTTTTGGTTGTGAGGCATATGCACATGTGCCTAGGGAGAAGTGGTCAAAGTTGGAGAACAAAGTTGTTAAGTGTATCTTCATCGGCTATTGTGTTGGTGTGAAAGGATACAAGCTTTGGGACCCCGTGGCTGAAAAAGTGTTGTATAGAAGAAGTGTCATATTTAGAGAGCTTACACCTTCTTCCATTGTTTTGTAGCCAGAAGAAAAGAAAAGAAAGAGGATGTTGTTTAGTTTCCTCTCACCCTAGAGAAGACTGAACAGAAAGACAATGTTGGACCTGATGATGAGGAGAGCTCTAGCAGCTCTGAAAGCTCAGATGAAGAAGCTGAACCTCAACCTTAGCTCTTGAGGAGGTCTACACAGATAAGAAAGCAACTTGAAAGGTTTGGTTTTACATTGCTTGATTCTAGTTGTGCTTATGCTTTGATTACTAACAGTGATGAACCTAGAACTGTATCAGATGCTTTGGATATGAAGGATGCAAGTTCCTGGAAGGAGGCCATGGAGGAAGAAATGGCTTCTTTGGAAAAGAATCAAACTTGGGACTTGGTGCCTTTGCCTCCTGGATGGAAACCCATTGGATGCAAATGGGTGTTCAAGAAGAAAATTGGTGCAGATGGCAATGTTGAGAAGTATAAGGCCAGATTGGTTGTGAAGGGGTATTCACAAGTGGAGGGTATAGATTATGGTGAGATCTTCTCTCCCATTGCAAAGATGACATCCATTCGATTCCTGTTGTCTCTCGTAGCAGCTTATGACTTGGAGGTAGAACAAATGGATGTGAAGACAACTTTCCTTCATGGTGACTTGGAGGAAGAGATCTACATGTCACAGCTAGAGCATTACATGGTGAAAGGTAAAGAAAATTTAGTTTGCAAACTTAAGAAGTCTTTGTATGGTTTGAAGCAATCCCCTAGGAGATGGTATTTGAAGTTTGATGCCTTTGTGTTGTCAATTGGATTTGTGAGATCTAAATCAGATCACTATGTGTATTATAAATTTGATGGTGATCATATTCTCATTGTTGCACTGTATGTTGATGATATGTTGCTCATTGGGAAGGGTAAGAATATGATTTCTAATTTTAAATCTCAATTGTGAGCACAGTTTGAAATGAAAGATTTAGGGGCAGCCAGGTACATTCTAGGAATGGAAATTAGAAGAGACAGAACCAACATAAAACTTTGGTTAAGCCAGAGTAAGTATGTGAAGACCGTGTTGGACAGATTCAACATGGCAAATTGTAGACCATTGTGTGTTCCCGTTTCTTTGGGGACAAAGTTGTCTGTTGAGGATTATCCAAAATCTCCTAGTGAGGTGGAGGACATGAGCAGAGTACCTTATGCTAGTGCTATTGGTAGTTTGATGTATGCTATGGTTTTCACAAGACCAGACATTGCCTAAGCAGTGGGAGTCCTTAGTCGATTTATGGCTAATCCTAGACGGGTCCATTGCGATGCAATTAAGCGAGTGCTCAGATATTTAAGGGGTACTTCCGAGTATTCCATTTACTATCATGGTAATGTTTCAGGACCTCCACATTCTATTCATATTCATGGATTTGTGGATTCAGATTGTGTAGGTGACATTGATAGAAGGAGATCCACTGGTGCTTATGTTTTTACATTGTTTGGTGGTGCTATTAGTTGGATGAGTAAGCGACAACCTGTTGTTGCTTTGTCCATGACAGAAGCTGAGTATATGGCAGCAACTCATACTTGTAAGGAAGCCATTTGGCTTAAGAGATTATGTTCTGATATTGGTGTTGATGCAGGTCAGATCACGATCAGTTGTGACAATCAGAGTGCAATTTGCCTTGCAAAGAATCCAACTTTCCATGCTAGAACCAAGCACATTGATGTTCAGTTTCACTTCATGAGGGACATGGTTGAGGATGGAAAGGTAAATTTGGAGAAGGTAGATACTTTGAAGAATGTTGTAGATGCATTGACGAAACCAGTGGGCATAGAGAAGTTTAGATGGTGTTCGGAGTCTATGGGTCTCTTGACCTATAGAAGTTAAACCCTATTTTTCTATTGGCTCTTACAAGGTGTTTGACAAGTGGGAGAATGTTAGGAATTAAAGTGTCTCAACCTTGGTAATTCTCTGCATTTGTAATGTTTATATTTATTATTTAATTGCCTATGTTGTAAATAATTTGGAAAATCCATATTGTCATATCGTGGGATGTGGTACGGTGATGTGTCAATCCTACATGGATTATGACAACTTGTATTTTTGTCCTCACATGAGGAGATAGGTATCCCACTTAGTGGTAGGAATATTCTACCATGTGTCAGCATCTTCTATGTTGTGTAAGGAATGTTTGACCTAAACGGTTATGACAGATTGCTATGACGAATCTATGACATGTAAGAGTCGAGAATGGAAGGTTGTAAGACAGGTGATGACATGTGTCATGTAGCATCTTTGAATAAGGCATATTTGGGTGCCCCAAGGTGGAATATGACATGTTGTAAAAGAATATGCTATTTATAGCATGTGTATGACAGATTCTCTTACAGCTGTAAGTTGTAACCGCTATGACATATTCTATGACGGTTGTAAGTGTCGTAAGAGCATCTGTCATAGCCCATTTTGGAAATAGGCAACCTCTTTGGGATGGGAGCTGTGGACAAGTGTCAAACACATTCTACAATGTTGACCAAGTGTCCCTAGGCGTGGGTTTTGGTCCAAGATGCCATATTGGACGCCCATTCCAAGAAAGGTCCAATATTACCTTATATTTCCTTTATATACAGGTGCTTGGAGATGGATTTTGTATCACAGGTTTACAGGTACTACTATGCTGTCAGATTGACTCCAGACATGAGTGTCAAAGACCATTGAAGCTTACATTACAAGTGTATTGTAAACAACTTTTAGATTTGTTAATACATTATGCAGGTTTCTGAGTGTGGGGTTTTTCACCCGATAAGGGTTTTTCACTGAATAAGGGTTTTTCACCCGATAAGGGTTTTCCCCACTGTAAATCTTTGTCTTTCTTCTTTTGTCTACTTTCTGGTTATTGTGTTCTGCTACAATATCTCATGTTAATGGTTTAACATCTTTGTAATAGTTAGGATAAAGTTGAAGTTGCATAGTCCTCTCCTCAATAGATTAGTGTAGGAAGTGTTTTCTGCACACCTAGCTTCCTTTCACTTTTTATGGTAAATGAAATTTACCTTCCACAATTTGGTAAAGGTTAAATACTTTCTAACTTTCCACTCCTTTGAGTTTAACTTTGGCAAACTATTAAAATTTTAAACCTTTCTTCAAGGTAATATTCGGTAATTAAAATTTTCTATAATATATTCCTTTTAATTTTCACCATTTAAACTCCAAATGTTTGAAAATGGATATCACCATGGAAGGTCAAGTTTTGACGGGATGATGAAAATTTTTATAACTATTAACTAGAAAGGAAATTTTACCTGAAAATTGGCATTATGGTGTGGAATAATACCTTGAAGATCTTTTCAAACCTACATTAGTCTAGCTATTATAAAACTTTAAATTTAATATTTTCTGAAAATTACCAAGCTAGAATAGGCATTTTTAAAATCTCTTAAACTCATGAAGAATTTTGCCCTAAAAACTTAGGGGAAAAATGAAGTCAAGAAACTTTTTGTAAGATTGTTTCATCTCAACTCAAATAGATCTTTAAATTCAATTTTTTTGTGGATATCACTTAATCTGGGCAGCTACCTTCCTGGAGCTGATGAAATGATGAATTAATTTTTCTTTGAGCACTTAAAACTGACTTACTTAATCTTTTGAGAATAATGCAATAATCTTCATACAAATATGATCAGGTCAACGATCAGTGACTATTTGGTGCAAAGAACTTGTGACATTGACATTTTGTGACTGTGACTAGAATCAATGAGTTGAGTTTGACAAGCAATTTGAAGTTAATTAGGCATTTGCAATAGGGACAACTAACTCAAATAGGATAGAGGGACTCAATGTGGTGACACTTGCAAGTAGTGAAAAGTTTAAAAAATGTCAAGTTCAAAATTGAGGCCAACAAAACTTAAGAATATTGCACTTACCCATAACTAAAAGAGCAACCTAAGAATACTAAAATACATGAGGGATTAGTTATTCCTAAATTGATATCATCACGATCATCACCATGCACCCCATAATGTTAAGGATGACTTGTAGACAAATGTTTAAACACTAATTATTTTAAGTTAATGATTATTTGGGTAGAGGAAAGCTTCTTTTTTTATTAGTGAAATAACATAAGGGAGTCATACCCCATAATATTAACTAGAGTTAACAAAATGACACAGAGTCCAAAAGGTTGCTCCATAGGAGGGATTGAAAAATCTCCATACAATTTGAATTACATATAAATTATCTTCTGCAAATACCAAATACCAACTATACTCTATATCTTTACAATGTATCAACTATTATCCAAATACTCATTTCCTTTATCAAAATAGCATCTTCAATGATTGTGTTTGAGTTGTCTGTTTCACTACAAAGCTCTAGTCAACACCCCTAATGTTCGATACACCTTGCCCTATGCTTACATTCTTCTTCATTCTCACCTATCATGTTAATGATGAAGGCACCCACAGTCCTGCATAGTGTGGGAAGATGGATGGCCAAGTGCCCTACCCTAGATAAAATCCAAAACCTAGAACCACATCCTTTAAAATCTTATTCAAACCACCCCTCCACCTTGGCTTTATCACTATTTTAGAAACCTCCTAGATGCTATCTTTCAACTCTCCTAGTTCCAACATTACTATGACCAACATTGAAGCTATGTCTATATTAATGTGATGCCCATGGTCTGTAGTCATGAAACTATTTCCTAGGACCAATCTGATTGCATGGAGAATAATCACAGACTTTGTTTTGAATACCTTCTTCAAATGGAGCTTCAAAATTTCTCCTCTAAAGGCTATTTGTCTCATCCTTTCTATTAGGCATATCGTAGAATCTATTATAATCATATTCTTTAGAAAACTCAGCCATTACCAATATATTCTCTCTTTGCATCACTTTAACATTTAATATCATCATACCTGCTAGTTTAAACATGTACTTCCCTATGCATCTCCCATGAGCAAAAGGTTAGGCAATTATCTTCACATAGCTTCTTTTAATGTATCATAATGCTGAGGGGTGAATTACCATTAATGATACTATTTCACATGATCACTGTCTCACCACCTAATAGCTCACCCTCCATGTCAACCACTAGGTTGGCTAGTCTATCCACCTCCTTGTTTGCTTCCCTGAACACATGTTCTACTTCAAAAACATCATTTTTTTTCAATAATTTACTACAACTCTATAAAATGTTGTTCAACTTCTAATTTAGACATTTTCCACAATGAATGGCATTGATAGTTATTAAAGAATCTCCTTCAATAATTAGTTTCTTCAACCCTAGTTTTACTTTTATTTGCAACCTAACTACCACGGCTTGGAATTATGCTTCATTGTTAGTGTTGTCAGATAACTTTTTTGCCACTTTCCCAATCACATTGCCTCAATGATTCCTGAGAATGCAACCTACTCCTAACAATCTTAGGTTTCCCCTAAAGGCCCCATCAAAATTTAGTTTGACACAACCTTCCTATGGTGGTTTCCATTATGCATTTTCTCTACTATTTTTCATGGTTGAACCCTGATTTTCCCATGAATGGGGGGCACTACTAACCCTTTCCATTCCTTTTGGATATCTCCATCCTATTTTGTGAAAGAGTTATTCTTCAAAGATTGATTTCTATCCACATTATTTACCACCTCAATGATAGCATCCTCTAACTTCCTAACAAAGTTATCTACCTCCATTGCCTTGTCTTGGAAAATCCTTCAATTTCTTTCTTTCCATATTTCCCAAATTGTGATTGACAATGTTACAACCCAAATTCTAGTGAAAGTTTCCTTCTTGTGTAAAATCGACCAGGCATTAAAGAGTGATAACAGATCTTGTGGTAGTGGATTGTGCCAATTCAATTTCCCCCAAAAAAATTCCAACAATATTCTACAAACCTACATCCAAGAAGAAGGTGGTCTACTGTTTCATTTACATCCTTACATAAAACACATCTTTGTAGCCCAATAAAGATAAACTTCCTTAATCTGTCCCCTGTTAGAATCTTATTCTACAATGATACCCATGCAAAATTTCTAACCTTATGTAAACATTGTTTTTGCCAACATAAGTGTGTTGTCCAATCCTACTTCTTTGCTACATTTTCTTTAATAGTATAACCAATCTTTACATTATAAATCCCTAGCTTCGAGCCACTCCACTTGATTGAATCATCCTCCTTTGAAATGAATTTTTTTCTTTCTACTAGTATCTCTTCCAATTTTAGTCTTTGATCCTCTGGGATTCCTAATCCATCCATAGATTTACATTTCCAAGTCAAGATACCTTCCTCCCTATTTATCTGAATATAGTCTTTCACCAATGGACCCCAAGAACATTTTAAAATTTCCTTGCATTCCACTAGTCCTTACTTCTCTATCAATGTTGAGAACCCATTCCATGAGTCTTCCCAAAACAAAGCTCTTTTCCCATTTCTTACTTCCCATGTGATGAGTTTAACAATCAAATCTCTACAATATAGAATAAAATTCCAAATTATAGAACCACCTAGGGGATTGGCAATAGTTAGTATCCTTTCTAGATCAGAACAATCTATATATTTATTTTGGATGATCTTAGCTCATTTCTGATGAGAATTGGAATATAGATTCCAAACTATTTTTTCCCCCATTGCACAATTCAAAAACATCCACTTCCGCAAGCCCACCCTCCCTACTCCTTTGGGGGAGTAGATTTTATCCCATGCAATAAGTGGGAATTTTTTACATTTTGATGTGCCTTTCCAGAAAAAGTTCCTCATCTTCTGATCTAAAATTTCACCAATCTTTTTTGGCATCTTTAAGTGTGACATCAAATAAATGGGGATGGCTGCAATTACTATTTTGAGCATCAAAATCCTTCCAGCCAAAGAAATTCATTTCCCTTTCCAAGATTCTATCTTTTTCACACAACTTGATATTAGTGAATCCCATAATATTGTTTTGTATCTCCTACAAATAAGGGAATTCATAAATATTTACTAGGTAGTTGGTTTACCTTGAAACCTAGAAGTTGGGCTATCTCTTTCTGTTTCTACAAATTAGTGTTAAAGAAGAAGATTTCTATTTCTTCTAATTAATTTGTTATCCTGAAGCTTAGTTGTATTTGTTGAAGGTATTCTTGATTTTTCTAGCCTCTTTTCTACTTACAACACCAAACATAAGGGTTGTTGCAAGGTGTGACCCTTGGTCTTCTTGTTCAGCGCTGTGCTACGGTGGTTTGTGACAAGGGCTTAACTGCCTCCCGTGCTTGTTAAGTCAAGTGGTTGTATCAGGCATTAACAAGTCGATCTTTTGGTGCAACAACAACTAATAGTTGGTATCAGAGCTGAGGTCACAGGTTCAAACCCTGCGCTTGTGCTGGGGGGGGATTGTTGCAAGGTGTGACCCTTTGTCTTCTTGTTCAGCGCTGTGCGTGGTTTGTGACAAGGGCTTAATCACCTCCTGTGCTTGTTAAGTCAAGTGCTTGTATCAGGCATTAATAGGTCAATCTTTTGGTGCAACGGCAACTAACAAGGGTATCATCAACAAACTATTGGTGAGTTATGGCACTCATGTTGGGGGCCACTTTAATTCCCTTCCATTCCCCTCTTATCATTTCTTCCTGTTTAAGTCTACCCATAAATTGTACCATTATGATCAAAAGGAAGGGGGAGATGGGGTCACCCTGCCTTAAGCCCCTAGAGGAGATAAAAATGCCTTGCGGGATTCCATTCACTAGGATTGAAAACCTCGGTGTTGATATGCAACTTTAGATCCATTCGCACCATTCTTTGCATATACCAATATTCGCCAAGACTTTTATGAGGAATTGCCTATTAACTAAATCAGATGCCTTCTTGATATCCAATTTGATGATCCTTCTTTCTGTTTTGCTTCTTCTTATTGTATGGATGGCTTCATGTTCTATAATAATGCCTTGTATGACGGATCTACCAGGAGTAAAACTACTTTGTTCTTCTGAAATGATATCTAAAAGAAGCTTCTTCAACTAATTTTCCATGGCCTTAGACACAATTTTGTAAATTGTATTACATAAAGCTATAGGTCTAAAGTCATCCATTGATTCAACTTGGTTCTTCTTAGGTATTAATGCTATTAGGGTATTGTTCTAGTCCTTGAGTATGGTAGACTTTATCCACAATTCTTCCACTACCTAAGTCAATCCCTTACCCAAATACCCCAAAAACTTTGATAGAAATAGGAAAGGAAAGCATCAGGCTCGAGGGCTTTATCTAATGTCAACTAAAAAGTAGCCACTCTCACTTCTTCCTCCATAAAGGGAGTATTTAGGAAATGATCATGCTTTGGATTTACTAATCTAGTGATCTTTCTTAGAACCTCCTTATTTTTTTCATCTATAGAAATTAAAGAATTTAGCAAATCTTTAAAGTAATTTTTTGCCACCACGCATATTTCTTCCCTAGTTTCCACCACTATCCCATCTTTGTTTCTGATACTTGTGATTCTATTTGCACTCCTTTTAATCTTTAAAGCATTATGTAAAAATTTGATATTCCTAACTCACTCTTTTAACCAACACTCACTCAATTTTGTCTCCAAAAGATCTCTTCTCTAAGTAAAAACTAAATAATTACCTTTTAGGTCCTTCTCCAACACATAAGTATTCTAATCCATTCCATCTCTGATAATTATCTCATTAAGAGAAACCAATTCCTCTTCTATTTTTTCTTTTTCTGTGAAGATATTCTTAAAATGACTTATGTTCCATTCTTTGAGATTCACTTTGATGAAGCATAGTTTCTTGAAAAGCTTAAATAATTTGTAGCCTTTAATCTTTTGAGCCTCCTACCCTTCCTCAATACTATTTTCAATCTCTAGATCACAAAGCCAAATCTTTTCAAACTTGAAGGGGCATCGTGAGGGTCTTGCATCAGGAAATAGTTCTAGTTGTAAAGGGTAGTGATCTGATCTAGTCAAAGGAAGAACAAAGGAAACATGGGTCAAGAAGATTTTTGACCATTCACCCATGATAAAAAAAACCTATCCAATATTTTTGCAATGTTAGAGAACTCTTTTCTTTTTTATGTCAATGTATACTAACCATTCTTGGAAGCAATATCTAGGAGAAAGTTGTCATTTATAAAGTTATGGAAATCTACTGAGGTATGTGCACATTTATTGATACCCCCTTTTATATGATGCATCCAAGGTTATCTTAAAATCACCTCCCATAATAATACTTTCTTCCCAAATATTCTATAATATTATAGTGACTTTATTCCAAACTTCTCTTTTCTAAATACTGCCCTTAGAACCATATATATTGAAAACTATGAAACTAAAGTTTAGAGAAGTGTGATTAACTCTACTTACTTGTCACTCTGTGCTAGACTATAATTCTTCCACCAAGAATATGAGTGGATTCCATATCATACCCATACCACCAAAGGCACCCATAGAAGGGGGGAAAATCCCTTACCATTGCTTCCATTTTTCCATTAGCTTCTTTGATTCATTCGAAGATTTTTTTATTTCTTGTAAAATCAGAATATCTAGTTTGCTCAAATCAATTTGGTGCTTGAGACTATGCCTCTTATTAGGGTCATTTATTCTCCTAAAATTCCAAGTTATTATCTTCATGGCTCCTCGAGAAGGGTGGAACCCTTCTCTAATCTCATATTCATTTACCCTTGGCCTTACTTGCTAATTTTAGTTTCACTCTATTAGACTTCCTACCTCTCACACTTTTCTCCCCCATTCTAGCATTCTTGATCTTTGATTCTATCTGACTAATCATTATATCTTCTAGCTGGTCAACTTTATCATCTTCTAATTCACTTCCCAATTCTTCTTCTATTTGGATTTCCTCCTCCATTATTTTTGGCTCTGGTGGAATATTTTCTTTATTTTCAAGGTTAGAATTGCAACCAAAATTTTCAAGTGTTATTTCAAAGGTTGATCTGTTGTTAATTGTATCCCCTATTTCCAACACCCTTTCAATATTATCCTCTTCTATCAAGCATGCTTCAATTGGTTTACTAATTTCCACATCCTCCTTTTGTGGATTTTCCTTTGATTCCATAAAATCTTTGATCTCAGTTTCCACTTCTTCCTTGCAATCTTTAACCTCCTCCTTCTTCTCCTCTACCTCTTTGTCATTTCTTTTTTGGAAACATTCTTCTTTAGAATGACCTAAAAGTTTAAAAAATTTACATCTTGTTTGGGTTTTTTACACTTTGATCTTTTGCCACCAAATCCCTAAATCTGACCTAAGTTCTACCTCCTCTATGATTGGAGATCTAAGGTTGATCTTTACACAAATTCTAGAATACATTCCATATTCCCCTTCTTCAATTTTTTCACATACCTTTATAAAGGTGCCTAACATACCCTAATTAAAGCTAAAATACCAGGATCCTATTAGTTGTTTTAAATTCCCAACCCGATCTCAAGAAAATAAATCTATAAAATAGCCATTTCTAATAACTGATCTGCCTCGAGGGATTAGCCAACGAATAGGAAATGGGGTTTCAATCCCTTTTCCTCTACACTTTAGGCTCTGTAGGACCAAGGAGGGTGTTTCTCTTTATGAAAATAGTGTTCTACTCAAATGGATGGGGGTCCCTGAATACTTGCTCAATAACACTGTTTCTATAATAGATATGTTCCTTCTAGATTGCTTAAAGAATTTTTTATAAAGTAAAGTAATGGGCTAGATTTTTAAGCTTCAACCTTATTATTTGCAGAGGAACATGTAAAATGAACGTAACATCTAAAAACCTACTGCTGGAAGGGAAAATGTTTTGATCTTTTTAAAATGTTGAGGATGATTAAGGGGGTGTAAGCGTAGTATAGTATTCATGAATAGATCAGTGCCTATCCAAGGGTCATAGAGTCAAGAAACTAACATAAACTTAAAGAACTATTATGCAATTAATCTTAGTTTACTGTAAAGATATAATAATGCCTTACATTAAATGTATATTACTAGTTTTAGAGTTAACCATACTTAGTTATCCCTATAAACCAATACTACATTCAGTATTCTCTTGCAGCCATTTATTTTAGTACTTGAATAAATGCCACGAGAAGAATATACAAACACAGGAAAGATTGTGATAATGAACAAATTGATCCTTAATCAAGTTTATATTCATAAATGTAGAACTGTGTACATGAAGTAGGAGACAGTACACTCTAAAACTCAACAAAATTTGTAAAGTAAACTGTCTATTGAATTACAACATAGCCCTTACAGTATTATCAAGAAATTTCTTAAAACTCAAAATGAAGACTTGAAAATAGACGAATGATTTTATTGCAGAAAACCAACTATATACAACTCCTCTTTAATCAGATTGATCTCACATTTTAGACTAAGTCTGGAGACATGACCTCGAACCAATAATTTTCACAAGCCCTGAATTCCCTTTTATAGAAACAAGGGAGCAAGCAAGCTTCAAGCTTCAAAACAAAAGAAGTTACAAATTTGTGTAACTAGAAGATGAAGCTGCAACAAGATGCTGGTGTATCCATTTCATAACTGTATGGAGATGCCTCCATGGTACTCGCACATGCTGAGGTACCTGCTTTCAAACTATATGTCCTCTCAATTTTGGTGGGGAAAATAGGTTGTGATGCTGATGGGTGACTATTTGTTAAATGTCGTTAGAGCTCACATACCCATCATATGCTACCTATTTGTTCAATAGGAGCATTCATTACCCCGCTTATCCACCAAGAAAGAGAATAGTTACAAGGAACAATATCAGAAGAAAACTCCATTAATTGGAGTTCTTCACTTTATGTCCATTATCCTTTGCAAGGATTTGATTCATCTTTCATGATTGAGTGGTTACCAACTAGCTCTACCAGACAAAAACCAGATGAAAACACATCAGGCTAGACATGGCTACGCCATTTATCCAACAAGAGGAGTAACAACAACAACAATTGGGGAGCTTTCTGTCTTTATATGCCACATCCAGAGAGGAAACATCCCTACAACTAGAGATAATGATCTGTTAGGAAAAGTAGAAAAGGGATGAAGGTAGAGAGAGAAATGTTTTCCCTCTGCATGTGATTCTAATCTGCCAAATCATAGACATAAGGAATGACTGGAATCTGGAGATTAAAACCCATTGTCCAAATCTGGATGAAATGGTAGGAAGAAGAAACACTCATAGATATCTGTAAAATATTGCCACTGCCCCAAAATCTTTCTAATTCCCCCTATTCTATAGAAGAAGAATTCTCTAACTCCTTTAATTTGGTAGGGACATACTGATAACCATGAAAACAGGGAGAATCTGATAGAACAGGGGAGCAAAATGAACATATAGAAGAAGGGGAGAGCCATATTGTCAGCACGTTTTAAACGATGTAGGAGGCAACATCAGCAATTGCCTATTTATAGAAATTCTGGGATGCAAGCATACATCCGCACATCTTTGGTTTAATAAATTCCAGTCATTTCAAAGCATTTCTGCCATAAATGGAAATCTTTTGAAGATTACCAAAATGAACAAAAAGATTAGATTTCATAATTCCGCTTAACTGAGAACATCACTTCTCGCATTGAAGATGCCAAGTCAGGTGTCTCAATTTCATCATTTTAGCACTGTCATCATGTCAAAATTTATCACACAGCAAATGAAAGGTCATTCCTAGTAGAAGCACAGATTTTCAAAGGTTGAGCCTGCATAAGCCAATCTTTTAGTTAGTAAATCCCTTCGTAGTGGTGGCGATGGAGAATCTCCACACACCGGAGAAATTAATGCCTACAATGAAGTATCATCAGATCCAGTGCCAACACATCCCTCTATCATAATTTTGAATCTGAGCCATCGATCTTGGTCCTAGTTGGCTTGACTCAACGGCACCGATTAGGCCCTTTTACATCGTAGGAGGGTATTGTTTGTTTTTCCCAATGATGAATGGCCACCTGGATAGCTTCCCTAACTATGATCTTGAGAAAATATCCCCCTTGCAGTATTGTTTAAGACACCATCCGCAATTCCGCAGTCAAAAGATATGGCTGGAGATCAGATCTCGGTGGAACGACGAAGAACCATTAGATCAACTGCATGCAAATGGGACAATTCCCCAGAAGTGATCAAGTCCCTTAGGATTGTGACATGTCAGGTCTTTATCTTTTAATGCATCAGTCCTGTTCTTTAGAAAACCACATGTCATGTTTCCGTCATTTTGTGGCCGCCTAGAAAGACCCTTTGGTGAAGTATGGTGGAACATCAGAAAATATAAAAAAAGCCACCTTATAGTGCCAGGGACCCACCACTTCTCTTTCCTTTTGATATGAGATGGTCACTGGCCAACTGTCACCCCTTTCAGGGTTCTACAGGTGCCCTCTCCATCAACATTTTATTATTGGAAGATTGGCGGAAACAAATCCACAATTGCCCCCTGTCAAAAAAGAAATAGTGGGGAAAAAACATCTTTTACCTACTAGGAAAAGGGGGCCATTGGGTTGATTTATTTAAAATGAAGCTTTTGGGCATGGGCTAGAGGCAGTGACTATATAGTAAGGGGCCAGTTAAATAACGTTATGTGGGACATAAGGAAACAACTTAAAAGCTTGGTAATAGGGGATAAGTGGTTGACATGGAAACATAACGAATGTGACTTTTACTACCTTTTTGGCACAAAGGTTTAGGGTTTAAGGGATTTTATTCAAAACACCTTACTAAGTATGTAAAAAGAAGAACCCTATGCCAGGGACTTTCTAACCTAATAACATAAGCCTGAGGACAAAAATATTAGAGTTGTGAAAAATTTTATATGGTTCCATCAGTGGCTTTAGTTGGGGATGCCTGTTCAACCTAAATAGGGCAAGATCACAGAAAAACTCTGGAGGAGCAGACCAAACACATAATAGCCCTAGGCCATTATGTAGAGAAAAAGCTGAGCCTACCTCTACCAAATATTCTATTCTCTAGTGACTTCATTAGGCTACTTCTAAAAACTTCACTGAAATCCAACCTTCTTCTGATATGGATACTTGGATAACTCATTGGACAACTATTTTCATTTTCTGTAGATTCTCCCCAGTTATTCTGAACCATGGATAATTGAAATATATTGTTGTTAAAAAGAGATTTAGCATATGGTTCAATCATATCCAACCACTTAAAATAACTATTATTTCTTGATTTCTATTTGTTGCATACATCTAGGAAATGAAAGCAATCATAATCCATTTTATAGTTGGTATTGAGGGAGTTTTCAATTTTTGCTAAGTTAGTGTCAAACCTAAAACAATCATACTCAATTTTTTCATTAAAATATGACACTTTGATTCTATTTTCCAGTATTTGAACTGGCCATTCAACCTAATGGTGAACATGGGACTGGGAAGCATCACTAGAACGGAAATCTGGATCTTGGTCCATTAAAGAAGCATTTGTTCCCCCAAATACTTCTGCATGTTGAACTAATATTAGTTCATTAGCCTCCCCAGGGTATTCTTCAAAGAGTGGATTATCTTTGTACCATAAGGCTCCATACCTTTTATTGCTGATAAATCTATAAGCTCATCATAAAGTGGGTTGTCTCTTACATGCAATGTGCTTACACATTCCTCGATATCACTGTCCTGATAGCCTATATCATCATTTGACTCAGAGCTTCCCTAACTCTGATGTGAGCATTCTAATAACTGCTCACTACCTTCTATACTATTGGTAAAAACCAATCCTTCCTAATATTCAAGCTCAAAACAAGTTGTTTCTCTGGGAGATGAAATCTTGTCATATGATACAAGATATACCTCTTCATAAACAAGAGAAATATCCTCACAACTTGCCATATATTCATAAGACAAAGGGACCTCCTTAATTGATGTTTCTTTATGCGCTTGGGTATCAATTATCTTATAAGCTGCCCTATAAGGATCTGGGGATTTCCTCTCATTCTGATAATAAGGGGAAGAATGAGCAACAGGATTATATAGACTTTGAACTCTTTTGTTCTGATCACAATCCCTACCCCTTTTAGTATATTGAGTCCTATGTATTGATTGATCTAACATGGGTTTATTTGAGCTATCTAGTTTATCTCCCTTTTGGCAAATGGGGTAACAAATGGATCCATTCTTCCTTTTATAGCTGCTTCCCATAAACTCACAATCCTTTATCTTTGTATGTTTTAAATTATTTTCTATATTCATGGCCAAAGAATATGTTTGCCTCATAGTAGTAGGGCTTCTATCTCTTAGTAGATAACTATCTTCTTCATTGAATGCACCTAGATATATGATCAAACACATAGCCTCATTAGACCTAATATTTTTAGGAATATCCCTCACTATTTTGGCAAATCTTAAGTTGAAAGATGGGATCGATTCTTTATCTTGTTTCTCAATCTGCATGAGCTCTTTGATCAATAAACTGGCATCTATTCTTTCCCCAAACTATTCCATAAAAACAAACTTTAAATCTTGCCATGAAAAAATAAACTAATTGGGTAGACATGCAAACCAATCTCTAACTTCTCCTTTAAAAGTTTGAACAAACAATTCTATGACTACATCCTCATCACATATTTCACAATCTCCCATTACAACAAAATTCTTGTAAATGGCTACTAGTTGTTTTGGATCTATCATTATTGAACTTTGTTATCTGACCCCTAACTTCATTAGGCACATGGTTTGGAAACCCACAAATATTACTAAAGTCAATAGCCTTATACCTTTCCATGACAAATCCACCCTCATAAAAGAAATGTGATTGCTGAGTACACATCTTAAAATTCTAGAAAAGTTTTTTCAAGCTTTGTAAAATACCTGAAGAGAACTTTTGTTAATGGCATAAGTTTTGTTCTTATATATATATATATAATCCAAAACACCAGACTGCATCACCAGATCTCTTCTTTCATAGAGTCACCACCTCTTCTCATAGATGAATGAACCTTGAAAGCATAGCACTTCCCTTTAAAATCAACTTCTGAATCCTGTTCCATAGTAGAGTTATACAGAACATCCTGGAATAAAAAACCTATGTAGTATGTTTGTATCTATCTCAACTATGAAAAAATAGTAGTCACCATCCTTTTCTTGTAAGAAACATAACAATTTGACCTCTGACTCTTCAACGCATATGGGGATCAATTTAGCTAAGACCTCAGGATAAAACATAATTCTATCTTCATGTCCCACTAGAGTCACAAATCTGTTGGTGGCTCAACTAGACAGAAGCTTCTTGATCCTTAGCTTTAAGAATGTTGGTAATTGCAAGGGAATATATACTTTTGGGATAAGATATAGCTCTTGTTTTATTCCCTAGTAGAGTTGCCAATCTGTTGGTTGTTTTAAATTCCCAACCTAATCTCAAGAAAATAGATCTATAAAATAGCCATTTCTAATAGCTAATCTACCTTGAGGGATTGGCCAACAAACAGGAAATGGGGTTTTAATCCCTTTTCCTCTACACTTTAGGCTCTGTAGGACCAAGGAGGGTGTTCCTCTTTCTGTAAATAGTGTCCTACTCAAATGGATGAGGTCCCTGAATACTTGCTCAATAACACTATTTCTATAATAGATATGTTCCTTCTAGATTGCTTAAAGAATTTATGATAAAGTAAAGTAATGGACTAGATTCTTAAGCTTCAACCTTATTCTTTGCAGAGGAACATGTAAAATGAACTTAACATCTAAAAACCTACTGCTGGAAGGGAAAATGTTTTAATCTTTTTAAAATGTCGAGGATGATTAAGGGGGTGTAAGCGTAGTATAGTATTCATGAATAGATCAATGCCTATCCAAGCATCATAGAGTGAAGAAACTAACATAAACTTAAAGAACTATTAAGCAATTAATCTCAGTTTACTGTAAAGATATAATAATGCCTTACATTAAAAGTATCTTACTAGTTTTAGACTTAACCATGCTTAGTTATCCATGTAAACCAATACTACATTCAATATTCTCTTGCAACCATTTATTTTACTACTTGAGTAAATACCATGAGAAGAATATACAAACACATGAAAGACTGTGATGATGAATAAAATGATCCTTAATCAAATTTATATTCATAAATGTAGAACTGTGTACATGAAGTAGGAGACAGTACACTCTAAAACTCAACAAAATTTGTAAAGTAAATTGTCTATTGAATTACAACATAGCCCTTACGGTATTATCAAGAAATCTTAAAACTCAAAATGAAGACTTGAAAATAGACGACTAATTTTATTACAAAAAACCAACTATATACAACTCTTTAATCAAATTGATCTCACATTTCAGACTAAGTCTAGAGACATGACCTCGAACCAATAATTTTCACAAGCCCTAAATTCCCTTTTATAGAAACAAGGGAGAAGACAAGCTTTAGGATTCAAGACAAAAGAAGTTATAAGTTTGTGTAACCAGAAGATGAAGTTGCGACAAGATGCTGGTGTAACCATTTCATAACTATATGGAGATGCCTCCATGGTACCCGCACATGTTGAGGTTCCTGCTTTCAAACTGCATGTCCTCTCAATTTTGGTAGGGAAAACATGTTGCGATGCTGATGGGTCACTATTTGTTAAATGTCGTTAGAGCTCACATACCCATCATATGCCACCTATTTGTTCCATAGGAGCATTCACTGCCCTGCTTACCCACCAAGAAAGAGAATAGTTGCAAGGAACAATATCAAAAGAAAACTCCATTAACTAGAGTTCTTCGCTTTATGTTCGTTGTCCTTTGCAAGGATGTGATTCATCTTTCATGATTGAGTGGTTACCAACTAGCTCTACCAGACAGAAACCAGATGAAAACACATTAGGCTAGACATGGCTACGCCATTTATCCAGAAAGAGGAGCAGCAACAATAGCAATTGGGGAGCTTTTTGTCTTTGATGAGTGCCATGTAGCACCCATGAAATACACCCTTTTACCTCTCTTTTTCTCCCTTCTTATTCCATTGTCCTGATGACTGCACCAAAATAGGGTAACAAGATTATTCTAATGGTGATTAATAAGAGATGAATTACTTGAAATCATGATTTCTGATTGAAGGACTAATGTGCATTGAATTGATGGAAATATGCAGAACTATTCTCTTTTTGAATCAACAGGTGCAGATGTTCGGGTAGACAATTATGTGCATCTCCAGATGTAGTCCTAATGATCTTCGGAGCCAACATCAAAATGCCGTGACTGGTCTCCAATGTTTCTAATTTGATTGGAGAGATTTTGGGATAAGGAGGTGAATCATCTCTGGAGCTGGACTGAAGTCTTGAGCATCTCCAGAGCTGAACAAGAAGGTCACAATCATATCACCAGAGCTACAGACTAAAACATACATCTCCAGTGCCTCTTTAGAACAATGCAGATTTCCAACACAGTTGTCAGTCAGACACTTTTAGTGATGATCGGGATGCTCTTGATGTTACTCAAATCATCACCTGAGTAATTAAGGGCAGTCTATAGTTAACTGCTGGAAGTTTTTATGTCTTTTTGATTTTGCACGAGTTATTGATAAACTGATTTAAATACCTATATTTTAGGGCCTCACTGCCTAAGTGTATTTAAAACTAAGACTCAGATTCAGTGTGGACTTCTCTTCCACTCTATCTATTTTTATTGCATGGATATTTATTCTGTAGTTAGATAGTTAGTAGAATAAAGATATCGATGTTATCTCATAGAGGAACTAGTAGAATAGGGTGAGTGATCTCTCATCACATATTTAGATATAAACTTACAGAAGTAGCAACAGAGGAGAGTGATTATTTTTCTGATTTCTATAATCTTATTTTGACATAAATATTTTCTAAATACAAAGCTGATGGAATTGGACTGAATTGAGTTGTGATATTATTCTCTTGTGTTGATTCTTTACTTTAGTCTTCAGCCCTAAGGGTGTTGACTAAGGGCCCACTCTCACCACCAAGACAGAAGGCTAGTATTGTTGTTTTGTTATTTCAAATTCCGTTTAAGAAGATAGATACTGTTTAAGAAGATAGATACTGTTTCCATAGATAAATGCATGTTTTAGTTGAAAGGAATAATATAGATTTACTTTAAGGAATTCATTGTTCAGTTTTGTTTTTAGAATTCTTGGAATTCATTTCATAGCAGATTGATTAGTAATATTAGTTTCTTTAAAGTAGTAAAGGTCATTAGAGTTAGTTAGATAAAACTAGCAACTATAGAATTCCTAATTATAGATAGCCAAGGACACAACCCTGGATTTGACGAAAGAAATATGATTTAATGATGAGGTAGAATGACCCTTGTCATTTTTGGCATTGTTGTCAGGGACTACTGTGTTAATTAGGAAAACTTAGCTAAACAGTTTTAGGATAGATCTGTATGGTTAGAGCTAGAGATTCAAAAGGAAGATACATAAAATAGATACCCCATCAATAGACTATAGGAGAAAGCAGTGGGGTGGCACAAGATCTTGTTGAAGAGAGACATCTAGAACCTACCTTGGAAGCTACACCTCAATTCAATAATCCCTTAAATCCTCCAAATCTTCCACTCACTGACTATATCCAACAATTACAACAAAAATTCTAGGTAGACCCTTTGCCAGAACCTCAAGAAGAGGAACCAGTATTAGACATGGATGACAATCATGAAGAGGAGGAAAATCAGGCTCCGAGAACCTTCTCATATCCCATTGTCTTGGCTGTTGGAGATAATGCCCCTATGAAAAATATTTCACCTACACATTTGCCAAATTTTAGGAGTCTTTCTTCTAGGGATCCAGATCCGTTTTTGTTTGAATTCAAAGTGGTATGCCAAACTTATGATTATGGATTAGATAATCAAAAACTCAAACTATTTCCCTCAACCCTAAAAGATTCTACAATGAGGTGGTTTATGGGTTTGCCCCAAAACTCCATTCATTCTTGGGATTGGATGGAGATAGAATTCTTGGGAAAAATACTAGGACTACTGTAGAGTCAGTGATAACAATGAGGAATTATTCAAAATTAAATAGAGAGAGGAAGAGACCTTAGAGGATTATGTGGATAGGTTCAACTTTTCTTTGAGAAGATATGGCAATCTTGTAAATCATTCTTTGGCCAGAACCCTGTTTGTAAAAGGATTAGGCAAAGAATCAAAATAGGCACTGGATCTAATGGGAAAAGGGAATATCAACAAAATGGATATGCCTGCTATAGAAGAACTCTGTAGGAACTATTCCAAAACCCAAGGTGGAGTGAGAACGCCCAAATATTTCAAAGGGAAGAATGAAATAGGACAGTTAATGGAGGAAATTGCAAATTTTAAAACAGATATTCTAGTCCAACTAAATATCACATTAGATGGGATTCAAGCAAAAACTAGAACAAATGATCAGGATAGAACAACTGAACCACTCTCCATCTATTGTCATAGGTGTAGAAACAAACATCTATTGAGAGAATGCCCTTTAGATAAAGCAGAGATTTGTCAAATCTGTGACAGGGAACATCCTACCAGTCAATGTAGTCAACTTCCAGCCTTAAAAAGGATAGGTAAAAAGAATGCCATTATAGAGGAGGAGTTGAACTATGTAGGACAAAAACAAGCTGGAAATTTCCCTTATAATCAGTATCCAAACCAGCCTTCTTACAGGGGTCCTTCTAATTGGGGAAATAATCAATGGAATCCAACTTGGCATGGACCTCAGAATAATCATCCTTGGGGGCCACAAGATTGGCCGAACCAACAATGGCAGAGCCAACATTGGTAAAATCAGCCCTGGGGGAATCAACAATGGCCACCATAGTTTGGATCACAAAACATGCAGCCTCATTGGGGTCCTCAACAGGGATATAATCAACAATACTAGGGACAACCTAGACATTTCCAACCCCAACAACAAGCATTGCTAACTGGACCCTCCAACACACAAGGTTAGTCACAAAGCAAACCAGTTATCCAACCACCCTTACCAGCTCAACCTATACCAAATCCACAAAATAAATAGGGAGCAATTATTTACATGACAGAACAAGAAAACATGGCTGGTATTAATGCTATATATCCCAATAATCTCCAACTGCATTATGGGAAATCATTCCCAAGACCATCTCCTAAAACTATAGTTGAAGTAACCAATGATGAGGAACCTGAAAATCCATCCACTCAGCTTCCAGAGGAGATTACTGCCGAAACAATGCTAAAAGAATCATCCTTGGATAACTCTAGAGTTCCTCCTAAAAGAATGACTCCAGAGAACATCCTTGGAAACATTTTTGATAAGAGCTCTAGAGATGCTTCGGAGATGCAAAAACTAGCACCATACCTAGAATGCCTCAAACAACATGTTCCCCCAAAAAAAATCTTACAAAAATAAGTCCAATATACCCTGGAATTAGAACTGTTACAAGAAATTAGACAATTGAACATTGAAATTCCACTCCTCCAAGCAATCAAAGATGTGCCAGAACTAAACTAATTCATCAAACAACATTGTGTTAAGACCCAAGGAAGAAAGAAGAACTTTCCCTCAACCATTCAGGTGGAAGGAAAGGTATTAGACCTCCTACTGGGAGAAATGCTCCTCCCAAAATATGGAGACCTTGGAAATCCTGTCATGACTTTTTACATCTCAGGGGTAGAAATTTCAAATGTTTTGGTTGATCTAGGAACAACAATAAATGTAATGACAGTTCATACAATGGACAAATTAGCCTTAACAAGTATCCAATCCACATCTACAATCCTTCAACTTTCTGACCAGTCAGTAGCTATTCCAAAAGGGGTGATTACTAATGTTCCAGTTGTGATAGAATCATGGGAATTCCCAGTAGGCTTCCTAATATTAGAGCCAAGAAACCAAAGAAATGCTTATCCATTGATATTAGGAAGACCATGGTTGGCTATAGCAGCAGCATCTATTGATTGTCGAACTGGGGATATGGTCATTTCTAATGGGATATACTTGAAGAAAATATCTTTGTATCCTCCAGCTAAACCATCAATACATTATATAGGAAGAGTATGGGTAGATGAGCCAGATAACATGGAAAACAGTGCCTCAATAGCTATGGTTACCATAAAAGAACACTTGGGTGAGCGAGAAGAAGAAATCCACTATGATACAACTGAAGATATCACCCACATTCTAATCAATGAGGATATAATGGAGCTAGCCCAAGATTCTAGGAGAGAACTTCTCACTTCTGCGCATTGTACCCTAGCAAATATCATTCCTTGTGGAGAAACCTTTTATAGAGACTTAGCCACATTCCACATGTTGCTTCCACATTCTTGCCCCTTGAATACCATGACTCCTGTATATGGATTGACTACAGCCATGGATTAGATCACAAAATAGATTATGATTCTACCTGGGAAAACATTGAATATCAACACCTGGTTAGTAGAAAAATAGGAGGAAGAACTTATCAAACTCCTAATTTCCCATTCACTAGATTTTGCTTGGGAATACCAAGATATGAAGGGCATCCCTCCTGAGATCTGTACTCATCGTATATACACTGAAGATGTCAAACTTGTTAGACATCCCCAAAGAAGACTGAATCCTACTTTAAAAGACATTGTTAAGACTGAAATAGAAAAATCGTTGCAAGTAGGGTTTATATATCTAATCTCAGACAGTCAATGGGTCTTTGGTCATAGTGCCTAAAAAGAATGGGAAATGGAGAGTGTGTATTGACTATAGGGAGCTAGACAAATATACAAAAAAGGACTACTTTCCCTTACCATTCATTGACCAAATGCTGGACAACCATGCTGGGAGAAAGTATTTTTCTTTCCTAGATGGATTCAGTGGGTATAACCAAATCCAAGTAGCACCTGAAGATCAGGATAAAACCACTTTCACTTATTCTTGGGGAACTTTTACCTACAATGTTCTTCTATTTGGACTATGCAATGCTCTAGCTACATTTTAGAGGCTTTTTTTAGCCATTTTTGTTGAATTAGCTAATGAGTGCATGGAGGTCTATATGGATGACTTTACTATGTATGGGGACAACTTTGAAAAAGCTCTCATAAACCTTGAGAAAGTACTAAAATCCTATGAAAAGAATCAATTATCCTTGAGCCATGAAAAGTGCTTCATGATGGTAGAGGAAGGAATTGTATTGGGACACCACATTTCAGCAAATGGGATCAAAGTAGATCAAAACAAAATAGAAGTGATCCAACATTTGCCTTCACCTAAAAATTAGACAGATGTTAGAAGTTTTCTGGGTCATGCAAGCTACTATAAGAGATTTATAGAAAATTTTAGTAGAATAGTTGCCCCCCTGTTTACGCTACTTAACAAAGACACAGAATTCTTATGGACAAAGGATTGTCAATCAACATTTGAAACCCTAAAGGAGAAGCTTATTGTTACACCTATTTTGAGAAGACCTAATTGGACTTTACCATTTCACATACAAACTGATGCTTCAAATGAGTCCATTGGAGCAGTCTTAGGACAGAAGGAGGAAGGAGAAAGTATGCATGCCATCTATTACATCAGCATAAACCTTACCTCTGCAGAAATAAATTACACCACAACTGAAAAAGAATTCTTGGCAGTCATCTATGCTATAAACAAATTTAGGCATTATATTACTAGGTACAAAATATTTGTACATATTGATCATGTAGCCATCAAATACTTAATGAATAAGCCAGTAGTGGGTGCAAGGATAATTAGGTGGTTATTGTTGTTGCAGGAATTTGACATTACCATAGTTGATAATCTGGGCAAATTTAATTTGGTTGCTGATTTTCTATCAAGATTGCATACAGGTGGAGAGAACTAGCCAGTGGAGGACAGATTTCCAAACAAACATCTTTTTGTTGTCTCCTCTACTGCACCTTGGTTTGCTGACATACCTAATCTTTTAGCTACATGCTTGTATCCATCCCATTTTACCTCAAAACAAAGGAAACACTTAATTACGGAAAGCTTATCTTACAAATGCTTAAATGGTTTGCTATTTAAATGTGGTCCTGATTTCATTTTACACAGGTGTCTAAAAGCTGATGAAATTTTTGTTGTCTTGAGAGCATGTCATGATGAACCATCTAGTGGGCATTATTCTTCACAGAGAACCATCCACAAGATTCTAGGAGCTAGTTACTACTGGCCCTCTATTCATTAGTATACCAAGAAGTATGTGCAACAGTGTGACCAATGCCAAAGGATGGGACAGCCAACCTTCACCTAGGAGATGTTACTACATCCTCAAGTAATGATGGAGCCATTTGAATAGTGGGGTCTAGATTTTGTGGGACCAATTTCTCCACCATCATCAGGCAAAGAGTACATTCTTGTATGTACAGACTATGTCACTAAATGGACTGAAGTGCAGGCATTGCAATTTGTAAGAGAAGAGAAAGTTGCTGATTTCCTTTATAATAAGATTTTCTTGAGGTTTAGAGCCCCAAGATCCATAGTTTCAGACAGAGGACCTTTGGTAATTAGAGCATTCATAGATTTATATCAAGGTAAGCACATGAAATCTTCACCGTACCATCATCAAGCCAATGGGCAGGTAGAGGTGACTAATAGGGAACTTGAGAACATTTTGACAAGGATAGTGGCAATGAATAGTAAAGATTGGGCTAACAGATTGCCTAAAGCAGTTTGAGCTTACAATACCACTTGGAAGTCCACAACAAAATTCTCACCATATGAATTAGTCTATGGAAAGAAGCCCATTCTGTCTATAGAATTTAAGCTCCAGACACTTAAAACTACATTAGATATTGGTCTACCATTGTCTATAGTCCAATAGAATAGAATTATTTAGCTTAATGAGTTAGATGAAATCCGGATACAAGCCATTCAGCAAACAGAACTGGTTCAGTATCAAAGGAAGCAATGGCATGACCAACACATCAAGAGGAGAACATTTCAACAAGGTGATTGGGTTCTTCTTTATGATTCTAAGTTCAAGGAGTTCAAGGGAAAGCTGCAAACTCATTGGATGGGTCCTTATCAGATAAAGGAAGTTTTTGAGAATGGAACAATGTTGTTGGAACCTATTGATGGAAGCATAGACACTTTTTTAGTGAATGGCCACCGAATTAGACTCTATAAAAGGTCATCCATTAAGGAAGAGTTCATCAAAGATTTGTGCTTGGTTACAGGGGACACATCCTCTATCACAGATTTGGACTGAAAAAAAAAAAGAGCTAGAGAAGGTTGAAAACCAACAAATGGCGGCCTTCTTTAAAAAAAGGAGGAAGATAGAAAACTAGTAAATGGTTGTCTTTCTCAAGCAAGGGGATTGAAAACCAGCAAATGGTGGTTCCCTTCTTCATGCTAGATGAGAATAATCAAGCTATGGTGGTGATCAGGTGCCAGAAGTTACTCAAACACACCTCTGGCACTCACTAATAAGGAGCACCTCTGGTGCTTCACAAACTTGGAGCACCTCCGGTGCTCCACCAATAAAGAGCTATTCATGAATATAATAAATTGGGAAGGGACCCACCTCTCCAGACAATAAAGTAGAGATGTCATTTGATGAGGTCATCATGACTCATCCTCCAATTTATGACAAGGACAAACATGACGTTAGCATGCATATCATCGACAATTGTGAAAAAGGTCATTACTCTCATGTGCAGGTACTCACAAATGATTACACTGACGTCACCTGAAAAGATGGCATTCTCAAACTACTCAGCGGAAATGATTGCACAGAATGTGACAACAGGGATACTGACGCCATTTCAAAGTCACGCAGAAGCTGCTCACATGCCAAGTCACATCTAGTCTCATCAAAGCTGCGGCGTTGCAGCCAGGTACATCGAGTCGTCATCATTAAGATTGATTTAGGTACTTCTCTTTAATTAAGCATTAGTTAGTAAATGTCTTGTTATTTTAATTTTTGGGTGCCGTCATTATGGCACGTCTGCCTACCATTATTTCCCTTCTAAATTCATGCATGCCACCATCTTTGCTACACTGTCACCATGTCTGCAGAGTGTCCCATCACTCTGTTGCAATTATGACCGCATAGGCACTCTAACCGATTTTAATTTCTTTTTCCATAGTCCAAGCCATTAAATGAATTGACATAATAACCCTAATTCAAAACTACAAAATACCCTAAAGAACAAAGTCAGCTGATACAGTCCTCCAGAGCCTACAGAGTTAAAGGAGGAAGAACAAACCACACAGAAAAGTGAGGGAGAATTTTAGCATAGAGGGTGGAAAAAGGACTTAGAAATGGGGATTAAGAAGAAATCAGAGCCAGAAAGTATTACAGGTCTCTTGCATGATGAAGCTACAATAGAAATTCTTAGAAATGCAGGATGGCTGGAGTTTTTGGAAAAGTTTGAAGGGTTTCAAGAGGATATTGTTGATGACTTCCTAAGAAACCTGAGGGACAATCAGACAGTTGTAAGGGGAGTTCAATTCAATCTCTCTGCAACCACTATCAGTCATACTTCTGGATTGCCTGAACAAGGTGAGAGGTTCTACCATCTAAAAACTTTATATGTTGATTTGATTAGAAATTTCTCTGTAGAAGTTGAACCTATAATACAGTTGCATTTGAGCAAGAATGAGGTTAAAGGAATTCTTAGGTCCTCACTTCCAAACCCATGGCAATCTGTAGCTCTATGGTTGATAAAATATTTCACATGTGATGGTCAATTTTCCATAGTTCTAGGGCCTATAATGAAAATGCTAATTTTTCTGAGGCATGGAAATGCACATCCAGAATTTAGCATAAATCTTGCAAACTTCCTATACTCTACCATTAGGGCATCTGTAGAAAAGTATCAATAAGGGAAGGGCCATATGAAACATCATGGCCTCATTTTTCTATTTGTTAAACATCACTTCCCAACTCAAGCTGATGGAGAGGCATTATGGCAAACATTTCTAGATAACAAACCCCAAGTTAGAGCACTAGAAAAGGTACAGAGTGTAGATGAGGCCTCCTCTACCCATAGAGAAGAGGAGGCAGAACCTTTAACTTCATCTCTAGCTACTGGGAAGGGTAAAGATTCAAAACCCTCACTAGAGGTAACATCATCTGCTACCCCTGTTTCTGATAAGAAGAGGAAAGGAAAAGAAATTAGAGAACCTGTTATTGAGCATACACCATATATGACTCACTCAGCAGGGAGAAAAATGACCTTGGCTGAGGAATCTACTCCAACAAAACCAACAAGGGAAAGCCAGGGTCAGAAAACAAAGAGAATTTCAAAGAAAACTGACTCTGACATACATTATTGGGCTAAAGAAGGATCCCATGACTCAGATGATGTTCATGTAATAAGAAAGAAGAAACAAAGAGAGGTTTCTACTAAGCCATCTATTCATACACAACATTCCCATGCTCCGAAGACAGAACAAAGACAAACTTTTACTATTTCCTCTGATTCTAAGGATGATATACCTACTCCGGAGGCACCTGCTCCACCTATGCTATAGAGAAGCAAAAGGAAAAGGTATCTTACCCAACCTAAGGAAGATACTTCTCTCCTAGCTGAAGTTCTTCTGGGTTTCAGAGCTTCTGAGGAAAAAGTTGAACCTTCATCAATGCCAACAGTTGCAGAGAAGACTCAAGAAGAAACTCAGGACAGGGAGGCTACAGGGGAAGTTGAAGAAGAGCAAATGGATGCGACTGGCAGTGAAGAGGGAATGGTTGTGGAAGACCCTGATGTATAGCACATAGAAGAAGAAATAGGGGCTTACTCTCACCCCTCTGATCAAGAGGATATTGCAATTTGAAAAAAGGGCAGCAGATGTTAGAAGAGATTGATAATCTAAAAAGAATATTATGGGGGAAAAATCTGATTATCACTGACCTCAAGAAGGTCATGAAGGAGAAAGAGATGGAGCAAAAATAGGTAATTGAAAAACTGCAAACAGAGCTCCAGAATAAACAACAAATAATTTAGGAGAAGGAAGCAGAATTGGAAGCCCAGAAGACTGAGACAGCTAAAATCATTAAGGAAAAGGAGATAGAGGCAGTACAAAGTATTTCTGATCTTACCAAGACTAAAGACAATAGTCTCATAATAATTACAACATTGATTGAGAAAGTATAGAGCCAAGATAAACAATTGACGTGGGCCAACAATAAAATAGAGGAGGAATATATTCATGAGTTAGTTGGCGCAGGAGCAACCATTGAACAAGAGGTACAAACAGATCCATATGTAGCCCCAATCCCAATTGATATTCCTAAGGCCCTGTTCCATTAGGAAAGGAGATGTAGAGAATATGAGGCTTCTAAGCCTATGTTGCAATTACAGAGGGCAATTACTGCCATGTCCAAAAGAGTAGAAACCCTGGAAGAAAAAGTCATCTAGATAGCCTCCATTTCATCTAAGATTCTATCTTGCAGGCCTCCAAGTGCAAGTTATGCTATGTTCTTACAAGAGAGAGTCCTGCCGAAAAAACTATCTTCAATCCTATCTGATCTGACTAAGAACACAAAAATAGGGGAGGCGTTCATGGAAGCATATATGAGGAGTTTTGATGAAGACAAAAAATTTCTGTGTGAGTTATATTTGCATGGTTTCTGTGTTGATGATATGACCTTCATTATTAACTATTTTGTAGGGGAGTGTCAGCTCAAAGCATTCATGTCACTGATGTGAAATCATCAGATTTGGAATGAGAGAATGGAGGCATATCTCAAGAAGGATGCAGAAATAGGCCTTTTCATTAGAAAAGAATGTCCAAACCCCCATGCTTTTAAGGTCCAATTCAGAGCATATGTCTACCACCTAGAAAGTAAGAAAAAAATTATGCTATTATATCTAAAGCACCTTCAAGAATGTTCTATTGATTTCGGTCTCTTCATGAACAGTTCAGCCAATCAAGTACTTCCAGTGGCAAAGAAGAGGTGGAACCTCTTAACTTCAGAGAAGAAAATGAGAGAAGTGGTTTCCCCTGCCAATCTAAGGTTGTTTATGAGGAAGGCCAAGTTAATATCCAAAATGATGGATAAATACCAACATGAGTGGATAGGTGGCTGTTTTAGACCCCCTCTCATCATTGAGCCACTACCTATCTGGGCTGAATGAATGGAGGATGATAAATTGTAGGAATGGATGAAGCAAGTTGATCAGTACAGGGGAAATGGTAATACAGACCACACCACTTGGACAACTTATGCACAGGACTACAGCTTGACTGACATGATATTCCACCAGGATAAGTCTAGATTGTGAGAAGTAGGATGACCTGCTAATCCTTAAGTACAGGGGGATGATGAGTGCCAGGTAGCACCCATGAAATACACCCTTTTTATCTCTTATTTTATCCCTTCTTATTCCATTGTCCCAATGACTGCACCAAAATAGGCTAACAAGATTGTTCTAATGATGATTAATAAGAGATGAATTACTTGAAATCATGATTTCTGATTAAAGGACTAATGTGCATTGAATTGATGGAAATATGCAAAAATCTTCTCTTTTTGAATCAATAGGTGTAGGTGTTTGGGTAGACAATTTTGTGCATCTTCGAAGCTGACATCAGAATGCCATGACTAGTCTCCAATGTTTCCAATTTGATTGGAGAGATTTTGGGATAAGGAGGTGGATCATCTCTGGAGCTGGACTGAAGTCTTGAGCATCTCTGGAGCTGAACAAGGTCACAATTATATCTCCAGAGCTACAAACTGAAACATACATCTCCGGCGCCTCTTTAGAACAATGCAGATTTCTAGCACAGCTATCGGTCAGACACTTCCAGTGATGATCAGGATGCTTTTGATGTTACTCGAATCATCACCTGAGTAATTAGGGGCAGTTATAGTTAACTGCTGGAAGTTCTTATCTCTTTTTGATTTTGCACAAGTTATTGATAAAATGATTTAAATATCTATATTTTAGGGCCTCGCTACCCAAGTGTATTTAAAACTAAGACTCAGATTCAATGTGGACTTCTATTCCACTCTATCTATTTTTATTGCATGGATATTTATTCTGTAGTTAGACAGTTAGTAGAATAAAGAGATTGATGTTATCTCATAGAGGAACTAGTAGAATAGGGTGAGTGATCTCTCATCACATATTTAGATATAAACTTACAAAAGTAGCAGTAGAGGAGAGTGATTATTTTTCTAATTTCTGTAATCTTATTTTGACATAAATATTTTCTGAATACAAAGCTGATGGAATTGGACTAAATTGAGTTGTGATATTATTCTCTTGTGCTAATTCTTTACCTTAGTCTTCAACCCTAAGGGTGTGGAGCAAGGGCCCACTCTCACCACCAAGGCAGAAGGCTAGTACTGTTGTTTTGTTATTTCATATTTTGTTTAAGAAGATAGATATTGTTTAGTTTAATATAGATTTACTTTAAGTAATTCATTATTTAGTTTTGTTTTAAGCATTCTTGGAATTCATTTCATAGTAGATTGATCAGTAATATTAGTTTCTTTAAAGTAATAAAGGTCATTAGAGTTAGTTAGATAAAACTGGCAACTATAGGATTCCTAATTGCAAATCGCCAAGGACACAGCCCTAGATTTGACAAAAGAAATATGATTAAATGATGAGGTACAATGACCCTTGTCAGTCTTCATATGCCACATCTAGAGAGGAAACATCCCTACAACTAGAGATGATGCTTTGTTAGGAAAAGTAGAAAAGGGATGAAGGCAGAGAGAGAAATGTTTTCCCTCTACACGTGATTCTAATCTGCCAAATCATAAACATAAGGAATGACTAGAATCTGGAGATTAAAACCCGTGGTCCAAATCTAGTTGAAACGGTAGGAAGAAGAAAAACTCATAGAGATTTGTAAATTATTGCCACTACCTTTAAATCTTTCCAATTCCCCCTATTCTATAGAAGAAGAATTCTCTGACTTCTTTAATTCGGTAGGGACATACTGATAACCATGAAAATAGGGAAAATAATCCGATAGAACATGGGAGCAAAAAGAACATACAGAAGTAGGGGAGAGCTATACTGTTAACACATTTTAAATAGTGTAGGAGGCAACATCAACAATTGCCTATTTATAGAAATTTTGGGATGCAAGCACACATTTACACATCTTTGTTTTAATAAATTCCAGTCATTTCGAAGCATTTCTGCCATAAATGGAAATCTTTTGAAGATTACCAAAATGAACAAAAAGATTAGATTTCATAATTCTGCTTAACTAAGAACATCACTTCTCACATTGAAGATGTTAGGTCAGGTGTCTTGATTTCATCATTTTAGCACTGTCATCATGTCAAAATTCATCACATAGCAGATGAAAGGTCATTCCTGGTAGAAGCATAGATTTCCAAAGGTCAAGCCTGCATAAGCCAATCTTTTAGTTAGTAAATTCCTTCGTAGTGGCGGCAATGGAGACTCTGTACATGCTTGAGAAATTAATACCCACAATGAAGTATCATTAGATCCAGTGCCAACACATCCCTCTATCATAATTTTGAATCTGAACCATCAATCTCGGTCCTAGCTAGCTTGACTCAATGGCGTTGATTAGACCCTTTTACATTGTAGGAGGGTATTGTTTGTTTTTCCCAATGATGACCGGCCACTTGGATAGCTTCCCTAACTATGATCTCAAGAAAATATCCCCCTTGTTGTATCATTTAAGACACCATATGCAATTTTGTACTTGAAAGATATGGCCAGAGATGAGATCTCGATGGAATGGTGGAGAACCGTTAGATCAACTGCATGCGAACGGGACAATTCCCCAGAAGTGATCAAGTCCCTTAGGATTGTGACATGTCAGGTCTTTATCTTTTAAAGCATCAGTCCCATCCTTTAGAAAACCACGTGTCATGTTTCCGTCATTCTGCAGCCACCTACAAAGTCCCTTTGGTGAAGTATGGTGAAATGTCAAAAAATATTAAAAAAAGTGATGCAGGAGCATCCCTATTTCAAGAGAAATCTTGCATCAACCAAAAACATTTGCATTTTAGTTGTTTGCAGTTCAGTTTGTTTCTTTTCATTTTCCAGTTCAGTTTAGGCAGCTCAGTCAGTAGCAGTTTCTGTATTTTGGTCTACATTCTGTCACAATTGGATTTTAGAACTTGCAAAGTTGGACTTAGCACCCTGATTCAATCATCTACATCATAGCCAGAATTCAAAGCATTTGGATCAAGTACTGAAAAGTTATCGCTATTAGAAGATTGACTATTTTCTTAGAATAGAGCATCCTGACGATCTCTGATAATTAGCTAAAGGAGAAGGCTTGCAGAGCATTCCTCAACTTGTGGATCCTAATGACACATCATTCAATGATCTTTGGTTTATGGCCAACCTTTCCTGAGATCCGCACATCATTCCATTCATTTGCAGAGGTTTTCTACTCGCTTAGGTCTGACCTATCTATGTACACACGTTACAACTCTTCCTTGGAGTTTGTGATCTTCCTTGGCCGACGTGGAGGAATCTTATATTCCAGAGATGATATATATAGATGTAATAGATCCTTAGGAAAGTAGTTCATCATAATAGTGATAGTTGATAGTTTAGATTTTGTGTGAAGGAGCTTCAAAGATATATCTTGCATATTCTGATATTCTGAAATCAGGCCTTTGAGCGGTAATTGTAAGCCCACATGTTGCCGACCGATCTGTATTTGAATTCTATAATATACTGAATGACTGAATCTGCATTTGTTATATATCTTTGGGTTGTTTCCGTTGTGTTTACTCTAGCTATACTGTCTAGACAGTTCATTCTATGAACCCTCCTGCTGTGACTGCACCAAGTGGTATCAAAGAGAAAGTTTGAATCTTTGGGAGAAAATTGAGAAGAGTTGGCGAAGGAATTCTATAAGATCTTGCTATGGATAGATTGCCGATTTGAGGCAGGTTACTTGTGTGGTAATCAATCATCGATTGTGAGGCAATTGTCACCTTGTAGCCCGAGCACCAAACTTGAGGCAGTTTGCACTTGATCCTAGGAAGAATGCTGCTGAGGAGAGTTGTTCCTGTAGACACCCAAAAATGTCCACTTGTCACAATGTCACATCATCTAGGCAACTTGTAGCATTTTTGCCCTAAATACCCCTTCACCATCCTAACTAGCATTTCCTCTATTAAATTAAATAAATTCAACATTTATTTAATTTACCCATCCCCTACCATTATTACATAAATAAATTTTATTTATTTATTTAACCCTCCTTTCCTCTTAAATAAAATAAAATAAATATTTTATTTTATTTTAATTTATCAATTTATCCCCTTTCCTCTTAAAATAAATAAATAATTTCATTTATTTATTTTAATCCTCACATACCTCATAAATTAAATAATTTATTTTTAAATTATTTAATTATGACTCACCTACTTACCATTTCTATCTCTCAACTCATCTCTTTGACTTTCTAATTTCCTCACAAGTTAACTTGATACACTTACCAATTTCTTCTCCACTCATTTCACTCACCATCTATTTATCTCTTGAGTGAACTCACCCACTTTCCATTTCCTTTTCCAAGTTGCACAAAGCAACTTTCCATTTCACCATCACTTGCAAATTGGAAATTTTATCCTTCCATTTTCTCAAAAAAATTATAAATTGACCAATTTCCAAGCCATTTGGCATGGATGAATCTTTGAAGCACTGACACTGCCAAATTCTGCCTCATCCATCAACCTCTACCTATCTTTCTCTCATCTATCAATCTTCATCTTCGTCATTGTGCTGTAAGACACGAGCAATCAACAAATCATAATTGAACCAAGGAATCGAAGCATCTAGGTGATCTCATTTATGTTGCATGTTGTTTTAAACACTTATGTTGGATTTCTTGAAGGTATCTGGGTTTTTAATCTTGATTTGCATGGTGTGATCTAACAATGAAATTTTCCCTGGTATACAGCTGTTGTTGGAACAATGGATGGTAGGATGGATGAGATGATGGAAATGATGAAAACAATGCAAATTCGATTGGATGTCATTGAGGAAGATAGGCGAAGAGGATTGACACCTAGACCTAATGTTGAAAGTGATGATGAAGAAGAATTTCAATCTATTGAAGAAATTGGTGAAACCCTAGGAGGTGATGAAGAAGAAGAATCAGATCAAGTCAAGATGTTGTGAGCTGTTTCAAAGATTGGAAAGAGACCTAGAGTTGATGTGCCAAACTATACGGGTAATTTGAACCTTGAAGAATTGATTGACTGGATAAATGACATGGAAGAATACTTTGAGTATGAAGAAGTTGAAGATTCGGAGAAGGTGAAATTTGTAAAGATAAAGTCGAAAGGGCATGCTGCTATATGGTGGAAAGAAGTTTAGTTGGATAGAAATAGAAGAGGAAAAGAAAAGATTACAAAGTGGGATAGGATGGTGACAAAATTGAAGAATTAGTTTATACCTATTAACTATGAGTTAGAACTGTTGAAAAGATTGTAGAACTTGAGAGAAAAAGGAGAAATCCATGGAGTATACTGAAGAATTTCATAAAATGATTATAAGGACATGACATAGTGAAGAAAGCAAAGAGAAAGTGGCTAGATACATCAATGGATTGAGATTGAACATTCAAGAAGAACTAAGTTTGGTAAGAATGACATCTTTGGAAGAAGTATATCAGTTTGCCCTGAAAGTTGAAGAGAAGTTGAATAAGAAGCATGATTAGAGATAGAGAGGAAGAGGAGGTAAATTTTAGAGATGTAGAACATTTTCCAGAGGAGATAGATCACATCCGGAGCAGAACAAGCCTGACAGCCCATTCAAGGAGGATAGAGATAATAATGCTTACCAGAGAGATGACAAAAACTTTTACCAGAGAGGAAACCCTAGTGCATACCAGAATGAAGGATACAGAAGAGAAGGAAGAGGACTTGATAAGAGAACATTCAGAGGCACTTATTTCAAGTGTGGAGGTGAATGACATAGAGCATTTGAGTGTAATCAAGGGAGTACAATCAAGAGAATGGAGAATGGTGGAAGAGCAGCTTATGTTGAAGAAGAACCTGTTGGATCACCTAATTCAGTTGGTAAACTAAAGAAAGGAGAATCATTGGTGATGAGGAGAGCACTATTTCAAGCAGAAACAAATGAGGAACCACCACAAAGGAAGAGTTTGTTCAGAACTAGATGCAAATCAGGAGGTAAATGTTGTAAAGTTGTAATTGATAGTGGTAGTTCTGATAACCTAGTTTCAAAGGAGATGGTGACTAAGCTGAAGTTGGAAAGATTGAAACACCCTAAGCCTTATTAGATAGCATGGATTCAGGATGATCATAAGGTACTGGTGAGTGAACAATGTTTGGTGAAATTTCATATTAGATCTTATCATGATGAAATCTTGTGTGATATTATGCCTATGGATATATGTCATATTTTGTTGGGTAGACCTTGGCAATATGATAGGAAAGATATACATGATGGGAGAAAGAATACATATACTATAACATCAAATGGTAAGAGAATTACTTTGATTCCTTTGGAGGATGATCCTAAGAGTGAAGTATGTGGAAATGCTTGAATCTGTTTGGTAGATGGAAGAAAATTTCTAGATGGTTTGAGACATGAGAATATGTGTTACGCTTTGATTCCTAAGAAGCTTGAAACCTTGAAGAAGGAGAATGAAGAATCACAATCAGAAGAGATAAAAGAGTTGCTGACAGAGTATGAAGACATCATATCAGATAATGTACTTGAAGGATTGCCACCAATCAAGAGTATTAGTCATCACATGGATCTTATACTGGGAGATAGTTTGCCTAATAAAGAAGCACATAGAATGACACCGATAGAGAATGAAGAATTGAATAGGTAGATACAAGAATTGCTAAGGAAAGGTTTGATTAGAGAAAGTTTGAGTCCTTGTGTAGTACCTGTAGTGTTAGCACCTAAGAAGGATGGAGAATGGAGAATGTGTACTGACTCTAGAGCAATAAACAAGATCACAGTTAAGTATAGATTTCCTTTATCTAGGATGGATGATATCATGGATTGTTTGAGTGGAGCAAGATATTTCACAAAGATAGATTTGAAGAGTGGATACCATCAGATCAGAATCAGAGGAGATGAATGGAAGACCACTTTTAAGACAAATAAAGGATTGTATGAGTGGTTAGTGATGCCTTTTGGATTGACAAATGCACCTAGCACTTTCATGAGATTGATGAATGAAGTCTTGAAGAAATTCTTGTGTAAGTTTGTGATTGTATACTTGGATTATATTCTGATTTTCAATAAGACAAAAGAAGAACATTTGTGGTACCTTAGACAAGTTTTACAGAGGTTAAGGGAGGAGAAATTGCTGATAAACATCAAGAAGTGTAGTTTCAAGAAGGAAGAATTGGTATATTTGGGATTTGTGATTTCTGTGGAAGGATTGAAGATGGACCCTGAGAAGATGAGACCAATTGTTGAATGGCCTACACTTGAGAAGCATAGTGGTGGATTGGCAAGACATTTTGGCATTGACAAGACAATGGCTTTGGTGAGTGAAAACTAATTTTGGCTTTAGATACATAAGGATGTTAGGAAATTTGTGTAGAGTTGTAGAGTTTGTCAAGTTGTAAAAGGGAGTAGTCAGAATATTGGATTGTACAAACCTTTGACAGTATCAAAGAGATCTTGGGAAGACATAAGCATGGATTTTGTAATGGGATTACCTAAGACACAGAAAGGACATGATTCAATATTTGTAGTGGTGGATAGATTTTCAAAGATGGCTCATTTCATACCTTTTAAGAAGACAACTGAAGCAGTGCATGTAGCAGACCCATTTTTCAAGGAGATTGTGAGATTGCATGGATTACCTAAGAGCATAGTTTCAGATAGAGACACAAAGTTTGTTGGATACTTCTGGAAGACACTTTGGAAGAAGATGAAGATAGATTTGAAGTTTATCTCAGCATTTCACCCACAGACTGATGGATAGACAAAGGTAGTGAATAGAAGTTTGGGAAACTTGTTGAGATGTTTGGTTGGACAAAAGGTAGGAAGTTGGGATTTGATTCTTTCACAAGAAGAGTTTGCATATAATAATTCAGTGAACAGGAGTACCAGAAGAACACCTTTTGAGATTGTTACCGGAGTAAACCCTAGAGGAGTTGCAAAATTGAGAGACATGGGTACAGAAGAAAAGAGAAGTGCAGAAGTAGAAGAATTTACAGGTCACATGAAGACAATGCATAATCAGGTGAAGAGGCATTTAGAAGATATGAACAGAAAACATGAGGACAAAGCAAATGAGAAGAGAAGACATAAAGAATTTGTAGTAGGGGATGAAGTGATGGTATACTTGAGAAAAGAAAGATTTCTAGTTGGGACATATAACAAGTTGAAGATGAAGAAGTTGGGACCTTATAGGATACTTAGAAAATTTGATTCAGGAAATGCATATGAAGTGGAGCTACCGGAGACATTGGGTTTATCACCTATTTTCAACATTACAGACCTATATCAGTATCATGAAGTAGAGTTCAGTGATAGCCATGAAGAAGACTTGAAGAAGTAGTTTCCACAACAAGTACCAGAGCAAATTGAGGACATTTTGGATAGCAGAATTGAATGCAGCACTAGAGGAAGATAATACAAAGAATATCTTGTGAAATGGAAAGGCAGACCGGAAGAAGATTCATCTTGGATTTCTCAGGCTAAGGTGGACCATCTTTGTTCTCCCCTAGCCCCAGCAAAGTGAGGGACTCACTTTTTCAATAGCCTCATATGTCTAATGTAGGAGCATCCCTGGTTCAAGAGCAAACTTGCATCAACCAAAAACATTTGCATTTTAGTTATTTATAGTTTAGTTTGTTTCTTTTCATTTTCCAATTGAGTTTAGGCAGCTCAAGTCAGTAGTGGTTTTTGTATTTTGGTCTGTATTCTGCCACAGTTACATTTTAGATCTTGCGGAGCTAGACTTAGTACCTTAATTCATTCATCTACATCATATCCAGAATTCAGAGCATTTGGATCAAGTATCAGAAAGTTATCGCTATCAGAATATCAATTATTTTCTCATAACAGATCATTCTGACAGTCTCTGATAATTAGCTAAAGGAGAAGGCTTGCAAAGCATTCCTCAAGTTGTGGAGCCTAATGGCACATTATTCAATGATCTTTGGTTCATGGCCTACCTTCCCCGAGATCCGCACATCATTATATTCATTTGCGGAGGATTTCTACTCACTTAGGTCTGACCTATCTGTGTACACATGTTACAGCTCTTCCTTGGAGTTTGTGATCTTCCTTGGCTGATGTAGAGGAATCTTATATTTCAGAGATGATATATATTGATGTAATAGATCCTTAGGAAAGCAGTTCATCATGATAGTTGATAGTTTAGATTTTATGCGAAGGAGCTTCAAAGCTATATCTTGCGCATATTTTGATATTCTAAAATTAGGCCTTTGAGACCTAATTGTAAGCCCACATGTTTCCAGCTAATCTGTATTTGAATTCTATAATATATTGAATGACTGAATTTGCATTTGTTCTATATCTTTGGGTAGTTTCCGTTGTGTTTACTCTAGTTACATAGTCTGGACAATTCATTTTGTGAACCCTCCTACTGTGACTGCACCAAAAAGCCACCTTATAACTCCAAGGACCCACCACTTCTCTTTCCTTTTGATATGAGACAGTCACCAGCCAGTTGTCACCCCTTCTGTGGTTCCGCAAGTGCCCTCTCCATCAACATTTTATTGCTGGCATATTGGCGAAAACAACTCCACAATCGCCACCTGTCAAAAAACAATTAGTGGGGAAAAAACATCTTTTACCTACTAGGAAAAGGGGGCCATTGGGTCAATTTCTTTAAAATGAAGCTTTTGGGCATGGGCTAGAGGCAGTGGGTACATAGTAAGGGGCTAATTAAATAACATTATGGGGGACATAAGGAAACAACTTAAAAGCTGGGGCAACAGGGGATAAGCGGTCGACATGGAAACATAACGAATGTGACTTTTACTACCTTTTTGGCATAAGGGTTTAGGGTTTAAGGGATTTTACTTAAAATACCTTAGTGTGCAAAAAGAAGAACCCTATGCCAGGGGCTTTCTAACCTAATGACATAATCCTGAGGACAAAAATATCAGAGCTGTGAAAAATTTTATATGGTTCCATCAGATCCAAGTACTCCTTGGGAAAATTATATAATCTTATCCACATCAACACATCAATAATCTCATGAGTTAAAGGATTGAAATTTGATTACCAGAAGTTCTTTAAATAAAAACCTATGCCATCCATTATGTATGGACCCTAATTCAATATTTCTTTTTTCTTCTCCAAAGTAGGGCATTCTACCATGTAAAGTCCCTTTGGCATTGATTCAGCCTGATCTCTTTCCCCCATTGTTTCTAGCACCAATTCAACATTTTGGCCCTAGATGGCAAATGCCCCAACCATTTTATAAAGAAAGTCACAACACATAATCATGCCACCACATTTTTTAAAGACTCATTATCTATAAAAAGAGAAATAGATTTGGCAAGAGTTTTAGGTTTTATTAATATTTTATTTGCACCTATTGCCAGTGATTGATCTTTTAGAAGCCATAACCTCCTGTGGCCTTAATTCTGATTTGGTTGATCCTAGGATTTCTAATTCCTTCAAAGTCCTTGTTGCCCCATCTCAGTTGTGTTGTCCTTGATGAAAAAATCACATACTCTACAGTATTGGTTTGTGGCACTTTCTATGATCACATATTAGTTGGCATGTAGTTGGCATGATCTCATATCAATTGGTAGTAGTTGGCATGATCTCATATCAGCTGGCAGTAGTTGGCATGATCTCATATTAGTTGACAGAGGTATCTTTGATGTCAATCATATTATGACAGTGATCTTATAGTGGGCTCTCAATTGCATATGATCTTGTTTAGTTGGTTCATGATGATATTATGGCAGTTGGCTATTGATGTATTCACATGCTAAGATCCTTGATGTTATCTCATGCTATGATCCTTGATGTTATATTCTGATGTTACATTCACATGGTATTATGATGCATGTTGGCTAAGGTATGGTATATGGTATCAATGGTATCCTTGATTGGTTGAGGGATGCTCTTCAGTTGTATTGGTTTCAGTGAGTTGCATTTCAGTGGGTTACAACACTTTCTATACTCTACAGGTGCATGTTGGTTATAGCAATCTTTGGTTGCCTTGGTATACAAGTTTAGTGGTTTTATGATTGGCATTATAGTGGACTTATACTTGTATCAGTTTGTATTAGTTTCTTTTCAATCTTGTTCAAATTGGTATTATGACATGAGACAATGCAAGGATATGCTAGAGACTTAAAGTCTTCATTTTACATGTCACTTTTGATGTGATTAAAGTCACTAGAGAGGCATCATATTAAGTATCTTTGTTTGATAAAGGTTATTTCTTTTGTTTTGGTTTGAAATTCAAAGGATTTTATCAAGCCACTTAAGAATTAGTTAACCTAATCAGCAGGTTGTTGGCACTATTATCAAGTCAAAAGGTTATGATTTTATATTGTTGGTCACCTATTTCTTTTAGGGTAAACTTGTGCTCACAATGACCATGGCATATCAGGAAAAAAGAGTGTTTTTTTTATCATTTCATAATGTCGACACTTAGAGATATGAAACACTTGACTTAGGGTTTCATCATTTTGCAAAGTTTTTTTTTGAAGATTTTTTATCATGATGGGGATTTTGGTGATATGACAATTCTCAATTCAGTGGAGTCAAAGGTGAAGTTGGACAATTAGTTTTAAGCTCATAGTCTACTTGATAGTTTCTTTCTAAGGCATAAAAGACATATCAAAACAGGTGATATTCTTCCTTTTGGGTGCTTGAAGAAGTTTTCTATTTTGGTCTCTTAAAAATGCAAAATGGGTAGAAGATCTTAAAAATGAAAATGGTTTCTATTTTAGTCCTCTATCTGTGAAATAAAAGGAAAAATTGTATAAATTTTGTTGCTCTTTTCGAGCTATGATAGTCTACTCTTTGAAGTGGTGTATTTGACTTTATCATGAGCTTGGGATTGCCATTATAAGTTGAAGAACAGTTAGGGTTTTGTGAATGGCTATACAGTTTCTAAACTATGGTAAAGGGTTTACAAGTGTTTGATACACCCATGGTTAGGGTTTGAAAGATTTACTCTACCCTAGGTTTTCTTGCACAGGTATTGAGGATAGTTTGATGATGTTCTATTTTGGTATGGTTATGAGTTATTATTTATTTCATTAAGCAGTTTGAACATTATATGTTATCACTGTGGTTAAAGAGTTATTATTGTTAAAAGATTCAAAGACATTGTAACATGTTCTACATGGGTTTATTCGACCATACTCATTTGATAGTTACTTATGCAATTGAAAACTATCTGAGGCAGTTGAAGAGGTTCAGTTACAGACACAAATTGTTTCATGAGAGAAAGAAGGTTTTGTGAAAATGTATAAAAAGCCATGTAATGTAAACACCTGATATGGTGTTGATGATATTGTATCTTACATTATCATCAAGACAATACTAGTGTGTTGTAATTCAAAAACATTTCTGAGTTAATGTGTATAGTTTTGGTTATGTGATTCTTGAGGTCTCCAAATTCAATGAGACAATCAAGAACTGAGTTGTAGTGAAATAGAGAAACACTCTATATTGTATATCTTTCTTTGGTTCTTGAAGATGATATAAGGTCATGTTAGTGAGACACAGTTTGACCTAATGCCAGTGAAGCTGATGTATTGCCAGTGAGGCTTGTGTTGCCAATAAGGCTTGTGTTGCCAGTGAGGCTTATGTTGCCAGTGAGGCAGTGATAGAAGTTAGTGAGACATTTTTCTATAGCTAGTGAGGCATGATTTTTGAATAAGCCAGTGAGGCATTTACTAAGTGGTTTTTCTACTCCAAGAGGGTTTTCCACTTCTAAAATCTATCTTATGGTCTCATTTGTTGCATGATTTATTTGTTCATTATACTTGTGTGTTCAGTTCTTTAATGCACAATCTCTTACATTGATAAAAGATCAAATCAACATTTGCCTCTGTTGTTTAAGTTTGAAAATAAAAGTGAATAAAGTGGTTTGTTTTCTACAACACTGATTCACCCCCCTCTCAGTGTTGTCAAGTACTCCAACAAGTGGTATTAGAGCCAAAACCTTGTCTAAAAGGTTTAACCAACTAAGGGATTCCTGGTGGAGTACATACCATGTCATCCCAAGAAGGTCTTTCTACTTTCAGAGCACCATTGTTTGATGGTATTGATTATGCTTTTTGGAAGTATAGAATGACTCGTCACATAAAGTCTTTAGGCTTTGATGTCTGGAATGTAATTGAAACTGGTTATTTTGGTCCAGATACACCATCTACTGCTGATGAGAGAAAAGCATATGATTGTGATGCACAGGCTGCAAATTCCATTTGTTGTGGTCTGTCCAATGATGTATTAATCAAGGTCATGGAATGCAAAATAGCTAATTCCATATGGGAAAAATTGTCAAATATCTATGAGGGTGATGAGGATATAAAAGAAGCAAAACTTCAAGCTCTAAGAAACAAGTTTGAAGGCTTAAGAATGATAGATGAAGAGAAGGTAGCTGATTACCTTCAAAGAGTCCAAGAAACTGTAAACACTATGAGAGGTTTAGGAGAAAAAATAGAAGAGGTAACTGTTGTTAAAAATGTGATTCTAAGACTTCTGTTGTTGAAGAAAGATACATGAAGAAATTAACTATAGATGCTCTTTATGGAATTTTTACTGCATATGAAATGAGAAAGATCAATGACAATCCTAACACATAAATTGCTTTCAAAACTATGAAGAAGGATAATGAAATAAATTCTGAGTCTGAAAAAGTGAATGATGATGAGTCAATTTTTGTAAGAAAACTAAAAAGAGGCTCAACAAGTAGATATAAAGGGAAGTTACCCTTTAAGTGTTTCAATTGTGGCAAAATAGGACACTATGCAGCAAACTGTCCAAACAAAGAACTTGATAGTGACGAAGAAGACAATAAGAAACAAAGTAGGAAAAAATAGTATAACTTTAAGAAAAATGTCTTCAAAAAGAAGTAAAGTTTGTTTGCTGATGTTACAGACAGTGGCTCAGAGGAATTTGCTAAAGAAGATGATGAAACCTTATTCATGGCAACAATCAATTTAGTTGAACCTTAAAATACATTAGATCAATCTAAAACTGAGGTTGTTTTTGAGGGTGAACTCAAATGTGCTCTTAGTGAAATAAAGAAACTTATAAAGGAGGCCATGGTGTAGAGAAGCCAGATTACTCACTATGAAAAATGAATCTCAGATCTAAAACTGCAACTTGAGGAAAACAAGAAGATTTTAGAAGTTACTCAAGAACAGTTGCATGTCAAAGAAAAAGAGTGCTGCACTCGAGAGGCTAAGATTGTTAGTTTGAGGAAAAATCTTGCAAAGTGTGAAAGTAGTGATAAATTGTCCCATCTCTTAGGCAAACAAAAGTCACATAATTATAAGAGTGGCTTGAGGATGATAAAAGGACAATGTTCAAATTCTAACAATGATAGGTTCAATGCTGCTAAAACAAAGTTGATTTGGAAACCAAAGAAGGTTGATAAAAAGATAGAAGGTATGCTTGATCAAACAACTTTACATGTCAAAGTAAGCAATGTGTGGGTTTTAGATAGTGGATGCTCTCACCACATGACGGGTGATATAAATAACTTTGAATATTGTGATTATGGCTTGGTATGGTTTGGAAATGGTGATTGTATTCATATCATAGGGAAAGGTACTATTTCTTTGGATGATGATCTACCTTTACATGATGTGTATTATGTAGAGGGTCTCAAGCACAATCTTTTAAGTGTAACTTAGATCTGTGATCAAGGCTTTTATATTCTTTATAATTCTCTTGGGTTTGAAATTAGAAAGAACACAGGTGAAATTGTTACAGCAGGATTAAGAACTCAAGGAAACATTTATAATTTGCAAGAAACCAAATGTACAAAAATGGTTGGTCAGTTGAGGGAGAGATTTGATGATCTTCCTCATATTTCTCTTCACTATATCTTTCATGTGTGTTCTCAAGGTGCACTTCAAGTATCATCTTATATCCCTGTGGTTTGTTGACTGCATTGAGTTCATGGTTCTATCTTTGTAGTTTAGTAAGTTTGTGATCCTTTTGAAGTATGGTGAAAGTTCTAGTTTTTTGGTGTATGACAGGTTTATGCAGTAAGGATGTGCTTTCTAATTGTCATTTGGACAAGACAACTTCTTTTTGTTCTAATGTTTCTTGTTGAAGTGTCAAGGTGTTTTGTCAGGAAAACAGTCAATACAAGGTTGATAGTTTTGATGCAATCTTTGGAGTTTTATGTTCAGCTTTTTATGGTTGCTAATAGTTCTTCATGTTATATCAATGAAGCATTGTGCAAGGTAGTATGCTACAGATTTATTTGAAAGAGAAGGTGGTGGAGTTCTTAAGATGACAGCCTATATACAGTGACATCTTTGTGTGCTTATACTATTCTGATCTTGACAGTATAGGTCTAAAAAGGTTTTTGGTACAGTATTTTTGATTCTTGGTGCCTTCAATGATTCTACTCTTTGAGATTTTATAGTGAATGTTTTGATAATAAGGAAATGGAGTACATCAAAATGGTGATTAGAATATTGTTTATATTGTGATTCCTTTTTTTGTTCACAATGCAAAGATGATTTGTGTTCCTTAAATATTCTTGATAATGGTATGCATTTGAACACAAACATGTGCAAGTTGTCTTTTGCATGATCACTTTACTATGCTCAGGGAATATGTCTCTACATCTGATCTAATGGCTAATATTTTTCACTAAGCCACTTCCTGTAATGCCTGCGTCTCCCATGCAGACATGACACATGAATGCCCATGTCACAACCACATTCGCCATGTGGTCATGACACGGGCCACGAAAAATTTTCTCCCTATCCCTGAAAACCACCTCGCACGCGCTTGCGTGCTAGGTGGCAATACGCCTAAAGCGCAAACAAGACCCCAAAATCGATGAGGTGCAGGCTGTCTGGGGTCTATGACATGAAGTAAGTCACCTCCAGAGTAAGATTGTTTAATACAGAACTCTAGTTTTCTAGGCGAAGGTGATCTACCCTGCGACAAACCCTAATTAAAACTTGGAAAAAACGTGATTCAATGTGATGACTAGATGGCATGTGATTAAGTTGGATAGGCGGATCAAAAAATATCAAGGGTTAAAAAGTATCGCATAATTCTAACCCTAGTAATCTAGAGTAATCTTGGTGACATATTGCGTCACGATAATCGCAATGAAAACATCAATAGTAGGAACATAAATAAAATGCATGATTAAATATTAAATATTCTTAGAAGAAAAATCAATGACAAGGTAAAATAACAAAATTGAGGTAAACGTCAAGTCGTCGATTGATTTTTAATGCTTGAACAAAATGTTAGCAAATGGGCCCCTAATAGACTTCCTCAGTCTATTTCCACGCACTTATTCCTCCTAAAAATGTTTACCTAAATATATAAATATATATAAGTGAATCTATAATTTATTTCATTTTGGAGGTATTTCGTTGGAAATTTATTATTATCTCGAATCACAATTTCTTTCTTTATATATATATATATATATATATATATATATATATATATATATATATATATATATTCATGTATAAACATATCTTATAAATATTCTAAATATATGTTTATATATATATATATATTTTTATAGTTCCCTAATCTTTAAATATACATATTATAGTTATTATTATTTGATTTTTTTCTTTTTTTATTTTTTTAAAAGATTGTCATGATAAAATAAAATAAAATATAATATACTATATTATAATATAATATAGTATAATATATATATATATATCCTATACTTTAATTTACTAAAATTGACTAGCTTGATATTATAAATATATTTATATATATATAACACACACACACACACACACACACACACACACACACACACATATATATATATATATATATATATTTATAATATCAAACATTTGTCTTAATATATATTAAGTGATGTTTCCTCTTATATATGAAACCCAACGATTGCACTGACTTCATTTTTCATACCTTTCCATGCTCAAAGAATAAAACCCTAATCTTTTTTTGGTGTGCTGTGCTTCAGGGGGAAGGAGGGTCGCGGCGGCGGCCATGGGCGGAGAAGAGGGGATGCAGGCGGCAAAGGCATCAGGGTCGGGGCAAGGGAACACAGGCGCTGCCACATATTCAAAGAGGTGTGGGGAGCCGCCACAGGCGGCAGCGCAGTCTAAGGGGAAGGTGTGTGGGAGTGGAGGCACGCAGGGGCCGTCGGGCAGCAGCGGTGCTAACAGCGGGTTAAGGGAGTCATGGGGTGGGGCACGGCCTATGGCAGGGTAAGGAGTGTGTGGTAGAGGGTGTGGGAAGGCGTTGTGTATGTGTGGGGTGTGGCTGCGCGGGGGTGGGGGGGTATGGTGGGCGGTGGCTGTCAAGGCCGCTGTCCCCCATGCCTCCCTTCCTTCACTAATTTATTTCAGTATATTTTTTTTTATATAAACAAAAATAAACTAAACTCATTTCCCTTGTATATGTCTTCAGATACAAATTTATTTAACATATATATATATATTTATATATTTATATATATATATATTTATATATTTATATATATATATGTACACCCATGATTATACAAGATTATATACATTTCAAAACCTACATTTTCAAATAGATACAACCCATTAAAGACTTTCAGCAAAGATATTAAAACAGTGTTGAGTAGGATGGGTTAAAAAAAAATGCGAGCACAGAGATATACACAGATGTTTATATATTTTCTTTTGATTTCCTCCTTCTATCATCACAGTGAAAATAAAATGATATGAAAGGTGCAACCACATTTATTTACATTTGTATATATACATTTAAAAATATTCTCTTTTCTTTCTACAACATTGCTGTAAAAATAGGATACTGAATTTTCAATTTATTACACAATTAAACTAATAAACTCTGCTCTACATATATATATATTTAAAACAAATGACTGCAGTAACAAAAGTATTTAGTCTTTTTCTGTCATACACAAGATGCAATAATAACTCTTTTCACAGCATTCATTTCCTTCAACACTATCTTAAAACATAAGACTAACTCACATTCCACATATACTTAAAAACTAGAAGCACCTTTCCAAGCCTTTTTCTTTTGCAACAGAACATAGATTTTATCTCTTTCTTCCTTCTACTCTAAAAATCTTGACTACAACATTACAGCTATTGCATATAGTTTTTTTTTTTTGAAAGAACACTAATACAAGAATATATTTATGGTTATCTTCTTATTTACATATCTCTGCACAAGTCAAACTTAAGATGAAAGGAGTAGACTGTTTATCCTCAACATCAGTAGGTCACACATAGATTAACCACTTACAGCCAACAATATGAGGATAACATAGTGACTTCATACTATAATTGCATTAAAACAAGACCTCCATGGCCATGTCTGCAACAGCCATCACATGAAGACTAACAAAATGCCAACATGAGCTTCATATCTATTTTTTTTTGTTCCACTCAAAAACTTGCATACTACACAACAACAAGACAACAGAAATCCAGCCACAAGGAAAGTTAAAGCTCTCCTCCCTACCATAGACCTGCAAGTGGGTCACCCCCGAGCTAGGGAGGCAAGGGATATCAAACAGGTATACCAAATCACAACAGATTATCAAACACAACTAAACACAAAACAGAAACACCCCATAGGATTAACACATTACATCAACTCATAAAAATGAGTTTGGTGAGGGTAAGGGAAAGACCTCTCAACTTAAAGGGGCTCACAATGAAAATGAAGATCTCAACACATGGCCTCAAGCCAAAATCACAAAACAACACAATCCACCAGAATCTCACACCAAATTGCATTGGCACTCTTGCCATATAGATACTCCTCCTCAAATGACAATAGGCCCTCAAGGCATAAGCACTTAAACACAAACTATGGGAGAGCCCCCAAGGATTATTTCTCTCCCCTACACATACTAGTTGAGCATTTCCTCCACTGGAGGTGCTCTCACCATGACAACCCAACCCAACATCAAATGCAAGAAGAAAACAACTCAATGCAAACAAGTTTTACAATCAAAATTTAAACATGGAAACATCATATAGCAAGGCAAGCAACAAGATAAGAGCCTACCTTCAAGGTCTTGGCAATGGAAGTGGAATTCTGGTGAAGAGCTCCTAGCCTTCCCAAGCTTTCCAATCCTTTTCAGCTTTTCTTTCCAACCTTCTCTAACTCCTCCAAAATTTTGTAAGGAAATCCAATTGTAAGAAGTCCCTAAAATGCAAGCAAAAACCATAGGATGGAAGAACCCCCATTCCTCTACAAGAGGGGCTATTATAGGCCCTCTAATTGGCATTGAGAGAATGAGGTGGTGACATTTGTCACCATCTCTTCCCTCCACCAAAGCCACTTGGAATAGAGAGAAGGTAAGAGGATGACAAGTGTCCTCCTCTCCCTTCACCTCCATCTCCACCTCATCCACTTGTGCTTCCACACAAGTGGGAGGGGGACAAATGGTGAGTTGGATTCCCACTCACCCTTCCACAAGACAATGGCCTTGAGTGGTGCTCCCACTCACTTGGGAGCTTGGAAGGACTCTTGGAGGCCTCCCTAGTCCTCCTTGGGAATACTTCCCAAAACATAGGGATGGGAGATGGGTTCTTCCCAAGGCAAGGCCCACCCTCATCTTCCCTTTTCCTATTTTCGTCACTTTGACTCAACCATGGGTTAGGGTGACCTAAGGTGAGTCAAAACTAGGGTTAGGTGGTCCAAGTTGACCCTAGACTCATGGTTGACAACCTAGGGTAACTTTTGGGACCCTAGGGGTCATGAAAGGGGTCAAAAAATCCACATAAAAATGGCCCAAATAATATAATAAAAATACCAATTGACATTAATCAATTAAAATTTTACAACACTTATCATTAATCAAAATAAGAAAGAGAGGGGATACTAAGGCTTAAAAATAATAATAATTAAAATTTAAACAAAGCACAATAAATCATCATGCAATTTCACACGTGATCCTTATCCCTCTTGGGAACGGATCGGCTTAACCGGGCATAACAGGGTGTGAATCCTCTACCTCTGATTTCCCGTGGCTAGGGAAAGTAAAACCTGCACATCTCGATCAAGTGTCAATTCTGTTAGGAAAATGATAGCTGAAGCAACTGGAATTAAATTCATGCAAACAATACAACAATATCCATCAATACATAAATCCAAATTAACTGCATATCCATCACATGTCAATTAATTCCAATCACCTAATCAACTAGAATCTCATAACAAAATAACATTTAATATAGATCCATATATCGAACCAAAGCATATCATCAATATGACTAAATCAAATCACATATATCAAATCAGTGAGATAAAACATCAAGTCTGCAATATGAAACATAGTCACTACTGAATAGCACAATGATCAAAATTTAGGAGGTAAAATAGTCAGCCTCACACTTCCAAAAGAAGCATTTGAAGGACTGAGGGATAGACTTGGTGTCTTCTCTCTTGACTCTCTAAACTAATTCAGCTCAAATCTTGGTCTCATGGGGAGCTTCTTTGCATAATATTCATCCATGTTGTGTCAGTTGGTACATTAATGTGATAAGTGATTACCAGCATTTATTTTTCTTGTAATCTCTTCTCATGTTACTGTAGCATTGTTATATATTGGTAGTTGGCATTTATTTGGTTGATACATTGATACATTGGTTCAGTGGTATATTCAGATGTTATCTCGATGCTTGATACTTGATCATTGATATATGTTGTGTATTTTGATGCTTTCAGTTGGTACTTGATGTTGGTGACAGTGGTGTTCTACTCAGATGACAATTCTCTTATCTCTAGTTTTGTTGTCTCTCATGTTTGGCATCTTCAGCTATTGTCCTTGTTTTGATATATGCTTATTTATATGGTACTGACATGCAGTTGTATTTCAGGCCATTCTAGATGTTTCATGCTCCATGGGACAATCATGGTATGATTTCCATTTTCTATTTTTGCTTTCTGTAGCATGTTGGCTTTTGGTTCCTGATATCTCATTGAGGCATTGGCACATTTATTTATCCCTTTGTCTTTGATGTAAAAAGGGGGAGAGAGAGTTGCGTTTTGCCCTCAAGGACAAAGGGGGAGTTTGATGCCCCATCTCAGTTGTGTTGTCCTTGATGACAAAATCACATACTCTACAGTATTGGTTTGTGGCACTTTCTATGATCACATATCAGTTGGCATGATCTCATATCAGCTGGCAGCAGTTGGCATGATCTCATATCAGCTAGCAGATATCAGTTGACAAAGGTATCTTTGATGTCAATCACATTGTGATAGTGATCTTATAGTGGGCTCTCAATTGGGCTCTCAATTGCATATGATCTTGTTTCAGTTGGTTCATGATGATATTATGGTAGTTGGTTGTTGATGTATTCAATTGCTATGATCCTTGATGTTATCTCATGCTATGTCATGCTATGATCCTTGATGTTATATTTTGATGTTACATTCACATGGTATTATGATGCATGTTGGCTAAGGTATGGTATATGGTATCCATGGTATCCTTGATTGGTTGAGGCATGCTCTTCAGTTGTATTGGTTTCAGTGAGTTGCATTTCAGTGGGTTGTAGCACTTTCTATGCTCTACAGGTGCATGTTGGTTGTAACAATCTTTGGTTGCCTTGGTATGCAAGTTCAGTGGTTTTATGATTGGCATTATAGTGGACTTATACTTGTATCAGTTTGTATTAGTTTCTTTTCAATCTTATTCAAATTGGTATTATGACATGAGACAATGCAAGGATATGCCAGAGACTTAAAGTCTTAATTTTACATGTCATTTTTTATGTGATTAAAGTCACTAGAGAGGCATCATATTAAGTATCTTTATTTGATAAAGGTTATTTGTTTTGTTTTGGTTTGAAATTCAAAGGCTTTTATCAGGCCACTTAAGAATTAGTTAACCTGATCAGCAGGTTGTCAACACTCTTATCAAGTCAAAAGGTTATAATTTTATATTGTTGGTCACCTGTTTCTTTTAGGGTAAACTTGTGCTCACGGTGACCATGGCATATCAGGCAAAAAGAGTGTTTTGTTGATCATTTCATAATGTCGACACTTAGAGATATGAAACACTTGACTTAGGGTTTCATCATTTTACAAAGGTTTTTTTTTAAGATTCTGTATCATGATGGGGATTTTGGTGATATGACAATGCTTGGTTCAGTTGAGTCAAAGGTGAAGCTGGACAATTAGTTTTAAGCTCACAGTCTACTCGATAGTTTCTTTCTAAGGCATAAAAGACATATCAAAACAAGTGATATTCTTCCTTTTGGGTGCTTGAAGAAGTTTTCTATTTTGGTCTCTTAAAAATGAAAAATGGGTAGAAGATCTTAAAAATGAAAATGGTTTCTATTTTAGTCCTCTGTCTATGAAATACAAGGAAAAACTGTATAAATTTTGTTGCTCTTTTCGAGCTATGACAGTCTACTCTTTGAAGTGGTGTATTTGACTTTATCATGAGCTTGGGATTGCCATTATAAGTTGAAGAATAGTTAGGGTTTTGTGAATGGCTATACAGTTTCTAAACTATGGCAAAGGGTTTGCAAGTGTTTGATACACCCATGGTTAGGGTTTGAAAGATTTACTCTACCCTAGGCTTTCTTGCACGGGCATTGAGGATAGTTTGATGATGCTCTGTTTTGGTATGGTTATGAGTTGTTATTTATTTCATTGAGTAGTTTGAACATTATATGTTATCACTGTGGTTAAAGAGTTATTATTGTTAAAAGATTCAAAGACATTGTAACATGTTCTACATGGGTCTATTTGACCATACTCCTTTGATAGTTACTTATGTAGTTGAAAACTGTTTGAGGCAGTTGAAGAGATTCATCTACAGACACAAACTATTTCATGAGAGAGAAGGTTTTGTGAAAATGTATAAAAAGCCATGTAATGTAAACACCTGATATGGTGTTGATGATATTGTATCTTACATTATCATTAAGACAATACTAGTTTGTTGTAATGCAAAACATTTTTGAGTTGATGTGCACAGTTTTGGTTATGTGATTCTTGAGGTCTCTAAATTCAATGAGACAATCAAGAACTAAGCTGTAGTGAACAGAGAAACCCTCTGTATTGTATATCTTTATTTCATTCTTGAAGATGATATAAGATCATGTCAGGAGACACGGTTTGACCTAATTCTAGTGAGGCTGATGTATTTCTAGTGAGGCTTGTTTTGCCAGTGAGGCTTGTGTTGCTAGTGAGGCTTATGTTCCCAGTGAGGCAGTGATAAAAGTCAATGAGACATTTTTCTGTAGCCAGTGAGGCATGATTTTTGAATAAGCTAGTGAGGTATTTAGTGAGTGGTTTTTCTACCCCAAGAGGGTTTTCCACTCCTGAAATCTATTTTATGGTCTCATTTGTTGCATGATTTATTTGTTCATTATACTTGTTTGTTCAGTTCTTTAATGCACATTCTCTTGCATTGATAAAAGCTCAAATCAACATTTTCTTCTGTTGGTTAAGTTTGAAAATAAAAGTGAATAAAGTGGTTTGTTTTCTACAACACTGATTCACCCCCCCCCCTCTCAATGTTGTCAAGTACTCCAAAAGACCTCTCCATATTCTTTCTCCAAATTTTCCTTTAAAATTGATTGCCTGCTATCTATAACCCCCTTTGTTTCACCATGGCAATTGTCTTCTTCCATTCACCTCTTCTCTCCCTTGCTTCCCTACTACTTGAAAATCTAGTTCCTTGAGTGGAATTTGATAGCAAGACATCTCCTAATTTTAAAATGCTGCATCTTAATGCCCATTAAATATTTTATTAGTGATGTAGGTAGAGTGAATTTAATGTAGAGGAAAGCTTCTTACCAATTGTGTAGAGTTAAGATTACTGGATGTGTATTATTTGTAAATTTGGGGTGAATTTTTTTCCTAATGTGGAGGTTTAGCATGTTATGTAGATTTTTCACAAACAACCAATGCATATCCACCTTTAAGAGATTTAAATCTAGGATAAGGTTTTAGTGAGTATTTATTGTAACTAGGGCAGTAACCTAAACAAGTGTAACAAATATCTAGTCTATGTATTGGGCCATGAACTTTACTCATGTTAAATCCATCTAATTATTCTTTATTTGAGGACATGCCTCTTTACACATTGCCATTTTCACAAGCATTAAATTTTCACTCACATTAAATATATCACATTTGATGAGGGTGTACTTATAAGCACAAAAATCATGTACATCCTCTATGAGGACCCCTATTATGATATATGATCCTTGTCACATACATGTAAGCATGAAATAATGTCCTCGAAGTAGCAAACATCTTGGTAACATGTCATTTCTTTCATCTTGTGTTGTTTCCCCTTTATCGTTTTCTATGTCTCTTTGTTGTTAATGCTTTTCAACACTTTTGCGACACTTGTTGATTTTTGTTTTCTGAGCTTTCAACCCTATTCCTAAGCCTTGTATGCATCTTGTAGGTGATTTTTCACCTTTCCCCTATGTTTTTCATCTTCTCCACCCCCTAGAATCCTTCTAGAGGTCCCCTGAAGCCATCTTCCACTTTCAGTTTTCAGTTTCACTCAACCAATCCAAATCTCCCCCTATTATTTCTAGATCTCCCACCGGGAGATCCTACTTTGCAAGTGGAGATTTGGATTCTTGCACATGATTGACCTATTTCTAGAGGTAGATCCCCTCCTTTTCATCTCCTCTACCATCTCCCATCATGCATTTTCACCCAGACCCCTTTCTTTCTAGATCTCCCGCTGGGTGACCCTCATAAATCAGAATCTCCCCCAGGGCGACCCAGGGTCACCCCCAGGGAGACCCATGGGAGACCCTACTAGTGAAAGGGGTGACCCATGGGTGAGCCAACATATTTCCAGCCACAGAAAAAACTCAAGTTTCTAACTTGAAATAACTTTGTTTTCGCCTATTTTTCTTCCAGTTCGCATGATTTTTGATGCCTAATTTGGAGTTGACTATTTCATGCACCCACACATGCATAATTAGCTCCATTTGATCTAAAATTAACAATTCATTGTCTTCCATGCATTCTTCTAACTCCATTTCTTCTTCAGTGATAAACTATTATTGCATTATCACTCCCTAATTCATTGAGTTCACTGGGTAATCAATCAAATTCACTCCCCAATCAATCCTTGTTAACTCTTCAATCAATTGAGTTAACTTATCAATCAATTCCACCTCTAATCCCTTATTCTAACCTATAAATACCCCCTCCCTCAAGCACAAAGGGAGATTCATTGTGCACACAACTCTTGGTAAGTTTTTGCTCTCCAATCAGCATTCTCATGCTCACACAAGATGAAGTTACCTTTTATTTGTTTATTGTTTATCAAAATTTCACATAAATCTCTTCAAGCATCCTTATGCTGCTTCAATCAAGCCATCATGCTCATCAACAGCTCTCATTGAACTCATTTCACAACTCTTCTAAAGCTTCTTTCACTTCTTTTTGTTGTCTTGCCACCAAGAGGTACTCTTCCCACTGCTTCAAGAGGATACGAGGTTGCCATCAAGGATCTCTATGTTGGAAACAAGGCAGATAACTAAGAGGGGGGTGAATCAGTTATCTTAAAACTTTTCTTACTTTGACTTTCTTAACATTCAGTAATATATCAAAACATGAAAGCATAAGCAACTATAAGAACAAAAATGAAATTAACACACATAACACAAGGATTTTTATGTGGAAACCCTGTTAAGGGAAAAACCACGAGGTGACTAACCCAAGATTGTATTCTCTGTTAAAAGAATAGAAGAGTACAAAATGGTACTTGCTAGTTAGGGCTCACTGCCTACTAGAGACTTGTAGATAATACCAATGTGTTTGAACTGATGAACAACATCTACATATGCATAAATTTAGTTCCGGTTAGGCTCGGTATAGTGATCTAGCACATTTCATTCTTCTTCTTCTTAGTATCACTATTCTATCACATTCTGAGCTAGGATTACTGTCTTCTTACTTTTCTCTATTTTTCTTCACACTTCTATCAAACATCCATCATTACTACTCCTTCACAAGATTGAATCCATCAGGTATATATATCTGCATCAAGGATTTCCAAAAACTTTCTAGTCGGCAACAAAAACACTTAGGATATTTGCAAGTTACTGTTCTTTTGGCTGAATCCATACTTGATTGATGATGTGCACCAAAAACTTAGGTATAGAAGTCATTAATCATGTTGGCTAACAATGTATAATGCCACAAATTGCTTGATCAACACATTTTACATATCCGGATTGAAGTCTGATACTCTGTCGATCAGTTCTTCCTCTGTCTGCTCTACCTGACTGGGGCCTAACACTCAGATGCTCATAACTTTTTCATGATTTATCACCAGAGGCTAAATCTCTGGAATACAATAGTCATGATACCCCTTTTGACCCACAACTTACTGAGTTACACCATCTGAGAGATCCGGACCTGATTGTCGAACCATGTTACATACTCTGTTCTTGTCCACTGGACCAAAACAATCTTCAATCTGACTTCTGGTAAAGGCATATAATGTACTACAGATGTATGGGATAGACTTTGTTGCCATCAATGACAACACTTATGAAGCCACACAATGTCTCTTGCCAACAATCTCCCCCTTTGGCATTGATGGCAACACTTAGTGAAAAATGGTTAAGTGTCGCAGTAACTCCCCCTTTTGTTGTACTCTTACTAGAGCTCCCCCTTTCCTAGATTCCTCATTTTTCACTACTCTTCACTCCCCCTTTGAGATCAATGGCAAAGGGTGGAATCCGCATACCAAAATTGTACAAAAAACTATTATATACATGGCCGCATATGTATATACAAATCATATGTTATACTTACATATACTTAAGTATATCTGCAAAGGTTGTCTTCAACTATACAATCTTTGTGGCCCAACCCCTCTTCATTCTATCCAAAATGGAGATGTGTCCACTTAACAAAAATGCATATGCTTCTGCCCTCTTCAAATCTGTTGAATTATTGGTCCGGGCTGTACTTTGAGCATCTGTTAAAGCATCATGTAATACCTCTAACTTAGGGAGGATTATTCCCCTAAGTTCACCCATTCTATCCATCAGACGCCTCTTCTCCTTAACCAATTTCTTTACTTCATTTATGATAACAATAGCTTGACATTCTTGGTTTACCAGTGAGATAGTAAGAGGATCAAACTTTTGAGATAGGTTTGTCAATTTTTCTTCTTGTTATTTTATCTTCTTCTCAATGTCCTCTGTAACTCATGGCCAAGATAAACAAAATTTATATATATCTCCTCCATCTTTAAGAGCATATTCAATGCTCTTTATGCCAATGTCTAAGGTTCTTCTGTCATTGTTAATTAGTCCTTGTACTTCACTGAATCATTTTCCAAAGAACTCGTTCCAGACCTTAGTTTCTTCTAATTTTTCTAAAGATTCAAAATGAGAATTGATAGAGTTAACCAAGTTTTTCAAATTACCGGATGGAGAGGCAAATGCATCCTTCTGATATGTGGGCATGATCTTCTCTAGTATTCCGGATGTAATATTCAACAGGTCATTGTCCTCCATATGAGATTTTAGAAGTTTTTCTTTTGCTTTGGCCTGAGCAAAAGATGTTATCTTCATTATCTGAACTGGAGAGAGAGAGTCCAGATTCAGTGGCCCTTGAATCAACTTAGGTTCATCTAGCTCCATCATTTCTTTGTCTAATAAATTCTGTACTGTCTCTGCAGTGTCTCTTGTTAGGGATTCAGACCTCTTCCCTTTAGAGGTGTCCAGACTGGCTGGTTTGGATGTGTACACACCATCCTTTACTACTTGTTCTTCTTCCTCATTTGCCTTATCTTCTTGATTCTCCTTCTCTTCTTTTCTTCCTTCCTCTACTTCTCCAGTGACTGGAAGATTTGTCTTGGCAATAGTGGGATCCAGAGGAGTGACATCCTTTTCCTTGTGAATTTGTTCTGGAACTGAAGAGTCTAATGCCTCAGATGGCTCTTCATCAATTTTCTTTAATCCTTTAACATCCTTGTCAGAGAATTGTTCATTGATTTCTTTTAATCCTTCAACATCCATGGTAGAAGCCTCTTCATCTTCTTCCTCTACAATGGGAAGATTAAACCTGTTTAGGGCTTTCCAGAGAATTTCTTTTGTTTCATCAGCTATTTGATCAGTTTCTCCAAGCATGAGTTTATTCATTCAGGACTTGCTCTAGAAATCATCTTTACAATCCATGAAAACCATGTCCATTTGTTTTGGAGTGATATAAGGACATAGCTGTATCACTATCTACTCTCGGATCTCTAAGTCTTTTGCCTTTGCATTCTCTTTTCTTAGCTCCAATACTTCTTCTAGGCTCTTAGGAATTAATGAAATTATTTCAATGAATGCTTTGTTATAGATATTCAAATACCTGACAGTTGCCTCCTCAAGTATTTTCTTGTCTACATCATTGTATTCATCATAAAATTGTATCACCGACTATAAGTTTCCATCCATAGTGATTGCTTTGATGATGTCTTCAATTGAGAGAGTGGGTTTCTCAACAAATTCCTCTATTTTCTCTTCGTCATTTCTACTATCAAAGAACTTCCCAGAAGTTCTTTTCTTCTTCATTTTCCTGATTTCGTTATCTGATTCTGTCTCTTCATCATCCTTTTGTCTCACATATGTTCTTGTGGCCTTGGTCTTCATTCTCTTTTCTCCTTTAGCAGATGGCTTGACTTCCAGTTTGGTGGTTCTTGAGTTTTTAGGAGTAATAGGAGCAAAACTCCTAGAAGATCTTGTCTGGGAGGAGGCTTCCACCGAAACACTTTTCTTCTTTGCTTCTTGCCTTTCTTTTTTTTTTCTCTAATAGCATCTACTGCTTCTTATGTTATGCCAAACCTTTTGGCAAGTTCTTCAACTTCCTTCCTCACTTTTCTCTTGATCTCAAGCCCCCTTAATTCAACATGTATTTTTATTCTTATCTCATCAAAGGTGCCAAACCTTTCTGCTTCAGTGTCCTTGGGTTGCCTTAGGAAGTGCTGAACATGAACCTCCAATATATTTTCATCAACCTCATATCCCATGAGCATTACCCACACAATTCTTGGCTCAACTACCTCCATTAGGCATTGATCTGTGTCAACCATGAAGCAAACTGTGTCTTTGTATTTCTCAACTATTGACTTTGGTATTCTTTCTCTGGCATGCATCATGCTTTGGAAACTCTTGAAGTAACCCCAGAGAGTTGTGTTTTGGGCTTGAGCATCACCAAGTCCATATATGTAATCTCTGATTTGAATTGCAATAGGTTTATCACTTCGCCAGACCCAACCCTTTGATCCAGGTAGCTCATTCATATAGTAGAAAAATAGGCACAATATTAGACTGCCATATTTGAAAGAATTTTTCTTATCTTTCTTGATCTTCTACAAATTTTCCATCAATTGATTCAATAGAAGCTTACACAGATCATAATCTGCATTTTCCTTCAGCATCTAATATGCAACATAGATTGTTGTACCAGACATAGAATTTTCCCTACTTGAATGGTAGATTTTGCAACCAATTATCATTAATGCAAACTTGACATCTAGATCCATGATGTCATCTATAGTCATTGCTCTCTTTTCATATTTTAATCTGGTGGCTTCAGTTACCATTTGGTTCTTTACAGATTTGAGTGCAAGCACCCCACCAATTGAATGTAGTTCGGTCACAGCCTTGATGGCATCTTTGGTTATCTTGAATGGGCTCATTAGCCACATAAAGTTATCATGCATCCTACTCAGAACATACCGGACCCATTCGTCTTCTGCAAAGGACGGGAAATGTATGCAATGTTTAAAGTGCTTGTCCTTTAGAGTCTTGAATTCAGGTTTGAGGTCAAAATTCTCATCTATTAACTATTTGTGATAAATATCGATCAATTTTGAGTCTCCAAAATCTTCAATGTTTGCATGAATATAAACCCTAATTCTTCTACATGCAAAACACCATGTGGAATACTGGAAAACGCAGCCAAGGGATCAACTTCTAGAGACTTGTAAGGGTGTTTCTTGAATTTTAGTATCAGCCTTTCAGAGATATTGACAACCATCGGAGTAGCCATTCTAATTGACAAAATTTGAAGAGATTTGCAAAAAGAAATACCTTGTTGCACCTTAGGGTTTGTTGCAACAGTCGGATTGAAATTCTGATTGACAACTTGAATGTTCTATAGGATCTCTTCTCAGAGCTCTTCTCTCTTCTTCATTTTGAATGCAAAGTGTGATAAATGGTGAATGAAGACCCTTTTATCCTTCCGCAAAACCTAATTTGTCATTGTAATAAATGCACAACCTTTTAAGTCATCCAGTTACCCTATTTCTCAAGCAATCTTTTCATGAATCATCTTGCGAATCTTCAACCTAGTATCTTAGTGAGTTGATAACGCATATCTACCTTATAAACATGCCTCTAGATCCGCAGATCATAATATTGTATTTTCAGATCATACTAGATAAATTTGTATTGCTCTGTTAACACTGGATGGTTTCTAGAACCGGATCTACTCAAGTGGTCATAAACCCTTTTGAATCTTCATGCGGACCTCTCATATTCTGACTAAAAGCTCTTTGCATGATTCTCTAGGAACCCTTTAATCCACAACATCAGATGTTTACTCAATGTGCCAAATTCAGGCACTTACAACTTGGCTGGGGGAATTTTGATCTTCTTTTGCTACTCCCCCTGTGCCAGAGCTCGCCCTTGTAATTTCTGGAGGGATTATTAGCACCAGATTCTGATGCAGACCCATCACCAAAGTTCATCACATTCTTCTTTGTCCAAATCTTGTTCATTTCCTTCTTAACCTCATCCGCATTCATTTTACCTTTGCCTTTGTCTTGTTTCTGATCATGTTTCACCGGACCTTTTCCATTTTGATTTCTGCTCTTGTAGAATCTAGCTATATGACCGGATCCATTGCAATTGTAACACAACATTTCTTGGCTTATTTGAATGATAGCCTCTTGATCTGCACTCATTAGCCATATGTCCAATTCTATTGCATGCAAAGCATCTACCATTGAAAGAGTTATTCATTTGCATATTTCTACATTCATGAGATTTGTGACCATACCTTTTGCAACTAAAACAATGACCAGAGAAGGATGGATTGTTCTGATTCATTTTGTTCCTGCACCGAGTTGCTTTATGACCAAATTTGTTGCAATTGAAGCAGTATCCATTGAAAGATGGATATCTTTGAGCATTTGGTTTCCTTACCGGAGGTCTTCTAGGCCTATTTCTTTGACTTTCTGATCCAAAGTTCTTTTGACTAGATCCAGAGCTTTCACCTTTCTCATATTCCAAGCCACGTTTATCATCTACCCTCTTTTGACTTTCAATAAGAACTTCAAGTTGGGTTGAGCTTATCTTGAATTTTTCTTTGTATTCAGTTGTAGATTGAAGATCTTGTTTAAGAGTGTTAATCTGGCTCTCAAGTTGTTCTTCATTGTATCTGGCTTCTTCAAGATCAGATTCAAGATGTCTGATTATTCTATCCATTTTTTGACAGTCCTCTATTTTCTCCTTGAGGGATTATTTTAGGTTATCTTCAGTCTTTCTCTTCTCTTCAATTTCTTGGGTGAATTTCATAACCCCTGATTCCATTTCATGTCTTATCATAATGACTTATTTTGATAGCTTCTCACATAGCTTAGTTTTCTCATTTAGATCTTCATCCATATTATTGGCTTCATTCTGATTTGCTAATTTTTGAAGTAGTTCCTTTATCTTTTTCATAGAATTACTGAGTTTTTCTTTCAGCTCAATGATGAAATCATTAGCTTCCTTAAGTCGCTCTCTCAAATTATTGACCTAAGAGTGGGATTGTTCAAGATCATCTAGGGCAGACTGAAGTTGTTCTTTCATACCATATGCATCCATTGAAATTCCCAGATCCTCCTCAAGCTGTTAGGCTTTTTCTGAGGAATCCAGCTCTGGTACAAATTGTTGGAAACAAGGCAGATAACTGAGAGGGGGGTTGAATCAATTATCTTAAAACTTTTCTTACTTTGACTTTCTTAACATTCAGTCCTATATCAAAACATGAAGGCATAATCAACTATAAGAACTAAAATGAAATTAACACACATAACAAAAGGATTTTTATGTGGAAACCATGTTAAAGGAAAAACCACGAGGTGACTAACCCAAGATTGTATTCTCTGTTAAAAGAATAGAAGAGTACAGAATGACACTTGCCAGTTAGGGCTCACTGCCTGAGCACACTACTCACAAGAGGTTCACTACCTACTAGAGACTTACAGATAATACCACTGTGTTTGAACTGATGAACATCATCTACATATGCAAAAATTCATTTCCAGTTAGGCTCAGTATACTGATCTAGCACATTTCATTCTTCTTCTGCTTAGTATCACTTTTCTGTCACATTCTAAGCTTGGATTCTGTCTTCTCACTTTTCTCTTCTTTTCTTCACACTTCTAAGAAACATCCATCATTACTACTCCTTCACAAGCTTGAATCCATCGGGTATATATATCCGCATCAAGGATTTCCAACAACTTTCTAGTCGGAAACAAAAACACTTAGGATATTTGCAAGTTATTGTTCTGTCAGCTAAATCCATACTTGATTGATGATGTTGTCATGCCCACATTTTCCATGTGGTCACAACACACATCGCACGTGTCATAGCCACATCTGTCATGTGGTTATGACACGACATGTGGTCACAACACACATTGCACGTGTCATAGCCACATCTGTCATGTGGTTATGACACGAGATATGAAAAACTTTTCTCACACTATCCTAAAAACCCCTTCGCATGCGTAAGCATGCTCGGCGATGTTCTCTCATGGCGAAACACTACAATTTTCGGTGGGATATAAGTACAATTGCGTGCAACCAGACGCATATAGATCAACAAGAGGGTCTTTACGACGCCGTTAACGTCATTGCAAGAGTGAGATTACCATAGTTCCTGAATCTAAATCTCAGCAAACTCCGGCAGCATAACGCCTTACGGCGTTAGTGGGAATTACGCAGCACTCATTTACGCACGTGGTTCGCTGATAGATTAACAACTTCCCACGACGCCTTGTTCTGACTAAACCGACTAGTGATCTCCCTATTTAGTCAATTTTCAGCAAGGCACGGTTGTCTGTCTCCTCTCTTGTTTCCTGAAACATACTCCTCCTACGACTTAGCATTCTCAACAAGGCGGTTTGTTTGCTCTCTCTTCCCTTTTCTCTGGGTCTTAATTTTGATTGTATTTTTATCGCGCTCACCTTAACTATTTCTGTGATAATTTAGTTTGTTTATATTTCGGTCTCTCTCTCTTTCATTTTCCTTTCTTCATATTGGGCATCAATCAGGGTTATCACTGTTTCTATTGTTGATATTAAACCTAACTTCAGGATGGTCTAGGTCACATAGACTGGTTTACTACTTCGCTGGACTCAGTCTCCTAGTCTTCTCCGATCACGGTATCTCCTCTTTGTTTGTATTAATTAATCTTGTTCCTAAGCAGATTTAGCAGAAGGGTCCATCAACTTAGTTCTCTTATCCCATGTGGGAAATGTCGCGCATTTTCTCCTCTGTGTTTTCCAATGTTAGTTTTTCTTCTTCGGACTCTCTTACAGGTTTACTTATGAGGTCGTTTACTACAGTTGGGATTAAAATGGCCACATGGAATGTCTGTGATGGCTTCTTAAGTTTATTTCCAGTGATCTTTTAAGCAAGGTGACGTGTAATTTTCCTCTTCATTTTCCTAGTTATTGACATTATGTTGGTAGTGGAAACTTCCGAGAAACTCTTTCCAGAGTATTACGGAATAGTCCTTTACGTTCACTTTAAATTATAATTTTATTTTCTCTTATTTATACTTACTGTTGTTATTCTTACTACTAATTAATATTAATACTCTTAGTGTGAATCGTATACCATTGTTAATAGATATAGGAGGCTCTCCTCTTTATAAAACCCTGATCATGGAAACATAACTTCTTTGGTTGTTGTGTTCAACACTTAAATAAACCTAACTGTGAAAATATATTTTGTTTTTAATTAATTTGCACATCTCCTTGTTATGAATGATAGAGAGGGCCTCATAAAATGGCCCAAGACACCTCTTCTATGTATATATATACCATATATATAAATATATATATGTAATATATATATACATATAGAACTATATAACTAACTATATCTATATTTATTTACAATTCCCCTTCAAAACATAATATATATATATATGTATTTTTTTTTTTGTTTTGTTATTTAATGAATCAGGCATATATATATATATATGACATTTATTATGCCAACATATATATATATATATATATAAATATATATATTTTTGCTTTGTTATTTAAATGATCCATTGCATGTATGTTAGGGCTAAATAGCCCTAACATTTTTTTTTTTACTTAACATTTTATGTTTTGTTGTGCAGGGGACTGGCGGTAGGGGTCGGCCGCACAGAGGGACAGAGGCTGCAAGAGACAGCGGCGGCGAAGCGCTGCTGTGGGCGGAGTTAAGAGCTCCGCGGGGGTTTAAACGGCAGGGGGATGTGGGGAGGGGCGGAGCCCCACCCACATCCCACGATGTGGGGTGTGGGTGGGGCTCCGCCCCTCCCCACACCTCTATGTTTAATATATAGGGACTGCGGTGGGGATTACTCCCCACCGCCCAACATACACAAAGCTTCAACTGTGTTTTCAACACAGCGTTCTCAAATGACGCCAGTCTTAAAATGAGATCCATTTTTATTGCATTCGATGATACTAAAACATCAATAATATTTATATATATATATATCTATATATATATATGTATATATTTATTTAAGTCTCTTTAAATCTGTAAATCTTGTTTTTGTTTTACTACACAATTTATTCAGTTACTATTATTCTATTTAAATATATATATATATATATATATATATGTATATATATATATTTATATATATGCAAATGTATATATATATTTTATTACCATTCAAATTTGTCCATTACAATTAAATAGTTAGTTTCTCATATTCGGTAAAAAAAAATGGTAATTAAATAACAACTAATATATTTACATATATATATATATATATAGCGATATATATTCCATTTTCATAAAACATTTAAGTTTCTTAAATTAATGAATAGAAATATATACATGCTAGATTTCCTCTAATCTTTGCAAATTAACTGAAACCACTATATATGAAGAATAAACTTAAACATTTAAAATTGTCTTTTCCATTAGAACAATGAACCATAAAACTAACATTTCAACTAGTTAAGCAATTCCAAACTTTCAATTACGTAAACAAACTCAGATTAGATTGCAAATAAGAGATGAACTCTTCCTTTCATTAACATATTAAACACTATTTTTAAAAAGGTTTCCAAAACAACATAACTTGAAAACCACATTCATATTCCAGAAAAGATAACTCTTCCACTACATAAAGCAAGAGATTATTTTAAACCCTGGATACAAACAACTAACTTCCCAGATATGAATTTCCTTCTCCCAAACAATATACAACTGATAGCTTGTGACAACCAAGTAAAAGTCCATCAATAACAAGATCAGGGAGGTGATTTCCTTCACTCCCAGGGTAACAATAAATTACAGCAATAACAAGAGAGGTGCTCCCTCCTCAACTCTTATGAAATGACCCAGGCCTAATTCTCATGACAAAGAAGAATAAGCTGTTTCTTCATAAATATCCAACCAGAAGCTCCAAGAGAAAACCTGCGTATCAAAGACAAACAAAGAAGAAAACACCACTCATCTAGCTCTCCTCCCTTCCGTAGACCCGCAAGAGGATCACCCCTGAGCTAGGGAGACCATACTCACACCTGGGTAACTCAAGCACTTCACAACAGTAACAACAACAATCCCAAAGCACACAAACACCCGTGGGTAATTTACACAACACGAAAACTCATTTACAGTGAGTTTCATAAGGGGCAGGAGAGTGGACACACTCGACTCCAGAGTGTCACCCTGACAGATAAGTTAACCAATACAATTTCTCTTGGTCTCAAACCAAGTTTGATCACAAATTTTTAAGAAATCTGTATTTGACTCTCAAGTCAAAGATACAGTCACAGATACATGCCCTCAAGGCTTTCAACATCCCAAAAGATGGAAACAGGTATGCACCCGAGGAGGATCTCTCCTCCCCTACCCCAAACTTGATGAGCATTTCTCCCAAGTGGGAGAAGCTCTGTCAAACAACCCGACAATAAACCCCACAAAAAATAAATCTAAACACAAATTCACACACTTTACATACACATTCAACAAAGGTAAAAATCAAACCAACCTTACAAAGCCCTCCTGGAATGAAGCTGTTGCAGAGTCCACAGAGTTCTCTTCCAACCTTAGCCACCAACTCCCTCTCCCTTCTCTCTTCTGCAAGCTAACTTTTCTATTTTTATTTTTTTATTTTTTTTATTTTTTGGTGAAGCAGAATGAAAGTTTTCCCCAAAATTCAACTAACTCCCTCTCATCCTAAAATTGGAAACAAATAACCAAATTCTTTTCAGTTTTGAGGAATGGGGAGGTGACACTTGTCACCTTCTCACTCTCCCCCAAAACCACTATTCTGCCCTGGTGGCTTATGTCACTCACCCTTCCCAAGAGTACTCCTTATTCCTCTCCTCATGTGATTCCTCTTACGCATGGGAGAAATAAAAGGAGTTAATGGGGAAGAAGACAGGTGACCCATGCCCCTTCTTCCCTTCTTCACATGGGTGTCCCCACAGCACATGGGGGAATCTCACTATGGAAGGGGTGACTTTAAGTCAATCCTTCAATAATGGATGGCATCTCTTACCTTGGGGAATGTAGAGGGGATGGGTTGGGTGTTGGTACAACCCATCATGTCCCCTCCTACCTCCAATTTTCGCCACTTAACTTCAGGGGGAAGTTAAGATGACTAGATGGAGGTTACTCAAGGGTTACCCATGCCAAATGGGCCCCTGGACCCATGGGGTATAACCAGGGTCAACTTTAACCCATACAAGACACCCCTGGTCAAGGTAAAGCACAAGAAAAGGCCTCATAAATTTAAATTAAATAAGGAAATTCAATTTCAATCCTTTTTACAACACAAATTATAAAATAATGTTACATGAGGGTAACCTAACCCACTCGACCATACGAAAGACCACATTACATCATTACATCAAACACAAAGAGATCTTGGTTCCTCGTGGAATCAAATCGGCTTAACAGGGAATAACAAATAACAAGGTGTGGAATGATCTCCAAATTCTGTGGTTCGATTAGTAATTCCTGCACACTAAATTACAAGATCAATAACCACATAAAATCATCATAGCCGAAGCAACTAAAAACATGCATTATCATGACATAGTACTAATTAACATAAATGAAATCATATTACAATTTTCCATCATCACCTAATTAATGTCTTTCTGAAATGTAAACTTATCCAAACATCACCCAATTAGTTTTTCTGAAATCATAATAAAGTTTAATAGTTTGACAATTCCGGGAACTGCTATCCCACAAATATAAAAATAACAATAACAGTAATGTAAATAGTCATAACAACAGAAGTAAAAAGGGCGGTCCTCACAGATGTGCACCAAAAAATTAGGTATAGAATTCATTAATCATGTCGGCCAACAATGTATAATGCCACAAATTTCTTGATCAACACCTTTTGCATATCTGGATTGAAGTCTGATACTCTATCGGTCAGTTCTTCCTCTATCTGCTCTGCCTGACTAGGACCCAACACTCAGATGCTCATAACTTTTTCATGCTTTATCACCGGAGGCTAAATCTCTGGAATACAATAGTCATGATACCCCTTTTGACTTGTCCAAGTCTGTAACTTACTGAGTTACACCATCTGAGAGATCCAGACCTGATTGTCAGACCATGTTACATACTCTGTTCTTGTCCACCAGACCAAAACAATCTTCAATCTGACTTCCGGTAAAGGCATATTATGCACTGTAGATGTATGGGATAGACTTTGTTGCCATCAATGACAACACTTATGAAGCCACACAATGTCTCTTGCCAACACTCTAAGAGTAGTGGAGGCTCACAAGTCTTCTTTATTTTAGGTTCCTCTAGGGTTTTTGTTAATTGGTAGTAATTAGAAAATTGAAATTGCTCTTGGGATTGGTAATTTATTGCTTGTTCCTTGATAGTTAGATCTAGTATTTTAGAGTAATTTACATTCATAGTTTAATTCAATTACTTGCAATTTCCTTTGCAAGATTAAATCATTTCAAAACATTCAAAAACCCTAAAAACATAGAATAACTGCATTAGATAAAATTCATTCTAGTTGCATTCATATTTCTTTCTTAGATTAAAAAGCATCTTTATTTCTAAAAATACCAGAAAAAAGCACAAAACCAATTTTTGCATTCATGTAGTTGCATTCATAAAATATCAAGAAAAGAACAAAAACATTAGGCACTTAGATAAATTGTAAAACCCTTGATACCATCACAAGGTCAACCATAGTCAACTATTTGGTCAAACCCTTGATACTATCACAAGGTCAACAAAAGTCAACATGCAACTAAAACCTTAGGTCAACCCAAAACCCTAGGTCTAGTCAAGGTTAGCCAACATATGCTTATCTCTTGTCTCGGCTCACAAATGTGCCTAGGATTAAGAGGTGAGTGGGTAAGGGCAATTTAGATTGAGGAAATCCATCCAAAACCACAAGAAGTTCCATTTGTCTTACAACAGCTAGAGACATTTAGACAACTTCAAATACAATGAGCAATCATTCAATGAATTGAAAGACAAGCCATCAACGAAAGTAACAGCTTACCCACACAAAGGTGGAACAACAAAAACCCTAATAGAAAAAGAGTAACTAGTGGCCCTTCAGGTCATACAATTATCTCTACAACAACAATCATTGAATGAAATATCTACATTAGCACACAACAACAAAGGCCCTAGGATGTATCGACCCCTCTCTGCGAAGTCCAGCTCTCTAGCGAGCTAGACCACCACCGTGTGTTGCCTCCCCTCAACTGGCTACTTCCATGAGAGAGAGTGTTGTGGTAGTTTTCCCCGTGGTAAGGAGGGAAGGGTCCATGTGCGTGCCGAAATTTGACTCAACAGCCCTAGGCAACGAAGGTCATGATTTTAAGCATACAATACTCCACCCAACACACTCAGAACAACAAATTTAAACTAATGAGAACAACTATGATTTACATGGGGAAAACCCTTTCAGGAGAAAAAACCCACTTGAAAAAGAAGCTCAATATATTATTCAAAAATCTCAACAAATTACAATATACTTGCAAGGAAAGCTTTCACAGGAGTGTCGCCAACTAGAGATCTGGAGACAACTCAACATCTATCATACTCTAACACACAACCTTTATCTCAAGCACTTGATACATAAGAGATACAATACAGGAAACTATCAATAGTAGATCAAGGGTGAACGAAACTCTCCATGACCAATCTAGTAGAGACCTCCTCTTGTCTCGATTGGTCTCATTCATGCTTTTAGTGTCAATTTATTTCCTTGTTGTGTATTTCATTGCATGGTGCTATATTGATTGTTTGAAATGGTCATATCCTTAGTTGTTATTACTGTCAAAGGGTTTTAAAGATTTCTAAATTTTTAAATTTTTCTTCCGCCTATAAGTTTGGAGGGAATAGTTTTTACACCCGATAGGTTCTATCTATACTCTTGAACTGAGGTGGAAGTATTGCTCCCACTAAGGCATTAACTCCTTGGTCATGAGAAGTGATTGATACAATAAATAGCTTAGTGGAGGGCATGAAAGAGGATTCAAAAGATAAAAATAAATCTTTTCTTGAAGCCCTCAACCTGCAAGATGCTGAAACTCTAACCCAAAATGCTTGTTTCGAGGTCGGAGAGGAGCTCAGGATATTCAGAACTAGAGGTAAACTCACCCATGGAGGAGGAGAAAAGAATAGTCAAGAGGAGGAAAAAGGTAAGCCCCCCTGGTGCCTCATAAAATGGTCTTGTGCCCTAACTTAGAAATGGAGCATGCTATTAGAAATGAGGAAAACAGGATGAAAAACACAACATTATTCTTTGTTTGTTCAAATGTTGAAAAACCCCCTTCAATGAGGTTTCTAGATAATTGGATAAACTCAGTATGGGGAAGAAAGCTTGGCATTTAGGTTTCTTTTTGTAGACTATTAAAAAAAGGAATTTTTGTGGTTTTTCTAGGAAACCACTCCATGGAAGAAAAAAAATGTTGGATAGAAACTATTGGAATGTTGGTCAAACATTATTTAAGGTGTTTCCTTGGAAACCTGATGCAGGAGCATCCAGGTCCACAGGTGATCAGCATCACCAAAAATATTTGTTATTCAATTTATTTCAACTTTTGAATTTTCCTTAGGTTGTTTGGTTAGGAATTGGTAAATATAATAAGAGGACAAATTGTTGTAAATAATTATTGGCCTCTATTTTTGTAATTTTTGGTGTAATGGCTAGTCTAGGTGGCATCTTCATCCTTGTCATTTCATGACAAGTCATTATTGGATAAATCAAGGCATTGGATTTTGGGAGATAAAGTCAAGGAAAATATTCATGTCCCTAAAATGAAGGCATGCAAATCTTGGGTGCCACATTTCAAGTCAGAGTTACATTTGCTTCCTATTTTCTAGGAGAGGAATATTGCAAGTTTGTATTTTTTGGCAAATTCTTGGAGGTGGATTTTAAGATGCTTTTGGCGCATTTAATATTTTATTTTAAATCATTTTCTAAGCATTTTAATCATGTTGGGACGTTTCAAATGGAAGCTACATCAAAAAAATGGAGATTTAGCATAAAAGGGAGATTTGACAATTTTTGGAGCTAGTCACTCAGCAGGAATTGCAAGAGAAGCTAATTTCTACAAGGATTTGGGAAGGAGTGACTCAAAAGGGAGTAGTATGTGATGAATATGTCCATAAAAAATGTTTTACTATAGGTCTTATGATGATTGAACATCAGCAAAAGAATTGAGGCTCAGAGGTTGAAGAGTCTCTGCAGATGCATTGTTGTTGCAATGATGCATAATGGTGTTTACAGATTTTGAGGAGTGCTAGCCTTGGGCATAGAAAGTGAGAAGGAAGTGAATTTGCATGTTTGTTGCAGGTTTGAAGGTGGTTTTTCAGCAACAACCAAGTGGTATTTCAGTTGTCTTCACTTGAAGATTTTGGAGTGAATTTTGTAGGTAGTTGGCAGATCGTAGATTGAAGAAGGAAGGAAGAAGTTTGCAGATTGTTGTGCTGTTTGAAATCTGATTTGTGGTGATTTTGAGCAGAGCATATGGCTGTAGTATGTTTGTAATTTTAGAGGTTCTCATCTTTAGAATATTGTAGTTTGATTGTACACTTGAAAGAAGATTGTTCAATGAATTTATGAGATAGTTTATGCTTCCATTCTCTCTATTCTTTTAAATCTTTCTTGTTGATTTGTATGTGAGTTTGCAGCAATAGCTTGGTCTATTCCTTTCTATTGCATAAGTGGTTTAAGAGTTTTTAGCAGTTACAAGGTTGTCCCCTTTCTTTTTGCATCAGTGGTATCAGAGAAAGAGTTCCTGAGTGTGCAGACAAACTACCGAATGTGAGGTAGTTTGCACCAAGACCTGAGGGTTGGATCGTGTGAGATATTTGTTGCATGTGTATATGCAACTTGCAAGAAAAACTATTTAGAGGGTTTTGAAAACCTATGTTTTGAGGATTTGTGAAGCCTTGAGTATGGAAAAGAGAATGCGAAAAAAGACTTTTATTATTGGATGGATTCTAACAATTCCTAGACTTGAGGAAATCAAAGAAAGACTTAGGAAGGATAGGGTGAGAGAATTTAGGGAATTGAAGCAACATGTGGAAGAAATTGCAGCAGAGTTGGAAAGGAGAAGAGTACTTCATCAGAAAAGAGCTGATAATTTCATTTATCTTTCTAATGATATTTTGAATGTAAGAAAGAAAGAAAATGAAGCAGAGTGTCATGCATGTGACATTGAGGAAGAAGAAGAAGATGAGTGGGAAGAAGATTTTGAATCCAAAGCTAAGGCATGTCTTTTGGAAGGCATGGAAGAGGTGATGAAGAAGGTTGCAGTAGTTGAAGAGGATAAAGATTTTGTAGTTGAGAATGAAGATAAGAATGGAGATGAAGAGAAAGAGGCAATAAATTTGGGTATTGCTGATTTGAGTAGTGCAGAAGAAGTTGAGATGATGGAATTTGAGGGTCCTATATTTGATGAAGAATTTGGTGAAGATGAAGAAGATCTCCTACTCAAAGAGGGGATGAGAAATATTGATATCTTATTTGAAGGGAAAGAGTCAGATGAATGTGATAAGGAGATAAAGAAGATGCAGATGGGAGAAGAAAGGTCCTATGATTATGCTAACATTATTTTGTTTACAGGTAAAAGAAAAGGTGTAATAGAATTTCAAGTATGTGACATTGAAGATGATATCCTCATGCAAGAGGATGAGGTAAAAGAAAAGATTGTAGTAGTTGAAAAAGAATGGCTTGCACTGACTGCAGATGAGGCAATGCCTTATTTTCTTAAATTTTACGAAGATGAAAGTAATGTTGATTTGAAAGTTGTAGAGATGAATGAGATGTATGAAGATGAAGAGGTGAATACATATTGGTGGAGGTGGTCAGATTGTTGTAGTGGGTTCAATCCCATGAGGGTGAAGGAGAGAAGAAGATACAGTAGGTGGAGGATGCAAAGTGTTCCAGGTAGATGCTGAAAGAAGAGATGTAAGAAAGAATGATACAAACTTGTTACAATCATAGAATTTGCTGTAGGTTGTTTACAACTTGAAAGGGTAGTCCTACTACTCAACTCCATTTTGTGATTCATACTCACAAAATTCAATTTACCCAGTGTGTCTGATGCAGTAGCATTCGGGTCCATAGATGATCAACATCACCAAAAATATTTGTCATTCAGTTTATTTTAACTTTTGAATTTTCCTTAGGTTGTTTGGTTCAGAGTTGGTAAATATAATAAGAGGACAAATTGTTGTAAATAATTATTGGCCTCTATTTTTGTAATTTTTGGTGTAATGGCTCGTCTAGGTGGCGTCTTCATCCTTGTCATTTCATGACAAGTCATTATTAGACAAATCAAGGCATTGGATTTTGGGAGATAAAGTCAAGGAAAATATTCATGTCCCTAAAATGAAGGCACGCAAATCTTGGGTGCCACATTTCAAGTGGGAGTTACATTTGCTTCTTATTTTCTAGGAGAGGAATCTTGCAAGTTTGTAATTTTTGGCAAATTCTTGGAGATAGATTTTATGATGCTTTTGGAGCATTTAATATTTTATTTTAAAGTATTTTCATCATTTTGGGACATGTCAAATGGAAGCTACAGCAAAAAATGGAGATTTAGCATAAAAGGGAGATTCGACAATTTTTGGAGCTAGTCAATCAGCAGGAATTGTGAGAGAAGTTGATTTCTGTAGGGATTTGGGAAGGAGTGACTCAGAAGGGAGTAGTATGTGATGAAGATGTTCATCACAAATGTTTTATTGTAGGTATGATTATGATTTAACATTAGCAAAATAATTGAGGCTCAGAGGTTGAAGAGTCTTTGCAGATGCATTGTTGTTGCAATGATGCATAGTGGTGTTTGCAGATTTTGAGGAGTGATAGCCTTGGGTGTAGCAAGTGAGAAGAAAATGAATTTGCATGTTTGTTTCAAGTTTGAAGGTGGTTTTGCAGAAACAACCAAGTGGTATTTCAATTGTCTTCACTTGAAGATTTTGGAGTAAATTTTGCAGGTAGTTGGCAGACCGCAGATTGAAGAAGGAAGGAAGAAGTTTGCAAATTTTTGTGTTGTTTGAAGTCTGATTTGTGGTGACTTTGAGAAGACCATATGGATGTAGTATGTTTGTAATTTTAGAGATTCTCATCTTTAGAATATTTTAGTTTGAGTTTACACTTGAAATAAGGTTTTTCAATGAATTTGTGAGACATTTTATGCTTCCATTCTCTCTGTTCTTCTAAATCTTTCTTGCTGATTTGTATGTGAGTTTGCAGCAATAGCTTGGCCTATTCCTTTTTGTTGCACAAGTGGTTTTAGAGTTTGCAATAGTTAGAAGGTTGTGCCTTTCCTGCCTACATCAAAACCCGATGCATCTCGTCAAAAAATTCTCTTTTGTTCGATACCTAGGTGGTTATTGATTTAAAACCTACCATAGTAATTCTGGGCTCTTATGCCCCAACTATTGGAGCCTATTGAAAAGGTTATGAAGATAGATGAAACAAGGGCTACATTGCCCCATTTGGATGCTAGAAATCTAATTTCTTTAAACATAGGGGTTGATATCCCCGAGGTTTTAAAAATTAGGGTGGGGGATAAATTATTTAAATGTGGGGTTATTGGACTGGGGAGTCTCAACTCATGTTTTCTTTGCAAGATGGATGGCCATCTGTAGACACCCAAATTTGTCCCAATTTTGTCCATGTCCTACAACACCTTGTTAAAACATTATCCTAGACATCATATAACATTTTGTCCTAATTTCCCTAAACATCATAAGCCAATTAATTAAATAAATTTTATTTATTTAATTAAAATCACATTCAATCCCATCCTTATCCCACTTAGTCAATTAATTAATTAAATTTTATTTATTTAATTAATTTCACATGCATAATCCCATTTATCCTATCCTGATCCTAATTAATTAAATAAATTTTATTTATTTAATTAATTTCCACATCATATCTTATCCCATCCTATTCATCTTTCAAATTAATTAAATAAATATTATTTATTTAATTAATATCTAACTCATATCCCAACTAATTCAAATATTTTATTTGAATTAACTATTCACCTTTCATCACATTCCAACACTTGTCCAGTCAATCATGTGTTGTAGTACAACTTTTATCTTTCACATGCACAACTAATGGGACCTAATTTTAGTATTTATCTACACAAGCACACCTAAGCTTTATCTTCCCTCGCCACATGTCAATTGACTACAATTTCTTAATGTGCAAGGAAACCTAACTTAATCCTATCCATCCATTTCATCTAAAGCCCTAATTGATCCTAGCCATCCATTTGAACCAAGCCAATTCTATAAATCAAACCCCTCACAAGCCATTAGAATGCATTGAGCCTTAAGCACCCTTATTCTGTCAAATTTTCTATAATGCATTGATCCTCAAGTATCCACATGCTATTGAAATATCATTAGAGCCTTTGCATCCTTCATCTATCATTCATTTTAGCATCTTCATCTTAATGTTATGCTGCAGAAGTGAGCACCTAACATTCTTCCAACAATAATCCTTCAAAATCTTGCATGCTTATGCGAGGTGGAGAAGAGCAATGGAGATAAATCGAGCATAGCGTGGAGATTGGTTTGCATTTACATTTGTTATTTTGATTTTCATGTTGTCTTGTGCTTCATTGTGCATTGCTAGGGTTTTTATCATTGCTGTTTATTCATTTGCCCTGATTTGCAATTTTACCCTAACTACATTTGGCACGCCCGGTGGGACTCACCTTCTTTTTGCAGGTTTATGCACTTTGATTTGTAGGTTGAAGATATTTTATATTGCAGTTTTTTTTATTTAGGACCAGATCTGTTGTAGAGGGTTTTTTGTTTTACACAGGTCCTATAAAAAGGAGACCTTAGATTCGTTGGAAAGAGGACTTCGAGAGCTATCCGAAAAGTGGTTACATTAAAGATTTGGCTCAGTATTCAAAGAGTTATGACGATTTGAAGTTGACCCTGCGATTTTAATTTTTCAGAAATTTTTGACGCACAACTTTTTGTTGATTTTTTTAATTTATGACCAGATCTGTTGCAGAGGGTTTTTTGTTTTACACAGGTCCTGGAAAAAAGAGATCTTAGATTCGTTGGAAAGAGGACTTCGAGAGCTTTCCGACAAGTGGTTACATTAAAGATTTGGCTCAGTATTCAAAGAGTTATGACGATTTGAAGTTGACCCTGTGATTCTAATTTTTCAGAAATTTTTGACGCGCGACTTTTTGGTATTTTTTTTATTTATGACCAGATCTGTTGCAGAGGGTTTTTTGTTTTACATAGGTCCTGGAAAAAAAAGATCTTAGATTCGTTGGAAAGAGGACTTCGAGAGCTTTCCGAAAAGTGGTTACATTAAAGATTTAGCTCAGTATTCAAAGAGTTATGGCAATTTGAAGTTGACCTTGCGATTCTAATTTTTCAGAAATTTTTGACGCGTGACTTTTAGAAAAAAAATCATATTTTCTAATCTAGCGAACCAAATCACATTTTGTTTTTTGTAGTGACTTGTAGGTGAATCAAAGGAGCTGGAGCAACATTTGGATCAATCATAATAGCAACTTGGAAAGCAATTTTTATGAGGTGCACTCATTCTAATCTCTCATCTCTAATCATTATTTGATCACACATTTGGATTTGGGGCATAAAACAAACAACTTGTTTGTCATCATGCTTGGATTTGGGCTTTGAAATGAACATTTGTTTGTTATCACATATTTAAGTTAGGCTAAAATGAACAAGTGTCTTCCATCACATTTTGGACTTGGGATCTAAAAAGAACAAGTGCTTGAATTGTCTTCCAAACATTTCATTTTCTAAGGGTCAATTAACAAGTGCGAGTGTGAATCAAGTGATAGCTCACTTGATTTGCTTTTGTAAACCCTATCTAGGAGGCCTGCTTGGAGACACATCACTCCAAGGGACGACCTCAATCGAGGCTGAATCGAAAGACACCCTCATTGGGAGTTGTAAATCTTATCACTCTTGGCTAAGCCCCAAAGAACTTTATACCTTTGGGAAGTGAAGGTGAAGGGTGGGTTACCCCTTTCTCCCAGCTGTGTGGCAGGATTTCTCTTTCAATTCCTTAGTCAACCTTGTGCAATCTAGCCTAAGACCTAATTGGTCATACCCACTTGACTAGACATTAGACTTGTTGATGTGTCTTCCATGTGTGCTTGCATAATCATCACATTTCATTTTTAAAATCAAAAAATTACTTATGTGTCTTGCGTGAGTGATTCATGTGTGTATATGCATAATCATTTGTTTGAACATTGCCAAATCAAGCTCTAAACATCCAAACACATAAAGACAAGTCATCCTACACATTCAAACTCAATCACTTTCATCCCAAACATATCCTAATCATACCCAAATCAATTTAATTTTGAACATATTCTAGTCACATCCATACTCATTCCAAATCATCTCCACATCATCATCAACCTAGTCCTAGTCAACACTTGTCAAGATGGTCGTAATCATTCAAGGGGGCTATCCCTCTAATCATGAGACAAATCCCAAGCCTAAGGTGACAATTCAAGGGGGCTATCCCTCTAACCATGAGACAAATCCCAAGCCTAAGGTGACAATTCAAGGGGGTTATCCTTATAATCACGAGACAAGACCTAAGCCTATAATCACAATTCAAGGAGGCTACCCCTCTAATTCAAATAATGAAATAAAACCAAAGCCTAAGGTTAGAATTAGAGGAGCCCCTCTTCATAACCCAAATCATGAGAATAAACCAATCACAATTAAAGGTGGTTATCTTCCTAATCCAAATCATGAGAAGAAACCAATCACAATTAAAGGTGGTTATCTTCCTAATCCAAATCATGAGAAGAAACCAATCACAATGAAAGGTGGTTATCTTCCTAATCTAAATCATGAGAAGAAACCAGTCACAATTAAAGGTGGCCATCTTCCTAATTCAAATCATGAGAATGAACCAAAGCCCAAGATCACAATTAAAGGAGCCTCTCCTCCTAAGACCAAGTTTATACTTCGAGAAGGATATATCTTTATTGATGAGGATGAGACAAGTCCAAAACCCAATCCATCCACACATCAAATCAATTCCACATCAACTTATCCCACTTCATACCAATCTAATCCATCCACACATCAAGTCAATTCTGCATCAACTTATCCCACTTCATATCAACCAAATTCATCCACATGTCATATCAGCCCTTTATCAACCTATCACAACCCTTATCCATATCAATCCATATCACAACAATCATTATCCTATGCAACCCCTCCATCATCATCACATCAACACATTTACCAACATCAACAACAAATCATATCACAACAAGAAGTCCAAACACCATCCCAACATCAACAAATTCCACATCAACCTTACATGTCATCATTTTCAACTTCACACCAACCTAATTCATCCACCTATCATGTCAATGCCACATCAACAAATCAACCTTCACCCCAACATTATCCAATTTCTCATTCTAACATTCCAACATACCACCAAGCCCATCCACAAGGCAACCAAGTGTCATCACAACAATAACATGTAAGCCCAAATCCACCTTGGCAACAAGATCAAATGCTCTCAACTTCATATCCACCTCAAGATATTCTGTCTACATATCCTACCATTACACCTAGCTTCCAAGACTATCAATGGCCTCCACAACAAGCACAAATGAGCCCAAATCTACCTTTGCAATAAGAAGCACATGCAGCTCCAAATGGCCCTTTGTACATAAACCATGCAAGCCTAAGGCAACAAGACTTAATTACCTATGACAAGGGAGATACCAACCTAGCTAATTCATCATATGAGTGGCCTTCACCATCCAATCCCATGCCAACACATGAGCCAACTAATCCTATCCCAACACCACCATGTGATCCTACTCCTAGTCCATTGGTCTATCAACCTCCCAAACCACCAAGCCCTCCATTACCTTCATCACTATGTCATTCTAGTCCTTCACCAAAGGATGCGGCTGGGATAGTTTTACAAAGAATGCTTGAAGCAAAACTCATTAAACTTCCTGAAGTCTAACCATGTGAAGAAAGTCCATATGATGAACATGATTATTGTGCATACCATAGGACCAAAGGCCATAATACAAATCAATGCCCAATATTTGTCCCAATTGTTTACAAGGTGTACCTACCTATAATGAGAAATCATGCCACATCATTCAAATCCCATATGTCACCCCCATCTAATCCAAATCCTAATCCACCCAATCCAATTAGCCCTCAACCTAATCCTAATCATAAGCCTACAACACCGTCTACTATTATGATTCATCCATTATATTGCCCATCTACACATACCCTTGTGAAGGATGTGATCCATTGGCTACTAGCAAGGAATAAACTATCTCCATGTCAAACACCCATTCATGAGCCAACCAAAGAACTTCCAAAGGTCATGTCCAAGCCTATAATCCCATCATGTGGTCCACCTATCCTTGAGCCTATCCAAGAGCCCTCAATTAATATTCTTAGCCCTTCAAGCCCATAATGTGACCTACAAGCCATCAAGCCTATTCAAGAGTCTCCTATTATGAATCTAAGTCAAGAGTCATCATGTTCTCATATTGTTGACCAAGAGCCTATCCAAGAGCCTTCCACTTCCATTCAAGCAACCCAAGAGGTATGTCAAAGGTTTAATCCTAAGCATGTGGAAACATTAAGTCCTAGTCCAACTCACAATCAAAACACTTTCATCCAACCCATCCATAACATTTACATTCTTTATGATCAAGATGATACCTATGAAGAAGCTATCCATGAGCCACTTGGTCTTATCCATAATCCTACATCCATCCATAAGCGAGATATCCAAATTTCTCCTAGTCATATGCCATCTAGCCCTATCCATAATGAGTAAACATCCACTTGTCATGATGAGACACTTGTCCCCCAAGTAAGCATAAAAGATCAAACAAATAACTTGGATCTTAGCAAACATAATGAACATAATCAAGATCCTAATGATCCTCCTTCCACATCCACCATCGATTCCACTTCAAATCCACCATCATGTCTTATTGGTCTTACCACCTTCATCCATGCATGTTCTTCCTTAGGACAACAACAACCTCTATCCACTTCACCTTCTCCATCCAATAAAGAGCTCAAGTCTAGTTCCTTAAGCACACCTAGTCCTATAGTCCATCGCATACTCCAAAACATGAACTACCAAGGAAAAGGTTTAGGCCTTTATGAACAAGGTATTTTAGAGCCAAACCATGTCAAGATTCCTCCAAGCTCATATGGCCTTGGATACACACCCCAAGGTAAACAAGCTAAAGATGTTGGTAATTCCTCCATCCATCCTAAGTCCAGTTTCCATCACAAACCCCATCATCTACCCAAAACATATCTTGCCATTTCACCTCCATCATCCTATAAATGTCAAAAGCATGTGACCATACATCTTCCACCATCTAATTTGCCTCCACTTTTACCAACTCCAAATATCCCTCCATCCACCTTGCCACCATTGCTTCCAACACCTAACATACCTATCATTCATAAGTATCCTTGCATCACTAATCATGGCCAACAAAAGCACACATCACCTAAGCATAAAGCTTCCAATCATTCCATCCACTCCACCCACCCCATGGGATTCAAAAGCAAAAATTTTAATGCCTTTACTTATAAAGCTAAAAGTCCTACCAAAAATCCAAAGGACTATCATGCCTTAGGGCACAAACATGAAAAATCAATGCAAAGAACTAAAGCAAAGCAATCTAAAAAGCTATCCAAGCCCATACCTCCAAAAGCAAAGCCCAAAAGAAAAATAGTTTGGGTTCCTAAGCAAATAGCTAGCAAGTCAAATGAGGCATCCTCATCCACATCTCAAGAATCCCAACCACCTATATCCATCCAAAAGGCTACTTCCATCCAAAACTTCCATTCCCTTCAAAAATCCCACAAGCAAAACAAAAGAACTAAAAATACTAAATCTATGTGGGTTCCTAAATCACTTCATCAACCATCTCCCAAGCAAACAACCCCATTGCTTCCTACACCGTCATCCAACCAAACGCTTCAATGTTTATCACAGTGTGTGCAACCATTGGTCATGGTTCCCTTCCATTCCAAAACATTCCCACATGCCTCCATCTCCCCATCCTTCATCCATTATCCTACATATCTCCTCAATCACCTTCCTATGGTCCATGCTTTTACATAAGCCTTTTATCCATCCATCCTTGCATGAACCTTCCATAATCCACATTATAATCCATTATCTACCTAATCCATCTCCCATCCATGCAATCCCTTATCAACATCTATGAGCATACTTGATATGGTCCATGTGAAGACATCATCAATCTCTAAAGGGACACTATCAACCTTCATAGCACTAGCCACTTGAGTCCCTCCTATCCATTACCATGGTGAAAACCTGGCAAACAGGTGCCATGTGTAATTGTCATCCCATCTAAAAAAAAAAGCAAAAAAGTAAAAAAAATAAAAATAAAAAAAGTAAAGAGAAATCCCTTCATCCAACGGTGAAAACCTGGTAAACAGGCGCCTTGGATAAGTACCATGATGAAAACCCGGCAAACAGGTGTCATATGTAGGTTGATCTTCTATGTCACTTACGCTTGGGGGCACATTGTCTCATCTAACCTATCCATATCTAAACTATCTATCCCATTATATCATTTACCATCCTACCATCCTTAGCCATTACGTAAATATGCCTATCCTATTGAACCCATTCATCCAACCTTCCTCCTTTTGATCTTGATGAAGACATAGGGGCAAAATGTTGAAACATGTTTGGATATTTCTTGACATATCTTATTTCCAAACCAAGTCCTATCCATTGACCATTCATCCATCCCATTCAAACCAATCCATCATGTCATCCCATTGTCATGAGCCTTGTCATGTAAAATCCATCATGTGTCATGCAAAAAAAATCCTAAACATTACCACCTAGAATGGGGCAAGTTCTTCCTATGCAACATAGCCTTTGGAGATCACATCCTAGCTCCCTTATGCTGCATCCACTATGGCATATCCTTATCATTAGCTTTCCATCTTATATCTTATCCCCATTTGTTTATCATGAGCTTTCCACTATAGCCTACCTATCCATTTATCATGAGGCATGCATCCATCCCTTATATGGCCTATCCTCTTATCTATCCATCTATCATAAGTGTTCCATCCCTTGTTGCTCATCCTTTCATCCATCCTTTGCACCTAGGCTTGGTTTTCTCCCTTGTCATTGGTATCTAGCACAAAGTCTACCCAAATTGTAAATCCATTGACATTAAAAAAAAAATCAAAATATTCTCAAAAATCCAAAAAAAATCAAAATATGTCAAAAAATCTAAAAAAAAATAAAATATCCAATGAAAAATCTAAGCAATAAAACTAATCACATCATACAAAACAATCCACTCCGTCAACATTCAATCAAAATCAAATCATCATCATCATCAATTCTTCCTATCAACAACATTCATTCATCCATTTCAATCAATCACTTCTTCCAATCATAGCAATCAAATCAATCTAAGCAATGATATTAAATCCAAGTCACACTAATCAATATCAAGCAAGCCAATCAATCAAGGAACATTATCCAATCAAATCAACAGGTTTTGATTCTAATCTTGTCATAAACTAAATCAATCATCATTAATGGGATATAGCATTCCCACATCCTTGTGTTGATCTAGGGCTATAGCTTTCCCTGCAATGACAACACTATCTATCAAAACAATCAAACAATCAATTATTGGTTTATGACTTGACAAGGGCAATACATTGTTTGTTTTGCATCCTTTGAGCATACTAAGAACACTTGCTTAAGCTTAGATTGAGTGGACACTCCAATCATCACACCATCACTATCATCATTCAAAACAATCCAATCATCAAAACAATCAACCCAGCAATAGCAAAAAATCACAACCAAAGCACATCAAGCTAGCCATCAAAACAAATCCAATCACTTCAACAAATCAAAAGTAGCTCAATCCACCACATATCATCCCATCATCAACATTTCATCAAATCAATCTAATAAGCATTTCATCATCTTCCAACCATTCCAAACAAAGATCCAAATGCAAGCCCATCCTTAATCCATACCAATCATGTTAATTAATCAAGCCAAGTTATCCAAACGCAATCCATGGTCTTGATCCTAGCCTTGTTGTAAGCCAAATCAATCAATCAACTAGCCAACCAACTTAGCAAACAACCTTGTGTTGATCTAGGGATATAGCTTTCCCTGCAATGACAACACTCTCAACAACAAAACAATCCAACAATTAATCATTGGTTTGCAGCTTGACAGGGGCAATACCTTGTTTCTTTTTGAATCATTTGTGCATGCTTGCTTGCTTGCTTATGTGTGTTATCATTTTAACTTGCATTTGTATCAAATCAGTATCAATCCAGCTAATATTCATATCTTGTGTATGTTGGAATAACTTTTTGCACTATCCTTTGCATCTAAGGTCATATCATACCTTTTATGCATTAGGACTTCAATACTCTAAGTTTTCTTCCTCATACGTCAGACAAGGTTGTATTATGCTGGGGCACGAAACACATCGTCACCCTGGTTCCTATACCTTGGTGCATAACGTCTAGTGCTATATCAAACATCATGGTTGCTCACATTCATTGCAGCATAATGCATCTCTATTTCTTCTATTTATCCCCTTATCTTTCTTTTGCAGCCAAGCCATTTCTTTTCGAGAGCATACCCATGTTTGTCCAACCCACCTATCCTCTCGAGGGGGCATCACCAACCTATCCTTTCTATCATCATCATCATCATCATCATCCCTATCAATTATCCATACCTTAACTTCTTTGAAATGATGTTACTCGACACAAAGCTCATCATCTCGAACATTATCTCAAAGAGGGGCAAAATGTAGACACCCAAATTTGTCCTAACTTTGTCCATGTCCTACAACACTTTGTTAAAACATTATCCTAAACATCATATATCATTTTGTCCTAATTTCCCTAAACATCATAAGCCAATTAATTAAATAAATTTTATTTATTTAATTAAAATCCCATTCAATCCCATCCTTATCCCACTTAGTCAATTAATTAAATAAATTTTATTTATTTAATTAATTTCACATGCATAATCCTATTTATCCTATCCTCATCCCAATTAATTAAATAAATTTTATTTATTTAATTAATTTCCACATCATATCTTATCCCATCCTATTCATCTTTCAAATTAATTAAATAAATATTATTTATTTAATTAATATCCAACTCATATCCCAACTAATTCAAATAATTTATTTGAATTAACTACTCACCTTTCATCACATTCCAACACTTGTCCAGTCAATCATGTGTTGTAGTACAACTTTTATCTTTCACATGCACAACTAATGGGACCTAATTTTAGTATTTATCTACACAAGCACACCTAAGCTTTATCTTCCCTTGCCACATGTCAATTGACTACAATTTCTTAATGTGCAAGGAAACCTAACTTAATCCTATTCATCCATTTCATCTAAAGCCCTAATTGATCCTAGCCATCCATTTGAACCAAGCCAATTCTATAAATCAAACCCCTCACAAGCCATTAGAATGCATTGAGCCTTAAGCACCTTTATTCTGTCAAATTTTCTATAATGCATTGATCCTCAAGTATCCACATGCTGTTGAAATATCATTAGAGCCTTTGCATCCTTCATCTATCATTCATTTTAGCATTTTCATCTTAATGGTATGCTGCAGAAGTGAGCACCCAACATTCTTCCAACAATAATCCTTTAAAATCTTGCATGCTCATGCGAGGTGGAGAAGAGCAATGGAGATAAATCGAGCATAGCGTAGAGATCGGTTTGCATTTACATTTGTTATTTTGATTTTCATGTTGTCTTGTGCTTCATTGTGCATTGCTAGGGTTTTTATCATTGCTGTTTATTCATTTGCCCTGATTTGCAATTTTACCCTAACTACACCACCTAAAGAAGGAATGCCCTAATATTCATCAAAATGTTGTGAACAAAAAATTTGTTCACAACCTTCTCAAGACTAGAGATTTAAATAAAGATACTAAAAAAGGTTCTGAATCTTCAACTCCATATGATTCTGTTGAACAAAATCAAGGAAATTCTTCCTCATTGGTTGTGGAATTACCTGCAAATAAAGTCCCTACTCCTATGAGGGAAAAAATTGATCCTGCCTTGAGTGCTATCAAGAACAATCTAGAAAAACTAAACCTAGAAGGGAAACTATTGAAATTAGGGTAGACAACTGAGAGGGGGGGTGAATCAGTTGTCACAAAAACTCTTATCCTTTGCTGCAATTAAACTTCTTTACCATTTATTAACAGATGAATGATATAACCATGAAAGCATGAATCAACAACACATGAGCAGAAACAAAAATCAACACATAACACCAGGATTTTTATGTGGAAACCTGGATAAGGGAAAAACCACAGTGGGGGTTAACCCACAAGATTTATTCTCTATTAAAAGAATAGAAAAATGGGAAGGCACTTGCCTTCAGGGGCACTACCCAGAGCTCACTAGTCAAAGAGACTCACTATCTACAAATGTTTATATGATTAACACATAAAGATTGAACTAAGAAACAACATCTTCTTCATGCAAAGTTCAGTTCCATTAAAGCACATAATACTTCTGCTCTGCCCCCAAACACTTCTTCGCTATCTTCTCATCCTTTACTGCTCTTCCTCTTCTCTACTTTGCCTTTCTTCCTTTCTTAGGATCTTATCATTTTTGCACAAGGATGATTTTCCACAACTCAACCACACATATTTATATGCTTCATCAACCTTGGAATAAGCATCAAGGTTGGCACTATAAACATCTAACTTAATGTGAATCACTATATTGTCAGCCAAACATAGCTGGGACCCAAATCTTCCTCGAACAACATGCCACACTTCATAGAACCTCTCTTAGATCATCTGCAACATGCACAAAGCATCCGGTTGGCCAAGACTAGAAAGAACAGCACCACCCAAGGACAAATCTTTAATCATGAGCTCAATCCTCAATGTGGACCATCAACACAGTAGGCACATGATCTAAAGACTACCAAAAGCACAATAAAATCAACAAGAACAACTTCAGCACCTCACTTCACCAGAAACACTGGCATCTTCATCTGGGAACTTAAGAACTCTCATTGTCATGGTTGTCACACTAAAAAGATTGCTTGTGGACCTCCAAACCACAAACCTCTTGAGTTGAGGATACACATCGACATCCCAAACACACTTCTAGATCTGCAGATCATAATATTCCAATGCGGATCAATCCGGACCAATTTTTTGTCACTCTGTCACCTCTAAACAACTGCAAAACCCATTTCTACTCAGATGGCCATAACTTCACAAATTCTTCATGCGGATCCCTTAAATCTTAATTGGAGCAACTTTAGACAATCCTTTACAACACTCTTTGGTCCACAGACTCTGATCTTCATCTCACTAGGAATGAGGAGCAATCTACTTCACTGAACTGCATTGTCTTCACTGTCTCTTACAGAGAGTTATGTAACTCACTTGTTTCTTCTGGAGAGGTTAATTTTCTCAATATCCTCAACATACAAGTCTTCTAGAATGGGATATAGTTGACACCAATGACAACAAGAATATGTTGACATCAATGGCAACAACGATTAGGCACATATTTGCAACAATCCCCCCTTTGTCATTGATGGCAACATATGATGTGAAAAACTATTTCAACCATCAAGACAAGAACTTCTCCCCTTTCTCTTATCACACCTGCAACCATTTTCTTTACTGCTCCCCCTTTCACCATCAACTACTTACTTCCAAGTTTTTCACATGACTTCTCTCCCCCTTTGACATCAATGGAAAAGGGCACATATTTGCAATCATCTCTTCCTCTTTTTGTTTCTTAATCCATAATCAACATACTAGCTACTCCCCCTGAGTAGCATCTCCTTAACACCAATCTAGATCATAAGATATGACTGTGAATTCCACTATACTGATGCACATTAGTGCACCTTAATTCTGAATAGGAGGGGTAATAACCCCTAGCATCACTCTGAGATACTCAAAAGTATCCTTATGCAGAGGCTTAGTGAAGATATCTGCAATCTGATCTTTTGATGAAACAAACTCCAATATGACTTCATTCTCATTTACCTTCTCTCTCAAAAAGTGAAACCTGATGGATATGTGCTTTGTCTTTGAATGCAATACCGGATTCTTTGAAATGTTTTTTGCACTTGAATTATCACAGAAGATTGTAACAGGTTCTTCAAACACAACTTTGATATTCTTCAACATTTACTTCATCCACAAAACTTGAGTACAATTACTTGCTACTGCTATGTACTCTCCCTCTACAGTAGACAGAGATATTGCCTCCTTCTTTTTGCTCAACCAAGAAACCAATCTCTTTCCCAAAAAAATGCACCTCCACTAGTACTCTTCCTGTCGTCCGCATCTCCTGCCCAATTAGCATTTGTATATGCATGAAGAGTGAAGTCATCACCCTTAGGATACCATAAGCCATAATCAAATGTTCCCTTCAGATATATAAAAATTCTTTTGACTGCTACAATATGAGATTCTCTAGGATCAGCTTGAAGTCTAGCAACAAGGCCAACTACATTCATAATATCAGGTCTGGTATGAATTAGATAAAGCAGTCCTCCAATCATTGATCTATACCTTTTCTGATCTGCCTTAGGGGAATCATCATCTTTACTCAACTTTCATCTGGTTACCATAGGAGTACTCACTAGTTTTGAATCCTCCATTCCAAACTTTTTCAACAACTCTTTCACATACTTAGACTGAGATATGAAGATGCCTTTTTCTGACTGAATGATTTGCAGATCTAAGAAGAAATTCATTTCACCAAGCATGGACATCTCAAATTCACTTTGCATCTAATCAACAAATTTTTTACACATACTCTCATTTCCACCAAAGATGATGTCGTCAACAAATACTTCAACAATCAAGATGTGTTCATGATCAATGTTGAAATAAAGATTACTGTTAGCAGTGCCTTTGTTAAAGCCTAACTTTAGCAGATACTTATCTAATCTTGTATACTAGGCTCTTAGGGCTTGTTTAAGTCCATACAATGCTTTCTTCAATCTACAAACCTTATCTTCTTGATCAGACAACTGGAATCCTTCTGGTTGCTCAATGTAGACTTCTTCCAATTCTCCATTTAGGAATGTTGACTTGACATCCATCTGGTAGACTTTGAAATCTTTGTAAGCAACAAAGGCAAGAAATAATCTGATTGCTTCAATTCTTGCCACTGGAGCAAAAGTTTCTTCAAAATCAATTCCCTCTACCTGAGAGTAACCTTTGCACACCAATCTTTCTTTGTTTCTCAGAACTTCACCATCTTCATTCAATTTATTCTAGAAGACCCATTTAGTTCCAATTATATTTTTGTTTTCAGGTCTAGGAACAAGATCCCAAGTATGATTCTTTTCAATTTGCATTAATTCTTCTTCCATTGCTTTTACCCAACTTTCATCATTACAAGCTTCATTCACTAATTTTGGTTTAATCTTTGAAATCAGACAATACTCCTCTTGTTCTTTAGCAATTCTTCTTCTAGTTTGAACACCTTTATTTTTATCTCCTATGATCTGATTTTCAGAATGATTCAATCTTACTGTTTAAGTGGAAAATTGGATTTGTTAATTGTTTTAGTGTTTTGATCTTTAAATATGCCTTTCCACTTAACATTCAAGGATTTAGGGTCGAGTGGTGAGCACTATCATACGCTAGGTTGCTGTGAGATGTAGGGAAACTTGGATTAGGGAATTTAACTATCAATTTCTCTTCTCTTATGCTCAATTGACCATTAAAACCCTAATTATGCAAATATGAAAATATACCGATGAATAATAGAAAAAGCTCTTGTAGACGGGAGTAAAATACTAAATCACAGAATACCTATTTTCGAGGTTCCAAGGTGGAACAGTCAAGGACACTAGTGCGGGTGCCCAAGTCCAAGGTACCAGTTTCTTTACGGGATCTAGACCTCCTTCTGACACTGATCAACCCTGTAACTTTTATTTCTGGAAACTCAGCTTTAGAGGACACTAGAGCGAGCGCCCAAGTCCTAGAAATGCTTTGGTGTCCTGCTTTTCTTCAGATCCTGAATCCTTGATGCTTACCAAACCTTCCTGCAACTTCACTTCTCCTAAATGTGACACCTATAACCTGCAATCACAAGACTTGGTTTGGGGGTTGTGGTGTTTAGAGGCTTGCCTTAGTCAAGCCCCAGAGGATACTTAAGTCTCTAAATACTGTTGTTAGATAAAAAGTGCGTGCCCTTGTGAGGCAGAGGCAAAAACTAAAGGAATCAATGATGAAAACACGATATAATGTCACCTTGTAGTGAAGCTCTCATGGGAGGAAGATGCTCTTCATTCCATAAGGAAATTGATGCTCAAATCTACAAATACAAACACACAAACCACACAAGTCTACTCTTGTAACACAATGAAAGCCTTGAATCACCTTGAGAACACTTGAACATCACAATTGCCATCTAGTTTACAAATGAATGCCTAAGTATGCTTTTATATGCAACTACAAACACTCCCACCAAGATTTTTGTAATTCAAACTTACCATGTCGGCAAAGGGACCAAATAATAGTCACAAACTGACACGCAGAAATTAGGGCTGCCCCAAAATAGGGCAGGACTAGGGCATGGGTGCCCAAGTCCTCCACCTTATTTTGGGAAGGGTACAGCTCAAGGGGTTCACCTAGGTCCAATTTTCTATGAAACCCAGGTCTCATTCCATCAAGATGCCAAAATATGAACTAAGATGTCCTAAATGCATGTTAAAGAACCGGGAGCTAAACCTTATGAGGGAAAAGCCCCCAAGGGGACATTTTTTGATGTTACATTTAGCCCCCACTTTAATGTATGTATAAATGTGAGGCCAATACATGCATTAAAGTAAGGTCACAAACACAACAAACATGCCAAGCACGGAGAAGACACGCCAATCACATAGAAGACAATAACAAGCACACAAAACATGGAGAAGACAGTTATAGTCACACAGAACATGGAGTAGATAGTCAATGCATAGATGACACATTAATGCATGGAAGACAGAAATGATATCTTTCTTTTCTTTTTCTCATATATATGAAATGCAAATGTAAGTACTGGAAAGTAAACAAACCTCCCATAATACATGATGCATTACTCAAGGGCACATGTCTCTGTATATATGGGGCAACACAGATGCAAGACATGCAAAACCTCCCAAAATGCAAGAAGCACTACCTAAGGGCACTATTCTTTGCATACGGGGCAACAAACACACCATATAAAATAAGCACGCCAAAACACACACACTTGAAAACATAGAGAAAACACAACAGACAAGTGATGGTGTGTTCCCTATTTCTAGGCTCATCACCATCTTAGGCACATTACAGACACACACCAATGATTGGGCTTCACCACAATAATCACAGAAAACATGCTTAAGGGTTGAGTTAGTCACAGAACCGCTCACCGCCTCCGTAGAGGACTTTTGAAAATGACAGGATGATGCAATCTGCTCTAAGAAATACACCATCCCTGCCTCCATAGATGGCTTAAGATAAAAAGGATATACGCGATATCCCACCTCCATAGAGGGCTTACATGATTGATTGATTGATTGCAAACAAACTCAAGATGAATGATGCACTACTCTGGGGCGCAAGTCTCTGCATCTGAGGTCAAACACATTGCTAACATCTATAACATATAGCTTACCTTATATATGCCCCCACCTTAAGGTGGTTGATATCAATTATCGATATCAAGCACGTTAAGGTAGGAAGAAAACACACAAGGGAACACCAACTTTCGCAAAGCCCTTGCCCCCCGGAGGTGACATGTACTTCATGATCGCCAAATGTTCCCACAAACACATCCCTGCAAGAAACATGTTAGTGTCTACAACATCATGATAAACAACAAGATCAATGCATATGATTAACCACACAAAGAGCCAAGGTTATACAACGAGTTCAGAGTTTGAGGATAACCGTGGGGCTATATCATGAAGCTCTTTAAATCGAGTACTGCCAAGGCCAAATTTAAAGACAAACAAAGGTGCATAGAGCAGCAATATTGTTAAGGTTTGTAAATGCAACATAAACATCATCAAATTCACTACGCAGAAAGCACGAGTGCTTCCACTAGCCAAGCGTCGGATAAAATATACAACCCCATCATCATATTAAGAACTAAGTCCATTTTTTGATTGCTCTCGAAAGGGACACTAGGTCTGCATTAGTATAAATGTTTGTCATCATCCACCAGCTAGGTGGAAACACTAGAGGAAGGGAAACAATAAATAAGAGAGGAGAAACAAGTGTCTTAGGGATAGTCATGTAGGAGGGTGCCCCCAGGTCACCAACCACAATGCTATTTCCGTAAGACACAACACACAACAATGAAATAAGAGAGAGAGGCAATATAGAAGAATGATGATACAAATAGAAGAAGGTCACAATAGAGGCAGTCTCCTAGTATCCCGGACCTTACAAGAGAATCAAGGGTCATCCCAGGAGGCCTAAACAACATATAACACATCACGGGGGAAGCACATCATGAGAGAGATAAAGGGTCAGAGATACTTACCTGTAGGGTCTTCATATTATATCTTGGAGCTCGCAAACCTCTTGGAGAGGTATTTGATCATGTTTAATGCAAAATTTGAGTGGTTCTTATGAAAGTCTTGTTTGTTATCATATGATGCTTGTTCTTTAAATCCTTGTTTAAATGAGACTTTTTATTGCTTATGAGGGGGAGAACCACTATTGTTTCTGACTATTGATTGTTGTCTTGCTCTTTTCTGATTTTTAGCAAGTTTTCGTTGTTGAATCTTTCTAGAATAGTAATAGGAATCATCATGTACCATCTTATTCATCTATATCAGTTGTTGTTCTTTCTTTTCTGATGCATTTTGATTGTCTCCCGATCCATACAAGGATAACAGAGGAGGAACCTCAGTATAAATTTTGTTTCTTCATGGACGAGGTGGATTATTAACTTGTTTCTTATCCACTTAAATCATTCCGACGATACCATCATAGTCCAAGTAATCATCCTCGTCTACTTCCATTAAACCCTGTTCCACCATATTATTTTCAGTATGTTTAGAGAAAGGATTAGTGAAGATTTATAAATTTTGATTCAGCAGAGCAACTGACTTATTTCCATTATCATTCACACCCGATACCTGGATGACATTTGAATCAATAAGGTCCTATATCTCATGTTTAAGATTCATACATCATTCAATGTCATGTCCTTGTGTCTGATGATAATCATAAAAGGCATTAACATCATAGTAAGGTCCTTGTTTACTAGGATCAACAGGCTTGATTAGGGGAAGCTTCAGAATGTTATTACTCACAGCTTGGTTCATGATAGAATGATGGGACTTAGATATCGGAGTAAACTTTCTTAGTTGATACGATTATTTCTTTGGATTATCTATAGCAGACACATTCGTATTTGGTCAATTGATATTGATGAAACTCCTATTATTATTCCTCTTAAAATTGTTTTGTGATGATCCACCCATGGATTGACCAACTTGAGCCGATGATTTTTGGTTTTCATACTGACTAGACGAAAGTTGATAATCATGAAGAGCGGTACATAAATGTTAAAAGGAGTTATATTTCATCAAGAGAATCTTATCACAAATATTAGGTTGTAGATTTGTGATGAATATCTTTCAAACATCCTCATCTTTCATCTGATACTGAATTTGTGCATAAAGTCCTTGATATCGACTAATGAATTCGGTCAACTTTTCTTTGGGACCTTGTTTGCATTGAACCAAGTCAATAAGAGTGACTTGGGGTCCGATGTTTGCTTGAAAATGTTGTAAAAATTGATCAATCAACTACGAAAAGGAGTGTATTGAATTTAGAGGCAACGAGAAAAACCATTCTAAAGTAGTATCTTTGAGAGATCAAGGGAAAAGTTTTGCTAACAAATCCTCTTCAAAATAAAAATCACTACACATAGTTATGAATGTTGCCACATGAATATTAGGATCACCTTTTCCACCATATTTTCAAAACGGGGAGTCTCAAACCTCTCAAGCATAGGGGTTCTCAAAATTGCATAGGATAAAGGATTATGGTCATGATATGTTGGTAAACTAGGCTACAAAGAGTTTGTCAAATTTGTTACTTTTTTTTGTAAAGCAATCATGCCCTATAAAAGTTGGTTTAAGATGGCGTCATTTGGAGATGCAATTTTTTGTGAGGAATTGGAGCCAACATGAGGAGGTGAATTAACTTGAGATATGATAGGCAGAGGCTGAGAATATGTTAACGGTAGTTGGCCATAATGATAAGTGGAAGATGGTTGTGAGTAGGTAATAGGTGGTTGGAAATGAGTGGAATAGATAGGAGGTTGAGAACAAGTATTCAAAGAAGAGGTCCCTTTAGGAACCAAATTCTGATAATTAAATCCCACAACTTTGTAATTAGTGCCATTAGATACTCCAATATCAGTGGTAGCATTACTACAAGCATTCACATTAGTTGTTAAGATTGTTGACGTAAAAGTAGATATTCCTGTAGTCAGTATAGGTGCCGAAACTTGAGTATGAGATGGTGATAGAGTGTTATTTATTGCTTGTGCACATTCAGTCACCGGCATGATATTGGTTTGTACAATATGTGCTAGACCATGAATTGCATTAACACCATCTTGTCCTTCTTTTATCAATTCTCTTATGTTATGAATTGTAAGGATAGCTTTTTCAGCTATTCTCTCATTTTCCATAAATGATTGATATTCAGCTAGCTCCTTATCCAATTTTTCTATTTTCTCATCAGATACATATCTTGTTGCCTCAATAGCATTATCAAAATCATGAAAAGTTTGTTCTTCCATTATGGTTGGAGGATGTATACTATGTTGCACAATTTGAGTTTCTCCCTTTGTAAAAAAGGTGTCCAAAGTACCAACTTCTTCAAGAGCATTAGATCCCATTAATCTTTTACTTCTTCTCAAAGGGATATTGTTTTTAGGACAGCATGTCATAAAGCTTATACCAAAGCATACAATGCACAAATTGAGAGAACAAATCCTAGGAGAAGGATATGATTGATGACCAAAATGCTTGGTTTTTTATACTCTTTTCAATGCCAATGAATGAAACAAAGGATGTTGTAAGGATTTCAGTCAAGGGAAGCAATTTATATGTCTAATATCAGTCCAAAACAAAAAAATTATCCTTCTCAACACACTCTTGATGCGATTTTAAGTTAATGCCAAGTCGAAATATAGTGAAAATATGTCAAAATAGGCACTTTTTTCACCAAAATTTAATGCAAGAGAGCATAACAAAGAGTGTTGTGAAGAAAGTGATGATGGAAAGGAAATAATATCAGTAATAACAGCCACTTGGTGCCAAAATACCCAACACAACATGCTTTTAGTGCCACTTAAGGTCAAACCCTAGTGAAAATATAGCAAAATAGGCTATTTCTCATGGTTTTTCAATTCCAAGACCTAGAAAAATGGGTGTTATAATGAATTTCAGGAGGTAAATAAAATAATATCAATGATATAAGTCACCTCAATCCATAAAATTGATCACAACACGATTGGAGTGCAAACTAGGTCAAACCCTAGGGCAAAAATAGCCAAAATGTGTAGTTTTTCACCAAATTTTCACTACAAGAGCCCGATAAAAAGGTGTTGTGAATATTTTTAGGAGGGGAAGAAAATGATTACCCTGATAACATCAAATTAATGCAAAATACTCTTCACAATACAACTATGGTGCAAGTTTATAGAGTCGATAAGGCTAAGTTTAGTGAAAATCATTATTTTTGAAGCCCTAGGTTTGAGATCTTGGGACAAAATGCTATGTGAATATTTTGAAGTCTGATTTATGATGAAAATTACTTACTCTTAGATATAAAAATGATTTGCAAGCTTAAACATGCAAAATGCCCATGCAAATTTAATGAAAATGCATCAAAATTGCTAGTTTTTGTTGAAATTTTCTATGTAAAATTGCAAATATTTAAAATCTAAATGCAAATTTACACTAAAATGAAAGAATGCAGAAAAATGTTAATTTTAATGAGCCTCTATAATTAGTAGAAAAATCTGAGAAAAGATTTTGCCTACTAACCCTAGATTTTGGAATTACTAGGTTATATAAAATTGTCAAAATTTCCACAAAACCCTAGCAAATTAATTAATGAAAATGCAATGTAAATTTTTGAATTTTTGTATTTTTCTATAGTTTATATCAAATCTGATGCAAAAATCATGAATTAAGAAAATTTAGAAAGAAATGATGCAATTTAGTACGCCAAACAATGCAATTTTTTGTATTTTTCCAATTTTTCAATTTTTTTGAAATTTTAGCAATGCAATAAAATGAATGACTATATGAATGAATGAAATCAATCCAAATCCAAAGACACACACTCAGAAAGTTGCAATTTAAGTCCAAAAACATGGGTTCACCAAAATGTTTAAGTGAAAATTTGGATTTGATAATTGTTTTAGTGTTTTGATGTTTAAATCCGCCTTTCCACTTAACATTCAAGGATCTAGCATCTAGTGGTGAGCACTATCATACCCTAGGTTGCTGTGAGATGTAGGGAAACTTGGATTAGGGAATTTAATTATCAATTTCTCTTCTCTTATGCTGAATTGACCGTTAAAACCCTAATTATGCAAATACGGCAATATACTGATGAATAACAGAAAAAGCTCTTGCAAACGGAAGTAAAATACCAAATCACAGAGTACCTATTTTTAGGGTTTTGAAGTAGAATAGTCAAGGACACTGGTATGGGCACCCAAGTCCAAGGTACCAGTTTCTTTGTGGGATCTGGACCTCCTTTCGACACTGATCAGCCCTATAACTTCTGTTTCTAGAAAATCAGCTTTAGAGGACACTAGAGCAAGTGCCCAAGTCTTGGAAATGCTCTGGTGTCCTACCTTTCTTTAGATCCTAAATCCTTTGATGCCTGCCAATCCTTCCTGCAACTTCACTTCTCTCAAATGCGACCCCTGTAACTTGCAATCATAAGACTTGGTTTGGGGGTTGTGGTGTTTAGAGGCTTGCCTCAGTCAAGCCCCAGAGGACACTTAAGTCTTTGAACACCGTTGTCAGATAAAGAGTGCATGCCCTTGTGAGGCAGAGGAAAAAACTAAAGGAATCAATGATGAAAACACGATATAATGTCACCTTGTAGTGAAGCTCTCATGGGAGGAAGATGCTCTTCATTCCTTTAGGAAATTGGTGCTCAAATCTACAAATACAAACACACAAACCACACAAGTCTACTCTTGTAACACAATGAAAGCCTTGAATCACCTTGAGAACACTTGAACATCATAATTATCATCTAGTTTACAAATGAATCCCTAAGTATGCTTTTATATGAAACTACAAACACTCCCACCAAGATTTTCGTAATTCAAACTTACCATGTCAGCAAAGGGACCAAATAATAGTGACAAACCGACACCCAGAAATTAGGGATGCCCCAAAATAGGATAGGACTAGGGCGTGAGTGCCCAAGTCCCCCCTATTTTGGGTAGGGTACAGCTCAAGGGGTCCACCTAGGTCCAATTTGCCATGAAACCTAGTTCTCGTTCCATCGGGATGCCAAAATATGAACTAAGATGTCCTAAATGTATGTTAAAGTCCCAGGAGCTAAACCTTATGAGGGAAAAGCCCCCAAGGGAACATGTTCTAACGTTACATTTACATGCCTGGGAGTTTTGGGATTTTCTTCAACTTCTGATTCTTGAACTTGTTCCTCAACATTTGCATTAACTTCTTGAGTCACTAGATTCTCTGGAGTAAACTAAACTTGCTTTCCTTCATCTGGACTTTCATTTTGATCATCTGATTCATATCCACAAAACCTTGAAGGTCTCTCCTTGCTTTCATCAACCTTGACATTAGCACTTTCAACAATCTTTTTCAATCTCTTGTTAAGGCACCGGTATGCCTTGCTTTGATTAGAATAACCCAGAAATATTCCTTCATCACATCTTGCATCAAACTTGCCTAGATCTTCATCTCTTTTGATATAGCATTTACTACCAAAAACTCTAAAATATTTCACAGAAGGAGCATTACCAAACCACAGTTCATAAGGTGTTTTACTAGAATTACCTTTGATCTGCACCCGGTTAAGAGTGTAGATAGCAGTACGTATAGCCTCTCTCCAATAGACATGTGGAACATTTGCTTCCATCATCATGGTTCTAGCAACCTCTTGAATAGTGTGGTTCTTCCTTTCCACAACTCCATTCTGTTGAGGAGTCCTAGGAGTAGACAATTGTCTTCTTATTCCATGCTTTTTCACAAAATGCATTAAACTCATTGAAGGCAAACTCTCCACCTCTGTCAGATCTCAGACACTTTATCTTTACACCAATCTCATTCTCCACCCTAGCCTTAAACACTTTAAATTTGTCAAGAGCCTCTGATTTCTCTCTCAAGAAAGTGACCCACATCATCTGGGAGTGATCATCAATCAACAACATAAAGTATCTGTCTCCTTGCAAACTCCTAACCCTAGCAAGACCACACAAATCAGTGTGCACAAGTTCCAACAATCCACTTGAAGATTGTTCTTTACTCTTGAATGTAGTTCTACTCTGTTTTCCCAACTAACATTCCTTACACATGCTATTAGCAGGTTTTACAAGCTTTGGAAGATCTCTCACAACCTGAGTAGCACTTATCTTGACAATGTTATCAAAGTTTACATGACACATTCTCCTATGCCATAGACAACTTTGATCAATCTGAGAAATCAAACAACTTTTACCAGTACCACTTAAATGAAAGATGTCACCTCTAGTCTGTGTACTAGATGCAATCTCAGTTCCAGAGCTTTCCAAAATTTTGCATTTTCCATCCTTGAATTGGAGATCATATCCCTTGTCAACCAACTGTGCAACACTGAGAATATTATGCTTCAACCCTTCTACATACAAAACATCATTAGAGTTATTTTTACCATCAAGAGAGATAGATCCTTTGCCATGGATTCTACCAGTTGAATTGTCTCCAAACTTCACAATTCCACCTTCATACATTTCCATACTCACAAACTTACTCTTATCACCTATCATATGATGAGAGCATCCACTGTCAAATACCCATTCATCCTTTTCTTCAACCTGAGCAGACAAAGCTCTTTCCACATTCACATAGCTAGCAGACTCAATAGACACTGGATCTTGTTCTTTGATAGCAATGAACACCCATTCATTTCCTGAGGTACTTCCCTTATCAAATTCATCATCAGTGACTCCTTCTTCAGTAGCTTCTTGGACATAGTAGCATTTCTTCTGAACCCTAGGTCTATTAGGGTTTGGCTTTGAAACCCTCTCTGGACATCTTGAGGCAAAATGACCAATCTTATTGCAAGCCAAACATTTGAAAGGCAACTTTCCTTCATACTTACCAGATCCTCTTGGTAGTCTTTTGGCAAAAAGAGCTTCAAGTTCTTCAAGATTTGATTCATCTTCTTCAAGATCCTTCCTTGCCTTCTCAAATTTGGTTAGTCTTCTTGAAGAGCTTTCACTCGAATCAAATCTTTGCTTTCCAAAAATATTGGCCTTAAATGTAGATTCAAATTTAGGAAGAGAATCACCACACTCACTCATTTCAAATGCTGAGAGCTTGCCAACCAACTGATCTCTTGTAACAGTTGTCATAGTCCTGATCTCCTCAATAGCAGCAACTCTATGCTTGTATGAAGCAGGTAAGGATCTGAGCACTTTGCCAACAATCTCTGATTCTTCCATTTTTCCATGAGCACATCTGATACTGCACACAAGTTCATTCACCTTCTGCATGTAGGAAGTGATGTTTTCATCTTCACTCATCCTCAAATTTTCATACCTACCCTTTAGGCTCTGCAACTTAGCACATTTGACATATTCATCACCTTCATATAGAGTTTCCAACTTCTTCTAGATTTCATGAGTAGCTTTTAATTCTAGGACATTTGTGATTTCTATATCAGTCAAGGTACTTAACAATGCTTCTTTAGCCTAAATGTTGTTTTCAACATCTTTGAGTTCATCTGCAGTTGAAGGACCTTTCTCCGGAGGCTTATACTCATCCTTAGTTATTAACCAATAAGCATCACCCATGCATTGTAAGTGACACTCCGTGCAACTCTTCCAAAGAGAGTAATTTGTTCCATCAAATCTTGGACTATCCTTCTTGTAAGTCAACATCTTGGATCTCCTCAAGCGGTCAAGCTTCTTTTAGAGGAACCGGCTCTAATACCAATTATTGAAATTAGGGTAGACAACTAAGAGGGGGGGTGAATCAATTGTCACAAAAACTCTTATCTTTTTCTGTAATTAAACTTCTTTACCATTTATTAACAGATGAACGATATAACCATGAAAGCATGAATCAACAACACATGAGCAGAAACAAAATCAACACATAACACCATGATTTTTACGTGGAAACCCAATTAAGGGAAAAACCACAGGGGTGGTTAACCCACAAGATTTATTCTCTATTAAAAGAATAGAAAAATGGGAAGGCACTTACCTTCGGGTGCACTACCCAGAGCTCACTACTCAAAGAGACTCACTATCTACAAATGTTTATATGATTAACATAGAAAGATTGAACTGAGAAACAACATCTTTTTCATGCAAAGTTTAGTTACATTGAAGTGCACAATGTTGATAACTGAGAGGGGGGTGAATCAGTTATCCTAATTATTTCTTCTTTCTGTACTTATTAATCAATGCAGCATTAAATCAAACAAACAAACATTACCATGAATTGAAAGAAACACATGACATAGTATTTTTGACGTGGAAACCCTGTTAAGGGAGAAAACCACAAGGTGATTAACCCAAAGATTATTCTTTGTTAGAAGAATAAGGAATTACAAAATGGCACTTGCCAATTAGGGCTCACTGCCCGAGCACACTGCTCACAAAGGAGGCACACTACCTACAAGGAGACACACTATCTACAAAAGAATGTTATACAATACTTGAACTGATTGGAAGCATCCACATATGCTGGAGTTCAGTTCTAGTTAGGCTCAGTACACTGATCTGCTACACTTCATCTTTCCTCTTCTCTTTATTCTGCTTTCCTTTCACATACCGGATCTTTCTTACTACTTCAGCTCTACTCTGCTCTTATTTGCATATCACATCATATCTCTTTTTCTCTCACAACTAAATCCATTGTGTATATATATCCGCACAAGTAATTTCATCACCTTTCTAGTCGACACCCGGAATAGTCAATCTTTTCACTAATTTTGATCTGTCGGCTGAATCCTACCACATCAAGTAATGCGGATCAAGCATATACTTGTAGAAATCATTAATCATGTCGGCCAAACATAATTCATGTCTTCATAACCTTTACCACTATCAGAAACACATCCGGAAAGTAGTCTGATGTTCTGTCAGTCAGTTCTTCCTCTGTTCACACTGTCACTCAGGAAACCGGTACTCAACTATTCGTATATTTTTACTCATCTATCACCGGAGGCTAAATCCTTGGAATATACCACTCAAGGTAGTCCTCTTGACTTCCCCAAATCCACACTGCACCAAGATACTTCCTTTGAGAGATCCGGACCTGTCTATCAGACCTTGCCACATGCTCTGTTCTTGTTTACCGGACCACAACATTCTTCACTCTGACTTCCGGTAGAGACACACCATGTCCTGCGGATGTGTGGGATGAACTCTGTTGCCATCAATGACAATAATCATGAATCCATATAGTGTCTCTTGCCAACACACAATACTTCTACTATGCCCCCAAACACTTCTTTGCTATCTCCTCATCCTTTACTGCTCTTCCTCTTCTGCTCTTCCTCTTCTCTGCTCTGCGTTTCTTCCTTTCTTAGGATCTGATCATTTTTACACAAGGATGATTTTCTACAACTCAACCACACATATTTATATGCTTCATCAACCTTGGAATAAGCATCAAGGTCAGCACTATAAACATATGACTTAATGTGAATCACTATACTATTGGCCAAACATAGCTGGGACCCAAATCTTCCTTGAACAACATGCCACACTTCATAGAATCTCTCTTAGATCATCCGCAACATGCACAAAGCATCCGGTCGGCCAAGACTGGAAAGAACAACACCACCCAAGGACAAATCTTCAACCATGAGCTCAATCCTCAATGCAAACCACCAACACAGTAGGCACACAATCCAAAGACCACCACAAGCACAATGAAATCAACAAGAACAATTGCACCACCTCACTTCACCAGAAACACTTGCATCTTCATTTGGGAACTTAAGAACTCTCACTATCATGACTTTCACACTAGAAAGATTGCTTGTGGACCTCCAAACCATGAACCTCTTGAGTTGAGGATACACACTGACATCCCAAACACACCTCTAGATTTGCAGATCATAATATTCCAATGCAGATCAATCTGGACCAATTTTCTGTCACTCTATCACCTCTAAACAACTGCAAAACCCAGTTCTACTCAGATGGCCATAACTTCACAAATTCTTCATGCGGATCCCTCTAATATTAACTGGAGCAACTTCAAACAATATTTTACAACACTCTTTGGTCCCCAGACTTTGATCTTCATCTCACTGGGAATGCAGAGCAATCTACTTCACTGAATTGCACTGTCTTCACTATCTCTTATAGAGAGATATGTAACTCACTTGTTTCTTTTGGAGAGGCTAATTTTCTCAATATCCTCAACATACAAGTCTTCTAGAATGGGATATAGTTGACACCAATGACAACAAGGATATGTTGACATCAATGACAACACTGATTAGGCACATATTTGCAACAGAAACTTGTTGGCAATAGTGGAGTTATTAGTAGTTCCTCTGATGTGGCTATGAATTCTATTATCAGTTTCTCTAGTGAGTGCAATGGTCCTCTATCTGAGGATCAGTGCAATGAGGACACTAAAGAAGGGAGTTGTTCCAAAATTGACATGTTGGATCAAGAAACACAAATCTTTGACAATCCCTGCTTTATAGAAAATCTTGTCAATGTTTTCAAAGCCGGGAATATAGAAGATATGAACAATTGGGATAGTGTGATAAGTAGATCTAAGGAACCTAATATAAAGAATGGTATTGAAATGGGAGTTAAACAAGACTCCCTAGTTCATGAAAAGGTGGTGGGGGCTTCTAGAATTGAGACAAAAAAGAAGAATGCTCAAGAATTGGCCTTGCTAAAAATTAGAGAGAACATACTAGCCAATGAAATGGAAAAGGTAATTAACACTGTTGGATCCCTAGTTGGATTCCATACTGCAAACCCAAAGGGGTTATAGGGAGAGTCCCTAATAAATGATGTAGAGGGTGACTTATGCAAGGTAGGGGAAGAATACTCCTTAAAAAAGGATGATGTCAGTAGAAAGAGAAGACATGTAAATAGAAAATCAAGTTCAGATAATCTAGGAAAAAAGTAAAAGGCTCTAATTTGCCTAAATGTTTTGATAAACTATGTAACAACATTATTTAATGTGAGTCTCCTAGCTATCTGGACTAATTTATTACCTATGAACTGTTATAGATGGAATACAAGGGGCCTTGAATCCCCGAATAGAAAGTACATAGTTAGATATTTTTTTCATAGAAATATAAAGATGGATTGTCTGTTGTTACAAGAGATCAAAGCTACAGGGATCCAATTAGAAAAAAACCTAAGATTTATATGGAAGGAAGCAATGATGTTTTCATCTAAACATGAAAAAGGAAAAGGAGGAAATGAAATTCTAATGAATAGGAGATGGGGTTAGTTTATCACCCAAAATGGTTGTTCCCCTTGTAATAGGTGTATTTGGGTGATTCTAGAAAAAGAGGATAATTTTTTTTGGATATGCTCTATTTATGCTCCCAATGAATAAAGGGATATAATTGATCTCTGGAACTAGCTGGTTGACAAATTGCTTAAGATCCCTTGGATTGTGGTAGGGGACTTCAATATGGTAGAACATAGAGAAGATAAAACTGGCAGTAACCAATTAGAATGGAAGGGAAATGAGCAATTCTTCTAGATGAGAATGAAGAGTATGCTTAATCTATTTGATCCATTATAAGGTAAAAAGGATAATAGTTAGGGAATTTGGTTGTCTTGGTGCAACTCTCAAAAAGATAATAAAATGATATACTACAAGCTGGACAGGTTTTATGCAAATAAGAATTTCTTCCATTTCCAAAGCTCAGAAGGAGAAAATGTTGTTAGTGTCATCCCTAACACCTTATCTGATCATCACCCTATCCATGCTTTCATTAATATTGATATTCAAGAAAAAAGGAATATTAATAGGAAGGATAATCTTTTTAAATTGAATAGACAGTTGCTTTTGTATATGGATTGTTTTGATGGGATCTATAACCTTAGGAACATGATGAAAGTTATGGTTAGTAAAGGTGAGGCCATTCGATAGTGGAATGACTTTGTAAGTGCAAGCAAGAGGCTATTCCAAGTTTTTGGGAAGAAAATAGCCTTAGACAGAAGGAGAAATGAAAGGACTCTTCAATTAGAATATATGGAATTAGAGGACACTTTGCAAAATAACCCAGAAGATAATGAAAAATTAGACTCATTGGTGAGGTTAAAAACAAGGTTAGAAGATTGCAGACCTTCAAAGCCCAAGGGGCTAAAGTTAGAGCAAAAGTCAATTGGTTAAAGGATGGGGATAGGGGAACTAAATATTTCTTTGAATTAATAAGATCCAAATTCAGAAAGGAAAATGTGGGCCCTATTAATGAAAATGGAACTACCTTTCATGACTTGGAGGATATAAAGAGACTTTTCAGATTATTTTATAAGGAGTTGTTCAGGGCTAAAGATCACAATGAGGATTACAAGAAGGCTCAGGAACTTTTTGTTTAAGGTAAAATTTGTAAGAGGGTTTGATTTGATGGTTTATGTGAATCCTCCTTTCACCTTAAACATTCAAGGACTTTGGGTTGAGTAGGAATCTACTGTTAGGCCTTCAGTCACTTGTAATGTAGGGAAGATTGGAATTGTGTGATTTAGTTGTTTAATTATGCCCAATTGTGCTCAAAACCCTAATTATGTAAAGTCAGAAACAAATGGATAAATCACAGAAAAAGCTTGCACACAGAGATGTCAAATAACAATCAAATGCGTACCATATTTTGAAGTTCAGAAAATGGAATAGTCGGGGACTAATGAGCGGGTGCCCTAGTCCAGTGCCACCATTTTATTCAAGATTTGGGAACCTTGTTTGTAACCTGTTCTGCTATTCTGGAGATTTTCCTGTTGCGGAATCCAGAGGACTAATGAGCAAGTGCCCGAGCCCAGGTCCCTATTTTCTTCTTTGATATGCAATTCTAATAGTCTACACTACTCTCCTACAACTCCACTTGTTTTACTTCTGCAACCTGTAACCTGCAATCATGAAAAAATGGGTTAGGGGTTGTGCTGTTTCGAGGCTTGCCTAAGTCATGCCCCAGAGAGACATTCAAGTCTTCCAAACACCGTTGTCAGATAAAGAGTGAATATGCCTGTGAGATAGAGGCAAAAGCCAAATGATAAATGATTGAAAACACAATTGATATCACCTTGTAGTGAAGATTTCATGGAAGGAAGAATCTTTTCATGCCATGAGGAGATGGGTGCCAAATCTGCAAATACAAACACAAGAACAATGCTCTTCTTTGCAACACAATGAATATTTTGAATGCTCAAAGTCACAAGTATGCCAAATTCATCTAATGATCATCTAGTTTACAAATGAATGCCTAAACATGCTTATATATGTAACTACAAACATTCCCGCCGAGAATTTCGTAATAGAAACTTACCGTGTTGGCATAGGACCTAAATAATGGTCACAAACCGACACTTTGAAATTGGGCCTAACATAAAATAGGACAGGACTCGAGCATGGGTGCCCAAGTCCACCCCCTATTTTAGGCAGGGTTTGTCATAAGTGCATCCCCTCAGTCCAAATTGCCATGGAACTTCAGGGTTTTCTCATCGGTAAGTCAGATTATCATGAAAAATACTCTAAATGCATAAATAGGACCTGGGGGCTAAACCTTAAGAAGGAAAAGCCCCCAAGGGGACATTTTTTGATGTAACATTTAGCCCCCACTTTAATGTATGTATAGACACAAGGCTAATACATGCATTAAAGTATGGTCAACAAACACAGCAAACACGCCAAGCATGGAGAAGACACGCCAATCACAGAGAACACAGTAACAGGCATGTAAAACACGGAGAAGACAGTTACAGTCATGCAAAACATGGAGAATACAGCATTGAAGACACACAAAACATAGTGAAGACAGTGAATGCAGTGAAGACAGAGATGATTTTCTTTTCTTTTTCATTATATATATATGAAATGCAGATGCAAGTACAGGAAAGTAAACACACCACCCATAATGCAGGAGGGACCCATTGCCGCCAGTCTTTAAACTATATATGAGACAACACACATGCAATACACACCAAACAAATCAAACATGCTAGACAAATCCTAAAGCATAGGAGGGACTCATCACCACCGGTCTTTAAACTATGCTTGGGAACAAACACACAATACACACACACTTGGAAGACATGGAGAAAACATGACAGACAAGCGATGGAGTGTTCCTATTTCTAGGGTCAACACCATTTGAGGCACATTATAGGCACACACCAACGATTGGGTTTTGCCACAACAATCATTGAAGACATGCTTAAGGGTTGAGTTAGTCACAGAACCGCTCCCCGCCTTGCAATGAGGACTTTTGAAAATGACAGGATGTACACTCTCCACAAAAAATAGACCATCCCTACCTCCACAGAGGGCTTAAGATAGAAACAAGATGTGATATCCCCACCTCACGATGAGGGCTTAAATGATTGCAATAGATTTCAAACAAATCTCAGAGTGTAGGAGGGGCTCATCACCACTAGTCTTTAAGACTGCACCTGAGAACAAGCACATTGCTAACATCTATAACAGACAGCTTACCTTATATATTCCCCCACCTTAAGGTGGTTGATATCAGGTATCGATATCAAGCACGTTAAGGTAGGAAGAAAACACACAAGGGAACACGAGCTCTCGCAAAGCCCATGCCCCCCAGAGGTGACATGTACTTTACGATTGTCGAATGTTCCCACAAACACATTCCTGCAAGAAAAGTGTTAGTGTCCAAATAATCATGATAAACAACAATGCATATGATCAATCACATAAAGAGCCAAGGTTATACTATGAATTTAGAGATTGGGTATAATCATGGGGCTATACCACGAAAATCTCAAAACCGAGTGTCACCAAGGCAAGATTTAGAGACAAACAAAGTGCACGAAGCAACAATATTGTTATGGTTTGTAAAGAGATAAGAGACCATCAAGATCACATGACAAAGTGCATGGAGTGATTCCACTAGCCAAGCATCGGATAATATATATAAACCCCATTGTCATATAGGAACTAAGTCCAATTTTTGATTTCTCGCTAAAGGGATGCTAGGTTCGCATCAGTATAATATGTTTTTCATCATCTGCCCACTAGGTAGAAACACTAGAGGAAGGGAAACAATAAATCAAGAGAGGAGAAACAAGTACCTTAGGGATAGTCACATAGGAGGGTGCCCCCAAGTCACCAACCGTAACACTATGTCCTTAAGACACAACACACAATATTGAAAATAGATGAGAAGCAATATAGAAGAATGATGATACAAATAGAAGAAGGGTCACAACAAAGGCAGTCTCTTGGTATCCTGGACCTTACAAGAGAATCAAGGGTCATCCCAGGAGGCCTAAACAACACATAAAACCTCACGTGAAAAACACATCATGAGAGATAAAGGGTTAGAGATACTTACCTGGTAGGATCGTCAAACTAAGTGTTGTCATCCAACAAATCATCATCATCTTCCCACTCCCGAATATTAGATGAAAGTGAGACATAAGCTACCATAGCCCAACTCTTATTCTTGTTTTCAAGTTGTCCATTCTTAAGATCTTCATGGTTTGATTCAGTGTTGGGTGAGATGTTTTATTGTTGAGTTGCATGTCAGTGGGCATATTCTTGTCATCTCCTCCTCCTTTCTCTTTCTTTTCTATTTCTTTTTGTCCTACCACTTATCTCTTGTAAGATAGTGTTTTTCTCTTTCATAGGTTTTTATGTTTTAGAGGAGGAAGCACCAGGATCAAATCTCATTTTTCTAAGTGGAATATTTTTTTGTCGATGACTACCTCTTGATCCCTGTAAAGATGCGGAACCTCAGCATAGGGTTCATTTCCTGTTGGTCTAGGATTCTCTTCAAATGTGGGTCATTCGTCGCTTGTTGTTTCTTGCATAGAAGGACCGACCACTTGATGTAATAATTTTGTTTTGTAATTTCTATAGCTCAAGAAGTTAAAGTCTATTCGTGGCTCTGATTCCATCTCAAATTTTTCCCAAAAGTAATCTAGTGTACAATGTTGTCTTATAACCAAAGGTTTATACTTATTGCGAGGGATAGTAATCACTCATCCATTCGAAGGAAATTTTACATAGTTATGAATTGTTGAAGGGACAAATTTCATAGACTTTAACCATGGATGTCATTTTATGCAAAAGAGATCAGAAATGGGGACAACATCAAACCATTGTTCTACATGTTTCTCAAATATAGTGACTGACAAAGATATGTTCCCAGAAGTGTTCACAAAGGTTCCCTTATGTGTCTTAATCATCATATCCGAAGGGTCATAAGAGTCTTGCATTAATTGATGTGAAAAGAGGAACTCTTCCATGGAGACATTAGTCATGCAATTAGGATCAATGAGGGTTCCATCCACAAGATTTCCCATTATCTTCATAGTGATGTAAAGAGGTCCTTCAGTGTCTCCAATTGTTCTATCATGAGGTGTAAACACAAGTTCAGGTTCAGGGACCTTTCTCTTCATATAATGCCTAGGAGGGAACCTATTGTTATTGTTGTGATTAGAAGCCATGTGTATATGTATTCAAATCAATGTGAGATCAGATTTTAATAGCTTTTCAAAATTTATGCAAAAGACTAGTGCAAACCTATGTATGAAAATGACCTAAAATGCTTGATTTTTTTTCAACTTTTTTCAATGCAAATAAGTGAAAGAAAAGGTGTTGTAAGGAAATTGATCAGGGGAAAAAAAATAATATGTCTGGCATCAGTCCAATAAATCCATAAAATCCTTCACAACACACTTTTGATGCAAACCTAGAATGATGAGTAGTCAAAACCTAGTGAAAATGCTCTAAAATATGCGATTTTTCACAAATTTTGAATGCAAAGACCCACGAAAAGGGGTGTTTTAAAGAATTTTAGGAGGTATAGAATATTATAGCAGTAATATCAGTCACCTAAATCCATAAAATCTTTCACAACACGCTTGGAGTTCAAATCTAGGTCAAACCCTACGTCAAATATAGGCAAAATATGCAATTTTCTACCAAATTTCATCGCAAAAGAGTGTGACAAAGGGTGTTGTGAGGAAAATTATGATGGAAAGAAAATTATAACCATAATAACATCCATCTAATTCCAAAAAATCTGTCACAACATGCTTATAGTGCAACTCAAGGTCAAACCCTAGGGAAAAATAGCTAAAAATGCAATTTTCCACCAAATTTCCACTGTAAGGGCCCAATAAAGAGGTTTTGTAAATAATTTGAGGAAGGGAATCAGATAATAAACCTAATAAAATCTAATTAGTGCAAAAATATTCTTCACAACACACCTATGATGTAAATCTAGAGAGTTGAGAAAGCCAAATCTAGTGAAAAATCTAGGTTTTCAAACCCTAGGCATGAGGTCTTAGTCCAAATGAATGCAAAATGTTATATGACTGTTTTGTAATCTGATTTATGATGAAAAACTAATTTCACTCAGATCTGAAAATAATTTTCAAACCCTACAATGCAAAATGCAAGTGTCTAATGAAAAATCAATGAAAAATGCTAGTTTTTTTGTTGAAATTTTCTATGTAAAAATGCAAATTTTTTAAATCTAAATGTAAATTTACACTAAAATAAAACACTACAGCTAAATTTAAATTTGAATTAGTGTCTAAGATCAGTAGAAAAATTTGAAACAAGATTTTACCTACAAACCCTAGTTTTTGAATTTACTAGGTTATATGAAAAATTCAAAATTTCCAACAAAACCCTAGCAATTTTATAATGAAAATGCAATGCAAGTGATTGTAATTTTGTAATTTTCTGTAATTTAGCTCAGATATAATTCAAAAAGTAGAATTTTAATGAAATTCAAATTAATTGATGAAAATTTTATGAAAATGCAAACCCTAGAGTGCAATTTTTTTCAAATTTTTCAATTTTTTTGTAATTTTTTGAATGCAATAAGATGAACAATGAAATGAATGAATGTAAATCTGAAGCAAAACACTCAGAAATGTGTGAAATTCATTAAAAACATGGGTTCACCAAAATGTTTAAGGTAAAATTTGTAAGAGGGTTTGATTTGATGGTTTATGTGAATCCTCCTTTCACCTTAAACATTTAAGGACTTTGGGTCAAGTACGAATCTACTGTCAGACCTTCAGTCACTTGGAATGTAGGGAAGATTGGAATTGTGTGATTTAGTTGTTTAATTATGCCCAATTGTGCTCAAAACCCTAATTATGTAAATTTGAAAACAAATGAACAAATAACGGAAAAAACTTGCACAGAGAGATATCAAATAACAATCAAATGCATACCAGATTTTGAAGTTTAGAAAATGGAATAGTCAGGGACTAATGAGCGGGTGCCCTAGTCTAGTGCCACCATTTTCTTCAGGATCTAGGAACCTTGTCTGCAACCTATTCCTTATGTTCTAGAGATTTTCCTATTACAGGATTTGGAGGACTAATGAGCGAGCACCCGAGTCCAGGTCCCTATTTTCTTCTTTGATCTGTAATTCTAATAGTCTGGACTACTCTCCTACAACTCCACTTTTTCTGCTCTTGCAACCTATAACCTTCAATCATAGAAAAATGGGTTGGGGGTTGTGGTGTTTAGAGGCTTTCCTTAGTCAAGCCCCGGAGAGACATTCGAGTCTTCTGAACACTGTTGTCAAATAAAAAGTGTGTATCCCTGCAGGATAGAGGCAAAATCCAAATGATAAATGATTGAAAATACAATTGATATCACCTTGTAGTGAAGATCTCATGGAAGGAAGAAGCTCTTCATGCCATGAGGAGATGGGTGCCAAATCTACAAATATAAACACAAGAACAATGCTCTACTCTGCAATACAATGAATATTTTTAATGCTCAAAATCACAAGTATGCCAAAGTCATCTAATGATCATCTAGTTTACAAATTAATGCCTAAACATGCTTATATATGCAACTACAAACATTCCTGCCAAGAATTTTGTAATCAAAACTTTTCGTGTCTGCATAGGACCTAAATAATGGTCACAAACTAACACTTTGAAATTGGGTCTGACCTAAAATAGGGTAGGACTAGGGTACGGGTGCCCAAGTCCACCCCCTATTTTAGGTAGGATTTGTCATAAGTGCATCCCTTGAGTCCAAATTCCCATGGAACTTTAGGGTTTTCTCATCGGGAAGTCAGATTATCATGAAAAATACTCTAAATGCATAAGCAGGACCTGGGAGCTAAACCTTAAGAGGGAAAAGCCCCCAAGGGGACATTTTCTGACGTAACACTTATCTCAAGCATATGCCCAAAGAAAATTGATGGGGAGAAGGCCAACAAATTAAAATTAAAAATAACCAAAATAGAAATTAGAGATGCAATACTATCCATGGAGGAAGGTAATTCCCAAGGATGGGATGAGCTACTTGTGGAGTTCTATAAAGTTAATATATCTTGGGTGGCTGATGATCTATATGATGTGTATCAAGAAGCATGTGACAAAGGATCTTTAGGGAAGATTATTAATAGAGGCATCATCAAATTACTACCCAAGGAGGGGGACAAGTCTAACATGAGGAACTAGAGGTCTATAACCCTTTTAAATGTGTCATACAAAATCGTTGCTAAAGACTTAGCAAGGAGACTAATAGATAATCTACCTAATATTATTAATATTACCTAGATAGGGTTCATTAAGGGTAGATACATATTGGAAAACTTGATAACTAGCTGGGAAGCTTTGTACCAGGCTAAATCAATAGGTCATAATGCAAGAATTCTTCTTCTTGATTTTGAAAAGGCTTATGATAGAGTAGAGTGGTCATTTGTGATAACTATGTTAAAAGGATTTGGTTTCCCATGGGAGTTTTTTAATATGGTTATCATGCTATTCAGAGATGCATCAACCCAAATTGACATCAATGGGTCTTTAACTTAGCCTTTCCAAATGGAGAGGTCTATAAGGCAAGGGTGCCCTTTAGCACCAACTCACTTTGTAATAGCCTCAGAAGCCTTGTATCATATCCTAAGAATAGAAAGGATGCTAGGTAGAATGAGGGGGATTAGATTACCTGATGACGGCATATTATTGAACATGTAGTTTGCTAATGATACAACATTATACCTTGTGCTTGAAAAAGATAATTTGAATATTATAGAGGATAGATTGAACATGTTTTGTAGAGCCTCTAGGGCTAAGATATCTTTTAACAAATCATTTTTTCTCAGTTGGTTAGAGGAGCCTCTTGACTAGTTTGAGTTGGGTAAATGGCAGTGGGGAGGGCCTCATAGACAAGTTAGGTTCTTGGGGATCCCCTTTGTTGTGGATCCTTCTCTAAACAAGATGTGGAATTGGATGTTTTCAAAAATTGAATTGAAGCTAAAAAATTGGAACAAATAGGTTCTTTCATTGGCTAGGAGAGCTCAAGTTTGTCAAAAGATTCTTTTAGCCTACTCCATCTATTATGCCTCTATGTGGTTATTTTCAAATTTTCAAATTGAGGACATTCAGAAGCTCATTATGGGGTTCTTATGGTCTGATGGTAAAGGGAAGGGAAAAAACATGCAATTAAATGGGATTGGTGATGTTTGAGTAGAGATAAAGGTGGCCTAGTGTTAAAGGATTTGAGGATCCAAGGTGTAACTCTTGTTACAAAGTGGATAATCAGATCATTGGATGGGGAAGAGCCTTGGAAAGTTCTCATCAAGAATAATATTAATAATTTTTGTCCTAATAGAGCTCACTTGTGGAAAAGATCCTTGTGGTGGAATTTAGACATAGATCCTTGTGTTGGAATTTAAGACAAAGGAAAACCTCTAGCTCTACTACAGGGATGTTTTGTTCTTAAGTGAAACCAAAGAGGCCTTGTTACTTTTAAGGATGTGTTGAATGATGAAGGTCTAAAAACTTGGGAATCTATTAAATTAGAATTTGACTTACCAGATTCTTAGAGAATAACTTATTCCACCATTTGTAAAGCCATTCCAAATGACCTAGGTCATGCAAAAATTTTGGGTGAACTGGATTGGTTGGAAGAGCTGGTCTAGAAAGATGGCACAAAATTTTTGGGAGGAGAAGCCAAGAAACTGTATATGTTGTTAACTACTTCCATGGAGGTTTTTGAGCATAATAATAGAATTTGGGGTCTTGATGTCATCCATAAAGCCTTAGCTTCCTCCTATAGTCTATTTTGGTCTAAATTTATAGAACCCAAGAAAGACAGTTTTAGGTGGCTTCTGTTTCTAAAGAAATTACCTATTGGGTTTAATAGTTGTGTGTCCCTTATGCAATATTGTTGAGTCTTGTGAACACATTTTTTAAATGTCCCTTTGTAGTGAATGTTTGATCTTTATTTTGGGTAATATCAAAAATTGGTCATCCTTGAACAAATCTAACTAGAAAGAAATACTATGTGGGTTCATTTGTGGTTTGAGTTTTAAGTCTTAACATTTTCTGGTTTTTCTTGTCTACTAAAATATTATGGGTACTGTGGAAAAAACAAATGAAGACCATTTTTAAGGCAAGAGAAGGTTTCTTACTGGGTCTTCTTTTAGACTCATGATGTCTGATATATATGTGCAGGTTGTTATGACCATGGAGCTTCCTATTGATACATTTATGAAGATCATAGATGAGAGTTTAAAAGTGATCTATAGGGCAAACATACAATATGTTGAGTTCTGGCCATATGATTTGAGGAAAGTAAACAAAAAGTTCAATGAGGAGTATATTGATTTTCAGAATAGGTATTGCAATCAACACAAACTAGAAAAAATGAAGGATGAGGCACAAAGAAATCTTGAAGTAACCTTCCAAAATTTTAATGTTGACAGTAGCCAACTCAAGGCCTCTCCACCAATAGGCACATTCAAGGGAGTAGATTCATATGATGCAAGTGATAATAGGGAGCACATTGTTGGGATATGGTGTTGTACACCATTGCATATTTTTGATATATTTTATAATGTTGTAATTAAATAATTATTTAGTTGTGATACACCTAGGTGGTGTGGTTAATCACACTATGTAATTATTTGGGGACCACTTGTATAAGTTGTATTGTAACATTGGATTAATTATTTTATGTGTGTGGGACACATAGAGTGATTAATTATTTATTTGTATTATTTGATTAATTCAGAAAATGTAGTACCAATAGTAAAATGTGGAGTCAAGTGGTTTTGTGTAACCCATGGTTTTGGGGCACATGGTTTTCTCAATGTAATGTGTGAGATTATATTATAAAAGAAAGCATAATGTTATTATTTTGAGGTTGGCTGGATATTTCATTGTAGGTGAACGGAGGTTTTGTGAGAGGTTGTCATTGTATTGAGCTCTCTCCTGTAAGTGCAGATTGTGAAGCATGGTAGGTGATGTGTGGATTCATGCTTGTACACATGGAGGTTGCATTGGAGGTGCTTGATGGTTCAGGGGTATTCATGGAGGCTCAGATATCATATTGTAATGATCCATTCTTGAATAATACATGTGAGCATGGATGCTTTTGGAGGCTAGGTTTTTCCTTGCAAAGGGTTTTCCAAGGGTATATCTTATGTTTCCTTGTTGCTTGTTCATTGATCTTTTGCATTATGGTTGTTTTTGTATCTTGTTTCTCCTGTTGGGTTATGTGGAATTGGTTTAATTAGACCTGCAAATTCCTAACAGTTGGTATCAGAGCCATGTTTATGTTTAAGGGAGGTGTGAGCTCCCTAGATATGTATAACCCTTGTGTGTGTAGATCAGGTGCAAAATGGAAGCCATGGAAATGCATGGAAGGATTGAAGGCATTACAAGGTTTTGTGTAGGTTGTATTGCAGATTTGGGGTTCTGGGTATTGGAGATTTGTGGTGCATGATGCAGATCTGATGATTGAAAAATCATGGCTGAAAAGGGTTTCTCTGGTTTGGCTTCATGAGGGTTTTGAGAAGGAAATTTCACAAATGACCTCCTAGGACAAAATGGACCTTGCCATTGAGTCCATGAGGCCCGAGAGATGAAGATTCATATAAAATTTGCCCCAGTTTCGTTATAGGAGCAAAAGGCAAATTTTTTTACCCTCCCAAGTCGACGGTACGGCCGTACAGCATGTCGCAGTCTATAGAGGTATGCTCTGTGAATTAAATAAATAAATAAAATTTCCCACGCATGAAAATGTTACTTTCCTATAGTTTTTGGTTAAAACAAAAAAAATTAAAAAATATGAAGCAAATCATTTTTTTAAAAATCAAGATTGAAAATTAAAAAAATCAAGATTGAAAATTTAAAAATATATATAAAAGTTACAGGGGGGCAGGTACCCCCGTACCCCCCTCTGCTGCTGCTACAGATGGTACCAGTGGGTACCACCAGTACAGAGCTGGTCAGTCCCACCGGTCCCATCCCCATTCTCCCTCCATTGGCCCAAGGGAGCACTTTGTGAGCTTTTAAAAACTTTTAAAAAAAAATTATTTAAAAGGGTTGCAGGCCCCGCTGCCGGTGAAGACCCCCCCGTGGGGAAAATTAAAAAAAATTTCTTATTTATTAAAACCTTTTTGAAAGGTGGGCGGTGGGTGTTTTAATGGCAGTGATTAAACTTTTTTTAATTTGAACCTTTACTATTATTAAGTCCTAGTGTAAATGGTGGTGGGATCCGTGAACATAATTAAACCTCCGTGGAGTTTGGTAAAATAAGACATATTGAAAACTTCTTACAAATCTGCTAGTCAAAGACTTTATGCCATGTCAACACCTTTGCATAGTCAGCATGCCCAATCAGCAAAGATGACGTTAGCAATGACGTCATACCATGTCATCATGGTACCAAGGGCTCACTAGGGGTCCACTTTTAGCCCTCGGAGTGCCTTTTCTTTCGGGAGGCATAACTTTCGCATACGGTATCAGTTTTTTGACTTCTTATAGGTGTCAAAAAGCTCTCTCCAATCACTATGTAGTGGTATAGGTTCAGTCATTATATTTTTCTATTTGTGTCAGAATTTGGTGCTTGAAGCCTGCATTGCTCTGGTACAATTTTATGCTCATAATTTTTGCATACAGAGTTGGATTTTTGATTTCGGATAGGCGTTGGAGAGCTCTTGCAGTGTACTAAAATTTGGATTGTGTAGATTTTTAGTTTGGTGTGTAAAGAGAGTGTTGTACTTGTTTGATTACTTGTAGGAGCCTAAGATTCAGAGTGCATTTACCAGTGCATTCGGATGGATTTTTTTGGCACAGACTTTGTGGGAGTACATGTTGTTGTGAGACCATCAGTATGGTATAGCAGGTTTTCAGATTTGGTGCTTCCTGATATAGATTTACAGGTGTTTTTTGGAGTTACAACTTTGATGGAGATAGGTACAGGTTGTCTCCTAGTTTGAGGACATGGTTGATATACGTGTGAGAGTTGGAGTCTCGTTACAGTGGGAGTTGAGTATAGGTACAATGATGACAATGATTATGGTGTCATGGATATGCAACTATACTTTTTGCATTAGCATGACATGATCATGTATGTGTTTGACAGGTATGGGCTATGATGTTCGATTCATGTTTATAGGTGGTGTTGTGGTGTTGTTTTAGGGGATTGTTCTTATCTCTTGGATGCTTGATTAGTTCCTTGACTATGGTTACTTGTTTGTGGACTTGTTGGCAAATCGAATCTAGAGTTGATTTGTTGTTTGAGTCTTGGAGTCTACAAGTTGTCTTCTTTGATATCTCAATTTGCATATTATTAATGTGATGATGAGTTTGCATGTTACATTGTTTTAGATCTACAATTTATGTAGTTTTGTAGGTTGATCACCTATTTAGCTACAGTGGGATGACTCAGATGTGGGTTGTCTCTATCCAACAGATTGATTCAGTGTTTATGCAGACTTTGTTAGTTGGCCTTGTCTGTGGTCATTTGTGCATTGGTATGTTGCATTAGGATAAGAGGATGGATGATTAGAGTGCCTGGATAGTCAGTTGTTGGGACTTGCAGCATGTTTATCATGATTGGAGAGCTTGGATACATGGTTCTATGTTAGCTTTTGACAGTGATGGCTTTATCTTCTTGGTTGGAGATTTTGGTTCACTAGACCTTTTGGGAGTTGTTGATGTTACAGTAGGATTCCTTGATTGGTTTGGAGCCATGGATAATCTTCATTTAGGAGATGGTTATTTTGTTGTCATGGATAGCTCGGTATCACGGTTCAGTGGGAGCTTTGGTAGCATGTTGGATTCATCATATGTGATGGATGATCTTCTGTAGTGGATGTTGGTGTCATGGAGGAGCTCTTGCTTGTGATAGTTCTTTGACATTTTCAGTTTAGTTGTTAGGAGACGGTTATCTTCATATGATTGGAGATGTTGACATCTTGGTTTGCCATGGAGGACTTATTCCAGTCTTTGGTTGAGGTGTCAATTTATGATTTGTCAATTTGACATGTTTATCCTTGATTTAGAGATGTTGATATTGTGTCTTGATTCTTGATACCGGTTTAGAGTTTTGGCATGATACAGGTTCTCTTGAGACAGGATGTATGCATCATTGTACGCTTTGTTGCATGTGATCTTCTTTGGAGGAGATGGTTAGATCATGATGTCATGATGGGCTTCTTGATTATGCAGATGTGTAGTAGGAGCATTAACGGTGTTCCTATTGGTTCTCTTGGTATTGAGTACTTTGGTCATTTGATTTACAGCTTCATGACAGTGCATTGTTGCATTTGGAGTTTCAGCATGGATTGATCATGGAGGTGCTCATGGATACTTGGAGACTTAGGTGAGGCTAGAGTTCTCTTTGGATCAGAGACACTTGTTGAGACAGTTACTCATTAGAGTTTTCGACAAATAGACCGAGGAGCCTTACACCTGGATATGGACGTGAGCTCATTATGGACCTTGAGGAGATTGTTCTTGGAGAGAGTCATTGTGGCTTGGTGTATCCTGGAGGAGCATTCTCATTCCCACTCTTGGTCTACTTGGCAGTTTATCATCTATAAGGTATTGCCCATCCTTTTAGATGTATTTTACTTTATGTTTCATCTTCTCATAGATATGGATCTTGAGCTACAGTTATTGGTTATGGAGGGTTCATTTAAGGGATGTTAGCATGGTTAGCTCCTTGTTCATATGGTTTGATTTATGATGTTCATTATGAGGAGTTTAGGAGATGTGATTGGGCTTATTCCTAGTTATGGAATGGTTATAATTTTGATCTACCTTGATTAGAGAGGCTTACATCCATGTTGGTTACATGTTACATATGTTCATTTGATCTTATGAGATTAAATGGTTGGGTGTTGTTGAGGCTTTTCATTTGGGGTTCTAGAGGAGATCATACTTGACACAGCTTAGCACTTTGAGGTGTTTGTAGAAGGACATTATGATTTATAGGTTTTCTCTCTTTGTCTTATGGCTACTTACTAGAGGATCGTGTGATATGGTTGGACTTGGCAGAGTTATGGTGACATGTTGTGAGAGAGTATACAGTGATGTATCATGCATGTGTGGATCATTGTGATTGTTCTTGATACTACATTGGCTTGTTGATTAGCCACACCTTGGTTTGAGTCTTGATCAATAAACTTGGTATGTCTTGGATCTATTTTCAGATTTGACATTACCCATGCAGTGGGAGTTCCTAGATGTATGTGTTCTTCATTGATAGGTTTTATACATGGAGCTTGTTATTGCAGTATATGGGTTGGATATGTTATTGGCATGAGTTTATTGATGTTGTTGATACCTATGAGGTATGGATGGTTGGATGTATTAGCATATGTTGTGGGTTCTATTTCCAATCATGTGGGTTTTTTACCTTTAGCAGCAGCTTGGAGCCTTATGATTCACTTGGATTTGATGTTTGTGTTCCTTGGATTGGTGCATCTTCACCTTAGCATGTTCCTTTTCTTCCATAGGTGGCATGTTGGAGGATGACATGAGTTCTTGCTTGAGATGGTGGTCACTTTGATTCTATTGCAAGTATCTTGATGGAGCACGAGAGCATTCTGGAGGTTCATGTGATTTCATGTTTGCCTATGATGATGTATTTCATTGATTGGCCCTTATGCAATGTATACAACAAGTGGGAGAATGTTGGGATATGGTGTTGTACACCATTGCATATTTTGATATATTTTATAATGTTGTAATTAAATAATTATTTAGTTGTGATGCACCTAGGTGGTGTGGTTAATCACACTATGTAATTATTTGGGGACCACTTGTATAAGTTGTATTGTAACATTGGGTTAATTATTTTATGTGTGTGGGACACATAGAGTGATTAATTATTTATTTGTATTATTTGATTAATTGGGAAAATGTACTACCAATAGTCAAATGTGGGGTCAATTAGTTTTGTGTAACCCATGGTTTTGGGGCACATGGTTTTCTCAATGTAATGTGTGAGCTTATATTATAAAAGCAAGGACAATGTTATTATTTTGAGGTTGGATGGATATTTCATTGTAGGTGAACAGAGGTTTTGTGAGAGGCTATCATTGTATTGATCTCTCTCCTGTAAGTACAGATTGTGAAGAATGGCAGGTGATGTGTGGATTCATGCTTGTACACATGGAGCTTGCATTGGAGGTGCTTGATGGTTTAGGGGTATTCATGGAGGCTTAGATATTGTATTGTAATGATTCATTGCTGAATAATACATGTGAGCATGGATGCTTTTGGAGGCTGGGTTTTTCCCTACAAAGGGTTTTCCCAAGGTATATCTTATGTTTCCTTGTTTCTTGTTCATTGATCTTTTGCATTATGGTTGTTTCTCCTATTGGGTTATGTGGAATTGATTTAATTAGACCTGCAAATTCCTAACACACATGGAGGGTTAGATAGGGAACATAAAATAGGTTGTTGATGGTAATAGACAAGAGGTTATTGACAGTGCAGGAGTTTAGAGTTGTGGCATTATTAGGACATCTTTACTCCCATAGGCAGAGATGGAACACACAGGTGAAGACATATACCAATCTGTTGAGGAACAAGTGTAAGGTTTTAGTGAGATCAAATGAGAGATACTCATATTAGTGAATTATCAAGGAGATAATATATAGCTAAAATGAAGAATAATAGTTTTTGTGTGCAGAAAACTATAGCAAGACTGATATAATTATGATATGTACTTAATTGCATAAGTATTTTCTTCTGTAACTTGTGGTATACACTTTGAAAACTATTCTTTTTGAATTGAAATGACCTAAATCATAATCTGTGGCTCTCTAGGCCACATCTATGTACTTAAATTTTTTTGATTAATATATGGTTCACTATTTTCAATTCAAAAAAAACCATCGACGGTAATTACAAAACCACGAGCTAAAACCACCCAAAAGTGGTGCCGAAATTATCTCTAATAAAGATGCCTTATAATGTGTCAAAACACATGCCAACATGTGTAATTCCCATTTTACATGTCTTTTAAGTGACCAAAATGCTTTCACATTTACCAAAATAGGAGGCCCAACTTTTGGAGGCCATAACTTTTGATCTAGGTAGCCAATTGATAAATTGTTTGATGCGTTGGAAAGCTCATGAAGACGTCTATCAATCTATAACCCACTTCATGAAAGGAAGTAAGGTATGTGGAAATGCTTCCTACACTGGTCTATTGAGGAAATATTTATGCAAATTTTTACATTTACAGTTACAGATTAAGATGCACATTAACAGAAAGATAATAACAACCTCCAAATGCAAACACAAAACTCACAACACAAGATATACGTGGGGAAAACCCTTTCAGGTAAAAAACCCCACACTCCAAATCCACCCAATATATTATTTAGAAATCAAGAAGATTAGAATATACTTACAAAGCAACCTTTTATAGGAGTATATCCAACCACAAATCCAAGAGGTAACTTGACATCTATAAGATTCTTACACACCACCTCCATCTCCAGCTCCTAATTTATAGAAGATACAATACAATAAACCATTACCGGTAATTACAAAACCATGAGCCAGAACCACCCAAAAGTGGTGCCCAAATTATCTCCAATCAAATATGCCTTGTGATGTGCCAAAACACACACCAACACATGTAACTCTTCCCTTTACAACTCTTTTATGTGTCTAACACATTTTTACATTCCCAAAAATAGGAGGTCCAACTTCCAGAGGCCATAACTTTTGATCCAGGTGTCCAATTAACGAACCATTTGATGTGTCAGAAATCTCATGAAGAGATCTATCACCTTGTAACCTACTTCATTGGTTATGACAATTTTTGGAGTGTTTAAGGAAGTTTCAATTTTGATAATTGAGTTCAAAACTTTTTTTCAACTGTTTCAAAAATAGAATCTCTAATATCTCGCAATCCATAAATGATCTTGAGTTAAAACTTGCCTGAGATGTTTACTTAGCTATTTCGTATCTTCTAGAAAAATTTTAGGTCAATCCGAGGTCAAATATAAAGTCCTGCAATTTTTAACCCTTTTGGAAACTTTGAAAGTTCTAGATCATTCTTCAAGATAAAGGGTATTCGAAAAGACCAAAACTAGGAAGAATAATAACCTTTCGAAGTTGCAAGGTTGAGACACTTTTCTTAACTTTCTCCCACTTGTCGAACACCTTGCAAGAGCAAAGGGAGTATCAACACCATGATTTAATTGCTAGGGGCCGAGAGGCCCATAGACTCTGAACACCATCTGAACTTCTCTGTGCTCATAGGTTTTGTCAAGGAATCTGCAACATTCGTCAAAGTATCAACTTTCTCCAAGTTTACCTTCTCATCCTCTACCATGTCACAAACAAAATGGTACTTGTGTTAGCAGGAAAAATCAAGTTTATAAGATCAAGCATTGCAAATCAAACCTAACCCTACCACCTTCAAAGAATCCATCTAAATGACACTTGAAATGAATGCAAATCAAAGAACAATGTCACCTAGATTGCTTGATTCCTTGGTTGGAATTGTGGATTTCTTCTCAATAGTGAATAACCATAGTTGCCATGGTTGCAATGATGATGGATGACATGCTCAAAGTGCTCAATGGATTCAATATGCATAAGATGATAATCTGGATGCTTTCAAGATTGTGTGGGATTGATATGAAATGAGGTGAGAAGGTGTTTATATAGCTCTCTACTAAGATTGATCAATGGTGGAGATTAGGTGGCTATGTGAATGGTTAAGATTAAACAAGAAGCTTAGATGAATGCGTACAAGACATGTGTCCATAGAGAAAGCTTTTATTAAATGATTGTAGTTGGTTTGTTGGTAGTACTGAGATTGATTTTCTTAAAATAAGATACTTTTCTATTTTAAGGATTAGATGATGTGGATGATTGATTTTAGAACCAATTAAATCATTTTTTGTATTTCATTTAGGATAAGACCTATCTTGTACATATAGAAGAAAGTGATAAGATAAGGAAATGATAAGATAAAAATAAATTAAATAAATAAATTCATTTAATTTATTTTTAAATGATAGAAGAAAAGCTAAATTTAGAAGATTAGAGAATGAACATAAATTAAATTAATTAATTTATTTAATTTATAAGGATGATGAAAAGATAAATAAATAAAATATTGATTTTATTTATTTATAAGAGGAATAACGAGATAATTAAATAATTAAAGATTATTTAATTATAGATGAAAATAGAAGAAAATAGATGAAATTAATTAAATAAATATAATTTATTTAATTAATGATAGAAAAGGGTGGTTTAGAAGAAAATAAATGATTAACCCAAGTGTGCTAGACAAAATTGACATATGCAAGGTGAATGATGCGACAAATTGACAAATGATGTGAAGGGTCAATTTTGGGTGTCTACATTTTGCCCCTCTTTAAGACAATGTTCGTTAGGGAATTGTTTCAAAGAAGACGAAACTAATATGTTAAGATAAACAAGCTATGCCCTAGTGAAACTAGTGGGTGGTCCCCCCTTGAGAGGAAATACAGGCTACCAGGAAAAGACTAGGTTGACTCGTGATAAGATGACAGTGCAAAGATGGATGAGGGTGGACTAGGTTAAGTTGACACGAAGAATTAGGGTTTGGGATGGATAAATTAGGGATGGAAAAGAAGAAAACAAGGCCTTGGCTTAGAAGAAAAATTAGGGTTTGACTCTATAAATAGGCTTGAAGGGCCTAGTTCAACTCATTTGTGCTATTTGCTTTGAGAATTCTAGAGCTCTGAGCATTTAGAGTGCATCAGGACTTCTGGGAGCATCAGGATGGTTATTCCACATGAGGATCACCGAGCGGAGAGGGTGAGGACATATGGATGACTAGTAGGAGCTCCCGCACCGGTATGTATCGAAAACCTACTCTAAATGCATCATTAATAGGTTCATAGGCGTATTTAATTCACGTGATTGACCAAAGGCGTCTAGGGATAGGGCATGCACATTTGAATGATAGAAAGTTGCTTTTGGCATTTTGGATCGCATATGAATGTAGGTTCATCACGTTTGGTAAAATAGGTCACATATGGTTAAAAATTAGGTTTTAGGGCATTGTCATACATGTTTGGCAAAAAAGATCACCTTTGGCAGGTTAGGTCACATTTGAGTGACAAAAAGTTACAAATGGTCATTTAGATCATTTATGGTAGATAGAAAATCGCCTATGGTAAAATGGGTCGCTTTTGGTAAAAACATAGGCAAACTTAGGGTTTCATGCAAAATAGGCTCACATTTATAAATGACACTTAATCGATTGATATGTGCAGAGTGTATTGCCAGCGTTGATGTCGAGGGAGGTTCATCTTGCATATTTGGCATTAGTGAGGCAGCTAGATGCGGAGGAGCACGTGTTCCTAGAGATAGTCAGGCTAGAGCATGTAGCGTGGATCACCCCTATACGGGCCCATCTGGCATTGATGACAACATTAGTAGAGCATTGGTACAGTGAGCATAGTTCACTCCTATTTCCGACCAGTGAGGCTACCATCACTCTAGAGGATGTGTAGAGTATATTGAGGATCTTGATTCATGGTGAGCGGATAGACTATGATCCAGAGCGAGGCCCTGATGCACGTCGATGACTATTTGGAACTCCTGACATAGGGGATGAGGACATGAGATACTGATAGGGATGATAAGGGGACATTGTGATAGGCTATAGAGATTAGTGGTGGCGATCATTCAATTCCTAGTACCAGACAGATGAGCTCGAGGATTCCCTATAGGATGGGGGACTTTGATGGAGGGCATGTTTGAGTATGGCATTAGATATGCATGGGGTGCATGTGTATTAGGACAGTTGTATCATTATCTTCATGACTATGCTTATTTATTTGGCTTGAGTATGTCAGTTGGGGTCACATTGTTGCATGTTTGGGCATATGAGCATATTACTGTGACGAAGCCAATGGGTTTACGACAGAGAGTACCAAGATAGCCCTATGTTCACATATATGGAGTCACTACATATAGGTAGCTTAATGCACCTATATACTAGCAGCGGACATTAGATGAGCTTGATCAGTTCACATGGAGGCCATGGAGAGACTGCGAGAGTTGGGATGACGATGCAGAGTAGCTACTATATGTGCGATAGCCTAGATATCTCTTTGGGTAGAGTATTTATGCTATTGAGTGATATCTCCCAAAGAGAGTACTTAGATAGTTTGGTTTGCCCCAGGGTGTACCAGTAGGAGATGTTATTTATGGACGGATGCGACGAGAGATCCCAACATGGGGGCCAGAGGTTGTTGTGGAGACAACACTAGTGGATTTTGAGAGCTTGCGGCCAGTAGTGTGGGATTGGATTATGGGGTTAGCTAATCCTGGCATTACTCCAAAGTATGACTCTTATTGGTTGATACATAAGCCTACTTGGTTGAGCATTCCAAGGGAGATAGGAGAGGTTGCAGTTCACAAGCTAGTGAGGAGGAGAGTGAGGGGACAGAGATGACTGCCGAGGGTAAAAATAGTGCCACAGGGATAGGTTCCTTAGGCACATGGATAACAGAAGGGACCAAGATAGGTTCCTAAATAGGTGTAGGTTTAGGCTTAGCCACCATAATAGTAGGTTGCAGCAGGAGGTGGTGGAGATGGAGTAGATAGAGAGGCTCAGCTATGGATATAGTTACAGAGGGAGATAGGCTGAAGGATGAGATTGGAGGCACGATACAAATGCCTGGGGATTGATAGGGATAGAGCCTTAGTAGCTATGCGACAAGCTCAGGCTCAGACACGGGCATATTAGGCTCAAGCATAGGCACAGCCAGCACCAAATGATGGGGTTGTGGCAAGGCTTACTGCACAAAGAGATGCAATGGTATAGAGGGCATAGAGATTGACAAGAGAGCAGGATACTGCTATAGCTACCTTGGGTACTAATCAGGCTACACTATTTTTAGCTAGAGAGCTCACTTGGGTATAGGGTGAGTTGGGTACAACTCAGGCAAAGACATAGTACTATAGAGGCTTATACTTCAGAGCAGTGCCAGCAGATCAAAGACAACCTAGCTTCAGGATTAGCTCCAAAGCATCAGGTTCATGGAGGATGGGGAGATCTAGGCCATCAGTTGCAGGCCCACCCCTACAAATAGGTGCAAGAGGGTCTTAGGGATTTGGTGGTGATCAAGGTGAGGCTTCCTCAACGAGTGCCACCCACCTAAGGCACCAGGGATAGCCTACTTTTGTATATATTCTATCAGTTTTATATCATGTTGTACTATTATGAGGCCTACAAGCTGATATATAAATTTTTGATGGCTCTTGATAGCCAGATTGTATATGCTAATTCTTTTGTACATGATGAGACACTTGTATATTGACCTAGATGTATATATATGATGGATTTTGATGGTGATATATGGTATTATGGTTATGGATGCATGATGTATGATGCTTATTTTTATGTTTATATTTTTTATATTTATGATATGCATATGATTGATATAGATGGTAATGGATATGATATATGTGCTTATGTTAATGAAATGTATAATGATCTAAATATGATGATATGTATATAATAATATTTATCTAACACACTTGTGTGACAGGATGAAGATGATGAAACAGAGGAAAATCAGATTTAATCAATCCTTGTGAGAGCTATAGGTTTTATTATGGTAAATGAATGAATGGTGGATGATGGATGCATCTTAGACAACGGTTACACACAAATTCACGATATTTGCAATCCTTATGTTTGATATAGCATATGGATATTATGCACCAAGGTATAAAGACCAGGGTGGAGATGTATCAAATGCATGCAACATAATACAATCTTGTCTACCATATGAAGTCAAGATGTTGATCCAACATACACAAGATATGAATATTAGTTGTTCCGAGATGGAATTTGACTCTACAAACAATAGTTTGAACTTATTTTCACTAAACATAATGACACGTTGTTGGTTATATGTATGGAAAATAGTCTTAGCATAGAATAGTCTTAATGTATGAGAGACTGTTTAGCTTCTCAGATACAAAAGATATTGATATGCAAGATGCTAATCCCAATACGGACAAGATACCATTAAGCATAGTAGAAGAATAAGATCATCCCACAAACACAGCATATAAAATCAAATGATCATGCCCCAGTCGATACTTCATCGTGACATACCAAGATATGATGGATCAAGGCAGCCTTGACTAAGTATTGGAAAGGGACAAAAGATAAATCAAAAGAAAAACAAAAGACACATCCATCATGTTCGCTTGCCAAAAGAGGGTGCTCTTTGGATGGATTGGATAGCACCTTATTGTGAGGAAAGATATATCATGTTGAAGGCTAAGATATTGGCTGGATATAGTAAATGTTGGCTAAAGGCATGCAAACAAATGTCTTTGTTTACCCTTGATTTGATAAGTGCTTTGAGCTATCAAGAACATGCATAGTTTGATTCAGCTTGAGTTAGTTAAAGAGAAGAAGGCAGAAGATAGAAGGGATGAGATGAGGATAGAAGAAAGAATCATTTGTACTTGCATACTAGATACTTCCTTCATATTCTAGCTGCCTACATACCCTATATCCACGAGATCAAAGCACAATACGATAATGACGAGACATGATGATATGTAGTTTTGGGTGTTTATTGATGATGTGGAATATAGATGATAGAAGAAATGAGAGATGAAAGAAAGAAGATGATTGCTAAAGATTAGAAGAAGGATGAAAGATGGAAGAGGTCTATCACCTATGCCTAAATCTAGGTACTTCCTTCATATTCCAGATTGCCTACATACCCTGTATCCACGGGATCAAGGCACTTAATGATAGAGCTGAGATGTAGTTCTAATTTATGTTATGAATGGTGAGGATGAAAATGGATGGATTGATTGAGGTGATGGATTGATTGGGATTGATTGGATGTTTGATGATAGTTGGTTGGATGTTTGGTGATGTGAAATGTTACTAGCATAGTGTTGGATGATGATGCTTAAAGTATCCACTCCAAAAGCTAAGAACAAACAAGTGCCCCCAGTATGGGTTGAATTTATTATGCATGATGAGGAATAAGGTGATAGCCTAGCCCTAGAGTGATGATGGAAAAAATGATATGTCAACTTCAACAATTTCCAAAACCCATGATAACAGTAAGCATAAAGATGGAAAAGGGAATGATGTTATTGGGGATGGATAAGTTTATTATGGAAAATAGGAGAATATAAGGATATGGACAAAGCTTATTATGGATGGATAAACAACAAATGAAGACTGAGTAGATGATAAGAGCTTGTTCTACACATAGCGCCTATTTACCAGGTTTTCACCAGAGGACGGATTATTTATCTTTTCTATTTTGATTTTTTTTTTGGATTTTTGAATGGGATATTCCAAGGATTAGGCATAAAATTTCTTCAAATGAACACTGTTAATGGGTTCATCCAAAGGAACACCTTCAAGTGTTGAGAGAGTGTAAGCTCCTGATCCATAGACTGATGTGATCACATATGGTCCTAACCAATTTGGTTCAAATTTTCCTTTTTTTTCATGATCCCATTGATTCTTCTGATTCTCTTTAAGGACAAGGTCTCCTACCTGGAACCTTCTTTCTCTGATCTTTTTGTTGTAGCTACGACGAAGAAAATTTTGATAAACTTGGAGATGATTAAGTGCCGTGAGACATCGTTCATCAAATAGCTCTAGATCATTTAGCCTGGATATCCTATATTCCTCATAAAAAATGAGATGTTGTAATGATACTCTCAGTGAGGGGATCTCGACCTCTATAGGTAGGATGGCTTCAGTGTCATATACAAGACCATAGGGTGTAGCACTAGTGGGAGTTCTGACACTTATTCGATAAGCCCACAAGGCTAGATTAAGTTGTAGATGCCAATCACGACCAGCTTCATTGACTCTCTTCTTAAGAATTTTGATAATGGTTTTATTAGAAGCCTCAGCTTGGCCATTACTCTGGGGATAGTAAGGTGTTAAGAACCTGTGTTGGATATTAAATTTGTTGCATAGCTCACGGACTTCTTGGTTCTTGAAGGGACATCCATTGGAAGTAACAATGGCTTGTGGAACTCCATAGTGGCAAATGATATGATGAAGGATGAACTTGGATATTTACTTACCAGTGATATAAGTCATTGGTATGGCTTCTACCCACATTGTAAAATACTATGTGGTAGTAATGATAAACTTATGACCATTGGATGAAGTTGGGTGGATCTTTCCTATGAGGTTGATTCCCCACTGTGAAAAAGACCAAGGTGTAGTAACAGGTTGTAACTCATGTGTTGGAGTATATATCAAATCCCCATGTTTCTAACATTGTAGACAATGCTTAACAAATTTTTGTGCATCTTGCTCCATTGTTGGCCAATAATATCTAGCTCTCAAGAGTTTCTTAGTAAGGCTAGGGCCGGTGGAATGCGAACCACAGACATGTTCGTGTACCTTGCGTAAAGCAACATTAGCTTCCTCTGAGTCAATACATCTAAGAAGGATACCATCGAGACTCTTGTGGTATAAGATTTCTCCAAGGATAGTGTAACGAGAGGCTCAACAGATGAAAGTTTTATGTTGGGTTTTGGATAGTTGGAATGGAAAGGTACAATGGAGGACATACTCGTATATATCCTCATACCAAGGAGAATTGGGACCAACAAGTTCACATACAAGCTCAGATTGCGGAACTTCAAAAGCTGGTATCAAAAGTTGTTCAACCAAGAACTCGCATCTGTGTGCATTGGAAGGCATGTCTAGAAGAGAACCAATTGTATCCATAGCGTCTACTGCTTTGTTGTTGATCCTAGGGGTTTTCTCGAATATGATCTTGGAAAAGTATTTCTTGAAATCATCTATCATCAACTTGTATGGGAGAAGCTTTTCATCTTTGGTTTGATATTCATCCAAGACTTGTCTAATAACCAAATGAGAATCTCCAAAGACTTGTAATTGTGTGATAGCCCATTTTACGACCATATGTAGTCCTGTGATCAATGATTCATACTTAGTAATGTTGTTTGTGCAAGGGAAAGCAATCCTATATGACTTCGGTATACAATCTCCTTGAGGTGTGATGAAACAAATTTTAGCTCCAGATCCATGTTGTGTATATGATCCATCAAAGTATAATTGCCAAAATACTAAAGGATATAAGTTGAATAGCTTTTCATCAAGAAATTTAGGACGGATAGGATGAACGTCTGTTATGGGTGCTTATACTAGCTAATATGTGATTACTTTTCCTTTTATAGATTTTTGATCCACATATTCTTTATCAAACTCACTTAGGATCATTACCCATTTCACTAGTCTGCCTATGAGCATTTCTTTGGAAAGAAGATACCTAAGACGATCAAACTTAGATATGAGCTTTGTATGTTGGTTCAGCATATAGTGACACAACTTTTGAGAAGCAAACACTACTATTAAACATGCTTTTTCCATGGTTGTGTAGTTAAGATCATAGCCTACAAGAGTTCTAATGATGTAATAGATGGCTTGTTCTTTACCTGATTCATCATGTTGAGCTAAGAAAGAACCTAGAGCTGTTGTTGTTGAGGAGATGTATAATAACAACAGTCAATTGGGTATAGGAGGTACCAACACAGGAGGTGTAGCTAGATATTCTTTTATTTTCTGAAAAGCTTGTTACCACTTATCATCCCATTTAAAAGGTTCTCCCTTCTGAAGAAGGTGTTGAAAAGGATATCATTTATATACTAGTTGTGCAATGACCCTACGGATAAACTACAATATGCCTTGTAAGCTGCAAAGCTGTTTCAAATTGGATGGTGGAGGCATTTCCATTATATCTTTTATCTTGTCAGGGTCCACTTCTATGCCTCATCAGGATACAATATAACCTAACATCTTTTCGGATGTTACCCCAAATGCACATTTCTTTGGATTTAGTCTCACTTGATACTTCTCCATTCTATCAAAGATTTGCTTCAATACTTGTAAGTGGCCTTCTCTAGTTTTTGATTTTCCCAAGATGTCATCAACAGTCTTTCATTATGGTGTGAAAAAGATCATGGAAGATAACTGTCATGGCTCATTGATAGGTGGCTCCAGTGTTCTTGAGACCAAAAGGCATGATGAACTAGCAGTAGGTACCCCATGGACATATGAAGGAAGTCTTGTGTTGATCTTCTTCTGTAATTCTAATCTGATTATAGTAGGAAATTCTGTCCATTAATGATAGCATTTCATGTCCTGTTGTGAGATCCACAATGGTATCTATGCTTGGTAATGGAAATTCATCCTTAGGACAAGATTTGTTAAGCTCTCTGAAGTCAGTACAACAATGGATGTGGCCATCAGGCTTTGAGACTGGTACCAGATTTGAAACCCATTCCAGATAATCAATAGGGTATATAAACTTAGCATCTAATAATTTCTAAATTTTTGCTTTGACCAAGAGTGCTATTTGAGGATGCATTTTTTGAAGCTTTTGTTTGACTAGTTTGCATTTGGAGATACCGCTAGATGATGTACAAAAAGTGAAGGATCTAACCCTAGCATTTCTGCATAGGTCCATGCAAAGTTGATTGCTCTTTTCATGAAGAAAGCAGTGAAATATTTCCTTTCCTGTTCTGGATCTTGGGATTTTGTGTTGTGCCTAGATTCATCTCTTGAGATTTCTCTACTAGCAATGGTGACCATTCTTGATATTTAGTGCTCAAAGGAAGGTCAAATCCTCCATCCTTAGGCACCTCGGAGAGGTTTTCACCCTTGGATATGTCCTTTAGTTTTACTTTTTCACGGTCAAAAGGCACCTTACAATTTTCACCTAGTGACCTATCTTTTTTGATTTTATTTATTTCACTTTTGCGACTGAAGGATTTGACACTTCCACCAAAATATACTAACAAAGGTAGATCCATCATGAATCCTGCTTTGTGATCTCCCAATGGTATGCCTTGTCTCAAACCCATGAATTCTATTATAGCTTCATCATTTTGAAATGTGTCTAGAATAGGAGCCCCTTGTTGGTCCCAATCGACAAGGTGAGGATATACGAGTTTGAGGTCAGATGATGAGGAGTAGGAAATAGATAAGTAGATGAAAAGGTAAATATGGATGTGTCTTGGAATAGTTCTATTATGTGGAAGGAAAAGTCATCGACAACATCTATATTAGAAGTCCCTTCTGTAGGAAAAGCTTTGGCTACTTCCTCCAGAATACACTCAATGTCCTTGGAAGGCGGAACCTCCTTACCATAATCTAGACCTTTCCTATTAAACTTCTAGGTAACAATAATGGGTTCAATAGGTCCTTGTCCATGTGGTCCTAGACCTCCTTGTCCTTTATATCCCATATTATTGATAATGTGAAAGCCATTGTTATATTGCTCCACTTCTAGAGTAAGTTGATCGTTCTCATCAAAGAAGAGCCAAGAGTTGATGTCATCAATGTCTTCATCTCCAAGCATGACTAATTTAATGAATATAGTAGGAGGTACTTTGATAATGGTTGGGGATGAAGTAGCTTTAGATATGGATGGTTAGCCATAAGATTTAGGAGATAGGGGCAAGGTTCCTACACAACAAGATTCTTATAAAGTGTACTCACCGAGTCCTTTCTCTTGGTATTTGGCATCAATGGCGAGGATGGATTTACTGGATGAGGCCTTATTTAAGTCAGATGGATCTACATAGGATGTGGATGGATGTGCTTCAGCATTGATGGGGACACGATTGGGATCTTGATATTTAGCTTGAAAAGTTTGACAAAACTCAAATGGATTTGGATCGGCGGGGATTATGACTTCAACTCCATTGTAAGGAACTTTGAGGCATTGATGGTATGTAGATGGAATGGCTTTGATGGCATGTATCTAAGGATGTCCAAGGATAATATTGTATGGAAATTCAATGTCTAGGACTTAGCATTTGGTATCAATGATAACAGGACCAACTTTGATGGGCAGATAAATAATCCCTTCGGATTCTCTCTCAGTATTATCATATGCCTTGATGGTTATGCTCTTAGTGGTATCAATACGATCCTCAGAATATCCCAATAATTTGATAAGTTTTAAAGAACATATGTTTAATCTAGCTCCACCATCTACTAATATTTGTTTGACCTGGCATTAGTTTATGTAAACTTCGATATGGAGGGCATCATTATGGGATGGATCGAGCGATGACAAATCTTTGTCAAAAAAGGTCAAACGGTAGGGTGATGCAGTACTATCTATCATGGTTTTAAATTGCATAGTGTCAATATCATTAGGGACTGATGACTCTTGTAAGGCTTTATCAAGGATGGCTTTATGGGTAGGTGATATACGCAATAACTCCAAAATGGAAATATGAGCAGGGGTCTTACTAGGATGGTCAAGGATGTTATAGCTAGAGGTTGGGCGTATGGTAGATGGTGCTCCTTGAATAGTAACACGACCTCAATGGGTAGTAACAACACAATCAGGGTCTCCTTGGATAGTGACTGAAGCTCAATGAGTGGTATTGGGACAACTAGGCTCTTTTCCTCTTATGGTAATGGTAGATACATGATCTTGTTCAATGCGACCAATAGTGGATGATTCATAGGTATATTGGATATTCTTCCCTTTAATAGAGGTACTTGCCTTATCATGTGATGGGAGTGGATTCCTAAAAGCATCAAGGTCATAGTTTGAGGTTTGTTTAGGTGGATCAATGCTAATGGCTCCTTGATCAATGAGATTTTGAATCACATGTTTCAATTTCACACACCAGATGTGCTATGTCCTTTCACAATACTCATTACCTTTGTACCAACTAAGTTTGTACTGTGGTTCTTCATATGGTCAAGTCTCAAGTAATATTATCGTGCCCACTTCAAAACATTTCTTTAAGAACGATTCAATAGGTTCTCCCAAAGGAGTGAATTGACGCTTAGGGAGTGGATTTGTTTTAACTTGGTCTCGTGGAAGAAATGGTGTGCCTTTGTTTTCTACTTGGACATGGATGGGAGGTTTCATAGTTTGAATATTCTTCACATCAACAATGCCTTTAGTTTGAATAAAATTCACAATACTCATTACCTTTGTACCAACTAGGTTTGTACTGTGGTTCTTCATATGGTCAAGTCTCAGGTAATATTATCGTGCCCACTTCAAAACATTTCTTTAAGAATGATTCAATAGGTTCTCCCAAAGGAGTGAATTGACACTTAGGGAGTGGATTTGTTTTAACTTGGTCTCGTGGAAGAAATGGTGTGCCTTTGTTTTCTACTTGGATATGGATGGGAGGTTTCATAGTTTGAATATTCTTCACATCAACAATGTCATCATTTACAACATTTTTGTTTTTCTTCCAAAAGTGAGATTTATCATTTGAGGATTGTGTATCATCTTTGGTTTCCTTGAAAATCTTGATGACACCTTTAGAAATTAAAGCCTTTTCAATGTTGGTTCCTTTAGATATGAGCTCATCAAAGGTGGTGGCACTTTGTAGTTGCAATTGAAATGATAGCTCGGGATGAAGGTTTTGAACAAAGATATCGACTTGTTGCTTCTTGGGGATTTGCCATGAAAGTTTTCTAGCCATGTTCTGCCATCATTGAATGAATGATAAAAAAGTTTCCCCATTGTGTTGTTTATTGTTGACAAGATCATTCATGGTTACCTAATGTTCAACATTGAAGGCAAAGTGTGAGACAAATTTGCTTGAAAGTTCTTTGAAATATTTGATACCGGGTAGGAGATGCGAAAAACCATTCCAAGGCTTGTCCCCCAAGACTTTGAGGGAATAATTGCAAAAGGTATGTGTCATTGTAGGTGACATCAAGACAAGCGACATAGAATGTTCAAAGATGGTCAATTGGATCTCCTTTTCCCTTGTATTTGTCAAATTGTGGGATCTCAAATTGTGGAGGGAAAGGTATCATTTGTAATGACTTATCAAAAGGATAGGGGCACACATCCTCAAAAGAAAATGTTTTCTTTGTTTGTCCCATACTCTTGTCATCAAGTCGTTGGTATATTTGTTTAACTTGCTACTCCATATCAAATAGAGATGTTTGTTGTTATTGCATAGGATTTTCATGGCTTGGATGTGCTATTTGGTATACTGCGGTGTTGTTTGGAGTGTATTGTTGTGAGATGTTATGGAGTGGGGTGTAGGTATTTTGAACTTGACTATCAAATGATGGAAAGGTGTGAGTGTTTGAGGATGGATTAACACCTTGAGTTTGCATCGTATGTGAACCAAAGGATGGATTAATGTATGACATATGTGGATTAGAAGTTGGCAGGGTTGGAGATACATTGGATGAATTGATATAGGATATATGAGGATTAGAATTGGATGGAGCTTGGGATACAATAGTGTTGATAACTGAGAGGGGGGGGTGAATCAGTTATCCTAATTATTTCTTCTTTTGAACTTTCTTATTAATCAATGCAGCATTGAATCAAACAAACAAACATTACCATGAAATGAAAAACACATGACACAGTTTTTTTGATGTGGAAACCCTGTTAAGGGAGAAAACCATGGGGTGATTAACCCAAAGATTATTCTCTGTTAGAAGAATAAGGAATTACAAAATGGCACTTGCCAATTAGGGCTCACTGCCCGAGCACACTGCTCACAAAGAGGCCCACTGCCTACAAGGAGACACACTGTCTACAAAGTGATAAGAATCACAGTCTTGAACTGATTGGAAGCATCTATATATGCTGGAGTTCAGTTTCGGTTAGGCTCAGTACACTGATCTGCTGCACTTCATCTTTCCTCTATTCTTTATTCTGCTATCCTTTCACATACCGGATCTTTCTTACTACTTCTGCTCTGTTCTGCACTTATTCGCATACACCATCACACAATTACACCCTTCACAACTAAATCCATCCTCTATATATATCCGCACAAGTAATTTCATCACCTTTCTAGTCGGCATCCGGAACAGTCTAGTTTCTTACAAACTTTGTTCTGTCGGCTGAATCCTTGCTCACCAAGCAATGCGGATCAAGCATATACTTGTAGATATCATTAATCATGTCGGCCAAACATGATTCATGCCTTCACAACCTTTACCATCAACAGTAACACATCCAGAAAATAGTCTGATACTTTGTCAGTCAGTTCTTCCTCTGTTCTCACTGTCTCTCAGGAATCCGGTACTCAACTATTTATATCTTTTTCTTTGTTCATCACCGGAGGCTAAATCCTTGGAATATACTACTCAAGGTAGTCCTCTTGACTTCCCCAAATCCGTACTACACCAAGACACTTCCTCTGAGAGATCCGGACCAATCTGTCGGACCTTGCCACATGCTCTGTTCTTGTTCACCGGACCACAACAATCTTCATTCTGACTTCCGGTAGAGACACACCATAACTTGCGGATATGTGGGATGACCTTTGTTGCCATCAATGACAACAACCATGAATCCATATAGTGTCTCTTGCCAACAATCTCCCCCTTTGGCATTGATGGCAACACTTAGTGAAAAATGACTAAGTGTTTATACTACGCTCCCCCTTGGCTGATGCTCTATATACAATTTCTGGAACTGCCCCTTAGTTGGATTCCTCATTTTTCACTGCTCCTCACTCCCCCTTTGACATCAATGGCAAAGGGTAGGGTCCGCACACCAAAATTTTCAAAAAATTTCTATACATAGCCGCATATTTACATACTCACATATACTGAAGAATGTCTGCAAAAGATGTCTTCAGTTGGATCAGTTCTGTAGCCCAACTTTGCTTCATTCTATCCAAAATTGAAATGTGACCACTCAACAAAAATGCAAATGCATCTGCCCTTTTTAGATCTTTCGGATCACTTGTCTGGGCTGTGATTTGAGCTTCTGCTATGGCCTCATGCATGGCCTCTAGCTTAGGGACAATTAACCCCCTGAGCTCACTCAACCTGCTTATTCTATTTTTCCTTTCCTTCTCCAATTTCTTGATTTCACTCAAGACTGCAATAGTCTGACATTCTTGATTTGTTATAGAGGAAGAAAGAGGATCGAAACTTTGAGACAAGTTTAGTAGTGTGTCCTCTTGCGCTTTTATTTTCTTCTCAATGTCCACTGTTACCTTGGACCAGGAGATACAAAATTTGTATATTTCACCGCCATCCTTAAGAGCATTTTCTAAGCTCTTTATCCCAATGTTCATGTTTCTCCTATCATTAATGATCAAACCCTGAACCTCAGAGAACCTTTTATCCAAAAACTCCTTCCGGACCTTTTCTTCAGCTGATTTTTCTAAAGATTCAAAATGTGTATTAACACTGCTGACTAAGGTTTTGAGATTACCAGAAGAGGAGGCTGCCGGATCTATCTGGACCAATGGCATAATCTTCTCAAGCACTCCGGAAGCAGCCTCTATCAACTCATAGTCTTCCATATGAGACTTTAGGAGCTTTTCATTTGCCTTAGCATTTGCAAATGAGGCTATCTTCATTGTCTGCACCGGAGAGAGGGAATCAAAGTTGAATGGGCCTTGTAGTAGCTCTGGTTCATCGATCTCTATTGTTTCTTTGCTCAAAAATTGTTGAACAGTTTGTGCAGTGTCTCTTGCCGGAGACAGATGTTTCTTTTCTTCTGCAGTCTTGGAACTGTCCTTTGGGATTTTCTCTCCTTCCACATTCTTACCACTATCAGTCATGGTCTTCTCTGATGGAGTCTTCTCTTTCTCTGCACCCTTGGTACTGTCAACCTCTTTATCTTTCACCACTGCTTCCTTCTCCTGTAATTTCTCTTCTTCTTTGGATCCAGAGACTGTAGGGGAAACCGGAGGAGAGATGCTAGCCTGTTCATAGGCCACTTCTTCTGGAGCAGAGGGTTCCAAGTCCACAGCTGTTTCTACACCTAAGTCCTCTACAACAGGAAGATTGAACCTTTTGAAGGCCTTCCGGAGGATCTCTTCTGTCTCTTTGGCCACCTTGTCAGTCTCACCAAGCATGAGTTGATTCATCCTGGCTTTACTTCTGAACTCATCTTTGCAGTCTTTGAATATTATGTTCATTGTCTTGGGATCAATTTGAGGATATAGCTGAATAGCTATCTGCTCCCGGATCTCAAGATCTTTTGCCTGAGCATTATTCTTTCTTATTTCTAATTCCTTTTCTAGGCTTTTAGGGATTTCAGAGATAATCTCAATAAAAGCTTTATTGTAGATGTTCAAGTACCTTATTATAGCTTCTTGCAGGATCTTTTGATCTGCCTCGTTGTAGTCATCATAAAATTCAACCATCGGTTGAAGGTTCCCATCCACAGTGACTGATTTGACTACATTGTCTAGGGATAGAGTGGGCTTTTCAGCAAATTCTTCTACCATTTCTTCCTTGTCTTGGCCTGTGGAGGGTTTCCCGGATCCTTTCTTCTTCTGCTTCTTTATTTCTTTTACTCCCTCATCTGACTCAGTTTCCTCTTCATCCTTTTGGCTTTCATAAGCCCTTGTGGCTTTTGTCTTAGATCTTTTACCGGATGCCTGGACTTCTGGTTTTGAACTTTTGGTTGTGGGAGGTGCAGATCTTTTTGATGATCTGGTCCGGGTGGAAGTTTCAACCGGAACACTTTCTTCACTTTTCTTTTCTGCCTCTTTCTTTTCTTCCTCAGATTTTCTTCTCTTTTCCCGGCTGGCATCAAGTGCCTCTTTTGAGATGCCTAGGCCTTGAGCAATGTGCTCTACTTCTTTTCTCACCTTCCTCTTTATCTCAGGTTCCCTGAGTTCTACATGGATCTTTACACTCAGCTCCTCAAAGGTTCCAAACCTTTCTGCCTTTGGATCTTTGGGCTGACTTAGCATGTGTTGAACATGCAGCTCCACTATCTGTTCATCCACTTCATACCCCATGGGCATGATCCAGACAGTCCTTGGCTCCACTGCCTCCATTAGGCACTGATCAGTGTCCACCATAAAGCACACTGAGTCTTTGTATTTTTCAACAAGAGACTGGGGAATTCTTTCTCTTGCTTGCATCATGCTTTGGAAGTTTTTGAAGTATCCCCATAGGGCTATATTTCTTGCTTTGGCATCCCCAAGCCCATGTAGATAGTCTCTTATTTGGACTGCAACAGGTTTGTCATTCTGCCATGCCCATCCACTTGATCCGGGCAGCTCATTCATGAAGTAGAAGAATAGACATAATATAAGAATACCATACTTAAAGGAATTCTTCTTGTCCTTCTTGATTTTCTGTATATTTTAAATTAATTGGCTTAAAAGCAGTTCGCAGAGATCATATTCTGCATTCTTCCTTAGCATTTCATAGGCAGTATATACTGCAGTTCCGGATACAGAATTCTCCCTGCTGGAGTGATAGATCTTGTATCCTATTATCATGGACGCATACTTGATATCTGGATCAGAAATATCTTCAATGGTCATTGCCCTCTTATCAAATTTTGATCTGGTGGCCTCAGTTACAATGTTATTTTTGACAGATTTGAGGATACGTATCCCTCCGGAAGAGTATAGACCAGTTACTGCTCTAATTGTCTCTTTTGTGATCTTGCAGGGTCTATCCAGCCATAGGAAGTTGTCATGCATCCTGCTCAGTACATACCGGACCCATTCATCTTCTTCAAAGCAGGGCAAATGAATGAATTGATCAAATTGTTTCTTCTGGATACCCTTATACTCTGGTTTAAGCTCAAAAGCATTGTCTATCAGTTGTTTGTGATAGAGATCTCTCAATTTGAATTCCCCAAATTCCTCAATGCTTGCATGTATGTAAACCCTAATGTCTTCTGTGTGTAAAACTCCGTGAGGAACACTGGAAAATGCTCCTAAGGGATCTACTTCCAATGACTTGTATGAATGTTTCTTAAATTCAGGTCGGGGCCTATCTGAGATTTTTACTATATTTGGAGTAGCCATTTCTTCAAAAGATTTGTAGTAAGATATCGAAAGTGGAAAATACCTTTTACGTCTTCGGTTGCACGGAGTAGCTAGATTGATTTCTGTATGTAATGACTTCGGCAGGAGATCTTCGGTGTGCTTGATGACTCTTGTTGCAGAGCTCCACTTTTCGCTTCTTCTTGAGTGCATAATGAGCAAATGATTTATGAGAAATCCCTTATATCATTTCGCAAACCCTAATATCTGTTTGCAATAAATGCTTCACCTATATTATTTCGGTTTGCCTTGTCCGGATAGCTTGGAGTATCCCGGATTAGTCCTGATCTATGAACATCATGCGGATCTTTCAATCATGGATAAATCAAGATGACACATTACAAGAACATCCCAAACATTCTGTCCAGTCTGCAGAGTAAAATAATGTACTTCCAGATCTCTCTGGACCCTTTTGTAGTCCTCTGTCATTCCGGAGCATCTCCCGGAACAGGTCTTTACTTGATCGATCACAACTTCTTTATATCTTCATGCGGACCTCTGAAATCTTGTCTGGATCATCTCAGGACTGGTATCTTCAAACCCTTTACTCCACATCTTGTGTCACATCCAGCACCACTTGATTGGCTGGGGCAACAGGATTTTCTTTGAGTCTCCCCCTGAGCCAGAGCTCACTTTTTGATTTCCAGAAGAAATATCAGCACCAGAGTCTGGTGTGGATCCAACCTCTACATTCTCTGAACTTTTCTTCACCCAAATCTTGTTCATCTGATTCCTAACTTCATCCACATTCATCTTTTGTTTACCCTTGTCTTGATTCTGATTGTATACCGGACCTCTTTTGTCCTGATTCTTGCTTCTGCAAACTTTTGCACTATGACCGGACCTATTACAGATTTGGCAAATAACATTTATTTGCATATTTGACTGATAACCTCTTGATCTGCATTGATTAGCCATATGACCTACTCTATTGCATGTAAAACATCTACCATTGAATGATTTGTTTACTTGCATATTTCTGCATTCATGAGACTTGTGTCCATACCTTTTGCAGTTAAAGCACTGTCCAGAGAAGGATGGACTAGTTTGATTCATCCTTTTTCTGCACTGATTAGCTTTGTGACCAAAGTGATTGCAATTGTGGCAGTATCCATTGAAAGATGGATATCTTTGAGCATTGGGCTGTCTTACTGGAGGTCTTCTAGGCCTATTCCTTGGATTTTCTGATCCAAAATTCCTTTGACCGGATCCGGAGCTTTCTCCTTTCTCATATCCCAAACCATACTTGTCATCTGTCCTCTTTTGACTTCCAAGAAGTACTTCAAGTTGGGCAGAACTTATCTTGAATTTTTCTTTATATTCATTTGTTGTTTGAAGATCTCTTTTGAGAGAGACAATTTGATCCTCAAGTTTTTCTTCATTATCTTTGGCATCTTCAAGATCAGATTCAAGATGTCTGATAATCCTGTCCATCTGGTGGCATTCTTCTGATTTCTCTTTAAGAGATTGTCTTAGATTGTCTTCAGCTTTTCTTTTTTCTTCAATCTCTTGAGTAAACTTTATAGTTCCTGATTCCATTTCATGTCTTAACATAATGACTTCTTTTGATAACTTTTCACATAACTTGGTTTTCTCAGTCAATTCTTCATCTGTATTGCTTTCTTCACTTTGTCTTGCCAATTGTTGGAGCAGCTCCTTTCTCTTTTTCATAGAGAGACTTAATTTGTCCTTTAATTCTCTCATGAATTCATCAGCCTGTTTGAGTCTTTCCTTTAATTCATTGACTTCAGAATTTGACTGTTCAAGATCCTCAAGGGCAGTCTTGAGTTGCTCCCTTAAACCATATGCATCCATTTGAACTCCTAGATCTTCCTCAAGCTGTTAGGCTCTATTAGGAGGAACCTTGCTCTGATACCAATTGTTGATAACTGAGAGAGGGGGGGTGAATCAGTTATCCTAATTATTTCTTCTTTTGAACTTTCTTATTAATCAATGCAGCATTGAATCAAACAAACAAACATTACCATGAAATGAAAAACACATGACAGTTTTTTTGACATGGAAACCCTGTTAAGGGAGAAAACCACGGGGTGATTAACCCAAAGATTATTCTCTGTTAGAAGAATAAGGAATTACAAAATGGCACTTGCCAATTAGGGCTCACTGCCCGAGCACACTGCTCACAAAGAGGCCCACTGCCTACAAGGAGACACACTGTCTACAAAGTGATAAGAATCATAGTCTTGAACTGATTGGAAGCATCTATATATGCTGGAGTTCAGTTCCGGTTAGGCTCAGTACACTGATCTGCTGCACTTCATCTTTCCTCTGTTCTTTATTCTGCTATCCTTTCACATACCGGATCTTTCTTACTACTTCTGCTCTGTTCTGCACTTATTCGCATACACCATCACACAATTACACCCTTCACAACTAAATCCATCCTCTATATATATCCGCACAAGTAATTTCATCACCTTTCTAGTCGGCATCCGGAACAGTCTAGTTTCTTACAAACTCTGTTCTGTCGGTTGAATCCTTGCTCACCAAGCAATGCGGATCAAGCATATACTTGTAGATATCATTAATCATGTCGGCCAAACATGATTCATGCCTTCACAACCTTTACCATCAACAGTAACACATCCGGAAAATAGTCTGATACTCTGTTAGTCAGTTCTTCCTCTGTTCTCACTGTCTCTCAGGAATCCGGTACTCAACTATTCATATCTTTTTCTTTGTTCATCACCGGAGGCTAAATCCTTGGAATATACTACTCAAGGTAGTCCTCTTGACTTCCCCAAATCCACACTGCACCAAGACACTTCCTCTGAGAGATTCGGACCAATCTGTCGGACCTTGCCACATGCTCTGTTCTTGTTCACCGGACCACAACAATCTTCATTCTGACTTCCGGTAGAGACACACCATAACTTGCGGATATGTGGGATGACCTTTGTTGCCATCAATGACAACAACCATGAATCCATATAGTGTCTCTTGCCAACAAATAGGCGGATTAACATAAGACATTTGTTGGTTGGATGGTTGTAGTCCAAGTGAATGGAATTGATCAATGTATGACTGTGATCCAAAAGTTTGGTCAATAACTAACATATTAGTATTGGATGACACTTGCGATGTTTGGACTAGATTCATAGATGCGGATGGTTGGGATGGTTCAACATGCGACACAATTAGATTGGTGTGAGGTGCCTATGTGACGTGTGAAGGGGTTGTGTTCATGGAGGAAGATACCATGGGAGGGGATACATAAGATGTAGCAACATGTGACACACTTTGGTTAAGTGCTTGAGATGTTTGGGGCACATGCGAAGGAGCTATGTTTATGGAAGAAAGTGGAGTTGATTGAGATACATGAGATGAAGTGACATGCGAGACACTTTGGTTAGGCAATTGAGGTGCTTGTGACACATAGGAGTTAACAACATTGGTTGGTGTCAACAAAGGTTCGATGGATGTAGGTGGTACATGGAATGGATAAAGTGGTAGAAAAGGATGTTTGAATGCTATGTGAAGATGGTGTAGATATGGTAGACATGATAGTAACAGCCTTATGGGTATCCTTTGCAACAACAACAACATTGTGGGTTGGTTCATGTTTTTGGATTATGGATATATCAAAGTCACTTGGCAATTGGACTCTTTCTTGAGCTAGTTGGGTGAAAATTTGCTCATGGTTTGACCTTATGATCCTATTGGTAATTTGCATAGCTTGATCATCTTGGAGCTCTAGATCATCCAAAGAGTCCTCATCAGTTGGTTGATAATGTGGCACATGAGTGGATGAGGAAGGTCCAAAATGATGTTGTGGCATTTGAGCGGTTAATGAAGGTGTGATAGTATAACCCTCAGGTACAAACATGTCTTTAGGCATTCTAGTCATAAATTGTGAGGCATCCTTACAAGGAGTAGCTTGAAATTGCTATAAATTGGCTTCCATGGCTGCTTTGTATTGGCTCCTAGTGTGAGGCATTGTTTTGGAGATGTTATGGATGTGATGTTTTGGACTAGTTTGACAAGGTTGAGACTCTTGGATGGTTTTCTTGGTTTGATTGTTTGATAGGATTGGCTTGATCAAATGTTTGGATTGATTTGGATTGTTGTTTGCTTGGCTTGGTTTGATAGTTTGATTGGGATTAGTTTTGTTTGGATAGATTTGATGGATTGATTATCCCCCAAGAGATAGACTCATGAACTCAAGGGTAGACAAGATTGGTTGCTGATGCTGAAATGATCAAAAGGACAAGTTAATGATCAAAGCCAAGGGATAATGCTAGTTTGCTTGGTTGATTGATGTTGCTGGCTGATTTAGAGTCTAGAGGATGGAGGGCTCAACAAGTCCAAAGTGTGATAAGATCAGGTTGGATATAATGAATATTGGTTGTAAGTGATCAATGAAATTGTTTGGAAGCTGCTAACAGATTCGACATTAATTGGTAATGTGAATGATCAGACTAGATAACTGATGACAGGTTACAATTTACCAAAGGCGATTGATGATAGCTCAAATGCGATTAAGGATAATCCAAAGGTGACTGTCTGAGGATCAACTGTTATTTTCTGCTGCTCAAATGCAATTGGGCAAGGCTCAAAGGTGACACCTGATAATTCAAAGGTGCATGTGTTATGGTCATAAGTGATTTCAAAGCAAGCTAGAGGTGAGCTTATGTGGTTCAAAGGTGAGTGACTGTTATTCATTAAATGCGAGTGACTGCTGATCAAATGTGAGTTTCTAGGACAGTGAATTATTTTTAGGTTTTTGTTTATTTTTTACAAGAAAACAAATGACTAAAAAAACACAAGGATACAAGACACTCACAAACTTGTACAACCTAGGCTAGAAAGGACAATATTTGTTGGATTCCCATTGTGGATAAATCTGAGCTAGACTTATTCAGAGCATATAGCTTAGAAGTTTGGTGGCGCTAGCTCCCCCTTACATGGTACACACTTCTCGGGCACACTAAACTTTGAATTCCCAAAGACCCAAAGATCTCAAAGAATTTGCTATCTCAACTTTGAACTGTAAGAATGTGGGATGGCTTCAGAGGTCTGACCTCCTGCACCAGCAACTAGAAGGATTTTGGGCACTAAACAAATAGTTTCTAGTGATGTTCGAGGGACCAGCACCTTACGAGTGTCCAACAAGCTACTTAAAGCTTTAACTAGCTCTACTAGGAGTATCAAATATGCTAGGTACACCTCCTTTCAAACTAGCATTGTATAGTAAGCACTTATACCAGTTTAGACTTGGCTTTCACCTTATCCTATTTTGTATAGTGGACCAAATGAAAGTACCACTTGGGGTCACAAATGAGTTCTCCTTGCAGATGTGTCTCAAGAGCATGCCCACCATAAAGGTAATAACAAGTTCTCTTGCACCCAAGATCCATTTGATAGGCAAGGGGAGAGGATACTGTTGTTATTAGCTTAGGGTTACAAACATGCACAACAAGCAACCAAAAAGAATAAAACAAACACAGAGCAAGCAAGGTTCTTTTTAAGCATCAAAACCAAATGTTCCTAAATTAGTGAAACATATGATAAGTCTTTGACCGATCGATCCTGCAAATAGATTTGTCATTAGTTTTGATCCACCTTTCTTTGACAGATGATTAGAAGCTACACAAATAAATGTTAGATGCCAAAGAAAAATCAAGTTGCAAATGTATAAACCAAATGCAAATGAACAGAGATCAAAGGTAATTTCCTGCAAATCAAATGTGATGATAATTTTACCAGATGCAACTACCTGCTACTCAAAGGCATGTTTGTGTTGTGCAAAAGCAACTGCGGATCGTGTAAATGTGACAGACTATTTACCAAAGGTACTTGTGTCTTGTAAACTCTGCAAAAGCTCAAAACTCAGGTTAAGATAAATGATCAATAGAAAAATATGAGAGCTCTGATAACCCCAAAAGATGAATTGCTTGAGTTGAATCTTGTATTCTACAAAATAACACAAAAGATCTAGCTAATTGATATGATTAGGTTAAAGACAAATCAAACCCCAAATAAACTAACTTGAGGATAATACAAAATACTTAGGGTTAGCAAATAAACTAGCTTGCAACCTAGATCAGACACAGAAAATGAACTAAAAACCCTCGAAAACCCTGTAAACATAGAAAAACATCAATAAACCCTAGATAACCAAAGGCGATCCTCTACCTATCATATGCGACTATCTGTGAACCAAAGGTGACCAAGGACTATGCAGATGTGATTTTTGCGTACCGATTGCGATTGACGACCATGCAATGGTGACACTCTATCATTCAAGTGTGATGCTCTACAGATCAAATGCACTCTACATATCTAGACTTCAAAAACAACTTTTAAATGAAAAGTTTAATCAAGGACGTGGGTCCCACTGGGCATGCCAGAATGTGTTAGCATGAAAAATTAGGTTTATAAGATCAAGCATTGCAAATCAAACCTAACCCTACCACCTTCAAAGAATGCATCTAAATGACACAAAATGAATGCAAATCAAAGAACAATGTCACCTAGATTGCTTGATTCCTTGGTTGGAATTGTGGATTGCTTCTTAATAGTGAATAACCATAGTTGCCATAGCTGCAATAATGATGGATGACATGCTCAAAGTGCTCAATGATTCAATATGCATAAGATGGTAATTTGGATGTTTTCAAGATTGTGTGGGATTGATATGAAATGAGGTGAGAAGGTGTTTATATAGCTCTCTACTAAGATTGATCAATGGTGGAGATTAGGTGGCTATGTGAACGGTTAAGATTAAACAAGAAGCTTAGATGAATGTGTACAAGACATGTGTCCATAGAGAAAACTTTTATTAAATGATTGTAGTTGGTTTGTTGGTAGTACTAAGATTGATTTTCTTAAAATAGGATGCTTTTCTATTTTAAGGATTGGATGATGTGGATGATTGATTTTAGAACCAATTAAATCATTTTTTGTATTTGATTTAGGATAAGACCTATCTTGTACACATAGAAGAAAGTGATAAGATAAGGAAATGATAATTTATTTTTAAATGATAGAAGAAAACCTAAATTTAGAAGATTGGAGAATGAACATAAATTAAATAAATAAATTTATTTAATTTTTAAGGATGATGAAAAGATAAATAAATAAAATATTGATTTTATTTATTTATAAGAGGAATAATGAGATAATTAAATAATTAAAGATTATTTAATTATAGATGAAAATAGAAGAAAATAATTGAAATTAGATGGAATTAATTAAATAAATAATTTATTTAATTAATGATAGAAAAGGGTGGTTTAGAAGAAAATAAATGATTAACCCAAGTGTGCTAGACAAAATTGACATATGCACGGTGAATGATGTGACAAATTGACAAATGATGTGAAGGGTCAATTTTGGGTGTTTACAGTACTATACATCAATATGCTTAGTCATCACATGGAAAGTAGGATTCTTTGCTAAACATATGGCACTCTGACTGTCACAACAAATAGTAATCTTCCCTGCATCAAACCCAACAACAGAACACAATCTCTTAAGCCAAATCACTTCTTTACAAGCATGAGTTGTTGTCATGTACTCAACTTCAGTAGTGGATAGAGCGACCATAGGTTGCTGCTTACTCATCCAACTAATGGCACCACCAAGCATAGTGAATACATAAGCACTGGTGGATCTTCTGCTGTCAATGTCACCTGTCCAATCTGAATCCACAAATCCTTGAATACAAAGTGAATGACAAGGTCTTGTAGGATAACCATGATAACATAAGGAATACTCAGAAGTATCCCATAAATATCTAAACACTCTCTTCATTGCATCCCAATGTACCCATCCAGGATTAGCCATAAATCGACTAAGGACTCCCACTACTTGGGCAATGTCTGGTCTTGTACAGACCATCGCACATCAAACTACCAACCACACTAGCATAAGGAACTCTGCTCATATCCTCTGTCTTAGAAGGAGACTTTGGACAATCTACAACAGATAACTGTCCCCATTGTAATAGGAATAGTCAAAGGTTTGCAATTCACAATGCTAAATCTCTCCAACATAGTGTTAACATACTTACTCTGGCCTAACCAAAGTTTTATGTTTGCTCTATCTCTTCTGATCTCCATCCCCAGAATGTACCAAGCTACCCCTAGATTTTTAATCTGAAACTACACTAACAACTGAGACTTCAAATCAGAAATCAAACTTTTACCATTCCCAATGAGTAACATATCATCGACATATAATGCAATAATGAGAATATGATCATTGTCAAACTTGTAATAAACACAATGATCTGATTTCAATCTCTGAAATCTAGTACTCAACACAAAGGCATTAAACTTCTGGTACCACATTGTAGGAGACTGTTTCCAACCATACAAAGACTTTGTTTAACTTGCGAACTAGATTTTCTTTACCTTTCACCACATAGTGCTCTAGCTGTGACATATAGATTTCCTCCTCCAAGTCACCATGAAGGAATGTTGTCTTCACATCCATCTATTCCACTTCTAGATCATACGCTGCTACAAGAGATAATAGGAAAAGAATAGATTTTGACTTTGCAATGAGAGAAAATCTCACCATAGTCAATTCCCTCCACCTGAGAATACCCCTTCACAACCAATCTAGCCTTATATTTCTCAACACTGCCATCTACACCAAATTTATTTTTGAACACCCATTTCCATCCAATAGGTTTTCATCTTTTAGGCAAAGGCACCAAGTCCTAAGTATTATTCTTTTCCAAAGAAGCCATCTCCTCTTCCATGGCCTCCTTCCAGGAACCTGCATCTTTCATACCCATAGCCTCTTTCATAGTTCTAGGCTCATCAGTGTTAGAAATCAATGCAAAAATATAACTAGAATCATGCAATGAATAACCAAACCTATTAGGTTGCTACCTTATCCACATGGACCTCCTCAAAGATTGAGGTTGAGGTTCTTCATCTTCTTCTAAACTTTCAGAGCTACTAGAGCTCTCCTCATTATCAAGTTCAATAGATGTTTTTGGTTCAACTTTCTCGGGGGTGGAAGGAAGCTGAACCACATCATCTTTCTTCTCTTCTTTCTTTGACTGCAAGACAATAGAAGAAGGATTAATCTCTCTGAAGATCACACTTCTACTATATAGAAATCTCTCAACCACTGGATCCCAAATCTTGTACCCTTTCACACTGATGCCATAACCAATGAAGATACACTTCACAGCCTTGTTCTCCAACTTAGACCTCTTCTCCTTAGATACATGTGCATATGCCTCACAACCAAATACTCGAATGTGTCTTAATGAAGGCTTTTTACTAGACCATACCTCCATAGGTGTCTTGTTAACAAGCGTTGATGTAGGAGACCTGTTAACTAGGTAACAAACGATAGCAATAGCTTCAACCTAGAACTTTTGTTCAAGATCAGCTCCACTTAGCATACTCCTTGCCCTCTCCATCAATGTTCTATTCATCCTCTCTACAAATCCATTTTGCTGAGGGGTATACAAAGTTGTCTTGTGCCTCTCAATCTCCTATTCTTTACAAAACTTCTCAAAATCTGTTGAACAAAAACCACCACTATTGTCAATCCACAAACACTTAATTTTTCTATCCTTCTTATTCTCTACAAGAGCTTTGAAATCTTTGAATCTATTAAAGACTTTAGATTTTCTTCTAAGGAAATACACCCATGTCCTTCTACTGTAGTCATTAATGAATGAAACAAAGTAAACATATTTTGAAATCAAAGGAACATTAACAGGACCAAACACATCAGAATGAATCAAGTCCAACACCTCAAAAGATTTGTGAGAACTAGAATAAAATTGAACATGGTTTTGTTTTCCATAAATGCAATGTTCACAAAAATCAAACTCAAGATTACAATCATTCTTACCCTCAACAAGATTTTTTATTTTTCAGGGTCGTCAAACCCTTTTCACCAATGTGACCAAGCCTTTGGTGCCATAACATTGTCTTCTCAGCTAGAAGTTTCATTTCTATAGAATGAGCACCCTTAGGTACCCATAAAGCATGACCATCGGAAGTAGATGCAACAATTCTCTTTGTTGTTGGTTCCAATGGTGAGGATGAAGACTTTGAAGCTCTCTTTTTTGAAATAGAGGCACTATTGCACTAAACTGCACATGCATCGAGTTGAAAAAGAGTGCCAATCTGAACACCCTTAACCAACACCATAGATCCTCTAGTCATCTTGCATCCTCCATTTGAGAAAACAACCTACACACCCACATCATTCAACTTAATTACAGAAAGAAGGTTCCATGTCAAACTAGGGATATGCAGAACACCATTGATTCCATTTACTCATCCATCAGGGAATCAAATCAAGACTCTTCCACGACCAATAATCTTTAGGTGAGAATCATCACCCAAGTACACCTTTCCACCATCTTATTCTTCATACTTTGAAAACCAACCCTGATGCGAGGTCATGTGAAAAGATGCACCAGAGTCAATAAGCCACACATCCTCAGATGCATACATTGCCAAGGAAGTGACAATGCTTCTCCTTCATCTTGAGATGACTTGTCAGAATCTGAATCATAATTCTTCTTCTTTTTCTTTTTCTCCTCCTTGTACTCCTTGCAGAAGTGACCAGGTTTGCTGCAGTTCCAACACATGGCCTTGGACTATCTAGGAGACTTAGATCTCCCATGGGATTTGGATCTTCCTTTTTCTTCCTTCTTCTTATCCTTTTTCTTTCCCTTCTTTTTAGATCTACCATGAACCGTAAGAGCCTCCTTAGGCGATTCAGAAGAATTTCTATGCATCTCTTTAGACAAAAGTGAAGAAACCACTTCATCCATCTTGAAGGTGGTAGTGGTACTCCCAATGGCCATAACAAGGTGGTCTGATGAATCTGGTAAGGAACACAGTAATGTCATACATCAATCCTCCTCCTCCATCTTCACACTAATAGAAGTCAACTAGGCAACAAGCATATTGAATGTATCCAGGTGATCAACGACAGATCCTCCATCTTCCATCCTCAGGGAATACAATTTCTTTTGTAGGAATAAGTTGTTCACTAGGGATTTTGCCTGATAAACATCTCCAAGCTTCTTCCAAAGCTCCTTTGCAGTCTTCTCTTCATGGATATTCAAGAGCACTAAATAAGCCAAACAGAGTCTTATCAAACCCTTAGCTTTTTGATCTTTGAGATCCCAATCTTCTTGAGACATTGCCATTGGTTTTGTACCAGATATGGCATCCCATAAATCTTGATCTACAAGCATGTCCTCCATTTTGAGTTTCTACAACTCGAAATTACTGCCATTAAACTTCTCTATCTCAAACCTCCTAGATGTGCTCACCATCTCTTACCTACAACAAAGATTTCAAAATCCTCTGTACAATCTCCCACTCAAATGAAGATCAGCTCAAAAAACCTGCTCCCCAACAACCAGAACCAAAGGTGATCAGGATTCGATACCAACTGAAAGGAAGCAAGGTATGCAGAAATGCTTCCTACACTGATCTACTGAGGAAAGATTTATGCAAATTTTTACTTTTACAATTATAGATTAAGATGCACATTAACATAAAGATAATAACAACTTCCAAATGCAAACACAAAACTCACAACACAAGATATACATGGAGAAAACACTTTTAGGTAAAAAACCCCACACTCCAAAGCCGCCCAATATATTATTCAGGAATCAAGAAGATTACAATATACTTGCAGAGTAAACTTTTATAGGAGTATATCCAACCAGAAATATAGGAGGTAACTTAACATCTATAAGATTCTTACACACCACCTCCATCTTCAGCTCCTGATATATAGAAGATACAATATAGTAAACTGTTACTGGTAATTACAAAACCATGAGCCAAAACCACCCAAATTATTTCCAAAACACACACCAACACATGTAACTCTCCCCTTTATAGCTCTTTTATGCGTCCAACACGTTTTTACATTTCCCAAAAATAGGAGGTCCAACTTCTAGAGGCCATAACTTTTGATCTGGGTGTCTGATTGACGAACTGTTTGATGCATCAGAAAGCTTGTGAAGAGATCTATCACCCTGTAACCTAATTTTTTGGTTATGACAATTTTTAGGGCATTTAGGGAAGTTTTGATTATGATAATTGAGTTTAAAACTTTTTTTGGCAATTTCAAAAAATAGAAACTTTAATATCTCGCAATCTAGATATGATCTTGAGTTGACCGAAACTCACCTGAGGTTGTTTACTTAGTTGTTCCACACCTTCTGGGAAAATTTTAGGTCAATCCAAGGTCAAATGTAAACTTACTAAAAATAGTAAGTCCCGCTATTTTTAGCCCTTTTTGAAACTTTGAAGGTTCTAGATCATTCTTCAAGATAAAGGGTATTTGAAAAGACCAAAACTGGTAGTAACCTTTCAAAGTTGCAAGGTTGAGACACTTTTCTTAACACTTCATTGGTTACAACAACTTTTGATGTAAAATAAACTCTAAGTGCTTTAAAATTAACTTCAAAACTTTTTCAAGAGTTTCAAAAATGAAAACTTTAATATGTTGACATCCATACATGATCTTGGGTCGAAACTCACCTAGAATGTTTATTTGGTAGTTCCATAGATTTGGGGAAAATTTTGGGTCCATTCAAGCTCAAACATGTAGAATTGTACTAAAAATAGTAATCCCTGCCAATTTTAACCCTTTTTGAAACTTTTGAATGTACCAAACCATCATTCAAGATAATGGGTATTTGGCAAAACCAAAATTTAAAAGCATAGAAAAAAAAACCATTTTTTTGGGTGATGCAAGATTTCTCTTACACCTTTGAATGCTCTTGCATCAAACACCTAGGGTTATTTGACAAGTGACCTTGTCACATCTCCAATGTTTGAGGAAAACCAATATGGTCAACCTCTGCTTTAGGTAACCATGATGACTCTTCAATAGGCCTTCCTCTCCATTTGATCAAGCATTCTTCATATTGCCTATTTATCATGCTCCTTCCCACACAGCTATCTAAGATTTCTTTAATTTCTTCCCTCTTTAAAACAAGTACAAGGATATGCCACCATCCTTCTACTTATCTATCTTCTATACTTCCTTCATGATATTCTATCAAATCAGCAATATTGAACACAAGTGAAATATTGATCCCACTCTGCAATGCAACTTAATAGGCATTCCCTAATTCATCCTTCTTCAAAATTCTGCAAGGTCCAAATTTCTTCATCTTCATCTTGTTATATATTGCTACAAGGAACCTTTCCTTCCTAAGGTGGACCATGAGCTCATCTCAAACATTGAAATCTTTGAATCTTCTTTTACAACCTACCTTCTCCTTATATTGATTATTCATTCTAGTGAGATGCTTCCTTATCTCCTCATGTAGATTCTTCATGTGTTCTACACAATCTTCTACATCTACACTCCTCTTTTCCTCTTTATCCATCTTCCTTAACTCTAAAAAAATTCTGGGACTACTTCCATATATAATCTAGAATAGCAATTTTATTATACTCTTGTTAACTGAGTTGTATGCAAACTCAGCTTGTGCAAAATCAAGTCACATCCCTTTGGCTTTTCTCCTACCAAATTTCTCAAAAGATTGCCCAAACTTCTATTTACAACTTTTGTTTGACCATTAGTTTGTGGATGGTGTGCAATGTTGAACTTGAAATCTATCTTTAGCTTCTTTCATAATGTCCTCCAAAAATATCCAACAAATTTTGTATCTCTGTCTAAAACTATACTCTTCGGTAGACCATGTAGTCTAACCACTTCCTTGAAAAATATCTCTGCAATATGAACTACATCATTTGTCTTCTAGAAAGGAATAAAATGTGTCATCTTGGAAAATATTTCAACCACCAAAAATTGGAATCATGATCTCTTTGAGTCCTTGGCAAACCAAGTACAAAATCCATGCTAATGTCTTCTCATGGTCTTTCAAGTACAAGTAAAGGTTGATATAAACCAGTATTTTGACTCGTTCCCTTAGCCATCTGACATACCATCCAACTTTGTAAAAAAAATTCACATCCTGATACAATTGTGGCCAATAATAAATCTTTCTTACTAAAGCAATTGTCTTATCTCTCCCAAAATGTCATGCTAATCCTCCATTGTGTTTTTCTTTTATCAAGTTCTCTCTCATGGAACTTCTTGGAATGCATAACTAACTTCCTTTGAATAACATGCCATCTTGGATTATGTATTCCAACCACTATGGTATGTCCATGGTGACAAGTTCTAGGCAAGATTTCCATGGCACAGAAAAATATAGATCCTCTGGATACAAATGCTTGAGTTCTTCAAACCCAACAACTTTAATTCTCATCTCCACCAACAAATTTTGCCTCCTACTCAAGGCATTTACAAGTTTGTTAGACTTCCCACTTCTATACTTCAACACAAATGTATAACTTTGCAAACACTTGACTGATTTCAAATGTATTTGATTCAACTTCACTTGGCTATTCAAATACTATAAGGCTTGATGATTAGTGTACAAAACAAATTCTATAGGAAAAAAGACAATTTCTCCATTTCTTTAATGCTTGAACAATAGCATAAAATTCTTGATCATAAACATAATACTTCTTAGCATCATTAAGTTTTGACTAAAATATCCAATGGGTCTTCATTCTTGACATAATATAGCTCATATACCACTACCACTAGCATCACAATCTACTTGAAATACCTTGTTAAAATCTAGAATTGCTAAGATAGGTTGCTCTATAAAAAAAAATTTCGGCAAATCAAAATTCTTGGCTAACCCTATAGTCCATTTAAATTATTTTTGATCTCCTCTCATTGTTTCAGTTAAAGGTGCACATATGCTGCTAAAATTTATAATGAAATTTCTATAAAAACTAGCCAATCCATGAAATCATCTTACCTTAGTGATATTCCTTAGTGTGGGTCATTCTATGATAGCCCTTACTTTACATGGATCCATCTTAAGACCCTTAGCTGACATCACAAATCTTAGGTACAATAACTCCTTCTTCACAAAGATACATTTCTTCAAAGTTATCAACAACTTCTCTTCTCTCAACCTCTCAAAAACTCTAGGAACATGATCAAATGTTCCTCCAAGGTTTTGCTAAAAATTAGAATATCATCCAAATAAACAATAACAAACTTACCCAAAAATTCTTTGAGTACCTCATTCATGAGCCTCATGAAATTTCTGGTGTATTGGTTAGTCTGAATGGCATCACCAACCAATCATACAATCCTTCTTTTGTGTTGAATTTTGTCTTCCATTCATGTCCTTCTCGTATCTTGATCTAGTGATACCCACTCTTGAAATCTATCTTCATGAAGTACTTCGCTCCACTCAGGTAGTCCATGATGTCATCCATCCTTGGAAAAGGAATTGTACTTGATTATGATTTTGTTGATGGCCCTAGAATTGGTACACATCCTCCATTATCCATCCTTCTTAGGTGCTAGTACTGTAGGTACTACACATGGACTCAAACTCTCTCTAATTAGCCCCTTTTTCAACAATTCCTGAACTTGTTTGTTCATCTCCTCATTTTTCACAAGAGTCATTCTATGGGTTGCCTTGTTAGAAAAATCAGCTCCTGGTATCAAATCCATCTGATGACTTATGATTCTCATTGGTGGCAAACCTCTAGGTACATTATCTGAAACAATATCTTTAAATTCATCCAACATATATGCACTATTTGTAGGTACATCTTCTCCTTCCTCTTTATTGATTTTAGGAATCAAGGCAAAGCACATATGTTCATACTTCATTCCATCCAAAAATATTCTACCATCTACCAAACAAATCCTAGCATTACTACATACGTTTTCCTCTACTTCTCTCACAGGTTTCAGCATATGCCTTACTCCATCTTTTGTTAAAGAATAGGTGTTATCTTGACCATCATGGATAGCACACCTATCATACTACCATGTGTTGACTTGGGACTGGACAACTGAGAGGGGGGGGTGAATCAATTATCACACTTTTACAATCTTTTCTTTCTCAATCTTCCTTTTCCAGGTATAATTAAATTAGTGATATAAACATTTCAGCATTGATCAACAACATATGACAGAAAACATAGATAACACATTTGACACCAAGATTTTGATGTGGAAACCCGGTTAAGGGAAAAACCATGGTGGGGGTTAACCCACAAATATTAATACCCTGTTAAAAGTATTTTACAAATGGGAATGCACATGCATTCAGGCTCACTGCCCAGATCTCACTACTCAAAAGAAGGCTCACTACCTATGGAAACATTACAAGAGAATGACAAAGATTTGAACTGATTAATAGCATCTACTTATGCAAGAATTTTAGTTTCGGTTAAGTGCAAAAACTGATCTTACACATTTCATCTTTGCTATGCTCTTCTTACTGTTCTACCTTCATTCGCACTTTGGATTTCTGCTCTTCTCACATTTTCCTTACACACACACACCCATAATCATCCAATTTCATCGGCTATATATATCCTCAATATGATCTACAATCATTCTATCAGTTAGCTTCAACAACATTTAGAACTTTTATGAATGTTATGCTCTGTCAGCTAAATCTATGCATAACTTAAGGTGCAAATTAAAACTTGCTCTTGAAAATCATTACTCATGTCGGCCACTATCACTGATCATTATCATTTGTCCAACAAACAACTTCCATACATCCGGAATCAAGATCTTCTTCAAGGTCAGCCTATTCTTCTTCTGTCTACTCTGACAAACTAGAACCCGGTACTCAGAGGCTAATATCTTTTGAATCCTTCATCACCAGAGGACAAAAATCTGGATTTAGACTATCTTGACAATGCACATGATTCCCCTAGATCCGCAACTAATCATGACTTCTCACCGAAGAGATCCGAACCAAAATACCGGACCCTATTGCTGCTCTATTCTTAACTGTCCAAACTTAAACAAATTCTGAGTCTGACTTCCAGTATGCACAAATTGTGTTATGTGGATGATTGGGATAATCTTATTTGCCATCAATGACAACATATATCATGCCTAGTAGTGTCTCTTGCCAACAATCTCCCCCTTTGGCATTGATGGAAACACTTAGTGAAAAATGACTAAGTGTCTAGTGCAACTCCCCCTTTGTCTGTACACTCTTGTACTTCACTTATTCCGGTGCTCCCCCTTTTCTGAATACCTCATTTTTCACTGCCCTTCACTCCCCCTTTAACATCAATGGCAAAGGGTGGGGTCCGCAAGCCAAAATTCTTCAAAATTCTATAAATACTACTGCATGTGTATAATTGATCAATAAGTTCTATTTACATAAACTTTAGAATGTCTGCAAAACTAGTTTTTATCTACACAAATTCGGAGGCCCAAGTACTCTTCAATCCATCCAAAATTGAGATGTACCCATTCAACAAAAATGAATATGCTTCTGCCTTAGATAGATCTAATGGATCACTGGTCTAGACTGCAATCTGAGCTTCAGATAGGGCATTATACATTGTCTCTAATTTAGGGGCAATCAATCCCTGAAGTTCACACATCCTCTTCATAGTATTATTTTTCTCTTTCATAAGCCCCTTTATTTCATTTGTCAAGCTAATAACTTGACACTCCTGGCTTGTAGGAGAGGTAGTTAGGGGATCAAAATTTTGAGAAAGAACTGATATTTTTTGTTCTTGTTCCTTTATCTTCTTCTCAATATCCTTATTGACCTTGGACCATGATAGGCAAAACTCATATATATCTCCTCCATCACTTAGAGCATTCCGAATGCTCTTTATGCTAACATCAAGTATTCTTCTATCATTTCTTATCGGGTCCTATATTTCACCAAATTTCTTATCCAAAATTTTTTTTTGAACTTTTGCTTACGCAGACTTCTCAAGAGACTCAAAATGAGTGTTTATAGAACTTACAAGATTTTTCAGATGATCGGATGGGGAATTAGATGGATTCTTCTAGTAGGTAGGCATTAGCTTTTCCAGAATCCTAGATGCAAGCCCCAATAGCTGATTGTCCTGCATGTGGAACTTTAACATCTTTTCTCTAGCCTTTACTTGGGTGTAAGATGCTATTTTCATTAGTTGAATTGGAGAGAGAGCATCTGGATTGGATAGGCCTTGGAGTAGTTTAGGTTCATCAAGTTCAATCACTTCTTTTCCAAGAAGACTTTTTACTACATCTGCAGTGTCTCTTGTAGCCATTTCAGAACCAACCTTTTGATCTCCTAATTTCTCAGTCTCTGCTTTAGGTGCTTCAACATTTGCACCATCTTCTTCTTCTTTATCTTTCTTTTATCTTTCTTCCTCTAACTCTGCTTTATCCTTTTCTATATTCTCTATAGAGGAACTTTTTTCCTGTTTGTTCATAACTTACTACCTAATTAGGAGGGTTCTTTAAAATAGTAATATTATCCTCTTTCCCTGATGTATCAGATGGATTGGGAGCATCTTCTGCATCAATTACTTTATCCAACATTTCTGTATCCTCCTAATTCACTTGTTCTACTTCCGGAACTGAAGCTTCACCCAACTCAGATTATTGTTCAATAATATTCTCTTCTTCACCATCTCGAACTTCTTTTGTGACTATGGGAAGATTGTGCTTTCTCAAGGCTTTCAAAAGAATCTCTTGAGTTTCTTCAATGATTTCACTTGTTTCTCCAAGCATGAGTTTGTTCATTCTCCTCTTGCTTCTAAAGTCATCTTTGACTTCCTTGAATATCATATCTATTTGATCGAGAGAAATTTGAGGACACAAATTTATTAGTTCATGTTCCCTAAACTCTATGTCCTTGCACTTGGCATTTTCTTTTCTCAACTCCAAGATATTTTCTAGACTTTATGGTAACTCAGAAGTTACCTCAATCAATGCCTTGTTGTAGATGTTGAGATATCTGATCGTTGCTTCCTCCAACACCCTTTTATCCATGTCATTGTATTCATTGTAGAATTCAATCATGGGTTTTAGATTACCATCCATAGTGATTGATTTTATCACATCTTCTAGGGAGAGTGTGGGCTTCTCAATATATTCCTCATAATCTTTTGTCTTTTGCTTTTTGCTAGTCCTTTTTCTTCTGGTTAACTCTACAACTTTTGTTCCAGTGACCATTTCCTTGATTTCAATGTCAGAGTCTGTATCTACTTCTTCTCTTATGCTTTCATAGGTCCGGGATGCTTTTGTTTTCTTCCTTTTCTCCCATTTTATGGATGATTTTGCTTCTAGTTTTGCATTTTTGGAAGGAGAAGAGGTTGTAGCAGAGCTTCTAGTAGTTCTTGAAGTGGAAGAGAGTTCCAACAGATCACCTGTTGGTTTCTTATCTTGTTTCTTTTTCTCATCCTTCTCTGTTCTTTCTCTAAACTTCTTCATAGCTTCCTTAGTTAGGCCAAGATTTTTAGTTAACTGTTTAACTTATTTTCTTACTCTCCTGTTGGTTTCAGGTTCTCTGAGTTCAATATGCAATTTTAAACTCAGCTCCTCATAAGTTCCAAATCTTTCAATCGTTGTGTCTTTGGGCTTGCTTAGCAAATGTTGAGCATACATATCTAAGATCCTTTCATCTACTTCATACTCCATGGGCATGATCCAAATAGTTCTGGGTTCCACTGCTTCCATTAAACATTGATCAATATCAACCATGAAGCATATTTCATTTTTGTACTTGTCAATAATTGAATTAGGAATTCTTTCCCTTGAGTGCATCATACTCTGAAATTTTTTTAAGTAACCCCATATTGTAGTTTTCTAAGTTTTGAAATAACCAATGTTGTAAAGATTATTTCTTATCTGAATGGCAACTGGCTCATCCTTAGTCCAATGCACACCTTTTACCCTAGGTACTTCATTCATAAAGTAAAAGAATAGACAAAGAATCAATGTACCATACTTGAAAGTGTTTTTCTTATCTTTCTTGATCTTGTTCAAATTTTCAATCAGCTGATTCTGTAGTAGTTCACACAAGTCATAATCAACATTTTCCTTTAGCATCTTATATGCAACATATATGGTTGTTCTGGAAACATAATTTTCGCTGCTTGAGTGGTAAATCTTGTACCCAATCACCATGGAGGTGAGTTTGACATCTGGTTCTATAATATCGTTAATGGTCATTGCCCTTCTATCAAACTTAGCTCCGGTAGCATTAGTTACTATCTGGTTTTTCACATCTTTCAGCATGGGCAATCCTCTGGTTGAGTTTAAACCAGTTACATTTTTGATAGCATCCCTGGTAATCTTGAATGGTTTTAATAACCAAATGAATTCATCATGCATCTGACTCAGGATGTATTGGACCCATTCATCCTCATCGAATGTTAGAAACCCCATAATCTGAATAAAGTGTTTGTCCTGTAGGGCCTTATACTTAGGTTTAAGTTTGTGATTTTCATCCATGAGTTGTTTCTCAAACAAGTCTACATACCTTAAATCTCCAAACTCATCTATATTTGCATGAATATAAACCCTAATGTCATCTACATGCAACACACCATACGGAACACTTGAAAAAGCACCCAACGGGTCGACTTCAATTGATTTGTGAGGATGCTTCTTAAATTTTGGTTGAGGCCTTTCAATAATGTCAACAACATGAGGAGTAGCCATCTTAATAGATTTTAGATTCAAAGCTTTACAGAGAGGTACCTTTTTCTTTTACGGAGTTGGGGTTGATCAATTGCCGGATGAATCTACTCTTTGCCTCAATCTCTAGATTTATAGCTCAAATGCTCTTCTTCTTGTTTTCTTCAAAAGCAAGGTGATTCAAATGAGTGACCAAGTGACCTTTTAAAGCTTCACATCACCTAATTTTCCTTTGTAATAAATGTGTTGCCCTAATTGTATCCGATTACATTATTTTTGACAGATCTTCATGAATCACTCTGTAAAATTTCATATCAACATCTTTACTTCTAGAAATCCTTCCAAAGGTTCTGGACCAATTCAAAATATTCTCTTTTATTGTGCCCAACTCAGGCACCCACTTACTGACCAGGGGAATTTGATGTTCAATGTAGCTCCCCCTGAGCTAAAGCTTCTACCTTAATTCTTGGAGGAATTGTCAGCACCAGATTTCGATGTGGACCAATCACTATTATTTATTGTATCTTTCTTTATCCAAATCTTGTTCATTTCACTCCGTATCTCATTCACATCAATTTTCCTTTTGCCTCTGTCTTGTCTCCATTCATCCAGTTTTCTATTTACTAGACCTCTTCTTTCATTGTTCCTATTTCTGCAGAATCTTGCAACATGACCAGATTTGTTGCAATTAAAGCATACTTGATTTCCTCTTGACCTGTACTAATTAGCCATGTGTCCAAATCCATTGCAATCAAACCAGTAGCCATTGAAAGAATTTCCATTTGAGTTATTCATTATCATACTTCTACATTCATTGGATTTGTGACCATACCTCTTGCATTTGAAGCATTGACTGGAGAAGGATGGACCATTTTGATTTGCTCTACTTCTGCATTGAATAGCTCTATAACCAAATTTATTACAATTGAAACAATTTCCATTAAATGATGGATATCTTTGAGCATTAAGTTGTCTTACCAGAGGTTTTCTAGTTATGTTCCTTTTATTCCTTGGTTGAAAATTTCTTTGTCCAGATCCAGAGTTTTCACCTTTCTCATATCTAAGATTACGCTTGTCATTATCCTTTTTCTATTCTTCAATTAGTGCTTCGAGTTTAGCTGAGCTTATTTTGAACTTCTCCTTATACTCATTTGCAATTTCTAGGTCATGTCTGAGAGTGATAATATGTCTCTTAAGTTCTCTCTCATTGTTTCTGCTTTCTTATAGATTAGATTCTAGGAGACCAGCTATTCCATCCATTCTGCAACATTCTTCAGTTCTCTCTTTCAAATTTTGCTTCATCTCTTCTTTGGATTTCTTCCTATCTTCAATTTCCTTGGTCAGTCTCATCACCCCAGTTTCCATTTCATGTTTTAGGACAACAACTTCTTTATCTAACTTTTCACATTCTTTTGTCTTTTCTTTCAGGGCCTTGTCTTCTAGTGGAAGAGATTGCCCATTTCCTTTTGCATTGGATTTGCTCAACTTTTCTTTTAGGATCTCAATGAAGTCTTCAGCCTTTTTGAGATTATCTTGCATTTCTTGGACTTCTACCTTGGACTACTCAAGATCATCTAGGGCGAGATTAAGTTGTCCTCGAAGATCATATTCATCCATTTTTACTGCCTTCCCAGATCTTCCTTAAGCTGTTAAATTTTTCCAAAGAAACCTTGCTCTGATACCAATTGTTGACTTGGGACTGGACAACTGAGAGGGGGGGTGAATCAATTGTCACACTTTTACAATCTTTTCTTTCTCAATCTTCCTTTTCCAGTTATAATTAAATTAGTGATAAAAACATTTCAGCATTAATCAACAACATATGATAGAAAACATGGATAACACATTTGACACCAAGATTTTGATGTGGAAACCCGGTTAAGGGAAAAACCATGGTGGGGGTTAACCCACAAATATTAATACCCTATTAAAAGTATTTTACAAAAGGGAATGTACATGCATTCAGGCTCACTCCCCAGAGCTCACTACTCAAAAGAAGGCTCACTAACTATGGAAACATTACAAGATAATGACAGAGATTTGAATTGATTAATAGCATCTACTTATGCAAGAATTATAGTTCTGATTAAGTGCAAAAACTGATCTTACACATTTCATCTTTGCTCTGCTCTTCTTACTGTTTTGCCTTCATTCGCACTTTAGATTTCTACTTTTCTCACATTTGCCTTACACACACACACACCTAGAATAATCCAATTTCATCGGCTATATATATCCATAATATGATCTACAATCATTCTATCAGTCAGCTTCAATAACATTTAGAACTTTTATGAATGCTCTACTCTGTCGGCTAAATCTATACATAACTTAAGGTGTGGAATGAAAATTACTCTTGAAAATCATTACTCCTGTTGGACACTATCACTGATCATTATCATTTGTCCAACAAACAACTTCCATACATCTAGAATCAAGATCTTCTTCAAGGTTGACGTATTCTTCTTCTGTCTGCTCTGACAAACTAGAACCCAGTAATCAGAGGCTAATATCTTTTGAATCCTTCATCACTGGAGGACAAAAATCTGGATTTAGACTATCTTGACAATGCACATGACTCCCCTAGATCCGTAGCTAATCATGACTTCCCACCGAAGAGATCCGGACCAAAATACTGGATTCTGTTGCTGCTCTATTCCTAACTATCTAGACTTAGACAAATTCTAAGTCTAACTTCTGGTATGCACAAATTGTGTTATGCGGATGATTGGGATGATCTTAGTTGCCATCAATGACAACATATATCATGCCTAGCATTGTCTCTTGCCAACACCATGGTCTTCCCAATAACAAGTGACATACTTCCATTGACATAATATTACATAACACCTCATCATGATAATCTTTGATCTTAAACTTTACCAAGAATTGTTCATTAACCAAAGCCTTATGATCTTTTTGTAACCAAGAAATCTTATAGGGATGTAGATGTTCTATTCTCTTTAGATTCAACTTTCTAACCATATCTTTAGAGGTTGGATTATTTGTACTTCCACTATCAATAATCACATCACAACACTTACCTCCCGATTTACACCCCAAGTTCAGAATAGGATCTTTCTTTGTGTTGGTTCTTCTTTTCATGCTTCTTTTAGCAAGGATCTTCTAATAACAAGAGATTTTACTCTTCCTGTATCTTCTAAATGTTTAGATCTAGCCTCCTCACCAACATGGGCAACTCTAGCATTACCCTCTAGTCTTCTATTTGTTCCTCCCTAATTTTGTTAATAGTCATATGCTCTATGCCCTTCTTCACCACATCTAAAAGGGGAATCTTGTGATTGGTGCACATGATTAAGGAAAATATTGAAAAGAGATGGAGGGTGGAAATTTTCTTGATTTAAATGGGGGGTGAGGATTGAAAAGGCCATTTTTGGAGCCTTCTGCACATGGATCCTTGTGCAAGGTTGGCTTTGCTCATTTGATGGAGGAATGTACAAATGATTCGTTAGTTGATTAAACCTAATTTATTTAATCAACTAAGGATGAGGAGGATTTTTTGATGAATTAAATAAATATTATGTATTTATTTAATTTTTTGGGGAATGATGAGGGAATGATTGATTTAATTAAATAAATGCTCATCCATTCAATTAATGTTGGAACTTTAGAAGAACTAAATTAGGTTAGTTAATTAAATAAATATAATTTATTTAACTAATTAAATGATATGGAATGTGAGAAAATTAGCCAATGTGATGTTAGAACATGGTGAGATTTAATTGTCTGCAACACTAACTTTGAACTATGAAAGCTCAAGATGGGGGATTTTCTCATAGATCAAGATCTATGGGTTGCAATATCTAGATCTAAACCTTCTATAATATCAGTGGACGATTGGGTAATATTGGATAAAAAGGTGAGAAGCCTTATCAAGCTTTGATTAGAAAATTCTATATTATTGAATGTTTATGAAGAATCCATTGCACAAAACTTCTAGAAGAAGTTAGGGGACCTTTACTAGGATAAATACCTAGTTAATTGGATTTTTCTATCGAAGAGATTGTACACCTTTAGAATGTGTGATGTAAACTCTATGGATAATCACCTAAATACATTCAATATAATTATGATTGAATTACATTCCATTAAAGTGAAGATGGAATAGGAAGATCAATGCATGATTGTTCATGTATGGTTGAAGGAGAAAGGAAAGAAGGATAAGAAGAAAGATAAATTTGTATCTAAGTATCATGGTAGATCTAAGTATGCTAAAGAAAATTCCAAGGTTAAATGTTAGAACTATGGCAAGACAAACCATTTCAAAAGAGACTACGAAGAGGAGAAAAAGAAGAATAGTGAATCTGATGGTGATTATAATAGATCTTCATAGGAGGATGAGGGTGAAGGTTTTGTTATATGCTTGGCTACACATGCATGTGAGAATGCATGCATTATCAACTATAGAGCATCTTTCTGTTATGTCATAAAATGAGTACCCTTGTTAATCAGGACCTATTTTACACCCTTTTCAGCATTAAAATGATTAAATCTCAACCAAGCTGAATAAATTTGGCAAAATAAACTTAGGACTGGCCTAATCCCACATTAAAAGACACTCCCCAAAGTTTGTGGGGCTAAAGGACCAGGGTGCCTAGCGCCCTAGGACCAGATGAGTCCTTTAGACCTATTTTGTGGTGTCAGATTAGGACACATCCTTGGCTTATATGTGTTAGCCTCATTTGGTTTTATTTGTCGTTGGTGAGTGGGATGCATATAAGAAGAATTTTTGTAATTCATTTTACACCTAGATGAATGTTAGATGGACAAGATAACATTTGGAATTGCTTACAAGTTTGATCCTCTATGCTTTAGTGCTCTTCATGCTTGGAATTGTTGTTTGCTTATGGATATTATGAATCTCTTTTGCGGGTCTTAAAGGAGGTTCAAGCCCTTTCAATCTATCTCCTTGTTTGTGCATGATCTCGAGTTATCTACTTCAACTAGGGTTTCACATCTTGTGGTAATCTATATCATTTCCATTCATACTTTCATCACATATTGTTGATCTTGCCTCTACCCTCCTAGGGCATGCACTCTTGGATCACTAATCATCACTGTAGTGGAGGTAGAAACACCAACATGAGTTTTAACTAAGAAATACCCTATACACATCATAACCTTTCCCTCTTTCTTGTGTGCAGGTCGCATTCAGAGGATTCAAGTTACAAGAAATTGTAGGACTATAGAAGATGAATAGGCAAATGCATCTAGACTCAGACTTTCTGTAGAACCCTAATTTAGGTCTAGGGTGATCAGTTCCCTAGGTATTCTATGCTCCCAAACTCTAGTCTAGGTTCCTGTATGCTCATTGATCTCTACTATCTATTTAGATTTTTTGTACCTGTTTACAATAGTCTGTTATAAGTCAATCTTAGTCAACTAGGGTTTAGTCTTTTGCCCTCACTTGTTTGATTGGCCTTGGTTAGATTTGGTTGATTCTTATCTATACAACAAAGAGGAAAAACTCCTATAGTTTTTTCTCTCCTTCATGGGTAGAATCCAAGCTTGGTTTGTGTCTCAATGTTAATGGAAGAGGGTTTGACCTAGTTTAACCTTTTAGGCTAAGTCCCATTTTCACACTTAACATTTTGGTGAATCCAACTCTTCTTACACTCTAGCATCCTTCTTGCTTCAGATCTGAGTTTTTTTCTACCATATATCTAATTAGGATTGATTTCATTGTTCATTTTGCATACCTACATAGCTAATTAGTGCATAATTTCAAAACTAGGGTTTTTGAAAGCCTTGTTTTTCAACCTAGGATTTATAGATTAGTGAGTTGTTTTAGATCTTGTTTGCATTTTTAGGTTGTTTAAACTAATTTAATTTATGTACCTTATCATTCATGGTGTTTAGAACATTATTTCATCCTTGCATGTGAAATTTGGAAAACAAGCATTTCATTTTAGATCTTGAAATAAACATATTTGTCACCTTGTTTGTCTTTCACAAGGTTGGATCATCATAGCATGAATTAAATTTCTGATTTTTGCATCAGATATGATTTTAATAACAACAATTATTGATTTCATAGTCATACATCTTGCATTTAAAACATCTTCATTGCTAGGTTTTTTACAAAAAGAAAAAAATGCATTTTTTAGAAAACCTAGTTAGTGTTCAAATCTAGGGTATGCATTTAATATATTGTTTCAAAATTTTCTGCTGTAATTTACTTTCCCAAATCTGATTTTACTTTGCTATACTAAATTACAAATGTTGTCTTGCACTAAAATTTGAAAGAAAGAACAATTTTGAATTGTTGCATTCTTGAAAAAACATTGATTTTAAGATTTAATTTGAGCATATGCATTGGTAATGTCTAGTTGAATTTGAGTATTGATCAAGGATTTATTAAGTACATTATGTTTGTTTATATTTGAACAAAACATTGCTTCATTTATACAAAGATTTAAACCCTTCTTTTATTATATCATTCACTTCTTCTATGTGTGCATCTTGTGTGTCACTAAGGCTTGTGAACACTTTATGAGCTTTGTGACCCAGTGCCCCAATTCTAACATACTTGTGCAAAGAAGTCTTTGAATCATGGGTTCTAATGCTTTGAATAACACTAATGTTGACACATCCAAACCCAGACTCTTGAATCAAATCACACATCTTCCTACTCCAAATATCCCAAAAGCATCAACTTCTCAAGAAACTATTGACATTGACGAACTTGTGGCTTATGTTCCCAAATTTCAAATTCAAAGGTTAGACACTGAGTTGGCTAATTTTCAGAAATTTGTTAGATTGAAACATTTAGTTGAAGATGCCATCCTTGTCATTGAGAGTCTAATAGGTTTATTGCTTGAAAGACAATAAGGAATAGAGATCTTGCATGGTGTAGCTCACATAGTGCATAATAGCATTATGTTTGCATCTAGTTATGCTGAAATCATCACTAATGTGACTTCTTCCAATCACATAAGGACTCAAGTGTCAACACCCATATCGACACCCCCTATGCTTACATACACTTCTATTCTCACTACAACTACGAAACCAAGTAATAGTGCTACCACATGTGTTGGGTTATCTACTAGGAATCTCGTTCATCATTATAGTGCCATTCTATATAATTATACAAATTCCACACCTAATACCACTCTACCTACATCTAAACTTCCTAGATCACTTTCTAAAAGACCAATCATATAGTTAGTCCTACCAATTCATATTAATGTTTACCTAGTTCATTTTTTGACCCTGTCATTAACCAATTGTTGCAAAATATAACCTCCATCTAACAACAATTGGCTCGCATAAGTCATAGTCCGCCTAAACCTAATATGACATCACATTATATTCATAGCCCTTTGTCTTATCCAATCCTAAGAGCTCAAATGCCTGAGAAGTTTGAAATGTTGATAGTAATGAATACTGAGAGGGGGGGTGAATCAATATTCCACAAAACCACTTAATAACAAGTTTGTTAATCTAATCTCCAAAATTAGAAATATGAAAGCAAAATAAACATGGGAACAACAACCATAAAGACATAACACATGAACACCAAGATTTTTACATGGAAAACCCAAAAAGGGAAAAACCACGGTGAGTGTTAGCTCACAATATATTAATAAAGCACAATACCGGATTACAAGAAGGCTCATTGCCCAAAGAAATGCTCACTGCAAGAAAGGCTCACTGCCAAAATAGGCTCATTGCCTAGAGAAAGAAAGAAGAAGGAAGAAGTGCTCATTTCCAAGTTGAACTGCTCAGATTGCATCTACACATGCATGGTTACAGCTCCAATGAAGCACAAAAATACTATCTCAAAACTCTTCATCTCTGACTGCTCTGTTTCACTGTTCTACTTTTCCATGGGAATAAGATCGCTCTTCTTCTGCTCTTTATTGCTTCCACACAATCACCTTCCTCTGTATGTCTTACAGATATATATCACATTAACATCGCACACACCAAACACTGAATTTGATCCCTTATATATATCTACAAAACTTGAAATCTTCATATTAGGTCAGCCTAATAAAGTGAAGCATGCACTCATACTTTAAGTAGCTTTTTAGCCAAATTCATTAACCAAAACTCCCAGCAGACTCAAACAATACTTGAATTGCATTCACATATGTCGCCCTCAACTATTTAACCACTTAAGATTAATTCCTAAACAATAGAACTTACAACATACAATTCCAACTTATTATGTCGACCTCTAACTCAGACTACCACTGATTCAGTTCATCTGTCAGACTACATATTTTACTACGGATCACAGGACTTGCTCAAATCATCTCAAAGACTCCTCATACATCACAAATCATACCTTCAAAACCACAAAGCAAAATATCCTTCAGGGGCAAAATGCGGACCATCAGAACTCAGACTCTATCATAGTTAAACTCTGTCAAACAATGTAGAGATACTCAGTAGCTTGCAACTATCTTTTCCGTGGACTTCAAAAATTACAACTCTAGATGTAGACACTTCATATAAGTGTTTACAACACCTCAAGATGCATATCAAGAGATGCAACACCGGAGGAATGCAGACCAAAAAAATTGAGTGTACTGCTTTATCAAACTTAGGCCATTTGAAGATATACTTCCAGAACTAATCAAAAGCTAAAACCTTGAATATAAGATCATCTGAGAGTTAAGAACATCATACCAAAATCACAAAGCTTGGTCTTCAACTGTAGACCAATGCCAATCCAAACATTGTTATCCTGTCGCTGCTTCTGTACATTGCCAACACTTAGCCAATATGACTAATTCTTCTTCACCAGACCAAAATCTATGTTCCAACCTTGTTCCTTTTCTTGTTTCCATCAATGACAACACTCAATTATCCAACATAGTAGTGTCTCTTGCCAACAATCTCCCCCTTTGGCATTGATGGCAACACTTAGTGAAAATGCTTGACTTGACTGCTATGATTGCTCCCCCTTTCTATATGCACTCTATATTTCTTCTCCCCCTAAGATGTTTGCCCATTTTTCACTGATCTTCTACTCCCCCTTTAACATCAATGGCAAACGTGTAGGTTCTAGAATAAAAAATTGTCAAAACTGCAAAATTTGCTATACTCTGCCGCATATGTACAAGTACAATTTTTAACTTTATTTTACATGTGCTAGAGGATGTCATTGAAAATGTTCTTAATTTGGGCCAGCTCACCATCGCAACCTTTCTTAGTATTGTCCAAAATTTGAATATGACCATTGCGTAGGAAAACTATGGTCACTGCCTTGTGAAGATCAGAGGGTGTGTCAATATGTGAAGCTACTTGTGCTTCTGCTGCTAGATTAAACATAGTTTCTAACTTAGGACTGATTATTCCTCTTAGCTGACACATTCTATTTCTAATTTGATTCCTCTCTCTTATTATATTATTCAAGTCATCATGAAGGTTGATGACTTGAATTTCCTTGTTGCTAACTGATTCAGTCACTGGATCAAATGACTTAGAAATATTTATCAATTTCAGCTCTAAATCCTTGATTTTCACTTCTATTTCCTTAGTGGCTTCCGACCAGGATAAGAAAAATTTGTATATGTCACCAGCTTCTTTAATGGCACTCTGAATGCTTTTTATCCTATTGTCTAGTTGGGTTTTTTCATTAGCTATCATTTTATTTAACTCATCCAATCTTTTCTCATCAAACTCTTGCCTAACTTTTATTTCTACAGATTTCTCAAAGGATTCAAAATGTTTACTCACATAGTTTATAAGTCCTTTGAGTTGACTTTTTGATGACAAGGAGGTGTCCTTCTGGTATGTTGGCATCAGCTTCTCCAAAATGCTAGATGCCTCATCAATGAGCTTACTATCCTCTATGTGAGATTTCAACATTTCCTCTCTGGCTTTTCACTGTACAATTGAAGCCAATCTATTTTTTTGTACAGGGGACATTGTGTCCAAGTTTATTGGACCATGTAGAAACTCAGGCTCATTCAAAAATTGTTTTTCTCTCTCTAGAAGTTCCTTAACTGATTCTATAGTGTCTCTTGGTGTAGCAGAGATTTCTTCTTTCAGACTCTACTCTGGATCATCTAGATTCATGTCCTTATTGGTGTCCTCCTTTTGTTCTGGTGAAGGAATTTTCTTGACCTGTTCTTCCCCAATCTTCTCCTTATCAGATTTATCCTCAGTTTGATGTTCTAGAGAGGATTTTGTTTCAGCAAGTACTTCTTTCTCCTCGGTTGCTTTGTCATCTTTATTTATTTCTTGTTCATGGTTCAGTTCTGGAACAGATGTATCATCTCCAGATCAATTTCTTTGTTGTCATAAATGGTAGGGAGATTAAATTCCCTTAATGTGTCCAGAGTGATTTCTTTAGTTTCCTTTGCTACTTTTTCAATATCTCCTCCCATGAGAGCATTCATTCTCTTCTTTGACCTAAATTTTTTATGAATTACTTTAGCAATTTTTACTTTTTCCTTTGGAGTGATTTCTAAACATATTTTTATTAAAGAATGTTCTCTAAGCTCAACATCCTTTGCCATACCTGCTTCCTTTCTTGCAGACATTATGTTTGCCAAGCTATGTGGGAGATCATCAATTATTTCAATTAGGGCCTTGTTGTAGATGATTAGATATTCTACAACAACAGTCTCAATGATCCTCTTATCTGGATCATTATATTCATCATATAATTATGCAATTGGTTTTTGGTGCAGGGCACCTAGGAGCACCTTGGTTCCTAAAGTCACTTTGTTTGCATTTTTTTTGAAAGATGTGGTTTTGTTTGTAATAAGGCTTTAGCTATGATTATATGGTCCTTTTTGTGTGGTCAAGATGATTGAGGTGACCATATAAACCTCAATCATGCTTAGTCCATCTAGACCCCTGTTGAGCCACTTAGGCCTAGTAGGTCTAATGTTGGTTTTTGAGTCTTTTGATTGGTTCTAGTGTTTTAGTATGTTGTAGGAAGTAGGATGGTGGTTTTGATCTCATTTGACAAGCAAACCTAATCACCATCCTCTTGAAAATGCAAAAACTCCATAGTGTAACAAGTTGCCAATAGTGTCAATGACACATTGGTCATTTGTCACTTGGTTTTAACAATTGCAAAATATTTTTAGGAGTTAGAAACTGACTTGGATCGGTTGGAAACATTTGTATTTCACTCCTGTATGGCAGAGGAGACCTGGTATGGAGTTTTGGGGCATTGAAACTACAGAAAACAATAAATTTTCCTGCTTTTCTCATTGTGTACAGACTGTACGGACTTGTCACGTGTGCAAATGTCATTTTTCTGAAAGTGCTTAGAGTCAGGGTTCATATGCAACTGGTTTAAGGGTTTGAAGTGGTCAGAGTCACAAGTCATTGATTTTTCTTTCAAAACTGGTCTAGAAACCCTGTTTTCTAGGGCTGTCCCACAAATTTGGCCCTAGAATGCATTCCCACCAATGAAATTTCATGCCACTTAGTGAAATGTAGGCTAGGGGTGTATGCTACTTGATTCCAAAAACATTTTGTTGGGAGATGCTGTTTTCAATTTTTAAGGTGATGCCCTAGGTCAAGTATTTCATTGTATTTGACCAAATTCATGCTATTTGAGGTTGTAGATGATAGAATCCTGATAGGGTGAGCAAATAAATGATGGTTCTAAGTTTTTTAGGCATGGTAGAGACATTCCAAATTCCTACCCCTGACCTATGCACCCAATTTTGAGCACTTACTTTGTAACCTAGCCCTAACCTAATCAATTAGGCCTAGAGACCTAATGAGTGTTCTGGATTGCTGGAGTAGAGTTGGAACAGGAGACTTGGGAGTTTGATAAGGTCCCATAAAGGGTATCTAAAACCATCATTTGCTTGCCTGGTCATTTGGGATTTTGTCAAGTTTTGTTGAGAAAACCTAGTTTGAAGGGCTAGTAGCCTTACTAGTCAAGGTATAGGTTAGAGAGTTTTGGGAAGTTGGAGATCAAACCAAGTGTTGGTAAGGTGTTTTCAGACCTGCATGAAGGTGTAGACATAGCCTTGAGAGTTGGATAAGAGCCTAGGTAACAAATCCTTCATATACCTTGGAATGTGCCTTTGATTGTGTTGGATTGAAGAAGTGAAGTGGGTGAGTGGGCTAAGGAGAACAAACTTTCTTTGTGTTGTGCTTCCCTTGTGCCACTCTGCATCAGGTGGTATCAGAGCCATTAAAAGAGATGGGAGATAGAGAAGAAGAGGAGGAAGTCCCTTCAAGAGTGACCAATGCCGAATTGGCAAAGATAGTGAGAGAGCAAGCAACCAAGAACAGAAGGATGGAGGCTAAGATAGAAAAGTTGAAGAAAGAAAAAGACAAGAAGAAGAAGCCAGAAGTCATCTTAGATTCAGATGAAGAGGATCAAGATGAAGAAGAAGAAGTGCCTATGGAAGAGCCACAAGGAGGCATGTTAGAAAGATAATTCCTAGATGCACTTGGAAAGTTGAATAGAAAGGACACTAAAGGGGACTTACCTATGTTTCCTGGTAAGATGAACCTAGAGGAGTGCCTTGATTGGATTGAGGCAATGGAGAACTATTTTGAATGTGAAGAAGTGGCAGAGAATTAGAAAGTGAAGATTGCCAAATCAAGAATGAAAGGACCAGCCTTGAGTTGGTGGAATTTTATTCAAAATTAGAGGATAGAAGATGATAGGAACCCTATCTCTACATGGAGGAAGATGGTACTTGAAATCAAGAAGCAATTTGTCTTGGAGGATTATGAAGTCAACTTAAACAAGAAGTTGCACAACTTGAGACAGAAGGACATGGATGTGAGCACCTACACAAAGGAGTTTCACAAGATGACATTGAAAGCCAAGATGCCTGAGAATGAAAAACAGAAGCTGGCAAGGTATCTTAATGGCCTCAAGTTCTCCATTCAAGATGAATTAACTCTCTTTAACTCGGAGACAGTCCATAAGTGCTTTCAAATGGCACTAAGGATTGAGGATAAGTAGAGAAGAAAAGAGGATTTTAACAGCAGTAGCAGAGGTAGAGGAAATCAAAACTTTAGGGGCAGGGGCAGATTTCAAAATAGAGATAATTTCTCTAGACTCCAAGGTGGTGGATCACAAGAAGGCAGCCAAGGGTAGGCTGATAAAAATAGTGTTGATAAGGGTCAGTTTAGAGGGAGAGGTAATGGCAGAGGAAGAAGTGGGGGCAGAGGTCCCAATGTGTTTACTGGAAGTTGTTTCTCTTGCAATCAGATTGGACATCAATCCTTTAGATACCTGGAGAAGATGGGAAACACTGCTGCAAATCAGAAAGAAAGAAGAGTGCAACTCCTTCAAGAAGAGGATTGTCAAAGCACCACATCATACCAAACAACTTCTTCCAAGTCTACAGCACCTGAGAGTGGAGAATGCATCATGTTTAACAGATTGCTCATCATGCCAGCCACCAAGGAGCAGCCCCAAAGAAACAACTTGTTCAGAACCACTTGCAAGGTGAAAGGAAAAGTTTGCAAGGTAATAGTAGATTCAGGTTCCTCTGAAAATTTGGCTTCTAATGAAATGGTGACTAAGTTAGGATTGGAAAGAATGCCTCATCCTAACCCCTATAGAGTCTTTTGGCTAACTAAGGAACAACAAATTGTGGTGAAAGAGCAATGTTGGGTTGAATTCAAGATAGGTGAATATCATGATAAGGTTCTTTGTGAGATAGTGGATATGGATGCATGCCACCTTCTTCTTGGAAGGCCTTGGCAACTTGACACAAGTGCCCAACATGATGGTAAGCAAAATGTGATTCATTTGTCCAAGAATGGTGAAAATTTTACAATGACTTCTTTGATTGATGATTGCAAAGAGAAGGTCATTTCTAGTTCAGTTATGTTGGTAGGTGAAAAAGAGTTTTTGGCTAGCCTCAAGGAAGAGAAAGTGCCATGTTTTGCAGTAGTCCTCAAGCCCAAGGATGTGAATCCCAAGAAGGTCAAAGTGCAAAAACCTCTTAGGAGGATTGGACCAAAGGAAGTGGAAGAACTGTTGGAAAGGTTTCATGATGTGATAGCCGATGAGAGTAAGGATGCTCTTCCACCAAACAGGGAGATTAGTCATTGCATTGATCTCATCCCTGGATCCACCCTACCAAACCAAGCAGCATACAAGTTGACTCCAGAGCAAAATGCTGAAGTGGCAAGACAAATCCAAGACTTGTTGGATGGAGGGCTTATCAGGAGGAGTATTAGTCCATGTGCAGTACCTACAGTGCTTGCACCCAAGAAGGAAGGAACATGGAGACTATGCACTGATTCCAGGGCCATCAACAAGATCACTATCAGGTATAGATTTCCAATGCCTAGAATAGAATATTTAATGGATTGCTTGGGTAGGGCTAAATATTTTACCAAGATGGATCTAAAAAGTGGTTACCACCAAATCAGGATAAGGGATGGGGATGAGTGGAAAACCGCCTTCAAAACCAATGGACTATTTGAATGGGTTGTCATGCCTTTTGGCTTATCAAATGCACCAAGCACCTTCATGAGATTGATGAATGAAGTGCTAAAACATTTCCTTAACAAGTTTATGGTTGTGTATCTAGATGATATATTGGTTTTTAGTGACAGCAAGGAAGACCACATAAGGCATATCCATCAAGTGCTCAGGAGGCTTCAAGAGGAGAAGTTGAGAATCAATCTTGACAAATGTGTCTTCCTATAAGAAGAGTTGATATTCTTGGGGTTTGTCATCTCTAAGGGCAGCCTAAAAATGGATCCAAGCAAAGTGGAAGCCATTCTTAATTGGCCCACACCTACAACAGCCTCTGAGGTAAGGAGTTTCCATGGTTTGTGTAGCTTTTATAGAAAGTTCATTAGAGGGTTTAGTGGCATTTGTGCTCCACTTGTTGACACCATAAAAGGGGGAAAGAAATGTGTGTTTGTATGGACAAATGAGGCCAATCAAGCCTTTGAACTGTTAAAGAAAAAAATATCAGAAAAACCAATCCTAGTGCTACCTAATTTTGACAAGGTCTTTGTGGTAGAGTGTGATGCAAGTAAGAGGGCTATTGGGGGAGTCCTAAGTCAAGATGGGAGGCCTGTAGCCTTCTTTAGTGAGAAGTTAAATGAGGAAAAATATAACTACTCCACCTATGATCTAGAGTTATATGCCATGGTTCAATCATTGAGGAAAAGGAGACACTACTTATTGCCAAAGGAATTTATAGTTTTTACTGATAACCATGCATTAAGTTTCTTAAACAGGCAGCAAAAGTTGAATCATAGACATGTCAAGTGGATGGAGTACATCCAAGCATACACCTTCTCCATAAAACACAAAAAAGGAGTGGCCAATAAGGAAGCTGATGCCTTAAGTAGGAGGAATCTTGTTGTGCAGACTATACAGTTGGAAAGTACAGGTATTCATGCCATCAAAGATCAGTATGTAGTAGATGAAGACTTCAAAGAACCATACCTATCTTGCAAGGCCATGACAAGAAGGTATAACACTAATTTTTCTAATTTTTTGTTACAAGATGGATATATTTTCAAGGGTAGCATGTTGTCTATCCCAAGGGGGTCTGTTAGAGAGAATATAATCAGGGAAAAGCATTGTGGCAACATGTTAGGCCACTTTGGTATTGATAAGACCCTAGAATTGGTTAGGAGGTACTATTTTTGGCCAAAATTGCCAACCGATGTAAGGAACTTTGTTGAAACTTGTCAAATTTGCCAAAGAACCAAGGGACATACATCAAATGCAAGGTTATACACTCCTCTACCTATTCCTTAAAAGCCTTGGGATTCCATAAGCATGGACTTTGTACTTGGTTTGCCTAGGACCAAGAATGGACATGATAGCATCTTTGTGGTTGTTAATAGGTTCTCAAAAATGGCTCACTTCATCCCTTGTAAAACCACACATGATGCCTCACACATAGTAGGTCTGTTCTTCAAAGAAATAGTCAGGTTGCATGGTTTGCCTTTGTCCATAATCTCTGATAGAGACCCCAAGTTCATAGGACACTTCTGGAGGACACTTTGGAAGAGACTAGGTACAAACTTGTCATTATCATCTGCCTATCACCCTTAGTCTGATTGACAAACAGAGGTGATTAATAGGTCTCTTGGCAACCTCCTAAGATGCCTCACAAAGGAGCAGGGTGCTAGTTGGGATTCAATTTTGGCTCAGGCAGAGTTCTCATACAATGACATTGTCAACAGAAGCACCGGCCTATCTCCTTTCCAAATTGTTTATGGCACTCACCCAAGGGGTATTTTGGAACTTAGGGAGGTTAAAGGACTGGAAAATAGTAGTGCCTTGGCTGAAGACTTCGTTCAAGTCATGAAAGATGTCCATGAACAAGTACAACAAAAATTTCTGTCCACTTCTCAGAAGTACAAATAGTTTGCTGACAAGAAAAGAAGGGATTTGTGGTTCAAAGAAGGGGATTTGGTAATGGTCCATCTGAAGAAGGAGAGGCTCCCTGCAGGTAAACATACCAAGCTGCTCATGAAGAAGATTGGGCCTTGTGAAGTGCTCAAGAAATGTGGAGAAAATGCCTACAAAATCAGACTTCCGGATGGCATTGCTTTGTCTCCTATTTTTAATGTTTCAGACCTTTATCCCTATAAAGGAATTGATCCTCAGACTACTATTGAAGAAGATCAAACTGATTAGACACTCCAGGAACTCATTCCTTCATCTCCAAATCAGATTGAGTGCATTTTGGATAAGAGGATTGCAAAACAAACCAGGAGGTACACCTATCATGAATACTTGGTGAAGTGGCTAAACAAACCTCAGGAGGATGCCACTTGGATGAGCAGGGCAAACATTGAGAAGGCAGGTTTCACATTTGACAACATTCCAACTCAAGAGACTTGAGTTCTCTTTGACAGTGGGTGTATGGTTCAGGGCACCTAGGAGCACCTTGGTTCCTAAAGTCACTTTGTTTGCATTTTTTTTTGAAAGTTGTGGTTTTGTTTGTAATAAGGCTTTAGCCATGATTATATGGTCCTTTTTGTGTGGTCAAGATGATTGAGGTGACCATATAAACCTTAATCATGCTTAGTCCATCTGGACCCCTGTTGAGCCACTTAGTCCTAGTAGGTCTAATGTTGGTTTTTGAGTCTTTTGATTGGTTCTAGTGTTTTAGTATGTTGTAGGAAGTAGGATGGTGGTTTTGATCTCATTTGACAAGCAAATCTAATCGCCATCCTCTTGAAAATGCAAAAACTCCATAGTGTAACAAGTTGCCAATAGTGTTAATGACACATTGGCCAGTTGTCACTTGGTTTTAACAATTGGAAACTATTTTTAGGAGTTAGAAACTGACTTGGATCAGTTGGAAACATTTGTATTTCACTCCTGTATGGCAGAGGAGACCTGGTACGGAGTTTTGGGGCATTGAAACTATAGAAAACAGCAAATTTTCCTACTTTTCTTGTTGTGTATGGACTGTACGGACTTGTCACATGTGCAAATGTCATTTTTCTAAAAGTGCTTGGAGTCAGGGTTCATATGCAACTAGTTTGAGGGTTTGAAGTGGTCGGAGTCACAAGTTATTGATTTTTCTTTCAAAACTGGTCTAGAAACCCTGTTTTCTAGGGCTGTCCCACAAATTTGGCCCTAGAATGCATTCCCACCAATGAAATTTCATGCCACTTAGTGAAATGTAGGCTAGGGGTGTATACTACTTGATTCCAAAAGCATTTTACTGGGAGATGTTGTTTTCAATTTTTAAGGTGATGCCCTAGGTCAAGTATTTCATTGTATTTGACCAAATTCATGCTATTTGAGGTTGTAGATGATAGAATCCTGATAGGGTGAGCAAATAAATGATGGTTCTAAGTTGTTTAGGCATGGTAGAGACATTCCAAATTCCTACCCCTGACCTATGCACCCAATTTGGAGCACTTACTTTGTAACCTAGCCCTAACCTGATCAATTAGGCTTAGAGACCTAATGAGTGTTCTGGATTGCTAGAGTGGAGTTGGAACAGGAGACTTGGGAGTTTGATAAGGTCCCATAAAGGGTATCTAAAACCATCATTTGCTTGCCTGGTCAATTGGGATTTTGTCAAGTTTTGTTGAGAAAACCTAGTTTGAAGGGCTAGTAGCCTTACTAGTCAAGGTATAGGTTGGAGAGTTTTAGGAAGTTGGTGATCAAACCAAGTGTTGGTAAGGTGTTTTCAGACCTGCATGAAGGTGTAGACATAGCCTTGCGAGTTGGACAAGAGCTTAGGTAACAAATCCTTCATATACCCTGGAATGTGCCTTTGATTGTGTTGGATTGAAGAAGTGAAGTGGGTGAGTGGGCTAAGGAGAACAAACTTTCTTTGTGTTGTGCTTCCCTTGTGCCACTCTACATCAGTTTTAGATTGCCATCCACTATTATGGGTTTGAGCACATCTTCAAGACTTATAGTTTCTTCTTCTATTTGAGGCACATTTTGCTCCTTCCTTTTCTCAGTCTTACCTTTACTAGAGGGTTTCTTTTTTTTGGTTCTGGAGGCTTTTGTAGCCTCAGTTTTCATCCTCTTTACCTCTTCATTTGATTTTGTTTCTTCTTCATCAACTGTAATGCTTACATGCATTCTTTTAGCCTTAGTTTTCTTTCTTTTGTGGCTGGTAGTAGAAGTTTCCACACTTACAGATGGTGTAGAACCAGAGGGAATAGGTCCAACTTCTTCATAGGTAGATGCTCTGGTTCTCCTTCTTGATACCTCTGGTTTTTGTGATTTATCCTTAGGTTCTTCCGGAGCTTCAACAGATTCACTTTTCCTCTTTTCTTTTGCTTACTTTTCAGCTTGAGCTTTTTCCCTTGCCTTTGTCACTTGTTCTTTTGTGAACCCATGTTTCAAGGCAATATCTTCTACTACTTTCTGCATTTTCCTAGAGATCTCAGGATTTCTCACTTCAACATGAATTTTAGCATATAATTCATCATAAGCCCCAAATCTTTCTTCATTGAGATCTCTGGGTTTACTTAATACATGTTGAGCATAATTCTCTAATATCCCTCCATCTACCTCCTAACCCATAGGCATAACCCATACAGTTCTAGGCTCAACGGACTCCATCAAGCACTGATCTTTTGTCACAATAAAGCAAATAGTATCTTTGTATTTTTCAACAACTGCTCTAGGGATTCTTTCCCTGGATTGCATTGACCTTTGGAAGTTTTTTGAAATAGCCCCATAGGGCTGTGTTCTGAGCATCAATACTACCTATGCTATTAAGATGATTTCTAATTTGAACTGCAACAGGTTTATCATTTGTCAAGAATAGATTCTTCATACCTGGTAACTCTTGCATGAAGTAGAAGAATAAATAGTTAATCAGTGTACCATATTTGAATGGATATTTTTGCTCTTTGGTCTTCCTTAAATTTTCCATCAGTTGTTGTCAGAGCAATTCACAAAGATCATACTTTGCATTTTCCTTGACAATCTCAAATGCTATGTAGATTGCTGTACCGGAGACTGAATTTTCCTAGTTTGAGAAATAAACATTATACCTAATAATCATGGATGCAAATCTTACTGTATGGTCTTCAATATCATTGATTGTTAGTGCCCTTTTGTCAAACTTTGCTCCTGTGGCCGCCATTACTTTATCATTCTTCACGGCTTTCAACACTGGTACCGATCCGGTGGAGCTTAACCTAGTTACTGCCCTTATAGCATATTTTGTGATTTTAAAAGGTCTCTCAATCCACATGAATTCATCATGCACCTTGCTTAATACATACCAGATCCACTCATCCTTTGTGAATGTCAGGAAGTCAATGTACTAAATGAATTTCTTTGTTTCCAATGCCTTGTATTCATTTTTCAAATCGTAATCCTCATCACACAAGTGATCTAGAAATAAATCTGTGAGTTTGCTTTTTTCATGCTCTTCCAGGGCAACATGAATATAAGCCCTAACATCTTCTGCATGCAAAAATCTATGTGGAACTTCTAAAAATGCACCCATCTAATCGACTTTAATAGATTTAAATGGGTGTTTCATGAATTTAGGTCATGGTCGCTCAGTGATACCAACAACTTGTGGGGTTGCCATTGCAAAGATTTCACAAATAAGGTTCTAATGGTAAATACCTTTTTGTGCCGAATTAGGGTTTTCTTCGCCTGAATCACTCTGAGTTCTTTGAATTTCTGTTGTCATTTGAAATCTTGCTTCAATCTCTCTTGGATATCTGGTGGCTCGAATGCAAAGTGAATTGAAAGGCAAATGAGTTTCTCTTTATCCTTTGCACTTGACCTAGTTGTCATAAATGCTCATTCTCAAAAGTTGCCAGACTTTTCTCTAAAAGATACAGTCAATCAAAATTTGCTCTGCAATGCGCCACACTGACTCATTTTCTTCCATATTTTATTCCATAAGATCTTTCATATAAGATTCCACCACATATCTTCATGCCAAACTCCAGCACTAACTATCAGGCTGGGATTTTTGGATTTTCAATATTGCTCCCCTAAACTAGAGCTCCCAATTTACTTCCTAGAGGAAGTATCTGCACCAGATGCTAGTGCAGATCTATCCTCAACTTCAATTACTTCTTTCTTGATCCAAATCTTGTCCATTTCTTTCTGAGTTTCATTTAGATCAACTTTTTCTTTTCCCTTATCATTCCTCTGCTTTGTTTTCCTTTCTTCAGCATGGTAATTTCCCTTCACATTCTTGCTTCTACAAACTCTTGCAACATGTCCAAATTTGTTGTTGTTAGAGGAAAATGTGAATAATAGTATTAAACAACTAAATATCCAATAACTCAATGGAATTGATGCAAATACAGTAAACAAATATATTACCTTCATAGACTGATTTACCTCGTAGCTTCCATTGTTATCTATATCGTATCAATCTTGTGTATGATTTTAGCTCTTAGAAGTTGTACTTCCTTGTTGTTGAAGATGACAATAGGAGAATGGATGTAGATGGATAATGCAATGAAGCCTAAACTAATAATGCAATTCTAATGAAGATGGATGATGGATAATGTAGACATGGTCGGATGATTATGATGATAATGGGATTATGCAAATACAATGAGGATATTTTCCCAAAGGCATGCTAGTAGGATTTCTATAGAGTAAGATTGCTAGAGCTTGAGATGATGGATATGAGGGAATGAGGGTTCCTTTTATAGGCTCAAGAGAGGCCAAATCCAAGTATCAATAGATCCATGACTAGAGGAATTACTTGTGATGTGTACAGTTGAGGAAGCTTGAGGGAATTTGCATGAATCAGAAGAGGACAAGTGTCCAAGCTCCTTTCATGAGTTATGAGAGTTAACAGAATAGATTAAGGAGTTAACTAAATAGACTAACCAATTAAGTGAATTGATTGATTAGATAACTGATTTGACTGGTGACCTAACTGATCTTGATTGGAGGATAAATAAGACATGTGGGTGAGGGAAATTAGCTAATTAAATATTAAAATATTTAATTATGTGTGCAACATGGTGAGGTGGAAAGTGAGGTGGAAGGTGAGGTGGAATTATAGAAATTTAGGACTTTGGGATAGAGAAATTTAGGATTAATTAAATAATTTTAGGATTATTTAATTAGATGAGACTCTAGAGGAATTAGGATATTTAATTAAATAAAATGATTTTTATTTAATTTTGGGATAATGAACCAATCAAATAAATTATAATATTTATTTAATTTATAGAAGAATAAGAATTAAAATAAATATTTAAAATACTTATTTAATTCGACATGAGCCAATTTTAGGTGTATACATTTTGCCCCTCTTTGATGCAATGTGTTTTATCACATTGTTTCAAAGAATAAAAATTTTCTGTGATTGATACATGTCCCAATTTTCTGCCCCTAGTATAAGTTTAGTGATGATAGGATGCCCCCTCGGGAGATTAGATGGGAAGAATGTGATGATAGGATGACACACAATCTCACGATGAGATAGGCTGACCGAATAGATGGGAGAAGAAATTGGCGAACGACGGGTGAAAATCCGATAATAACCATGCCCCAGCATGTACAATGTTAAACTCCTCCAATTAGGGCTCATTTTGCTATATATAGGTATGTGGGGTCACAATCCTAGTCATTTGTACATTTGTCTTTTGTGGAGAGATTTGAGGAGCTCTAGTGTGGTAGCAGTTCAAAGCAGTCAGCAGAGATGGACCAGATTCTGATAGCCAACCACCGATTTGAGAGGATACGACGATTCAGGCGGCCAGCAAAGTATGGACCCCTAGTATGTATCCTTCAAAACTTGGTCAATTTTGCATTTATGGTGGTCAAATTGTAGGTCAAAGTTGTCATTTTTGAATACGCAGGTTTAGTGTGTCAGCGCAAATAAGCCATTAATATGCGCATATACTCTGATTCGACGCATCTGAGTCAAGAATCGGCGCATATGAAATTTTTTTGCAAATGATAGGGAGTCTTGTGCAAACAACTAGGGTTTACGCGCATGTAAGTCTTTAGACGCAATCAAGCAGTAGTCTTGCACATGTGTTTTATAGCTGCGCAAACATTGTAAAAATGCGCAAATAAGTAGTGTTTCAGCGCAATTGATAGGAAGTTGCGCATTTGATGTGAAAACACGCAAATGAGTACTATTTATGCGTAATTGCCTAAAATATCGTAAATGATAGGGGATTCAATGAATTTGATGTAAAGCTACGCATCTGGTAAGCAGAGTTGCACATCTGATAGGTTTGGTAAAATACTTAGTTGGTTTGACAAAGTTGGCATCGTGAGCGATGTTGGCCAACGATAGGTCATCTTAGAGATTGATTGAATGTCAAAAGAGAGATTAGGATAGGTTTCCTAATAGGTTAGCTAAGTACTTTGTTTAGTTTAATAGATTTGTGGCTTAGTTTGATTTGGTGTTTTAATGCACTTTGTTATCAATTTTGTAGCAGACCCTAGATCATGTACTAATGTCACAGGAGAGATTCCATTTGACGTAGCTGCTTAGGCCCTACTTGACTGATACTGACCATTTGGTGCTTGGGTTGACCAGCTTATGGTATGTTTTCTTCATGCCCAAGATCCGGGCTAACCTCAGATTATTGACCGCTTTGGGTGAGAGGTACCACAGTGAGATGGGCACGTTTCACTTCCCACTGGAGAGATGATGGTGATGCTAGAGGATGTTCATCAGATTTTATGGATTCCTATTCAGGGTGAGTTGGTTGAGTATGAGTCTACTACTAGAGATGGATTGGCTGAGTGCAGATGAGTGTTCGATGACCCAGACTTGGAGGGCACAGAGATCAGCTGGGCAGATATTGTAGAGTACTATGAGCCCCTGCCATCCATACTAGCAGGTTTGATCAGAGGAGTTGTATGCCCCGACAGGAGATCCCATGGCTTCCAAGTTGGATGGGGATGAACTCTAGAGAGGATAGTTTAGGAGGGGACATGGTTTGCTTGGGGTCCCTGCATCTTAGCCCATTTGTACCATGATTTGCATCAGTTTGTATATGATGGAGCTGCTATCTTTCTGCTAGTGTTTCGTTGCTTCAGATTTGGGCCTGGCTGCATATAGCGGTGACACGGCTGATTTGCATGGGAGTGAGGGGACATGACCAACCCTACTCTTATATGTTTTAGGAGACTCTTTCCCAGCCCAAGCTAGGAAAGTTAGAGTATTGGCATCACACATTGGATAATGTGGACGAGGTCACATGGCAACCATACCTAGACTGTGAGGTGTGGGATGAGGATGCAGTAGAGTTACCTTATTGTTTCCAGACTCGATGACTAATAGGGAGGACTCCCTACATACTAGAGTGCCACATTGTTAGTCGTGTATTCTGATAGTTGGTAGGATTCAGGGCAGGCCCCAGGTTACTATTATTTTTGCTCAGATGCACAAGGAGCATCTACTGTGGGGTCTCATGGCGTCGTATGAGACAACAAGGACTGATTTTCTATAGATTCCCTACCAGGCATGGGATATGAGGTGGTAGATAGTGGACACAGGTAAGACAATAGACTTTGAGGCACACTTTACTACCCACCCAGTTCTTAGATACTCTGGTCCTAGAGAGTTGGTTCCACGACTTGAGGATGATGATGAGGATGATGATGATGCCCCTCGATAGAGGAGGGGATGACGACGAGGCGTGAGGGGTGGCAGGGGAGGAGGAGATGATGGAGGTGGGAGTGGCAGAGGAGATGATAGGGATGATGGTGGGGATGATGACAGTCAGAGGAGAGTGAGACAGAGGAGAGTGCCTTAGATGCAGGCATGGGCACAGGTGCAGCCATAGGTACAGGCACATGGACACGCATAGGGTGGGCAGGGTGATTGAGAGGTAGCAACATTGCGAGCCTAGGTGGCTCAGTTATAGGAATAGGTGGCACAACTGATGATTGGAATCTTGATATGAAACTAACTAGATTTTTTTTTGAATTTGGGAGTCTCAATAATGCCTTGATACAAGTTTTGGTTTGGTTTGACGTGTTCAGATAGCAAGACAATGGTATGCAAAGGTGATGTGTGAAAATGATATGAAGGTGGTCTAAAATGGTTGAACTAACTTTCCAAGTGTGATCTGGGTCCAAATGCGTACAGGGATCTGGTTTTGATTTTCTCTCAAACTGCACAGAAGCACACTCTGTTATGAATGCACAAGTTTAAATGCGCAGAAACAGGGATCAAATGCACAGCTCTGTTTGTTGAATGTGCTATTCTGCATGCAGAAGTCTGTTATTTATATGCATGGCTCTGTTGATTGGATGCGTAGATCTACTGTTTATATGCACAGGAGTTTTTAAATGCGTAGTAATATCTCTTAAATGCGTGGCAAAAATGAGTGCATGTGCAGCAATAGGTGGATGTGTAAAAAGATAGTTTGAATGTGCAGGAAGATGTATCAAATGCACAGCTCTGCACAGAGGTTTTGCTTTTAGTTGCAGTTTGGTCAATCTTGGCTTGTTTGCATGTTTTCCTAGGATGCTCTGAAGTTTGGTCAATCTTGGCTTGTTTGCATGTTTTCCTAGGATGCTCTGAAGTTTGAAGTGTTGCTTTTGACTCAAGTTATTGCCAAAAAACACAGTAAGCAAGAGGTTGTCATGATCATTTAATTTTCTTCTTTATTTTGATACAATTTTTGATAAATGAAAAATAAGCAAGTACAATCCTAAGGATGGCAAGGACAATATTCATTGAGTTCCAACTTGGATTTCACTCCAGCCACTTACATAAAGGCGTGATAGATAGTAACTTGGTAGCACCGGCTCCCCTCCATGGCACTCACTTCTCACACATACCAAGTTACAGTTCCTCCAAAGAGTTGAACTTTTCTATCTCCACACTAAATGAGTATATGACGTTGGACAACTCCAGAGGATTATCCTCCTGTGTCAACAAATAGGGGTTTTTGGCTTTCTAAAACAATTGGCTTTTTAGTATTGACATCCATTTGGGTGGTTACACGTGCGGCAATTTGCTCCGATAAGGAGGCTTCCCAGCCTACAGAGGTTACGCTCTATAGGGTTTTGTGGGAAACATTTGTCAGTGTAACACAACAGCACCCATTGTTTGCAATTTTCATCACAAACACAATTTATTTATAGCGACTTGGAAGTGGCTTAGCTTTAGCCTGTTATCGCTCGAGGTCGTCTCGCTTGGAAGGAAGGAATTCCAAGGGTAGGCCTCTTCTAAAGGTAACACATATAAAATGATGAGTTTGGCATTTTGGTCACCCAAGAAAGGGGAGAGCATAGTCCTATCATCATTTCCAAGCATAGAGTACACTGGTTCTTTATCCTCCTAGTTAAAAATAAAAAAACTAAGTGTGTTTACTCTACCAAGCACAATCCATTTGACAAGATAGCAAAAACGTTGAAAATATGGTTCATTTTTATCCCCCTAAACAAATCTACGTGAAGATTGTTGCTAAAGAATTAAACAAATTACTTTCCCTTAATTTAAGCTAGATGAGAGATTTGTAATTGCAAGATTGACTTGAAAGATTTGTTCATTTTTTATCCACCTAGGTTGGGACTATGTGCGAGTTGTAATGCAACAATACCATTTACTTTCTCCTAATTAGATCTAGCTAAAAATTTGCATGAAGGTATCTAATTACTTCCTCCTAATTATATCTAGATGAACTTATGATGTAGCCAAATGACTAAACAGAGCTCCTACACCTACAAGAAGAGTTAGTACGGAAATGTTTTACAAAGATCAATAGAACTTTTTCTGTTAGAAAGTGAATGCATAGAAACAGACTGTGAATGCGCAGTACTATTCAACAAATGCGCAGAAACATGTATGCGTAGAAAGAATTAATGAACGCGTAGGACTATTCAATAGATGTGCAGAATAAGTGGATGTGCAGGACTGCTCTATGAATGCGCAGAAATATGATGTGAATGCGTGGAAAGATGAATGCACAATAGGAAGCCATAAATACACAAGACTGGAACGTGAATGTGCAGAATCGACCTGTTACGATAGTAGCTTCAGAAAAAACACAAATGGAGGTTAAAAAACAGGGCAAAAGCCCCATGGTGGGTGCTAGAAATGTTAGAAGAAAATGTGAACAATAGTATTAAACAACTAAATATCTAATAACTCAATGGAATTGATGCAAATACAGTAAACAAAGATATTACCTTCATAGACTAATTTACCTCGTAGCTTCCATTGTTGCCTATCTCGTATTGATCTTGTGTATGATTTTATCTGTCGAAAGTTGTACTTCCTTGTTGTTGAAGATGATAATAGGAGAATGGTTTTAGATGGATAATGCAATGAAGACTAAACTAACAATGCAATTCTAATGAAGATGGATGATGGATAATGGAGACATGGTTGACTGATTATGATGATAATGGGATTATGCAAATGCAATGAGGATATTTTCCCAAAGGCACGCTGGTAGGATTTCTATAGAGTAAGATTGCTAGAGCTTGAGATAATGGATATGAGGGAATGCGAGTTCCTTTTATAGGCTCAAGAGAGGCCAAATCCAAGTGTCAATAGATCCATGACTGGAGGAATTACCTATGATATGTATGATTGAGGAAGCTTCAGGGAATGTGAGCGAATCAGAAGGGGACAAGTGTCCAAGCTCCTTTCATGAGTTATGGGAGTTAATAGAATAGATTGAGGAGTTAACTGAATAGACTAACCAGTTAAGTGAATTGATTGATTAGATAACTGATTTGACTGGTAAGTTAACTGATCTTGATTGGAGGATAAATAAAGACATGTGGGTGAGGGAAATTAGCTAATTAAATATTAAATGTTTAATTATGTATGCAACATGGTGAGGTGGAATTATAGAAATTTAGGACTTTGGGATAAAGGAATTTAGGATTAATTAAATAATTATGGGATTATTTAATTAGATGAGACTCTAAAGGAATTAGGATATTTAATTAAAAAAATGATTTTTATTTAATTTTGGGATAATGAACCAATCAAATAAATTATAATATTTATTTAATTGATAGAAGAATAAGAATTAAAATAAATATTTAAAATACTTATTTAATTCGACATGAGCCAATTTTAGGTGTATACAGTTGCAATTGTAGCACACAATGTTTCCTTGTCCTTGATTCCTTCCTCTAAATGAATTCATCCTAGATCTACATTGATTAGCCATGTGTCCAAATCTATTGCATGCAAAACATCTTCCATTAAATGATTGAGTATTCTTTGAATTTTGAAAGCTATTTCTTATTGGATTTCTGCATTCATTTGATCTATGACAATTTTTCTTGCAATTGAAACATTGACCAGAGAATGATAGAACATTGTGATTTATTCTACTCCTACACTAAGTATCTTTATGACCAAACTTTTTGCAATTAAAATAGTGACCATTGAAAGATGGATACCTTTGAGCATTTGGCTGCCTAACCGAAGGTCTTCTAGGTCTTCTTCTTAGATTTCTGAACTGGTTCCCTCTGTTTTTCTTTAACTCGGTGTTTGCTTTGCTAGATTTTGAACTTTCTCCTTTCTCAAATTCCAAGCCTTGTTTATCATCAGCACTCTTTTGACTAGAAATCATCTCATCAAGTTTTGCAAAGCTCATCTTGAACTTTTCTTCATAGCTCTTGGCTTTTTCCAGATCTGCTTTTAGACTCACAATTTCTTTTTCAAGTTTGACACAATCTTCTGACTTGCTTTTTACCAATAGATTCAAGTCTTCTTCTGCTTTTGCTCTTTCTATAACTTCCACCTTCAACTCATTCAGGGTTTCATTTGCTAATATCAATTGATTACTTCTTTGTATTTTTCTTTGAATTTCTTGACTTGTTCTTTTAACTTTCAAATGTATTCATCAGCTTCTTGCATGTTATCCTTTAGATCCTTGACTTCTGCTTTAGACTTTTCATGATCAATAAGAGTTGCTTCTAATTCCTTGTTGCTTTCATAATTTCCATACCTTCTTGCTACCATGATTACACTACCCCAGATCTTCCTTAAGCTGTTAGGCCTCTTCCAAGGAACTAGGCTCTGATGCCAATTGTTGATAGTAAGGAATATTGAGGGGGGGTGAATCAGTATTCCACAAAACCACTTAATAACAAGTTTGTTAATCCAATCTCCAAAATTAAAAATATGAAAGTAGAATAAATATAGGAACAACGACCATAAAGACAACACATGAACACCATGTTGGCAAGAGAAATTGCTAGGTTTGATAATTGAGTGTTGCCATTGATGGAAACAAGAAAAGGAACAATGTTGGAACAAAGATTGTGGTCCGGTGAAGAAGACTTAGTCATATTGGCTAAGTGTTGGCAATGTACAAAAGCAGCGATAGAAGAACAGTGTTTGGACTGGCATTGGTTTGCAGTTGAAGAATAAGTTTTGTGGTTTTGGTATGATGTTTCTAACTCTCAAATGATCTTATATCCAAGGTTTTAGCTTTTGATCGGTTCTAGAAGTATATCTTCAAATGGCCTAAGTCTGGTAGAACAGAATACAGTGATATTCAAAGCAATACACTCAGTTGTTTTGGTCCACATTCCTCCGGTGTTGCATATCTTGATATGCGGTTTTGAGGTGTTGTAAACACTTGTATGAAATGTCCAAATCCAGAGTTATAGGTTCTAAAGTCCACTGGAAAGATTGTTACACGATGCTAAGTATCACTACACTATTTGACAGAGTTTAACTATGATAGAGTCTGAATTTTGATGGTCCACATTTTGCCGCTAAAGGATATTTTTCTTTGTGGTTCTGAAGGTATGATTGATGATGTTTGAGGAGTCTTTGACATGTTTTTGAGAAAGCCCTATGGTCTGCATTAAAACATGTAGTCTAACAGATGAACTGAATCAATGGAAGTCTGAGTTAGAGGCTGACATGATAAGTTTGAATTGTATGTGGTAAGTTCTATTGTTTAGAACTTAATCCTAAGTTGTTAAATAGTTGAGGCTGACATATGTGAATGAAATTCAAGTGTTGTTTGAGTCCACTAGGAATTTTGGTAAGTGAATTTGGCTGACAAGCTACTTAAGTTATGAGTGCATACTTCACTTTCTTAGGCCGACCTAATATGAAGATATCAAGTATTGTGGATATATATAAGGGATCGAATTTAGTATTTTGTGTGTGTGGTGTGATGCAATATATACAGATGTGCGACACATAGTGGAAGGTGATAGTATGGAAGGAATACAGAGCAGAAGAAGAAAGATCTTATTTCCAAGTAAAAGCAGAGCAATCAGACATGAAGAGTTTTGAGATAGTATTTCTATACTTCATTGGAGCTGTAACCAAGCATGTGTAGATGCAATCTGAGAAGTTCAACTTGGTAGTGAGCCATTCCACCTTCTTCTTTCTTTCTCTAGGCAGTGAGCCTTTCTTGCAGTGAGCATTTCTCAAGGCAATGAGCCTTATTGTAACCTAGTATTGTGCTATATTAATATATTGTGAGCTAACACTCACCGTGGTTTTTTCCTTTTTTGGGTTTTCCACGTAAAAATCATGGTGTTCATGTGTTATGTCTTTGTGGTTGTTGTTCTTATGCTTATTCTATTTTTATATTATTAGTTTTGGAAATTAGATTAACAAACTTGTTAAGAAGTGGTTTTGTGGAATACTGATTCACCCCCCCTCTCAATATTCCATACTATCAACAATTGGTATCAGAGCAAGGTTCCTTTGAAGAGGCCTAACAACCTAAGGAAGATCTGGGGTAGTGTAATCATGGTAGCAAGAAGATTGGAAATTATGAAAGCAACAAGGAACTAGAAGTAACCCTTATTGATCTTGAAAAATCTGAGGCAAAAATTAGGGATCTAAAAGCAAATATTCAAGAAGTTGATGAATGGATCCTAAAGCTAAGAGAGGAAGTCAAGAAATTCAAAGAGAACAGTAAGGAGCTAAATGATCAACTAGATGAAGCACATGAAATCCTAAATGGTTTGACACTAGAAGTTGAAAAGAAGGAAGAAATTAAAAGGCATCTGAATCAAGTCGTTAAGGATAAATCAGAGGAATGTGAAAAATTGAGCAAAGAAGTGCTACTTCTAAAATTTGATTTGGAAGCAAACAAGAGTTATGAAGAAAAGTTTAAGATAATTTATGTAAAGCTTGATGAGATGATTGCTAGTCAAAAGAATTCTGATGATAAGCAAGGTTTGGAATTTGAGAAAGGAGAAAGTTCAAAATCTGGTCAAGAAGACACTGAGTTAAAGCAAAACAAAGGCAACAAGTCTAGAAATCAAAGAAGAAGACCTAGAAGACCTTTGGTCAGGCAACCAAATGCTCAAAGGTATCCATCTTTCAATGATCACTGTTTTAATTACAATAGGTTTGGTCACAAAGCTACTCAATGCAGAAGTAGAGTAAATCAGAATGTTCCATCATTCTCTAGTCAATGTTTCAATTGCAAGAAAATTGGTCATAAATCAAACGAATGCAGAAATCTGGTAAGGAATGGTTCTTACAATGCAAGAAATAGTCAATCATTCAATGGAAAGTGTTTTGCATGCAATAGATTTGGATATATGGCTAATCAATGCAGATGAAATCCAATCAATAGAAGGAATCAAAGACAAAGAAATGTGGTATGCTACAATTACAACAAGTATGGACATATTGCAAGAGTCTGTAGAAACAAAAATGTGAAAAGAAACTACCATACTGAAAATAGGAAAACATAGCAAAGGAATGATAAAGGAAAAGAAAAGGTTGATCTGATTAAAACTAAGAAAGAAATGGACAAGATCTGGATCAAGAAAGAAGTAATTGAAGTTAAGGATAGATCCACACCAGCATCTAGTGCAGATACTTCCTCCGGGAAGTCAATTGGGTGCTTTGGCTTAGGGGGAACTGTGTTGAAAATTCAAAACCCCCAGCTAGTTAGCCAGTGCTGGAATCTGGCACGTGAATATGATGGAAAGAATCATATGAAAGATCTTTTGAAGGAAGTTCCAAAAGAAAAGGATGAATTATGGAGATTTGCAGAGTAATCTAAAGTGTCTGTGGTTGCCAGGAAGGTGCTTGACAACTTTTTGAAAAATGACATTAATGACTTAGGTTTCAACATGCGAAGGATAAAAGGAATTATATCTGAAGGAAAAATCATTTTGCATTCTAAGATCTAAATTATCCAAGGCAAACTGAAGCAATATTCAAAAGTGACTACAACATTCTTCAAAGGATCATAGGTCAAGATCAAGATCAAGGAAACCCTAATCTAGTGAAAAGGTATTTTAAAAACCCTGCTGTGAAAATTAAATCATTCTAGGAAAATGTTTACTCATCACGTCATAGTGATAGGGAAAATGCCTTGCCCCAAGTTTAAGAAACAATTCTCCAAATCATTGGAAAATGATCCATTAGGGGCATTCTTAATTACTCCACATGGGGTTATGCATATGGAAGATGTCAGAGTATACATTCGTATCAGCCTAGAAGAATATGATCACATGAAGTTAGGAAAATTGTATTTAGATGAATTGACTATTGTGGATATTGTATTGAAAGATGAATATAAAGTTCTAGGAGAAAATAAATTTGACACCTAGTTGGATTTTCCCACAATTTTGAGTGATGCATGGGTCAAGCTTATTCTAAGAAAAATTCATGATGAATTTCTATGGCTCGATGAACCCTATTTGATAACAAAAGAAGCTATCAAAGCTGTAACCGGTATGAGCTCCTCCAGAAGGGTTCCAAGCATAAAGAACATGAAGAATAATGTGGTAATGCAACTAACATGAGCCAAATTTGATAAAAATGTTCTTATAGTAAATGATATTAAGAATTTGGCTGTCAGATTTGCATCAATGATTATTGGATACAAAATATACTTCTCCAACAAGGAAAATTCTATCTACATCAGCTATATACATAGCATATGACATGATAAAAAAAGATATGGATTATGACCTCTGCGAATTGCTCTTGAATGAACTAATGGAGAACTTTAAAAGAACAAAAGAAACTAATCATCCTTTCAAATATGGAACATTGATTACATGTTTACTCTTTTACTTCCTAAGAGAACTACCCGGTTTAGGAAATATTGTTTGGCTTGATCACATACCTGTAGCTACTCAAATAAGAAATCACTTACAAAGTTTGGGTAATGCAGATAAGCAGAACAAAATCTTATGTAAATACTTCAAAGACTTTCAAAAGAAAATGTCATGCAGGTTCTGGATACTTGAAAATGTAGTGATAAAGTATGAGAAGGATATTGTATTCATGGTGGACAAAGACAAGTGCTTCATGGAAGCTATGGAACCAAGAACTGTATGGGTCCCTGCACTAGGATATGAAGTTGTAGAAGATGTCTTGACTAAATTAGCTGATGCACTACTAACCAAACCTAATGATCCCAAAGAGGGCAGATTTGGGACATTCTAAGAATTATCTTCTAGAGTTTTTTTGGAACCTGAGGAATCAAAGAAAACATCACATGAAAAATCAAGTAAGGCAGAAACCAAATCAGGAGGATCAATGTCCATAGGTGCTCCGATAGAATGGACATCAAGCACTCCAGAAAGGAAAGATAAGAGATCTGAAGTGGAGAAACTAGCATCCAGTCCCAGAAAAAGAATAAGGACCTCATCCACTACAGAAGCCACAATTGAAGTAGAGAAAGAGAAGGAAGCAGAAGAAAAGAAAAGAAAGAAAGTTTTGCTTGATGAAGAAAAAGTGACAAGAGACACTATTGCAAAACCCTTGGAAAAGCAAAAAAGTGCACAAATTGTAGGTCTACCCAAGTTTCTACAAGAGCCAATATATCTAAATTCCTTGTCTCTAGAACAAAAATTTAAATTAGTATCATTTGTCCAAGTAAAGGCACAACAAGAAATGATGAAAACACACATCCAAGACAATAAGCTCATTACATCAGCATCTGATGTACTAGGAAAGTTGATGTCTAAATACCAAGAAGATACAACATTATCATCAATTGATCAACTAAAAGGTATGATAAAATCAATCAGGAAACATTTTGAATCTCTTGAGAAATCTGCAGAAACAAAAGTAAAGCAATAGTTTGATGAGAAAAGATTGTTTGAGTTGAAGGAAATGATAGCTAATGACAAAGCCCGGCTAAAGAATAGGATAAAAATCATTCAAAGCGCCATTAAAGAAGCTGGTGACATATACAAATTTTGTTTATCCTGACTGGAAGTCACAAAGAAAATAGTAGAAAAGATCAAGGAGTTGGAGTAGAAACTGTTGAACACTTCCAAGGCATTTGATCCAATAGAAAAATTAGTTCGCAGCAAGGAAAGTCAATTCATCAAATTTCAAAATGACTTGAGCAATCTAATAAGTGAGAGGGATAAAATTAGAAACAAAATGTGTCAGCTAAGAGAAATAATTAGTCCTAAGTTAGATTCTATGTTTAATCTAGCAGCTGAAGCACAAGTAGCTTCACAACCTGACACACCCTCTAATCTTCACAAGGCAGAGATTGTAGTTTTTCTACTTAGTGGTCATATTCAAATTTTGGACAATACTAAGAAAATATGGGATGGTGAGCTAGCCCAAATTAAGAACATTTTCAATGACATCCTCCAGCACATGTAAAATAAAGTTGAGGACTGTACTTGTATATATGCGAAAGAGTATAGCAAATTTTGCAGTTTTGAAAATTTTTGACTCCAGAACCTACATCTTTACCATTGCTGTCAAAGGGGGAGAAGAAGATCAATGAAAAATAGGCAAACATCTCAGGGGGAGAATGTTCATGGTGGTTTTAGCACGCAACAACACGGGTGTGATTGTTGGTTTCACACCTCTCTTGAAAAGTATCTTACCCTAGGTGAGACTACTCCAAGGATAATACAGCTAGGTCTTAGCTTGCTAGGAATCTCTAAATTGGTATGTTCTAGTTGTGCCTACAAGGGGTCTTACATGCAATCTGCAAATCTTCAGGTTTGGGGCAGCAAATACACATAAACCCTTCTATGATTTTCAGCTGATAAATAAGATAAAGTGCTGCTAAAATTCTTAATCTAACAACTAACAATGATTTTGAAGAAAATGCAAAAGGTTAGGGTTTTAGAAGGATCCTAAGTGACATTCACAATGCATAGGTTCTTTTTAGTAGACAAATGTACTCTAGAACTTTAAACCAGCTTCCTGAGTTACCAAACTGAAATGGGTGTTATAGTGCTACAGAAAACGGTGCTATCTTCAATGGAAGTCAATAGATTTTCAGATTACATTCATTTGTTAAATACCCAATAAGTGGCGCAACTTAACTTGTGAAATATAATTAAACTTTAGCACAAGCAATCAACCCAGACTAACTTTACACAGCTATTTACCATCAACAAACAACTAAAAGTATGGACTTAGAGTATTCATCAAATACTTCAAAAAACCATGAACATTACAAAAGCACAACTAATCTAACTATGGGGGAGCAAGAAGTGAACCATGAAAACCAAAATGAGTCAACACAAGATACAAATTCTTAGAATTACTACAGAAACTTGCTTTGTATTACTTCAAATGGCAGAGTCAACAATTCGGTATCAAATCTCTCTTACAAATAGTGGAAATGGTAGCCCTTTACTTAGAAAAGTAGCATACCAAGTTTTCAAATGAACGGTGGAGATTAACTCGACACCGACGGTCCAGATTACATGGCATTTAATGAGATACATCAGTTTGTTACATTTTTAGATTTACCTTTGCCTTGTAGGAAAAAGACAAAATACAGCTTGCAAATACATTGAATCTGGACAAAATGGATACCCATTTGGTTATACATGATGAAAAGTCAATTTTCAAGGCCCAATAAAGCCAAAATAGAGTCACATGACACTTAGAAACTTGAGCTGATGTGGATTCATGGGATTCCAAGTGTTGACTGGATCAAAAAGGAGTATTTTAGTGAAGGTATATGCAACTAGATGCTTGCTGGATTGATTCTTGATGACTGGACTGCTAGGACAGATGTACGCATGTCTTGGTGATCCAATCCAAGGTCATTTGAGTGGTATTTTTGGAAAAATATCAAAAATATAATTTCAATATTTTCTACATCATAGTAAATTGTATTTTCGGAGGCCTTTAGAGCGGAATGGGGGCTCGAAACTTCTAGGTAGCTCAAACTAGATAATCAGTTTATCTCCAAGAATTTTAAATTCTGATAGAATAGCTAGGAGTTATGACCCCCAGACTGGATCACCTAGACATTGGACTGGACCTGTAGGAACAACAATGATTTGGCATGATCTTCTATGACTTTCAGCTCTTGAGACTCATCTTTATCATCTTGGACATTATATTGACTTCCTTTTGCATGTGCAGTAGCAATTTGGTTGATAGAATGTCGATTCTGCATCTCTGAATCAACTGGGTACCTCTGTATGTTCATCCTTCCAAGATAGCTCCAATTGGCTCCTTTGTGCTCTTAGACCTACAATAAACAAGTCATTTTCCATCAATTTGGATCAAAATATGTCCATTTACAGTTATGGATCAGTCAAAAATAGCTCATTGTCAATGCCACCTTCTTATAAACAACCTCTTAAATCTAGTGATTTTCAAATGATTTTCTGTATTTTTTACCATTTTCAAGCACCCATATGGCCAATATGATTATTAGGGAAGTTTTTGTGGTCATTTGAATCCATTTTGGGACTTTTATTTCACATTTTTCTAGGCTTTTCTGTAAAAAGCAAGATTTTTGGGGGTTACAGACTTTTCATGTGCAGTGGCATTAATTATGGTAAAACATACCTAAAATCCACACAAACTTGGTAAAATGTTCACCATGATGTGACAAATAGATATGTAATTCAAAACCATCAAGAAAATCTAATTTGCTCCTTGAAAAACTCAATTTCAGGCCAAAATACCAAAAAGCGTTGATTTTGGGGGTCACTGACTTAGCACAGATTTTAGGTCCGTTCGACCTTAGCACGGATTTTGGGTCCGTCTAACCTTAGCATGAATTTTGGGTCCATCAGTCCTTAGCATGGATTTTGGGTTCATCCAACCTTAGCATGGATTTTGGGTCCATCCGACCTTAGCACGGATTTTGGGTCCATCCGACCTTAGCGCGGATTTTGGGTCTAACCGACTAAAATGATGCTGCATGAGGTTAGTCAGTTCCATTTCTAGCACAAGTTTGTTGGGTCTATTTTTAGCACTAAGGTCGGTAGAGGTTTTTTTTAGTACTAAGGTTGGTAGAAGCTATTTTTAGTGCTTTTTGCAGTTGGGGTCATTTTTAGCGCCAGATTTTGAATTGGCCAGGGTGAAAGTATATTTAAAAATATATTTAAGTATAAGTTTATTATACTTTAAATATTTTTAAATATACTTTCAGGATGTTTGAGATAGGTTCCAAATCCATAGGATTTCAAATGTAGATTCTAGAATTTTGTGATTCCACTATATTTCAGACTTAGCCATTTTTTAGGATTTTCAAGATTTCAGACTTATCCAAATCAGGGCTTTAGGAACATGTATCAGGGTGAAAGCTTATGGACCCCTTAGTGGAATTTGACATGATTTTGCAACTTTAAGACCTGGAAACTAGGAATTTCAACATGAAACATCCTGCAGAAGCACTTTCAAGGGCAATATCCAGTGACACAAGATTTTAGAGCAAAGTGCAGTAACACCTAATTTTAGCGCAAAAGGCAACAAATGACTATTTTTTAAGCACAAGACCACCCAAGATACCTCCAAATCAACCATGCACAACATTAAATGACTCCCAAAAATGCAAAATACTCAAATTTGGAACAAATCCTGCACTCTAAGCATAAATTCACTTTCTCATCATCATAAGGAAAAAAGGTTGAGACTCCAAGCCAAAGCAAAAGAGGGGGTCTCCATTTGGTAAAATGGGGTGTGTGCAAGGCACAACAAATGGTGACTCTATTGGGAAATGCTCCAGAGCATTTCTAAGATAAACGTTAGTTCGAACCTAGAATCTCTGTGTTTCCCACACATTAGACGAGAAAGCATGATACCCTATCAAAGAATCAAAGACCACTAACCAATGCATCCATCCATACCCTGAAAACCTGAGTGAGTGCAATTATAGTCATTCCCATCCCTTGGCAACTAAGTTCATCCAAGATCCTTCATGCTAAGCTATGAAGTTGGGATTATTTTACCACCAAGAGAATGCTTTTGATGTTGAGATGTGATGAGTCTTGATAGAAGCGAATGATGATTCTTCCAGTAACAATTCTTCTACAATGATATTCTTTCTTGATAATGCCTTTGATGATCTATGATGCTAATAATCTTTAGATAACAGTCTTCATGTGAGAGTATTCAACTGATAATCTTAATATTTATACTTTGTAGTGGGTCTGGTGTTAAAAAACACCTTTTATTTTGACCCAGTAGGCTAGCAATACTTAGTACCACCTGCCACTCTCATCTGGATCTATAGAATTGATGTTGGTGGTAAAATTGGGGACCCAAACTCTTCACTTACACAAGATCACCCAGACTCACTTAGCTACTTCAAGATCATTTAAAGTGTGAGAGATATATGGTTAGAAAATACTTTAGGTCTCCTTTCCAATGAACAAACATCATATTTCCTGGTATAATAGTGGAACCCACAGCAAGGCCTAAGCGAAACATTGGCTTCTCAAAGAAAGACTGCAGATTATTTTCCCAATAAGGAAGCATCTACAGGTCTGCACAATTGCCACCACATTTGAGAAATGGATAACTCAAGCAAACCAAGCGCAGAAGCAAAAAGTAAAGCAAACTACTCTAACCAAAGAAAACAGAAAGAACAACTAACAACTAAGGAAAAATAGAAAGTAGAAACTAAACTAAACAACAAGAAACTAACTAAAACCTAACTAGAAACAAGTAAGACTATGTACAAAGATCTTGGATAGCAGGTATTTACACCACCCCATGACTTATTTCTCAGGATATGCAGAAGTAACAAGGTGCAGGTCAGTGTCCTAAGTCTGGCAAATTCATCTTTGTACTCTGAAAAGTGAGGTAGAAGCATGCTAGGTTCATGTTCAAAGTACCAATTATTCAGGATCAACAATTGGGGGAGCTCATTAGGGCCATGATCAATCCAAATGTAAGTTGCCTTACCTAAATCACCATAATCAAATTGATAATTAGAACTAAGTGGAGAAAGGGAAGATACAACCTGATTTATAGTACTGTTGATCGGAGATGCAAGTTCAACACCTTCTTGCATCGCACCCAATACCTTCTCATCTTCAGAGGAACTCAGCTCGTTGAGGCTCATATCTTGTGCATCAGGTACCACTGGATTACTGAATGCTATAGAAACTTCCCAAGAAAATAGGAAATCTGGACAACCTTTCTTAGGATGTGGATCATCTGGATGAATTCTGCATGAATTGGTCAAAGCAAAGTCTGTCATGTGCGGTGAGTTCCCATGTAGCAGCATATCCTTGCTCATTGTTGATATCAACTCAATGATGTGATCAAGTGACTGACATGAAAAAGCTTCCAAGCCATCACTCTGCGTGACTGTTTGATTTTTATTCTCAGATTGTAGACTTATACTTTCATTTCTTATCATTGGATTAACATAAACCATGTAGAGATCTTCTTCATTACATGTGTAAATAGGAGCAGCATGGGGAACATGTGTTTTACTTGAATCTACTTCATCAAAATCAGTCACATGCTTTGATAAAACTTCCTCTGCACCAATCAACAATCTTCCTATTTGAATTAAGGGCTAGCATTGGGTTGGCAATTCACTATCTACAGCAACAACAAGGTCTCTTTCTTCTTGCATAGTTGGATTTATGATGTCAATGTTACCTTGAAGTGATGCATCATATTCTTCTTCTTCATTTGACTCAGCTGAAAACTCTTTGGGAGTAACTACAGTGATCTGATATGACTGATCTTTATAGTTCACCATGCTGATATACTCAGAAGCTTGATCATTTTTCATCCAACAACCAGATTGTGGCTCAAGTGTGTCAATTGGAACAATTTTTTGCATTGCTGTCCATGACAATTCTTCATTTGGAGGACTAATTGCTTCTTGTTCTTGCATGTATCTGATCTGATCTAACTATTGTTCCAACTCAGAATTATCATCCACCTACAAGGGACTATTGTTTTGTACCTCTGTAGCAGCAAATTTAGTCTTAGGATTTGATGTTTGTGAAACATTTGACTGTTCATCAAGTCTGATTTATCATCTACCTTGTCCACATTCTTTGTAGCATAAATCTGATCCTGTGCATTGCTCTGTTCACTGCCCTGTGATTAAAAATAAGATTTTTGCTAGGCTCAGATAGCATATTCTGTGACTGAATAGTCTGGATCCAGTGGTTGAAAACCAAGCTTTATCTAGGTAGGGACCTCATATTCATTAGTTGGGTGACCTGCAGACCACATGCATTGCCTGCTCTCATCATCTCAACATGTATTTTGATGAATAACTTGAGGGACTTCAATTTCTCCAATATGTAGATTGCCCTGTTGACCGTGATCATTTATGAATGGAAGATTTGCAGCTCCTTGCAAGGTCTTGCCCTGTATATGTCTTTCATATCCATATCCTGCTTCAGGCTTGTAAACTTCAAAAATAGGAAACAATCCCTTCAAATGCAGATCCATTCTTTGGAGAAAAGTCAAACAGTCAATTTTGTCATGTAGCTCTCCAGGATGATAGTGCAGACCTGTGGTGAGCTAAAATCAAGCAATGTGAATGGAGGATACTTCGCCCTGATTTGCCTATCAAGCACTTCTTTGAAAAGTGGGATATTAACTTTGAAGTTCTCTTCATGATATGACTGCTGAGATGGTTCTCTAAAGAATGAAGGGATTTCATGACTGAAACCCTTATGCATACCCATTGGAACTGACTCTCTTGAATAGTCAATTCATTTTAGCATGTGCAATGAACACCAACAAAATTGATGGCCTACATAAAAATCTTTGTCCAGCCCTCCTTCTAGCGCGAATTCTGTTGATGGTGGTTTTAGCACACAGCAATGTGGGTGTGATTGTTGGTTTCACACCTCTCTTGAAAAGTATCTTACCCTAGGTGAGACTACTCCAAGGATAATATAGCTAAGTCTTGGCTTGCTGGGAATCTCTCAATTGGTATGTTCTAACTATGCCTACAAGGGGTCTTACATGCAATCTGCAAATCTTCAGGTTTGGGGCAACAACTACACATAAACCCTTCTATGATTTTCAGCTGATAAACAAGATAAAGTGCTGTTGAAATTCTTAATCTAACAACTAACAGTGATTTTGAAGAAAATGTAAAAGGTTAGGGTTTTAGAAGGATCCTAAATGACATTCACAATGCATAGGTTCTCTTTAGTAGACAAATAGTCTAGAACTTTAAACCAGCTTCTTGAGTTACCAAACTGAAATGGGTGTTACAGTGCTGCAGAAAATGGTGCTATCTTCAATGGAAGTCAATAGATTTTCAGATTACATTCATTTGTTAAATATCCAATAAGCGGCGCAACTTAACTTGTGAAATGCAATTAAAGTTTAGCACAAACAATCAGCCCAGACTAACTTTACACAGCTATTTACCATCACCAAACAACTAAAAGTATGGACTTAGAGTATTCATCAAATACTTTAGAAAACCATGAACATTACAAAAGCACAACTAATCTAACTATGGGAGAGCAAGAAGCGAACCATGAAAACCAAAATGAGTCAACACAAGATAGAAATTCTTAGAATTACTGCAGAAACTTGCTTTGTATTACTTCAAATGGCATAGAGTCAACAATTCGGTATCAAATCTCCCTTACAAATAGTGGAAATGGCAACCCTTTATATAGAAAAGTAGCATACCGAGTTTTCAAATGAACGGTGGAGATTAACTCGAAACCGATGGTCCAGATTATATGGCATTTAATGAGATACATCAGTTTGTTACATTTTTGGATTTACCTTTGTCTTGTAGGAAAAAGACAAAATATAGCTTGCAAATACATTGAATCTGGACAAAATGGATACCCATTTGGTTATACATGATGAAAAGTCAATTTTCAAGGCCTAATAAAGCCAAAATAGAGTCACATGACACTTGGAAACTTGAGTTGATGTGGATTCACAGGATTCCAAGTGTTGACTGGATCAAAAAGGAGTATTTTGGTGAAGGTATTTGCAACTAGATGCTTGCTGGACTGATTCTTGATGACTGGACTGCTGGGACAGATGTACACATGTCTTGGTGATCCAGTCCAAGGTCATTTGAGTTTGGGAAAATATCAAAAATATAATTTCAATATTTTCTACATCGTAGTAAATTGCATTTTCAGAGGCCTTCGGAGCGGAATGGGGGCTCAAAACTTTCAAGTAGCTCAAACTAGATAATCAGTTTATCTCCAAGAATTTTAAATTCTGATAGAATAGCTAGGAGTTATGACCCCCAGACTGGATCACCTAGACATTGGACTGGATCTACAAGAACAACACTAATTTGGAATGATCTTCTATGTCTTTCATCTCCTTAGACTCATCTTTATCATCTTGGACATTATACTGACTTCCTTTTGCATGTGCAGTAGCAATTTAGTCGATAGAATGCCGATTCTGCATCTCTGGATCACCTGGGTACCTCTGTATGTTCATCCTTCCAAGATAGCTCCAGTTGGCTCCTTTATGCTCTCAGACCTACAATAAATAAGACCAAGCATCAATTTCATCATAAACAAGTCATTTTCCATCAATTTGGATCAAAACATGTCCATTTGCAGTCATGGATCAGTCAAAAACAGCTCATTATCAATGCCACCTTCTTCTAAACAACCTCTTAAATCTAGTGATTTTCACATGATTTTCTACATTTTTACCATTTTCAAGCACCCATATGGTCAATATGATTATTAGGAAAGTTTTTGTGGTCATTTGAATCCATTTGGGGAATTTTATTTCATGTTTTTCAAGCCTTTTCTGCAAAAAGCAAGATTTTTGGGGGTCACAGACTTTTCATGTGCAGTGGCATTAATTGTCATAAAACGTGTCAAAAATCCACACAAACTTTGTAAAATGTTTACCATGACGTGACAAATTGATATGCAATTCAAATCCATCAATAAAATCTAATTTGCTCTTTGGAAAACCTAATTTCAGGCCAAAATACCAAAAAGTGTTGATTTTGGGGGTCACTAACTTAGCACAGCTTTTGGGTCCGTCTGACCTTAGCACAGACTTTGGGTCCATCCGACCTTAGCGCAGATTTTGGGTCCATCTGACCTTAGCATAGATTTTGGGTCTGTCTGACCTTAGCGCAGATTTTGGGTCCGTCCGACCTTAGTGAAGATTTTGGGTCCATCTGACCTTTGCGCAGATTTTGGGTCCATCCGACCTTAGCGCGGACTTTGGGTCTGACCGACTAAAATGATGCTTCATGAGGTCAGTCAGTTCCATTTCTAGTGCAGGTCCATTGGGTCTATTTTTAGTGCTAAGGTTGGTAGAGGTTGTTTTTAGCATTAAGGTCGGTAGAGGCTGTTTTTAGCGCTAAGGTCGGTAGAGGCTAGTTTTAGCGCTTTTTGCAGTTGGGGTCATTTTTAGCACCAGATTTTGAATTGGCCAGGGTGAAAGTATATTTAAAAATATATTTAAGTATAAGTTTATTATACTTTAAATATTTTTAAATATACTTTCAGGATGTTTGAGATAGGTTCCAGATCCATAGGATTTCATATGCAGATTCTAGAATTTTGTGATTCCACTAGATTTCAGAATTAGCCATTTTTTAGGATTTTCAGGATTTCAGACTTAGCCAAATCAGGGCTTTAGGAACATGTATCAGGGTGAAATCTTATGGACCCCTTAGTGGAATTTGACATGATTTTGCAACTTTAAGACTTGGAAACAAGGAATTTCAACATGAAACATCATGCAGAAGCACTTTCAAGGGCAATATCTGGTGACACAAGATTTTAGAGAAAAGTGCAATAACACCTAATTTTAGTGCAAAAGGTAACAAATGACTATCTTTTAAGCACAAGACCACCCAAGACACCTCCAAATCAACCATGCACAACATTAAATGACTCCCAAACATGCAAAATACTCAAATCTGGAACAAATCCTGCACTCTAAGCACAAATTCACTTTCTCATCATCATAAGGCAAAAAAGGTTGAGACTCCAAGCCAAAGAAAAGGAGGGGTTCTCCATTTGGCAAAATGGAGCGTGTGTGCAAGGAACAACAAATGGTGACTCTGCTGGGAAATGCTCCAGAGCATTTCTAAGATAAACGTTAGTTCAAACCCAGAATTTCTATGTTTCCCACACATTAGACAAGAAAGCATGATACCTTATACCTCATTGGAGCTGCAACCAAGCATATGTAGATGCAATCTGAGCAGTTCAACTTGGCAGTGAGCCATTTCTCCTTCTTCTTCTTTCTTTCTCTAGGCAGTGAGCGTGTTTTGGCAGTGAGCCTTTCTTGTAGTGAGCATTTCTCAGGGTAGTGAGCCTTATTGTAATATGGTATTGTGCTATATTAATATATTGTGAGCTAACACTCACCGTGATTTTTCCCTTTTTTGGGTTTTCCATGTAAAAATCCTGGTGTTCATGTGTTATGTCTTTGTGGTTGTTGTTCCTATGCTTATTCTATTTTTATATTATTAGTTTTGGAAATTGGATTAACAAACTTGTTAAGAAGTGGTTATGCAGAATATCGATTCATCCCCCCCCTCTCAATATTCCTTACTATCAACACACTAGGATTTTTACTTGGGAAACCCAAAAAGGTAAAAACCACGGTGAGTGTTAGCTAACAATATATTAATATAGCACAACACTGGATTACAAGAAGGCCCACTACCCAAAGAAATTCTCACTGCAAGAAAGGCTCACTGCCTAGAGAAAGAAAGAAGAAGGAAGAATGGCTCACTGCCAAGTTGAACCACTCATATTGCATCTACACATGCATGGTTGCAGCTCCAATGAAGCACAAAGATACTGTCTCAAAACTCTTCTTCTCTAACTGCTCTGCTTTTACATGGGAATAAGACCTCTCTTCTTCTGCTATTTATTGCTTCCACAAAATTGCCTTCCTCTATATGTTGCACATATGTGTGTGTGTGTGTGTGTGTGTGTGGGAGGAAAATTGACTATGATAAACTAACAAATTAAATCAAAAGCCCATAACATAAAGAAAACTAATCTAAATAAAAGCCATTACCAATAAATCAATGAAATATGAAAGCTTTTACTAAGATTTGTATTGTTCCCTTTAGATGAATGTGGATTGCTCAATAGTGCTGCGAAACTATGTTTGCAACAAGCAAGTAAAGTGCTCAAAGATCAATGTCAAAAGATCGTAAAGTTACTCAATCGATGCGATGTATGGTCAAAGCACTATAAAGGATGCCTAAGAATAAGTGATCGAAGAGGATTTGTGAAGGAGATGAGGGGGGTTTATATAGGTTTCAACAGAGATCGATCAATGGTCCAGATAATTCGGAAGAATCAATGAAGGAGATAAATCAAATAACCATGATGAATGTGCACACAACATGTGTCAATCTATAAGGATATTTTTATTACGATATGATGAAAACAAGATTGATTGAATAGATAACTCAACTTGTAATTTTGTCTTTTTTAGAGTTCTAAAAATAAGACTCATTGTGCACATGAGTTAACAAGATATTTTAAGAGGAATTGGAAGATAACTAAAATTAAATAAATAAATTTATTTAATTGTTTGTGCATGATTGAGGAACAGAAGATTATAAATAAAATATTTGATTTTATTTATTTTTAGAGGATTGAGACAATTTAAATAAATTTGCATGATTTATTTAAATTTAGAAGAACAAATGATTTAATTAAATAATGTAAATTATTTAATTGTACATAAGAGGAAATTTGTGAATTAATTAAATAATTGGATTTATTTAATTAATGGAGACTTGAAATTTGAAACAGAATAATGATTTAATTAAATAATTGAAATTATTTAATTGTGGAAGAATAATAGAGGAATTTAATTTAATTAATTAAATAAAGAGAATTTATTCAATTAATGTCTCAATTATGTGATTTAGAAGAATTTGGTGAAATTAATTAAATAATTAGATTATTTAATTAACATTGAATGCAGGTGATTAGACAGATTAGACGAAATGCAAATGGTGCAATGACATGGTCATTTTAGGGTGTCTACATTTTGCCCCTCTTTGATGCGATGCAGTTTGTAGCGTTACGTCAAAGAAAAATGCTTGTTGAAGACATGATACAATTTTTGATGCCCCAGTGTAGGTAGTTGCCCCAGCGTATGCCCCCTTGAGTGGAAAGACAAGGAAGTGACAGAAGGATTGGGTTGATGCTCGACTAGACGATTATGCGAGAAGGTAGAAGGAAAAGCAGAATGGGTTGGGGAAAAAAATGTGATAGGGACACTATAAATAGGTCCTAAGGGGACGACATTCCTCATTTGCACCCTAAGAGCTTCTAAATTTAGAGAGTAGAGCCTCCAAACTTAGGGTGAGAGAGTTGAGTGGAAGGAGCTAACAATGAGGAGAGATGTCGATTCCAGCGCATAGGCATTGGGCGGAGCTAGTGCGGACATACAGGAGGCCAGCAGGAGCTCTGACAGTGGTAAGTGTCTGAAAACTTCATTTTAATTTGACGTTTGAGGGTGGTTTAGGGCTAGGTCTAGGTAGGTCTTTTAGGTCAGCCAAAAGCGATGTAGGCTAGTTTAGCGTGCATGGTGGTCAGGTTAGGCACTTTTGGCGCGCCGCAGTGCATCTGGTAGGGCAGTTCAATGCTTTTGGCGAAGCTGCAGCGCATATGGTTTTTGGCGACCGCATCGCAGCGCGGTTGACAGGGTCGTGCAGTGCTCTTGGTAGAGCAGTGCAGCGTGGTTGGGTGGGTAGCTAGGTGCAGTTGGTGGGGTCCAGAGAAAATTAGGTCGCCTTTGGTATCACAGTGAGGCACGGTTGGAAGTAACGGGAAGCACCTTTGGAAAACAGGTCTCCTTTGGTATGAGACAGTGTAGTACTTTTGTATAGATAGTGAGGCGCGTTCGGTACAAAAGTAGAGCACTTTTGCAGAAACAAGGCGTTGTTGGTTAGGTGAGAAGAGTACGAGAGTTTAGGGTTGACTACCCTAGATTACCGGAGGGGAGAGTTTGGTCTGAGGGTGCACAGCATAGAATAGATGTAGGTAGGATTTGGGGGATATGGTATAAAAGAACTGACAAGTGGTTGCTTGGATGCAGAGGATTATGCCATCGTTGATGTCGAGAGAGCAACACCACCCTATAGCACATGAGGTGGTATAGCTGACATGGGAGGAGGACGCATTCCTAGAGCATGCAAGATTATGGCACATAGCACACCTGACACACATTAGGGTGAATCTCACCCTAGTGACAGCAATTGTAGAGAGATTTCACAGTGAGATAGGCTCATTTCACTTTCTGACAAGGGAGGCCACAGTGACACTGGAGGATGTGTATCGCATCCTCAGGATTCAGATTGATGGAGAGAGAGTAGATTTTGACCCAACGTGGGGTGAGGTAGGCTTGGTAGAGGTATTCTACACAGATGACCTAAGGATAGAGGATAGGGAGATTCGGTGGGCAGACATCCAACGACTCTATGATAAGATTAGATGGATAGTGTCTTCACTGATTGGCGGCTTCCTATGCCCAGACAGGTAATCCAGAGGACTATCTGTTGGATGGGGCACAGTGCTATCAGGGATGTTTACACATGGGACACAACATGCATTGGGGCCTTGTGTGCTTGGACAGCTATATCGAGACATGTACAACTGTGTTTACAAGAGAGGCAGGAGTCTCTCAGCAGGGGTTACTCTATTACAGGTGTGGGCATGGGAGCACATCCCAGTGATCAGACCCCTTACACAGCACTGCCGGGAGAGGGGGGAGCCATATGCATTTCTATATGAGGGAGTCATCACACATAGGAGGTTGGGATCTGCTAGCTACTGGAGGTGACAGATCGATGAGATGGACATATTTGTTTGGTGGCCGTGGCTGTTGTACGAGGAGTGGGAGGATGGGCATGAGCAGCTCATGTACTGCCGCCAGGCTTGATATCTGTTTGGGAGGTGGACAGAGACCATAGAGAGATACCTGCCAGAGAGGGTAATCAGACAGTTTGGGCTACCACAGGGGTTACCAGCTGGAGAGGCGACACATGCGTGGACACGATGGGAGGTTGGAGACTGCGATGTAGAGATTCCAATGGCGACAGCTTTGGCTGAGGTACGGGGACTGGTACTAGTCAGATGGGATTGGGACATAGGATTGGCAGATCCAGGGACACTACCAGAGTATGATAGGTACTGGCAGACACATAGGCTAGTGACACTAACAACACCAGGTGTGGCAGGGGCAGTAGAGGAGGTACTGGTTCTAGGTGTTGAGGTGAGGATGAGGTGACAGGCTAGAGTAGCTAGGCAGCAGGCAGATGTGGAGATGGTGGAGGCAGAGGATCCAATTGTAGAGATCGATTTACAGCGGACCCAGTGGCTCTTACAAGAGGAGATAGCCCAGAGGACTCGATTAGAGCTCTGGATGGTGAGGCTGAGGAGAGATAGGGATGCAGCCAGGGCAGAGGTGAGACAAGTTGAGGCAGTAGCACAGGTGTAGACACAGATAGCCACTGCAGCACAGGAAGCCCTCGCATAGGCACAGATCTAGGTACAGGTACAGGCACAGGCGCAGACCGCACTCGCACCAACAATGGATGATGGGCAGTTAGCTCAGGTGACTCGAGAGAGGGATATAGAAGCCCAGCTACGGCTAACAACAGAGGCCACACTACAGAGGGTGAGATGGGAGAGAGATGAGGCACATCGTGCACTGGGTGTAGACCAGAGGACACTGTATAGTGAGCTTGTCTGCATGCAGGGAGAGCTAGTGTCAGCAGGGAGAGAGGAGTACTACAGGGGGCTCTACGCGGGTGCGCTGCCAATAGCTTAGTAGACACCCAGTTATAGAGATAGGAGCAAATCTGTAGCATTCAGGTCTCGCAGGACAGGGTAGTTGCTGTCCTCAATTAGAGGACCAGGGGTGCCACCAGGGGGAGGAGAACTAGCAGGGGGACTTGCACCGAGCACAGGTGGAGGACAGGGGCCACAGCAGGAGGGTAGTTCTACCCACTAGAGCATGTACACTTGTATATTGTATCATTTTGGACTGATGCCTGCGTGCATCCTTATGTATATTTTGCGGGCTCTTGATAGCCCTGATGTACTATGTTGATGTATATTTGGATGTATACATATAGACTATTGATGTAGACACACACATTTTGTATTATGATAACCTTCACATGAGATACATGATGATCTATTCTACTCACTGATGTTCATGCTTGTGTGTACGCATTCCTTGATGATATGGATGTGATGACATGTATCTATGATTATGGATTTATGTGATGACATATATTGCTTATATGATGCTTCTAGATGTCATGATGCTTATAGATGTATGATGATATAGATGCTATGACTTGTGATGACATGATGTAGATGCTATGACTAGTGATATCTAACATGTGGGTTTTGCAGATATGCACCAGAGAGAAGAAAAGAGGAGATGCTATGACTAGTGATATCTAAAATGTGGGTTTTACAGATATACACTAGAGAGATGAAAAGAGGATATGGAAGACAGAGTCTATTGATCAATCATTGCAATGAAAACAATATAAGGGTTGTGTGAATGGATGAATGATGAGCTTATTGCATTGGTTTCACAATTGTCTATAAAGAGCAATCCTTATTTTTGATATAGCACGTGGATAGTTCGCCACCAAGGTATAATAGACCAAGGTGCAGTAATATCTGAGTGCGTGGATGTTGACTCTACAAGCAAGCGGTTTGAAATTAGATCCCTTAGACATAATATAACCTTGTTGGTACATGTGAATGTGCCATAGTCTTGAACATAAAATAAATTCAATACATGTAAATGCAAGAAGAATATTAATATGTAGGATGGTAGGTCGTAACACACACAAGATAAATATGATGCCAAAAAGATACTAAAGATTATTCCTTAAAAACGGCATACAAAAGCAATGACTATGCCCCAAATCCGTACTACATCGCAACATACCAAGATTATAGATAAATCAAGGTAGTATTGAATAGGTAATGGAAAAGGAACAAAAGATAAACCAAAAAGCAAATTGTCTGACTTACAAAGTAAACGTATAGCCAACATATTCTCTTGCCAAAGAGGTTGCTCAGGATAGAATGGATAGGAAAGATAACAACATTATCATAGGAGCTATGTGTCCGTTAAAGGGTGCTATCTACCTAAAAAGACAATGCCTTGCTGTAGGAAATGCCACATGTCGCAGGAGACGCATGTGTTGGTCTCGATCATGGAAGACCCTGTAGAAGACAAGCTTTGTGATTTGGTGCTTTGGGTAAGCTAGAATTAGCTGATGTTGGCAATCGACACGCAGGACAATAGATGACTCTGGAAGAAAGCCACTTTGCTTCAGGTTTGCTAAGAACTTTTACTTTGAAAGGATGCGTGTGTTTGTTGCTTTGCTGCTTGAGTTAGTCAAGTCGAGGTGAATGGATTTTGAAAAATGGAAGACTAGAAAGGTGACAGTGTTAACGGATTGGGGTGGGTGAAGAATGATGAATCATATGTGCCTGAGTACTGAATACATCCTTCGTATTCCAGACTGCCTACATACCCTGTATCTATAGGATCAAGGCACATTACGATGAAAGATGAAAAATAATAATATGTAGTTCTAGATAGAGTGATGAGATGGGTCAAGGTGAACGGAGGAGATCTTATGTACCTGAGTACTAGAAACTTCCTTTGTATTCCAGACTACCTACATACCCATATCCATGGGATCAAGGTACCTTAAGATTGGGATGAGATGATATGTAGTTATGGTTGATGTGATGATGTAGGAAATGTGTTGGGAAGATAACATCCTTATCGTAGGAGCAATGTGTCTGTTAAAGGGTGTTATCTATGGAAAGGATAATGACTGAAGAGCGCGGTGAACCACGAACAAGGAACCACTCCTAGACCTAGGTTTAAGGAAGGGATTGCCCCCATTCCGGTAGAGGAATTTGCATGGATGAATGACAAAGAAGACATAGAAAGCTTGACCTAGGACAAGACAGTGTTAACTGCTGACACAGATCAAGACGTGGGATGACGATTGGACACTGACAAATTTCCAAGCTATACTAGATAGGGAGATGGAAATGCAGACAAGGTCAATGGTTTTATTATGGATGGATGGATGAAGCTTGTTGCGAAATGGACATGGAATGAACAGGACTCGATAGATGATGGATGCTGACTCTACACATAGCACCTATTTGCCAGGTTTTCACTATGGTACTTATCCAAGGCGCTCGTTTGCCAGGTTTTCACTAGAGGCCATATTTTTTTGTTTATTTTGTGTTTTTCATTTGTTTTTTATTTTTTTTTTATTGTTTTTTTGGGAAACTCTGAGGATCAGGCGTAGAACTTCTTGAGATGAACACTGTTAAGTGGCTCATCCAGAGGAATGCCGTCAGGTGTAGCTAAAGTATAAGCTCCTGATCCATATGTTGTTGTGACAATAAAGGGACCTAACCAGTTAGGCTCAAACTTGCCCTTCTTTTCTCGATCTGCTTGATTTCTTTGATTCTCTTTGAGTACAAGATCACCAACTTGAAACCATCTTTCTTTGATCTTTTTGTTGTAATTACATCGGAGGAGGTTTTGATAGACATGGAGATGATTAAGTGTGGCAAGGCGCCTTTCATCTATTAGTTCTAGATCAGCTAATCTGGAAGTGCGATACTCCTCTCTACTAATCAGGTCCTGCATGGATACTCTGAGGGATGGGATCTCAACCTCTATAGGTAGGATGGCTTCAGAGCCATAGACCAAGGCATATGGTGTGGCACCAGTTGGTGTTCTGATACTAGTGCAGTAGGCCCATAAGGTGGGATTTAGTTGCAAGTGCCAATCACGCCAGCTTCATTAACTGTTTTCTTGAGGATTTTGAGAATGGTTTTATTAGAAGCCTCAGCTTGGCCGTTACTCTGTGGATAATAGGGAGTTGAAAAGTGATGTTGGATATTGTATTATGTGCATAAGGTATGAACATCTTGATTCTTGAATGGTCTCCCATTATCAGTGACAATGGCTTGGGGGATACCATACCGGCATATGAGATAGTTTAGGATAAACTTGGCTATTTGCTTACCGGTGATATAGGTCATGGGAATGGCTTCAACCCACTTCATGAAATACCCAGTGGCAGTAATGATGAACTTATGGCCATTGGATGAGGATGGGTGGATTTGTCCTACGAGGTCGAGACCCCATTGAGAAAAAGGCCATGGAGTTGTCACAGGTTGTAGTTCATGAGCTGGTGCGTGAATCAAATCTCCATGTTGCTGGCATTGTAGACACTTCTTAGCAAATTGTGTAGCATCTTGTTCTATTGTAGGCCAGTAGTAACCTGTTCTGAGTATCTTCTTAGTGAGAATAGGACTGGTAGAATGTGCGCCATAGACACCTTCGTGTATGTCTCATAAGGTAGCTTCAGCTTCTTCCATGTTAAGACATCGTAAGAGGATACCATCGAGACTCTGGCGATATAGTGTATCACCCAGAATGGTGTAACAGGAGGATCGACGAATAAAGGTTTGCGTTGGGTGGATGATAGGTCGGAGGGAAAGGTATTGTGCTTAAGGTATTTATAGATGTCTTCGTACCATGGGGAATTGGGACCAACAAGTTCGCAGATGATTTCAGTAATAGGAACATCAACAGCTGGTATCAACAATTGCTCGATCAAGAATTTGCATTTCTGTGTATTAGTAGGCATGTCAATTAGTGACCCTACAGAAGCCATAGAATCTGTAGCCTTGTTATGCTCTCTTGGAATTTGCTCAAATGTGATGCTAGAAAAATGCGGTTTGTAGGCATCCACTAGTTGCTTGTAGGGGACCAACTTTTCATCTTTTGTTTGGTACTCATCTGTGACTTGTTGAATGACTAGTTGTGAGTCTCCATATACCTATAGTTATGTGATGTCCCATTGAACTGCTGTATTGAGACCTATGAGAAGTGCTTCATACTCGGCAATGTTGTTGGTGCAAGGGAATGCAAAGCCAATATGACTTTGGAATATAGTCATTTTGAGGTGTGATAAACAAGATACCGGCCCCTGATCCATGCTGTGTGTAGGAACCATCAAAGTACAACTTCCACATTATTGAGTTGGAAAGAGTGAAGAGATTCTTGTCCGGAAAGTCTGCTACCATACGGTGTGTATCTGTCATGGGTGCTTCTGCGAGTTGATCTGCTAGGGCTTGTCCCTTGATTGCTTTACGCTCCACATACTCAATGTCAAACTCACTAAGGATCATGACCCATTTAGCTAGTCTGCCTGTAAGAGTTGCTTCTTCTAGTAGATACTTTAATGGATCAATTTTGGCTATAAGATTTGTGTGTTGGTTCAACATGTAATGCCGCAACTTTTGGGAGGCGAACACTACTGCTAAACAAGCTCTTTCCATTAGTGAATAATTGAGTTTGTATCCCACCAAGGTTCTACTAATATAATAAATTGCATGCTCTTTTCCTGCTTCATCATTTTGTGCTAGAAGGGCCCCGAGGGCCGAAGTTGTAGTTGAGATGTATAATATCAAAGGTTTATCAGCAACTGGTGGAACCAATACAGGAGGTGTAGCTAGATACTCTTTGAGCTAATCAAATGCTACTTGACACTTATCATCCCATCGAAATGAGACATCCTTTTGGAGCATGTGTTGAAATGGTTGAAATTTATCTGCTCGCTGTGAGATGAACTGCCTAATGGATTGCAACCTTCCCTGAAGGCTCCTTAATGATTTGAGGTTCTTTGGTGGAGCCATCTCCACTATAGCCTTTACTTTTGTGGGGTCTACTTCGATACCTCTGCGAGATACAATGTATCCCAATAGCTTCCCCATTGTTACACCGAAGACACATTTCTTTGGATTGAGACGCAGTTGGTATTTTTCGAGCCTGTCAAAGATCTATCCTAGAACTTGTATGTGATCTGCCCTAGAAGATTTAGTTAGTATGTCATCAACATAGTCCTCCATAATATGATGAAAGAGGCCGTGGAATATCACTGTCATTGCTCTCTGATAGGTTGCTCCTGCATTCTTTAGACCAAACGGCATGACACACCAACAATAGTTACCCCAAGGATAAGTAAAGGTTGTTTTATGTTGATCTTCTTCTTCTATCCTTATCTGATTGTAGCCTGAGAATCCATCCATGAGGGAAAGCATTTCGTGACCTACTATCAAGTCCACTATGATATCGATGTTTGGTAATGGAAAGTCATCTTTGGGACATGCTTTTTTAAGATCTCTAAAATTATTACACATGCGGATGTGCCCATTAGGTTTAGACATAGGTACAATGTTTGAGACCCAATCTAAATAGTCAATAGGTCGTATGAACTTTGCATCTAACAACTTCTGTATTTCCACTTTTACTAAGAGAGCTATCTGTGGGTGCATCTTCCTCAGCTTTTGCTTGACTAGTTTAACTTTTGGATCAACTGTGAGATAATGAACTACTAGCTTAGGGTCTAGCCCTGGCATATCCACATAGGTCCATGCAAAGTTGATGGTTATCTGTAAGAAGAATTTGTTAAGATTCATGTGCTCTGTTTCTGATAATGATGCTGCTAGGAATGTGGTTTTTGGATTTTGCTCTGTGCCAAGGTTTATCTCTGTAGAATCTTCCACGAGGAGAGTTGGCTTCTCTTGATACTTAGATGGTAGGGGAAGGTCAAATCCTCCATCCTCAGGTGCCACAGTTGGGTTTTCACCTTTGGATACGTCCTTTATTTTTACTATTTTGTGATCAGGAGGTGCCACAATGTGGTTTTCACCTAGAGATCTTTCTTTATTTTTACTTTTGCAACTAGAGGATTTGGCATTCTCACCAAAATAAGCTATTGGCTCTAGTTCCATTACAAAACCTGCTTTTATGATCACCAAGAGGGGTACCATCCCGGAGTCCCATGAACTCAGCTAAAGTTTCATCATTCTGAAATACATCTATAATGGGGGACCCTTGTTGGTCCCAATCGATAAGTTCAGGGTAGACAAGTGTTACTTTCTGGGTGTTTGTGGTGGATGTTAGGGATATGGAGGATAGCATAAATATGGAGGATTCTATAAATAGGTCAGTCATATGGAGGGAAGAGTCATCAATGATATCCTCATAAAATGTCGAATCTGCAATAGAAGTTTCAGCCACCTTGTCGAGGATACCCTCGATGTCCAAGGTGCATGGTACCTTCTTACCAAATCCTAACCCCTTCTTGTCTAGTTTCTTTGTCACAATAATGGGTTCCATTGTGCCTTGATTCTGTTTCCCAAGGCCACCTTTGCCTTTATAGCCCATGTGTTTGACAATCCTTAAGCCATTACCATATTGCTTGACTGGTATTGTGACCAGTTCTTTCTCCTTATAGAGCCAAGAAGAAATGTCCTCAATAGTTTCCTCTTCCAATAATTTTCCCTCTTGGAATTGGGTTAGAAATACTGGGGGAGGAATAGCTACCTTTTTAGTTGCTTTGGCAATGGGCGGTTGGCCATAAGATTTACGAGATAAAGGCATCCGCCCTACACAACAAGATTTTGAGATATCATATGTTCCAAAGCCTATATCTTGGATGTGAGCTTTGATTTCATGAAGAGGATTAGGTTCACTTGTAGAGGCTTGTGTCAGAGTTTCAGAATCAACATATAGTGGGGATTCAAGGGCTTTGTCATTTTGAGGCACTTGGTTGCAATTCTTATAACTGCCTTGCAAGACACGGTAGAATTCAAAAGGATTGGGGTCTCCGAGGATAGTGATCTTCATACCATTGAATGGGAACTTGAGAGACTGATGGTACATAGAGGGAACAGCTTTCATTGCATGGATCCATGGGCGGCCTAGGATAATGTTGTAAGGCAGCTCAATATCAAGGACTTGGCACCTAGTTTCAAGCATGACAGGGCCCAATTGTATAGGCAAGTGGATAACACCTTCTGAACGGCATTCAGCATCATCATACCCTTTGATTTTAATACTTTGATCATTGTTGACATGATCCTCAGAGTATCCCAATTGCTTAAGTAATTTTAAAGAACAGATGTTGAGACCAGCACCACCATCTATGAGTATGCATTTGATTTTGCGCTTATGGATGAGAACCTCAATATGAAGCGCATCATTGTGACATGGATCATGAGATGGGAGGTCCTTTTCAGTGAAGACCACATTGTAGGGTGAGGAAATGTTACCTACTATAGCTTGGAAATCTGTGACCGCTATGTTGTTAGGAACCGAAGACTCTTGGAGGGCTTTTTCGAGCACCACTCTATGTGCAGGTGATGACCGTAGAAGGTCCAAGATAGAGATCTGTGCTGGCGTTTTCCCTAGATATTCGACAAGATTATAATTAGATTGAGCTGGGAGACTGGGTGTAGGACCACAAATGGTCACATGACCACAATGAGTTGTAAAAACTCAATCTGTAGATTTACCTTTGATTGTGAGGGTAGATACTCGACTCTCTTCAAAACGACCCACAATGGAGTCAAAGGAAGTGGAAGCATGATTCACACCTTTACCTTTATCTTGAGGAGGTGGACCATGGTAAGGGAATGGTTCCTTGTACATGTTGAGGTCTTTGTTCATGTGTTGAGCTGGAGGATCATCTTCAAAAGAGATTTGGTTGCCCTCGATGAGATTTTGGATTAGGTGCTTGAGTTTCATGCACGATGTGGTTCTGTGCCCTTTGCTCCTATGGAATTCATAGCATTCATTTTCTCTGTACCGTGCAATTTTGTAAATAGGTTGCCCATATGGGGGAGCATTAGGTAAGGTGATGAGGCCTTTGTGTAAAAGATTTTGTAAGACAAATTCTATGGGCTCTCCCAAGGGAGTGAATTGACACCGCGGAGGGTAATCTTGTTGAGGCCATTCTTGTTGTCATTGCTATTGGTTTTGATATGGTTGCCTTTGTTGTTGCTGTTGTTGAGGTTGACTTGGTTTGGAAAGCTAAAGCGGTGTTTGCAATGTTTGGACATGTTTAGAATGAACCACCCCATCATTGACCACTTTTTTTTTTTGTTCCAATATTTGGGTTTATCGTTCATTTGGTGTTGAGGAGCATTGTCTTTCATTTCTTTGAAGATTTTGACTACACCCTTAGTAATGAGGGCCTTTTCAATGTTGATTCCCTTGTATGTAAGTTCGTCAAGGTTGTAGCACTAAGAATTTGCAAATGGAAACTTAACTCTTGGTTGAGGTTCTGCACAAATATGCTAACAAGCTACTTTTCAGGAATCTTGAAAGGGAATTTGCTAGCCATTTGTCTCCATCGTTGAAGGAAAGAAATGAAAGTTTCTCCATTCTTGTATTTGTTGTTGCATAGATCAGTCATGGAGATTTTATGCTCTGTGTTGTAGGAGAAATGGGTGGCAAATTTCTCTGCTAGCTCATTAAAGGATTTGATTCCCGTGGGTAAGTGTGAGAACCATTCTATAGCTTGACCTCCAAGACTGCGAGGAAAGAGATGCATAAGATATGTGTCGTTATGTAATACCTTGAAGCAAGCAAGATAGAATTCCCTGAGATGGTCTTTTGGGTCTCCTTTTCCTTTGTATTTATCAAATTTAGGAATGGTGATATTTTGAGGAAAAGGGATCATGGGTAATGACCGATCAAAAGGATAAGGACACACTTCCTCTAATGAGAAGGTCTTCTTGGTGTGGCCAAATGTAAGATCAGATAGCTATTATTGAACTTCCACAATTTTTAGCTCCATTGTTGTGGGAGGGGTTGGAAACATCTCCTGTTGTCCTAGAAGTGGTTGTTGTTGCCCATACAAAAGATTGTAGTGTAAGCCATGGGCGTTGGTGTTAGAAGGGTCGTAAGATTGGTTGGGGTCATACATGTTGTACGTGGGGTTTAGATTGGTTTGGAATTGGACGTTTTGATTTGGAAGAGGTGGGGGAGGCACAAGGTAAGAATGTTGGCTTTGTGATGGTTGAAGAAAAGAATTTGGTGGAGGAAAGCTAAAGTTTGTTGGGTTAGGTTGTGATTGCAGAATATAGCTTTGGTAAGTTAGGTTTCAGGAATATTAAGGGTGGCTAGGCAATGTGTGAAAGAAATTTAGTGTTGATGAACGTAGTGGAGGAGGGACATAGGTAGATGTGGATTTTGATGGTTGACGTTGACTGAAGATGAGTGCAGAAGAATGTTGTGGTTGGGATTGCATGACTCTAGTTGGTTGAGAGACATGAAGGTTTGATGATATGGGAGGTGGTATTTGTTGAGACCCTTGTTGCATGGCTACATAGTTGTTCCTGGGATTGTAATTTGGTGGGAAACCTATTCGTGATGGGGTAACCAAAATTCCACTTGCGATTGGTGTGGACACTTTAGGAGTTTGTTGAGCTATGGTGGCCTGTTTAGCTAGCTCCGCTTGGCATTGAAGAGTCTCCTATTGGTGTTTGTAGATTTCCATAGGAGTTAGAAGCGGTGATACAACCCTCTTTCCTATAGGGTTTTGATAAAGGGGATTCTCATATTGTGCAATCGTTCTCCCTTGTAAGCTTTGTTCAGTTAAAGGTGTGGTCACTATTGACATGGTTTGCACCACTTGTATGGTGTCTTGGGTGCTGTTAGGCTTGCTAAGCATGGATAGATCAAAACCTTTAGGTAATTTGGCTCCTTGCTCTATGAGCAAGCGAAAGAAATGATCTTGGTTCTCACTAAGGATTTGTCAAAGGTGGCTACAGCTCTAGGATCTTGTATGAATTCATCAAGATCTTGTCCATCTTCTTGAGAGGATTGACCTATTTCAAAGTGTCGCTCTTCTTGAGATGGGGGTTGATCTGCGGTATAACCTTGTGGCACAAAATCTGGAGGCATGCCGGTGGTGTAGTGAGGTATACTTACCAAAGGGACTCTTCCTTCCTAAGATGGGACTGGATTGGCAGTATAACCTTGTGGGACAAAATCCAGAGGCATGTCGGTGGTATAGTAAGGTGTACTTACCAAAGGGGTTCTACCCTCTTGCAGTTTGTTTGGTTGATCCAGCTGTGGCATGTTTGGAGAGTTGGTAGATTTTTCCATGGGTGTCCGAGGAGTAACCTTCGGAGTAATGTTGAGATGGCCCGATTGCGGTGTGTGAGGAGGTGATTTGCGCTTCCTAGGGACAACTTGCTTGGACTTCATAGTTTGCTGGAGCCTAGTGGTTACCATGGAATACACTAGGAAAAAAAAGTAATGCTGGGATTTTGTTTGCATTTTGAGAAAGACAAACTCTTGATGCACAAATCACTGGACCAAAGGTGCTATATTGTTTGACCGGAAGCACAGGACTATGCAACCAAAAGCATGCTACTGTAATACCAAAGGCGATGGACTGAGCTACCAAAGGTGAGGTACTGCTATACCAAAGGTAAGCTACGATGACCAAAAGTGAGCTACTGTACTACCAAGGGTGAGCTTCTGTAATACTAGAGGCGCTAAAGTAGTGTCTGATGCTTTAAAAGGCAAATTTTGATAGATTTGGTTTTGGTTCTGAGTGGATTTGCTTTGGCAAGAGAAAACATGGCATACAAAGTTGGCAAAAAAGGACTGACACAATAGATAGTGTATGTTCGAGGCTCACAAAAAATCTCAATGTTTCCATAGGTATGAGACAATTGTAAACAAATAACAAGCACTTTTTATCCCTAGAGACAAGGTTTCATTATAGTAGATCAGCTCACAGCTTAATACTCCGTCGATAAAAATGTCACTCCATAAAGGTGTCAGACATTTTGTATCTTTGCGAGAGATGATAGGTAGGGATATCTCACCCTCCCCTTGGAAAGCTCAAGTAGGTCACAAGAGCTTTATGGCCAAGGGAATACTATCTCTTCTCAAGGGAGCCAATGGTGAGTATCTTAAGGGCTTAAATCGATTCCCCTTGCGTTGATGATTACCAAAACGTTCGGAGGTAGATCGGGTAGTCACTATCTAGAATGGTTCTTAGTAACTTTGAGGGACCAACGCCTTACGAGCAATGCAACAAGATACTAAAAGCTTTAACCAATTCTACTAAGAGTATCAAACACTTCGCTCGATGTGAAAATCATTTCCACAAAGAGCTAGTACACCTCTTTTCAGTTTAGCACCACAAGGTAAGGTTGACATTGGTTAGGACTTGGCTTTCGGCTTATCCCTCTTATATAGCGGTTTAAAGGAAAACTCTGCTTAGGGTCATCCCTTTTGGATGAAGCACAATCTAAAAGCAGGCCCTTCTAAAGGAAGTACTAAAATGTAAGAGCAAGCACGTCAAACAAAGGTTCAATTGTCCCGTTATAAGAAAAATAAGGTGCAACTAAATTAGGCACACACACGTTTGTAGTTTGTCAATTGTCCCTTATGAAATTGAAGTGTTTTTGCATACATGTCCATTGTCCCTTAGAAAATTGAGGTGTTCTTGTATACATGTCCATTGTCCCTTAAGAAAAGCAGTGTGTTCCTAAGACTTAGATTGCCAAAAAATGATTTGTTCAATTATCCCTTAAGAAGGAAATATGTTTCTAAGACTTAGTGCAATAAATCAAGATTTCTTCAATGCTCGTCCTGCATGAACATGCTAGAAAAACCTATTTGCTCTGTGTGAGTGATAAGAAGCTGCAACAAGTCAGTTAGTTCCACCAACACTCACAAGTTAGCAAAAATAAATCAATTGACCAAAAGCGAGCTATTGTCTTACTGAAAGCAACTTACTGTGATATCGATAGCGCTGGACTATGTAACCTGAAGCACGGTGATCCAGGCCAGCAGTGATGCACTGTGTGACTAGAAGTGCTACAATAGACTCAGAAGCGACGTACTGTGCCGCCTAAAGCGCAATACTGTATAAACAAAAGTGTTGCACGAGACTCAGATCTAAAAAAGTTATATTTTATCAAAATAACTCAATCCATATATGATTTCATGGTTGATTTTAGAGTTCTGCCAAGTAATATCTGATAGATCTGTACCCTGGAATCAAGAAAACTTGAAGGATGTCGTAAATAGATGGGTTAACTCAAATATTAAAAATACTCCTAAATACGTCAGCTTAGGAAGTATGACAGACAGTTTGAAAGATAAATAAACCAGCTTGTCAGTTAAATCAATGGTAGGTATGTGAGTAAAACCCTGAAAAATCACTAAACAAGGTCAAAAAAAATTATTTTGCCAAATGCGTTATACGATACTGCTAGAAGTGCCGAACTATTTTACCAAAAGCGCGGTTCTGTGTTACCAGGAGTGCCGCAGTATCGCCTGAGGGCGTTGTACTGTGTCTCCAGAAGTGCTTCAGGATACGGCCAATAGCGCTTTTCTGTGTCTTTTGCATTGTTCCATACTGTACTTTAAAAAAAAAAATTCTCAAAGAAAAAGAGGGATTAGTGGGTCCCACCAGGCATGCCAGAATGTGTATGACAAAAATTGACTATGATAAAGTAACAAATTAAATCAAAAGCCCATAACATAAAGAAAACTAATCTAAATAAAAGCCATTACCAATAAATCAATGAAATATGAAAGCTTTTACCAAGATTTGTATTGTTCCTGCGAAACCATGTTTGCAACAAGCAAGTAAAGTGATAAAAGTGCTCAAAGATCAATGTCAAAATATTGTAAAGTTGCTCAATTGATGCGATTTATGCTCAAAGCGCTGTAAAGGATGCCTAAGAATAAGTGATCGAAGAGGATTTGTGAAGGAAATTAGGGGGGTTTATATAGGTTTCAACAGAGATCGATCAATGGTCCAGATAATTCAAAAGAATCAATAGAGGAGATAAATTAAATAACCATGATGAATGTGCACACGACATGTGTCAATCCATAAGGATATTTTTATTAAGATATGATGAAAACAAGATTGATTGAATAGATAACTCAACTTGTAATTTTGTCTTTTTTAGAGTTCTAAAAATAAGACTAATTGTGCACATGGGTTAACAAGATATTTTAAGAGGAATTGGAAGATAACTAAAATTAAATAAATAATTTTATTTAATTGTTTGTGCATAATTGAGGAACAGAAGATTATAAATAAAATATTTGATTTTATTTATTTTTAGAGGATTGAGACAATTTAAATAAATTTGCATGATTTATTTAAATTTAGAAGAACAAGTGATTTAATTAAATAATGTAAATTATTTAATTGTAGATAAGAGGGAATTTGTGAATTAATTAAATAATTGGATTTATTTAATTAATGGAGACTTGAAATTTGAAAGAGAATAATGATTTAATTAAATAATTGAAATTATTTAATTGTGGAAGAATAATAGAGGAATTTAATTTAATTAATTAAATAAAGAGAATTTATTCAATTAATGTTGCAATTATGTGATTTAGAAGAATTTGGTGAAATTAATTAAATAATTAGATTATTTAATTAACATTGAATGCAGGTGATTAGACAGATTAGACAAAATGCAAATGGTGTGACGACATGGTCATTTTAGGGTGTCTACAATATATATATATATATCACATTCACATCACACACACCAAACATTGAATTCGATCCCTTATATATATCTGCAAAAACTTGAAATCTTCATATTAGGTTAGCTTAATAAAGTGAAGCATGCACTCATACTTTAAGTAGCTTGTCAGCCAAACTCCCAGCGGAATCAAACAATACTTGAAATGCATTCACATATGTTGGCCTCAACTATTTAACGGCTTAAGATTAAGTCCTAAACAATAGAACTTACAGCATACAATTCCAACTTATCATGTCGACCTCTAACTCAAACTACCATTGATTTAGTTCATCTGTCAGACTACACCTTTTACTGTGGACCACAGGACTTTCTCAAAATCATGTCAGACTCCTTAGACATCACAAATCATACCTTCAAAATTGCAAAGCAAAAAATCCTTCAGCAGCAAAATGCGGACCATTAGAACTCAGACTCTATCATAGTTAAACTCTGTCAAATAGTGTAGCGATACTTAGCATCTTGCAACTATCTTTCCGGTAGACTTCAAAACTTACAAATTTTGATTTACACACTTCATATAAGTGTTTAAAACACCTCAAAATTGCATATCAAGAGACGCAACACTGGAGGAATGCAGACCAAAACAACTGAGTGTACTGCTCTGAATAGCACTGTATTCTGTTCTACTGGACTTAGGCCATTTGAAGATATACTTCCGGAATTGATCAAAAGATAAAAGCTTGACTATAAGATCATCTGAGAGTTAGGAACATCATACCAGAACTGCAAAGCTTGGTCTTCAACTACGGACCAATGCCAATCCAAACATTGTTATCCTGTCACTGCTTCTGTACATTGCCAACACTTAGCCAATATGACTAAGTCTTCTTCACCAGACCAAAATCTCTGTTCCAACCTTATTCCTTTCCTTGTTACCATCAATGACAACACTCAATTATCAAACATAGCAGTGTCTCTTGCCAACATGAAACCCCTCACTTAGAGAAATATAATGAGAAGGGAGATTCTAATAACCATGTGGTGGCCTTTACAACAATGTGTAGTGATTTCTTCTTTGAAGTTGCAATTTTGGCAAAACTCTTTCCTAGGTCACTCAAAGATATGGCCTTAGATTGGTTTTTCTCATTGCATCCTAATTCAATTACTTCATTCTCACAACTAGTCAATAAGTTCCTTGAACATTTTCAAGCTAACATTAGACCACAAGTCTCTTTGACCGATTTGGCCCATTGCAAACAAGGAATAAATGAAAAAGTAACTTATTTTATGGGGCATTATCAAACTATCTTTTCACAAGTTCAATACTCTATTCCAGATGCTGATGTGCAAAGAACATTCATTGTAAACTCACAACCTCACATCTGTGACAAAATCTTGTTGATGTGCTATGATTCTTTCACTCATCTTTGTACAGCTCTCTGAGATTACCAACTTTCGGTTAGTCAGTATGTGATGAAAGGGGTAAATCACAAAACAAACAACAATAGAAATTGCACATAGAAAATGGAATATTTTTTTATTGATTTGGACAACACATTACATTATAGAATCTCAAATACAATAAGAGGATGAATCCTCCACGGGCTGCAACACATTACAACTTCCTATCTCCAAACTCTGGAACCTTCTGCCTTCTGTAGCCCCAAATCTGCTAAGGTTTCTATTTTCTCACATTTTCTTGACTCTAAAATTTCCCCCTTATCTATACTACTACCAAGGGTTCCCCAAAATAGTTATAAATAGCCTTTTTTGGTGGCCTCCAGCCAAATCTCAAATTTTGCATCTCCCTCCAAAAATAGGTCAACTTTTGGGAGCCATAACTTTTAATCTAGGTGTCCGATTGATGAATTGTTTGAAGTGTTGGAAAGCTTGTGGAGTGCTCTACACTCTAAAAATCCTCTCTGTTGTTTTTGGCCATTTTCGTGGCCCTATGGGGCTGTTTAGTGCCTCAAACCTGACTTTGAATAATTTTTAGGGGTTTTTCAGGAAATAGAACCTTTAATATCTTTCAGCCCACAAATGATCTTTTCCTAATTCCTATGCCAAAGGTCTTATTTTTCAATTATGAAGATTCCTATAAATTTTCACTTCCATAAGTGTCTAAATGCAAACTTTCTAAAAGTAGCAGTTTGTTATTTTTAGTAGTTTGGAAAAACAAAAAGTTCTACATCATTATTCAAGCGATTATGGAACCAAAAATATAAATTTTGAAAAGAAATGAAAACAACATCAAAAATTTTGAATCATCTTTTTTGGGTGATGCAAGATTGCCCTTACACCACTAGATGCTCCTGCATTAAACACCCAGGGTAATTTAAGAAGTGACCTTGTCACATCTCAGGTGTTTGTTTGAGGCACTAGTACAAAAAGAGAAATATATTACTAAAAACTACTTACAAATGACCAAACATGGTCACGTGACCATTAGTAGTTTATTTCCAGTCATTTATAATGCGACCAAATTGATGACTAAACCATTTTTAGTCATTTATTGGTTGTTTTGATTGATCAATTTTGTAGTATATTTAGTCATTGATTTAGTCATTGATTGTTGTAATTTGGTCACTTATTTAGTCATTTTTTATTCACTGATATATTTAGTCATTGATTGTTGTTAACTGGTCACTTATTTAGTCATTTTTATTCACTGATTTTTGTCCATTGGTAGTGTACTTAGTCATTAATTTTAATCATCATTTTGATCAATTTGGTAGTATATTTAGTCATTTTTATTCACCGATTTAACACTGGTCATATATTTAGTCATATGTATTCACTGTTCACTGATTTCTATCAATTGGTAGTATATTTAGTCAATTTAATTACTAATTCACATCAATTAGTAGTATATTTAGTCATTTTGAAGCTTGAACATTAATTGTTCACTTCACACATGTCTCTTTGATTATATTCATTGAATGCTCTATAAGAGAAGTGTTGGGAGCTGAGCAATATAATCCACATTTAGAACTCATTTGCCTTGGTTTTATTTCCCCACCGGCTTGAATGACTTCAATTCATTATGTTGGCTCATGCAATCCTCTTTTTATGCAAGAGACTATAGTATCTATGTCATTATTTCATTCTTGCCTCTTCATTTTGCTCTTGCTGTGTATCTACAATGTCTATCTATCCCTGCAATTGTCAACTTCATTTGCCTGTTCAACCATGGGAACAACCAATGCATGGAAGAATCAACTCAAATTTCATGGCTAGGGCCTTCAAATTGCTTGATGAAGAGCTGGTGGAGGATGTTTTGATAGATGTATGTGATAGAGATTTTCTGCTACAATCTAAGGTATGTTATGCTTCACATCTGGTATCTCCTTTTCTCCCAAATGCGATCGACTTATTTCATCAGGTTGATAAGGTTAAAAGGATAGCATCAATGTTTGTTCATGACTATCTAGTCCTAAATATCAAGCTATTTGAATCTTTTGCTACTTATAATCTCAATGATGACTCAACCATGGTAGGGGGAATCTTCATCTATGAAGATATCATTAATAAACCTAGTTTTAACTATGTTTATCAAGCGATGATTTCAAGTTTGCAATCAGGTAATAGAGAGCTCTTTGATAATTCACTGTGGGTTCACAATTCTACATTTGGAATTTCCAAGAAGGAAAGGATAGAGGAAGTATTCAATGCATGGAGCTTCTTGTCAAATTTCAAACCAGCGGTAGTTCCCTTCACCAATGATGACACAGTCCTTTCTGCAGAAAATCCAACTGGGGGTTCATGGCTTTAGGGTTGCGGATTTAAATATGGATAGCATGTGAACCACTCTTTCTGTTTTAAGTTTTTGGCTTTGCTGTAACATTGGTTTCCTTTTTGGCCAGAAAGGGCCTTTTAGATCTGTAGCTCTATTCAGGGCTCTTAGTTAAAATGCCCTGTTATGTTATCTTTTTGGTCATGAAGGATATTTTTTGTAATCTGTAAAAATGTTTTTATTAATACATATATTATGATGCTCTAAGCATCCTTACTTATTAAAAAAAAATGTCAACCCTGGTTCATGTGTTGTCTTAGTAAAGACCTACACCATGAAAGAATTCATTAATTATACATAAATTCCAAATTAAGTTGATGAGAAAAGATCTTTGATATCTAACTAGGAAGCCTTAACATCCAAAAATTACTAACTTGATGTTTCACAACAAGTTTCCCAACTGTGACATCATCTTTACTTAAGAAACTGGATATTGATCCACTGCCATATTAGATCTCACATGATTCTCCTTCACAAACAACAAATGATATATATTAATTATTTAGAAACTTCCTTAATATCCCCATGTAAACACACTAAACTAAGTGAGGTTGAGGGATTGAAGTAAAGTACCATCTTCTTGGTATGTGCTTCACTTTGATGACTTGTATCTTGAATAAAAATAGCAAGCTAGTTGCACTGTAAAATCATTGTTAATCATTGTTACAAAAATGACCACAAAATCCTCTTTAATTAAAATAATCCTTTTAGATATTTCAAGACAAGACATTTTAGTTAATTTCTAAGAAAGCTAATAATTTCACTATCCAAACAACCATCAATCTATTTACTATATATAATTTCCCAGAATTTAGAATTTGAATGTAGGCTGAGTATTCCAGCAACACTGCTTTTTTAGTTGGATCCTAAAAATGATGCAACTTATGTTCTTCTCTAAAACTTTTGTGTAGAAGTGGGTAGGTGTGGTGACGTTCAAATAGTAAGGAGATTGATGAAAGATAGAGGATTTAAAAAGATACCTGCATGTAGTTGGATTAAAGGGCATAAAATGGTACATGCTTTTTTGTGTAGGAGACAGATCACATCCACAAACATGGGAGAGCTATGCAAAATTGGAGAAATTGGCTTGGCAAATGAAGGTAGTAGGGTATTTCTAGATTTAATACTTTTACTTAATGCTGTGGAATAGAAGAAAAAAGAATCATTTATCTGCCACCATAGTGAAAAGTTAGCAATTGCATTTGGTTTGTTAAACATGGCCCCTAGTACAACCATTAGAGTTGTTAAGAACCTTCAAGTATGTTCTGATTTTCACACTGCATCTAAATTCATATCCAAGATTGTTGCAAGAGAAATTATTCTGAGAGATGTGAACCATTTCCATCATTTTAAACAAGGACAATGTTCTTGTGGAGAATATTGGTGATGCTAAATGAAACAATCTAAAAAATAGGCTTGCACTATAATAATGTGCACTACATCAAATATCCATTAATAATGAAGGGACATCCATCAAAACATAACAACAGGGATTTTTTTGTCATATGTTGTAGTTACAAGTGCCCTACTAGACATACATGAAAATGTGGAAGCATAGACAAGGCAAGTGAACTGTTTCAAAAAATGCCTCAAAGAAATGTGATATCATGGAATGCCGTGATTATGTTTAAATGGGTTTTTCTAAAAAGTCCTTAGAAAATTTTAAGAAAGTGCAACCAGTGGGTGTAAAGCCCAACTCCTCAACCTTTGAAAGCATCCTTCCTTCCTGTGTGTGAATTGGAGCTTTGGATGAGGATATGAATATCCATCAAAAGCATATTTGGAAGTAGATTTTTATCAGATATTGTAGTTGCAAGTTCCACTTTGGATCACCAAAGCCTTCACAAAAATTTATATACAAAATTCAATAATGAAGAACTTATGCACAAATTCTCTTTTGAATGATGTTCAAAGCCTCCACCGCAACACTGCATGGTTTGTTGTTGGGCCTTGCAGTGATGTGGGAATCACCCGCATCACCACAAGGCCCAACAACAGTGTGGTGTTGTGGTGGAGGCTTTGTGCATCAGTCAAAAGAGAATTTATGTATAAATTCTTCATTATTAAATTTTGTGCAGATGTTTTTGTGAAGGCTTTGGTGATCCAAAGTGGAACTTGCAACATTTTTTCTTGAATAAATACGTTGATAAGATACACCCTCCATTCCACCAGCTCTACTACCTCTAACTAGACCTATGACAAGTGATTGAAGGAATAAATTACAAAAGCTATCATCCTATCTATTTATGATGTTTTTCTAAGCATCAAAAAATTAAACAAACAAACTACAAAGCACACAAGTACATCTCTTAGTTGTATAGACCAGGAGAGTTCAACCACCATTATACCACTCAATGAATACTAACTAGCTCCCAAGTCATGATCCAGATGACTCCCTTGGCGCCTTGTAGGTGGTCCTACATATGAAAGCTCTGGGTCCTAACAAAAAACCACAAAATCAAGGAGTTCAAACCAAGAATAAATAATATAGGGAAAATAACCTACAATAAAGATACCTTCATACATCTGATAAATCCATAAATCCATGCAAATTTCCTTCCATAAATACATCTTAGGGATCCATATTTCTTTTAAAATTATTCCAGGAGTCATTCATAAGCACCCCATGCCAAGTCCATGTGAAAGATATTTGTAATTTTTACCATTGATGTGTTTTTGTCTCTCATCACAGTCCCGCAGGTCACTCAAAACGTCTTGACGTGTGTGCAAGAACCAAGGATAACAAGGGAGCAGTTATCGCTATCCCACAACATGAAGAGATTACACTTGTGGCATTACAGTATGTAGAGATCGATTATCGCATTCCCGCAACGGTCTCAAAATGAAGTGGCAGGTTGGCGGTATAAATTTAAGTGGTATATGATACTTCATCGCGGTCCCGCGATAGTCAAGAGAATAACCGGTGGTAATGTGGTAAGAAGTAGAGGAAAACAGTACACTATGCCCCCGCAGCAGCCTCAAGTGAGGCTTACGGTATGGCGGTAAGGAGTAGACGAAAATAGTACACCGCACCCTCGATGCGGCCTCAAGTGAGGCTTGTGGTATGGCGGTATGAGTTTAAGTTATGTAAGTGTTGAATACTATGGCCCTGTGATAGTTTCAATGAAGGAGTGTAGTAGTGTGGTGAAAGGCTTGAAGTGATGTTTAATATACTGCGGTCCCGCGATGGTCAAAGAAATAGTTTGCGGTACTTCGGCAGGGAACAAGTCATGGTGATATAGTTGAATTTTTAAGACAATATTTCTGAAATGGAGATAGAACAAACTATGAACTTTCTTAGACATAGCCAAGCCATGACTTACCCCCTCTACATGTTCCATAGAGTTGTCTTTATGGTAGAGATAAGTCAAGGGATAGAAGTTTGCAGTCTTTACATTTCATGAAGGAGTGGGATTCTAAATAATTTTTGGTGTTGAGATACCCTTGCTACCAAGATAAGAATCATGTGAGGATCTACCTTAAGGTAATAAAGAGATACAAAGCTATGACATGACTTACACCCCCTTGATAGTTGAACAAATATAATTAGAAGCAACAAAATAAAAGATCATTAACCATGCTTAGACATTCACTTTAATTTTACATCTATGGCCCATTGGCTCCAATAGTTGCTATCCTATCTTGTTTCTATTGTTGATTATGTGTGTTCCTCAGAGTCATAAAAGTAGATACGGTAGGTAACTCCATCACAGGCAATCGATAAAATCATGAGCCCCCAAAGCCAAAGCATTGGAAGGCCTCATTTGGTTCAAAATTAATAGTCATGACTTAATTAGAAAATGGCAATCAATAGAATGGTAATAAAATCCTTGGTTGACACTTCACATTGGAAACTCATTTGTTAAAATAAGTCAAAACAGCAGACAATCACTGCTAATCTCATTTTTTCAATGCCTATTGGTATCCTAGATGATATCACCATTAATAGCATTTTGTGGATTGTGTCTAGATGTATGATCTATTTTATCTTTTGGTATTATCCCATCTCCGGGGTCATATGTTTGTCTTAGTAAGATATATCATTTCTCTTTGTCAATCTATCTTAGTGAAGCCTCAAATCAGTTTTTATTTTTGCCCATAATGATCTTCATTTGTGTAATAATGTTGGCCAAGATATTGGTAATGAAGTTGCCAAAGACATGGTGATATAGTTGAATTTTTGAGACAATATTTCTCATTGGCCTGATCAAATCAAAGAACATTTTTTCTGCCTTTTCTCCACTATTCTTTTATGAGCTGAGTAATTTCAAATTTGATTGCTATCATTTGCAATGCATTTATAATGAATTTCAATATAAAATGTTTGATCCATTGTTGGATTGTTGTCACCTTTACAAACATAAAAATGTACCTGTTCTAATATTTTGAACTTATGACAAGTCAAAGTGGGTTGTGCTCGTTTAGCAACTGGTTGAAATTTAATTTGAATGTACTGCTTCTTGATGTTCCCCTTGACTCATTATCATTTTTGTTTATCATCTTGCTTTTTGGATAGCAACAAACATGTGATGCATCTGTTGTGATGTCCTATGGATGGTAGCTTTTTCCAAATTATTTTCAAACTATTTTGAGTTCTAGGTATACACCTTGTGGAGACTTATGGCATATTTCTATGCTTAATTTTTTTTCAAAGTTACAGTGAGTTGATAAATGCAATTATTCCAAAGGTAGTGGAAATAATTTTGGAACAATTATCTAAGTTCTCTCTTAATGTTTAGATTTGTGTAATTTTTGATTTTGCATATTTTTTATAGCCTTGTTTGACTAGTCTTGGAAATTGGTTTCAATTTATAAGGTAAAGCTTCCATCTGGAGCTAAGAAGATTGTGCCAAGTAGTTGTAGAGCCATGATTCATTAGGTTACTAGTGGTGGAAGGATAGAAAAGCCAATGGTCAAAGCTGGCAATGCATATCACAAATATAGGGTCAAAAGAAACTATTGGCCCAAGGTTCGTGGTGTGGCAATGAATCTTGTTGACCATCCTCATGGTGGTGGTAATCATCAACACATTGGGCATACTAGTACTGTGCATCGTACAAAGAAGGCTTAGCATGTACACGTACTTAATCATAATTAAACAATTATAGAGCTCTGATTATTTAAAAATGTCATCTTTTAGTTTCTTTTTTCTTTAGGTTGCTTTGTGTTAACAATTTATGGGGACCAAGTTGTAAACCATGTTTCCTATTATTGTTTCTTATCATTATTGGTTTACTCTTGATTCAAAATTTTGGGAAAGACTTCAAACTAGGTTGTAATCCTTATTTCCTTGTATTGTTTGAGGCTTATTTTAGGCTGCCATATTAATTGACTTTGTGCCATCTAGCTACTAACAACTGCATAGGGTGTAAGGCAATCACTATGATGCACTATGCAACTTTTGTCTAGCATTGGTCTAGAGCTATAGATTTTTGTAAGCAACTAAACTATCTTCACTACTCTACAAACCAGAGAGAGGTTGTAGAAGTGGGATCCAAAAGGGAACCTTTGAAAAAGAGATGATCTAGGTCTAAAAATGGTTGTCAGAGGACATAAAACAACCCAAATTTGCCAAAAATATCACGACCCTTGTTTGAGAAAACTCTCTATCCTTGGCAAACTTGAAGAAGAAAGAAATCCTTAAAAGGGAGAATTTAACTCTTTATCTAGCCTCATAGATTCCATATCCATCCATAGAGTTTTATGTCATCTAGTCTTCTTCCCATGAATTTGCCCATGAGAGGAAAATCATCATGCTAAAAGGACATTTTAGTTAGACGATCATCAAGGAGAGAAACATCTGGAAGGGTGACTTCCATATCACAGAAAAAAAGATAGAAACCCTAGATTGATCTGCAAGCTCGTCACTTGGGCATTTTAAGCCAAGTTGAACCACCTAAGATGACCCCAATTAAGAAAAATCAAACCCCATATTAACAACGGAGCATATTCAACACTCTTCAGAACACACCAACACTAGTATTAATAACCAATACTTCAACACAATAATGACTATTTAGGGGACTAAACTGTGATAGGGCTAGCAGAGACCAAAATGGGTATTAAGAAATATAAGATTATTTGTTTTCTTTTTAAAAAGTTTGCAAGGTTGAGGTAGTTCTTCTATAATTAGGTGAAACCCTAATCCTTCACAACTGAGCTTTGAACTTCATGCATCCCTAATAAGAGGGGTATTTTTTGAGTATTGACAGTCAACAAACTGAGTTAGATTTCAGTGTCTGTATTTATAGCATCTGGCAAATGGGCATAACTGAATAGAGTACCAAACACAACAAAAAAATATAGTTTAAAGAACACATGAATACTAGACTTGCTAGTAAGGTTCCTCGGTGATTGAATGCAATGCATCTGGACATGCCCTTCTCCAGAAACTCTTCTATCACTTCTAGGAAATCCCCCTGAAATGGGTCTATCCAATACAGAATTTAACAAAATACAATAAAATTAACATCTTCAAGCGATTGTGTTCTAATTCATCAATTCAAAAAGAGGGACATCAATGAGCCTTACCTATTTTTGAGCACAAATTCAACCCCTATACAGTGCGTCCAATGTATGAACAATATCTTGAGCATAGAGGCGGTCAAGCTTCTTTTGTTTAAATTACTTTTCATGGAAAGAAATTCCCTCTCTAAATTTCCCTCTTTCCAATTCGAAATATTTTTTTAATTTCCCTCTCTTTCTAATTTTTATTTGTATGACTAATTATTTATTCATTTATTTAGTCATTTATAGCTATTTTTTTACCCACCATCAAATTAGTCATTTATAGCTATGTTGCAAAAAATAACTAGAATTTAATCATTTTTAGTTGCCGTGACTAAAAGTTTTAGTCATGTAATCATTTATTTGCCAAAATTCTACTAGTGAGGAAAACCCAAACGGTCAACCTCTACCTTAGACAACCAGGAAGAATCTTCAACAGGCCTTCCTTTCCACTTCACCAGATATTCCTCATATTGCCTTCTCTGATTACTTCTTCCCACATGGCTATCCAAGATCTCTTCTATCTCCTCTCTGGAAGTAGATGCTGGAATACTCCAATGTTCTTCTGTTGGTCCATCCTCTGTTCCACCTTCATGATATTCTATTAAATCAGCAATGTTGAACATAGGGGAAATGTTGATCCCACTCAGCAGTTCTACCTCATATGCATTTCCTAAATCACACTTCTTCAAAATCTTGCATAGTCCAAATTTCTTCATTTTTAACTTGTTATATGTTCCAACTGGAAACCTCTCTTTTCTCAAGTGAACCATGACTTCATCTCCTACCTGAAATTCCTTATATATCCTCTTCTAATTTGCCTTAGCCTTGTACTGAATATTCATCTTATTAATGTGTTGTCTCACTTCTTCATACAAATTCTTCAAGTGTTCTGCAAAGTCTTCAGCTTTAGCACTTATCTTTTCTCCCTTGTCTAGCTTCCTTAACTCTAAACCATTTCTTGGACTACTCCCCTATAGAATCTAAAATGGTGATTTACCTGTACTCCTATTGATAGAATTTTTGTAAGCAAATTGTGCCTATGGTAAATTCAAGTCCCATCCCTTGGGCTTATCTCCTACTAAGCATCGTAGCAAGTTACCCAAACTCCTATTTACCACTTCTGTCTATCCATCAGTCTGTGGATGGTGTGCAAAACTAAACTTCAAATATGTCTTCAACTTCTTCCACAATGTCCTCGAGAAATAACCAACAAACTTGGTATCTTGATCTGAAACTATGATCTTAGGTAGACCATGTAGTCTCACCACCTCTCTAAAAAATAACTCTACAATATGAACAACATCATTGGTTTTCTTACAAGGAATAAAATGTGCCATCTTCAAGAATCTATCCACCACCACAAAAATGGAATCATGTCCTCTCTATGTCCTTGGTAAACCAAGAACAAAATCCATACTAATATCATCCCATGGCCTCTTTGGTACAAGTAATGGATGATATAGCCATGTATTCTGACTTGTTCCTTTTGTCATCTGACACACTATACAACTCTGCACAAATTTCCTCATATCCTTCTGCAACTGTGGCCAATAATAATTCTCACCAACAATAGCAATGGTCTTATCTCAACCAAAGTGTCTAGCTAATCCCCCACTATGCTTCTTCTTAATCAGGTTCTCTCTCATGGAACTCATCGAAATGCACAACTGGCTTCCTCTAAACAACATGCCATCCTGGATTATGAAATCCAATCATTTTGTCATGTCCAAAGTAATAGGTTCCAAACAATCTTTCCAAGCCTCTACAAATTATGGATCTTTAGGATACAAATTTTTGAGCTCATCAAACCCAACAACCTCTATCTTCCTTTTTGTCAACAAATTTTGCCTTCTACTCAAGGCATCTGCAACTCTACTGCACTTCCCACTCCTGTGCTTCAAAACAAAAGTATAACTATGCAAGAATTCAACCTATTTTAAGTGCCTTTGATTTAACTTTCCTTGACTATTAAGATATTGCAAAGCCTGATGATCAGTTTATAAAACAAACTCTTTCGGTGACAAATAATGTCTCCATTTGTTCAAATCCTGAACTATAGCATAAAACACCTCATCATAAATAGAATGCTTTTTCTTGGCATCATTAATCTTCTCACTGAAATAGGCAACGGGCTTACCTTCTTGACTCAAAATAGCTCCTATAGCACTACCACTAGCATCACAATCTACCTGAAATACCTTATTGAAATATGGAAGTGCCAAAAATAGGTTGCTCTATGACTTTCTGCTTCAATGTATCAAATTTCTTGGCTAGTCCTATAGTCCATTTAAACTCTTTTATATCCCCTCTCATTGTCTTAGTTAGAGGTGCACAAATGCTACTAAACTTCATGATAAATTTCCTATAAAAACTTGCCAAACCATGAAAAAGATCGTACCTCTATAGCACTCCTTGGTATGGGTCATTCGATGATAGCCCTTACATTTTCTAGGTCCATCTTAAGACCTTCCTCTAAGACAACAAATCCCAGGTATAACAACTCCTTTGCAAAACTACATTTCTTTAGATTAATCAACAACTTCTCCTCCCTTAGCTTCTCTAAAACTCTTCTGATATGCATCAGATGCCCATCCCAAGTCTTACTAAAAATCAAAATGTCATCTAAATAAACAATAACAAAACTTCCCAAAAACTCTTTCAATACCTTGTTCATGAGCTGCGTGAATGTACTCGGTGCATTGGTTAGCCCAAATGGCATGACTAACCACTCATACAAACCTTCCTTTGCCTTGAAGGTTGTCTTCCATTCATCTCCTTCTCTGATTCAGATCTGATGATACCCACTCTTTAGATCAATCTTCATAAAGTACTTATCTCCACTCAAACAATCCATTATGTCATCCATTCTTGGCAATGGAAATCTGTACTTGATCATGATCTTATTGGTTTCTCAGGAATCTATACACATTCTCCACTCTCCATCTTTCTTCAGTGCTAGTATTGCAGGTACCACACATGGACTTAGTCTCTCCCTTATCAGTCTTTTCCTTAACAACTCATGAACTTGTATGTTCAACTCTTCATTCTTTGTTGGAGTCATTCTATGGGCTACCTTATTCGACAAATTGGCTCCTAGTATCAAATCAATTTAATGACATATCTTCCTCACCAATGGTAAACCTTTTGGTACATTATTAGAGACAATGTCCTAAAATTCTTCCAATAGATTTGAGACTTTTGCTGCTACATCTTCACATTTCTCTTGACTAATCTTAGGAATCAACACAAAGCAATGATGCTCATGCTTCATACCTTCCAAAAAAATTCTACTATCTACCAAGCAAATTTTGACAGCACTACATACCTTTTCTTCGACCTCATTCAAAGGCTTCAACTTATGATAAACTACATCCTTTGTTAGGGAATATGTGTTTGCATGGCCATCATGGACAGTGCACCTATCATACTGCCATGGCCTCCCCAATAGGCTATGACATTCATCCATCGGTATGATGTCACACAACACCTCATCATGGTAGTCCCCAATCTTGAACTTAACTAAACACTTCTCATTGAGCAAAGCTCTATGGTCCTTCTACAACCATGCAATCCAATATGGATGTGGATGCCTTCTTGTCAACTTCAACTTGTTAACTATCTCCTCTGAAATGAGATTGTCAGTGCTTCCACTATCAATAATAATATCACAACACTTACCTTCACATTTGCACCTTGTGTAGAATAAACTCTTCCTTTGATCTAGTTCTTTCCCCTAATTCAACAAGGTTCTTTTAACAACTAGGGTTTCTCCCCTTTCAGCATCTTCAGAATGCTTAGACTGCACATCTTCATCTACATGTGCAACTGATGCATTACCTTTAGGTCTTCTATTTGTCCTTCATTGATGTTGAAGACACTCGTATTCTTGATGTCCTTCTTCTCCACATTGTAAACAGGTTCCTCTGAAACCTCTTCTTCTAGGTCCTTGCCTAGGTCGACCTCTTCCTCTTCCTCTTTGCTGACCATTATTTTGGTCACAAGGGCGATAGGCATTATCTCCTCTCTAATTTCAACTGGTGCCACTTTCTTCACTTTTCTTTGGATCTTCATTTCAGCCTCCATAGGACCTTCCACCAGTCCCTCTGCCTTGACCTCTTTCCCTTTACTTACTTTCAAATCTTTTATTCATCTTCTCTTCTACCTTCAGGGAAAACTGGTACACATCTTCTATGGTGGTCATTCTAACCAAGCTCAGCTCCTTTTGAATACTTGGCCTCAACTCATTCATGTAATGGGCCTCCTTCTCCTTGTTGGCCTCTACATGGCCTATCATGATAGTAATCTTATAAAAATTTTATGTATACTCCTTAACAGACTTGTTACCTTGCTTCAATCCTTGCAGCTTATTCAACAACTCCAACTCATAGTCTACAAGAATGAACTGCTTCTTCAGCTTGTCCACCATCTAATCCTATTTGGTAATCTTCCATTTTCCTCTTCTATTTCTTTCTAATTGATTCCTTCCACCAAATACTGGTACAACCCTTCAACTTTGTTTTTGCAAACTTGACCCATTCTGGATCTTCCACATCTTCATCCTCAAAATATTCTTCCATATCATTGATCTAATCAATAAGCTCTTCTGGGTTTAGATTCCCAGAATAGATAGAGACTTCAATCCTTGTCTCTTTCCAATCTTTGAAATGGCTCTCAACAACCTAACTTCTACAGGATCTCCTATAGCTTCTTGTTCTTCCTCAGATAGCTCTTCTTCAGCTTCATCTTCACTTTCTTCTCTTGTTCTTGGCTCAAACCCTCTTCGTAGCTCCTCTTGCAATGCATCAGTTTTCCTTTACAGGGCTCTAAAACCCTCTTCTATCAAAGCATTTATTCCACTATGGTTTCTTCATGGAGGCATTTTGGTCTCTGCAGCAAACCCACAACCTCAGGTCCTAGTGCAAACTACCTCATGGTCGGTGATCTGTCGACACACTCAAGAACCCTTGCTCTGATACCACTTGATGAAGGGGGTAAATCACAAAACACACAACAATAGAAATTGCAAGTATAAAATAGAATGTTCTTTTATTGATTTGGGCAACACATTACATTACAAAAACTCAAATACAATCAAAGGATGAATCCTCCACAAGCTGCAACACATTACAACTTCCTATCTCCAGACTTTGGAACCTTCTACTTTCTGTAGCCCCAAATCTACTAGGGTTTCTGTTTTCCCACCTTTTCTTGACTCTACACTTTCCCCCTTATCTCTTCTACTACCAAGGGTTCCCAAAAATAGTTATAAATAGCCCTTTTTGGTGGCCTCAAGCCAAATTTTGAATTTTGCACCTCACTCCAAAAATAGGTCAACTTCTGGGAGCCATAACTTTTGATCCAAGTGTCTGATTGACAAACCGTTTGAATCTCTTGAAATCTCATGGAATTCTCTATGCGCTAAGAATCTGCTTTACCAATTCTCCCCATTTTTGGGCCCGTACGGGGCCATTTAGTGCCTCAAGCCTAACTTTGAATAATTTTCAAGGGTTTTGTAGGAAACAAAAACTTTAATATCTTTCAACCCACAAATGATCTTTTCCTAATTCCTTTGCCAAAGGTCTTATTTTTCAATTATGAAGCTTCCTATAAATTTTCACTTCCATACGTGTCCAAATGCAAACTTTCCAAAAATAGCAGTTTGGAAAAACAAAAGGTTCTACATCAATATTCAAGTGATTATGGAACCAAAAATACAAATTTTGAAAAGAAATGAAAACAACATCAACAATTTTGAATCATCTTTTTTTGGGTGATGCAAGATTGCCCTTACACCACTGGATGCTCCTGCATCAGTATGAGAATAATCACTCATCAACTCTAGTTGGTTAATCTGAAGCCCCACACACTCATTCATTCAAAAGACACAACAAAACTTTCATCAAAGTCAATACAATATCATCAAATCACATTAGAAAACAAGTGTTGGTTGCTTCATCTCCTGCTCCTACCCTGTATAAATTGAAACAAAAGACCAGATATTTCACACCATTATTGGAGTCTCTCTACTCTATAATGATGCAACTATTGAATAACAACCTCATCAAGCTTCCACCCATTCGATCTCTCGATCCAAGTAAGATTGAAGCATCTTCTTTTAATTCGAATGCCTTTTATCAATTTCACCGCATTGATGATCATGACACTAAAATATGTATGTGTCTTAAACATGAAGTTCAAGACCTTATTGATTCCAATGTCATCCAGGTTGCTGGTGTAAATGATAAAGAAAATAAATCGGTGGCTCCACCTAACCAAAACTTACAAATATATACAAATCCATTACCTCATCATGAATCTAATGTTGTGGAACCATCTCTAGAGATGTTATGTCCTTATACTCATCAAGACAAATATTATAAAGGAGATGTTTGCATGGTAGATGATCACCCATATAAAGAGCGATCATAACCTAAGCTAGCTATATCTTTCACTCCTCATGATGCTACTATTGAATCTCCTGATGGACCCTTATACATCACAATTCAAATAAATGATAAACCCATAAGAGGTGCTATGGTTGATCCTATATGTATGGTAAATGTAGTAATTGAAGAGTTTGTCTACATGCATAGTTTACACCATGATAACTATGATGCATTAGAAATCACAATAAGAGCACATGATGGGTTTATCCTTCTAACTCTTGGTGCCTTGAACCTCAATGTCAATGTTTGGCCAAGAACCTTAGATGTTACTTTTGTCATTATACCCACATCAGACTTGTTTCATGTGAAGTTAGGTCACCCATGGCTCTAATCCATGAAGGAAATCCCCTCGATGGTTCACAAGTGCTTAAAGTTTTCATTTGATGGATGTGCGCATGTTGTACATCATAATCGGTACCAGCGCGTCACTTGCCATGGGCACTTTACACTTGACTAGTTTTGGCGAAAACTAGTTGGAGTCACTCGAACTAGAGAGGATCTCTTCTTTTTCTCATATCAAAAGTTTAAAGAAAAGAAAATCACAGAATTATTGCTTAGTAAGATACCTCTTGTTGATGTCCCAAGAATCTCTCAATCTTCTAAGGCTACGAAAATAGTTCCCCCTATCCCACAGGTGGTGAATGAATCTAAGTCTGAATCGAAGGTTCTTCCCCATCCCTGAGCATCTAGTAAATATGGTAAGGTTCCCCCTCCACCATCCTTTGAAGGACAATGAGGTAACTTTCATGCACAAAATAGACCTCCCCATAATCGCAATATTACTTTTGTCCCACCTGCCTCTATGGAGACTAGTGGAAATCAATCGATTGCACAAGTATTATTTCCTAAGGTTTCTCAGCTACCTGTGGATGCTCAAGTAATTCCACCTATTTCACAAGTTGAGAAGGAAAAGTAGCCTGCATTGAGTAACCCTCCCCCATGGTCTCTCAACCTTTGGTGGTTCCTCTTGTTTCTTCTATTGTTCTTGAAACAAAGAAAGAAAAGGAACCCACATTGAAAGATACTATGGTTCCCTTATCAAACATCACAAATAAAGATAAGCGAAATAAGATTGCAAGAGAAAGAAAGAAGTGTTGTCATGCTATGTCTCACCTTGTTGTAGGAGAAGAGAATCTCCCTCCTCGTAAGCATCTATCACCGACAAATATGAAAGAGACATCTACAAGTACTTTGTCTCCTCTACCAAAGGAAAATTCTTCACAACTCACAGCAGAACCCATTGTGATATATTCTAACAATGAATTTGAAGGTAAGGATGATAAAAGTATGCTCTTATTCCTATTTTTCATGAAAAGGGGGATTTGAATGTGTAGTTGATTTGGTTTATATCCTCCCTTCTCATCAGACATTCAAGGGCATATCAACCGAGTTGAATCTCTACTAAGCGAGAGCATTCACCTAATAGGTTGGGATACCTCTTGGAATGATGTAGAAGCTCAGATGTTATCAAACAATGTCTCAAATTAATTCTTAAGTACTCTTAAAACCCTAAATAAGCAAAATAGTAAGAAAATTGATGAATTATAACAAATCCTTTTGAACTGAGATGAAGGACAAAGATTGTTAACTCACTATTTTTTTGAAGTTCAGAATATAGGATAGTCAAGGACAATGGCAGTAATGCCCCTGTCCAAGGTATTATTTTCTGCATGGAATCTAGATCTCTTTCTGACACTAATCTACACTATATCTTCTATTTCTGTCCCAAAAAAGGTGGAGGACACTGGAACTAGCATTCTAGTCCCGCAATGTTGAACTCTGTTTTCTTTCTTTCAGATCCTAAATCCTTGTTGTTTGCAACCTCCTTCTTCAACTCCACTACGTGAAATTCAGTACCTGTAACCTGTAATCACAAAGGAGTGTGGGAGGGGGTTGTGGTGTTTAGAGGCTTTCCTCGATCAAGCCCTGGAGAGACATTCAAGTCTTCTGAACATCGTTGTTAGATGAGAGTGCGTATCCCGGCGGGATAGAGGCAAAATCTAAATGATAAATGATCAAAAACACAATAGATATCACCTTGAAGTGCAGATCTCATGGAAGGAATATGCTCTTTCATGCCATGAGATGATGGAGTCAAATCTACAACAAACAAGCACAATAACAACAAAATACTACTCTGTAACACAATGAATGTCTTGAATCACTTTCACATAAAGTCACAAGTTCGCAATGTCCATCTAATTTCCATCTAGTTAGCAAATGAAACCTAAACATTCTTATATATGTAACTACAAAGATTCTCGCTAAGAATTTCATAATTCAAACTTTTGGTGTCGACCTGGGACCTAAATAACGATCACCAAACTGACATTGAAATTAGAGCCTAACCCAAAATAGGGCAGGACTAGGGTGCTAGCGTGTAAGTCCACCCTCCCATTTTTGTTTAGGGATTATCAAAATAGAACCCTCTAGGTCCTATTTTCCATAAGACTTCAAGGTTTTCTCATCGGGATTCATAATTATCATGTAAGATGTTCTAAATGCATTCTCAGGACCCAAGAGCTAAACCTTAAGAGGGAAAAGCCCCCAAGGGGACTTTTTTGACATAATATTTAGCCCCCACTTTAATGGATGTATAAATGCAAGGTCGATACATGCATTAAAGTAAGGTCAACAAACATAGCAAACACGCCAAGCATGGTGAATACACGCCAAACACATTGAATACAATGATAGGCACACAAAACATGGAGAAGACAGCATTGAAGATAGGCAAAAACACAATGACTACAGTGAATGCAGTGATTATTTCTTTTTTTCCTTTTCTCATTTATGAAATGCAAATGCAAGTACAAGGAAAGTAAACATACAACCCAAATGTAGGAGGAGCTCATCGCCACCAGTCTTGAAATTGCATAAGGGGCAACAAACACGCTAAACAAATCTCAAAGTTTAGGAGAAGCTCATGACCACTAGTCTTGAAACTACACTTGAGAACAAACATGCCATACAAATACCAAAGCATAGGAGGAGCTCATCACCACCGGTCTTGAAACTATGCTTGGAAAAAAACATGCCATACACACACACATGGAAGACACAGAGAAAACACAGAAAATAAGCGATGGAAGAAACCTATTGCTAGGTTCGCAGCCATCTCAGGTACACATCAATGATTGGGCTTCACCACAACAATCACCGAAGACATGTTTAAGGGTTAGGATAGTCTCAGATCCGCCCCGCCTGCTCGGAGGACTTTTAGAAAATGACAGGATGTGCAATCTCTTCGAGAAATACACCATCCCCACCTGTACACAGGGCTCAAATGATTTCAATAAAGAAAATACAGATGTGTACTTCTTGGGGATACAACATCCTACCTCTGTAGAGGGCTTACAAACATGCTTCATTAGTACCAAAATCTTCAGAAAGCTTAACTTATATATGCTGCCACCTTAAGGTGGTTTATATCATGTACCGATATCAAGTATGTTAAGGTAGAAAGAAAACACACAAGGGAACATGAGCTCTCACAAATCCCATGCCCCCAAGAGGTGACATGTACTTTACAATTGCCAAATGTTCCCACAAACACATAATTTACTGCAAGAAAAGGTGTTAGCATCCATATAATCATGATAAACAACAATGCATGTAATCATTCCAAGATAGAGAGCCGAGGAAAGCAAGATCCAAGATAGACAAAGTGCACAAAGCAACAGTATTTTTATGTTTTGTAAGTGCGATAAGACAACATCAAAATATCACATGGAGTGATTCTACTAGCCAAGCATTGGATAATATATATCAACCCCATCGCCATGTATGGACTAGGTCCATTTTTTTAATTTCTTGCTAAAGGGACACTAGGTCTATATCAGTATAATATGTTTTTCATCATTCACCAGCTAGATAGAACCACTAGAAGAAGGGAAACAATAAATAAAGAGAGGAGAAACAAGTGCCTTAGGGACAGACATGTAGGAGGATGGCCCCAAGTCACCAACCACAACGCTATACCCATAAGACACAACACAAAACAATGAGAATAGAGGAGAAACAATATAGAAGAATGATGATACAAATAGAAGAAGGGTCACAACAGAAGCAATCTACCAGTATCCTTGACCTTACAAGAGAATCAAGGGTCATCCTAGGAGGCCTAAACAACACATAACACATCATGGGAGAAACACAACATGGAGGTAAATGGTTAGAAATACTTACCTGCCAGTACAATCCTACCAAAATTTGTAACTTGAGAGCCTCTTGGAGAGATGCTCTATCAAGTTTTATGCAAAGCTTGAGTGGTTTTTATGGGAGTCTTGTTTGTTTTCAGGAAGTCCATACGATGCTTGTTTCTCAAATCTTTTTGTATGTGAGATCTTTTGTTGCTTTTGAGGAGGAGAACCACTACTATTTCAAATTGATGATAACTATCTTGCTCTTTTCCAATTTTTAGTTCTCTTATTTTGTTGATTTTGTCTATCGTAGTGAAAAGGACTATCTTGTATTATTTCAATCTTTTCTTTTGTCATGATCTCTTGGTTTGGTTGTTCTAGTTGTTTTTCTAATGCATTTTGATTATCTCCCGATCTTTGAAGGGATAACGAGGGAGGAACCTCAGCATAAATACCACTCCTTCATGGGCAAGGTAATACTTAAGTATTTTCCATGTCCACCTCTATTGTATCAATTGTCTCATCATAATTCAGATAGTCATCTTCTACTTCAAGTGTATTTTGTTCCATCATGTTATTATCCATATGCTTAGGAAAGAGATTTTTTAAATTCTGATTTGGTAGAGCAACTAACTTATTTCCATTAGCATTCACACCCGATACCTGTATAACATTCAAGACAATGAGGTCTTGTATTTCGTGCTTAAGATGCATACATCATTTAGTATCACGTCCTTGTTTCCGTTGGTAATGGTAAAAAGCATTAGCATCGAAATAAGGTCCTTGTATTCTACTAGGATCTAATGGTTTAATTGGAGGAAGCTTCATGAGTTTATTGCTCACAGCTTGATTCATGATAGAATGATAGGATTCAGATATCGGAGTAAACTTTCTTTGTTGAAATGGTGTCTTCTTCGGATTGGTGATGGGAGACACTTGTGAGAAATTATTTGAATTTTATCCATTAACCTTGATGAAAGTCTTATTATTCCTCTTAATTTTCTTTTTTGATGGTCCACCTGTGGATTCACCAACTTGAGCCGATGAATTTTGATTTTCATACTGACTAGACAAAAGTTGATAATGACGAAGGGCATTACATAAATGTTGAATGCAGTTATACTTCATCAAGAGAATCTTATCATGAATGTTAGTTTGTAGATTTGTAATTAACACCTTCTGAACATCCTCATCCTTCATCTAATATTGAATTTGTGCATAATGAGATTGATACCGACTAATAAACTCAGTTAACTTCTCTTTTGGACCTTGTTTGCAATGAACTAGATCAATCAAAGAGACTTGAGGTCTGATGTTTGCTTGAAAATATTGTAAAAATTGATCAACTAACTGCAAAAAAGAGTGTATTGAATTCAGAGGTAAAGAGCAAAACCATTCTAGAGCCGTATCTTTGAGAGATCACAAGAAAATTTTTGCTAACAAATCTTCTTCAAAGTAGAAATCACTGCGCATAGCCGTGAATGTTGCCACATGAGTATTAGGATCACCTTTTCAACCATATTTTTCAAAGCGAGGAGTTTCAAACCTCTCAAGCATAGGAGTTCTCAATATTTCATAAGATAGGGGAGTATGGGCATGATAGGTTGGTATATTAGATTGTGAAGAATTTGTCAAATTTGTCACCTTTTGTTGTAAAGAAGTCATGCCTTGCAAGAGTTGGTTTAAGATGGAATCATTAGGAGATGTGGTTTGTTGTGAGGAATTAGAACCAAAGTGAGGAGGTGATTGATCCTAGGTAGTGACAAGTGGAGGTTGTGAATAGGTAAGTGGTGGTTGTGAATAGTTGTATGTAAGAGGTGGTTGAGAATAAGTATGATGGAGAGGTATTTGAGAGTAAGTATTCATAGAAGAGGTCACCTTAGATACCAAGTTATGATAGTTAAATCCCACAGCTTTGTAATTTTTTGAATTAGTGCCATTAGCTACTCCAATACCAGTGGTAGCATTACTACAATCATTTGCATTAGTAGTTAAAATCATTGATGTAAATGTAGATATTCCTGTAGTGGCTATAGGTGCCGAAACTTGCATATGGGATGGTGACGACATGTTATTGATACCATTCGCACATTTAGTCACTGGAATAACATTATTGTATACTATATGCCTTAAACCTTGAATAAAATTAATACCATCTTGTCCTTATTTTATCAACTCTCTTATGTTGTGAATCACAGGTATAGCTTCTTCTGCTATCCTTTCATTTTCAACAAATGCTTGAAAATCGGCTAACTCTTTATTAAGTTTGTTTATTTGCTCATTAGGTACATGTGTTACCACCTCAATAGTTTCATCAACATCTTGAAATATTTCATCTTCCATAATGGTTGTATGAGGTATAGTGCCTTGCAAAATTTGTGTCTCTCCTTTTGTAAAGAAGGTATTCAATGGATTTTCAGAGATAGGAATATCGTATTCTTCAGAAGCACTAGATCCCATGAGTCTTCTACTTCTTCTTAAAGGGATAGTTCTATTAGGGTAGTGGGTTAAAATACTCATACAAAAGAATACAACACTCAATGCACAAACTAATAGAACAAACCTAAGGAGCAATATATGTTGAGGATCCAAAATACTTGATTTTTCAACTTTTTTCAATGCAAATCACTAACAGAAGAGGTATTGTGAAAATTTTCAAGAGGGAAAGAAAATAATATTCCTAATAACAGACTAATGATGCAATAATATCTTTCACAACATGCCTTTGATGCAAATCTAGAGTGATGACAAGTCAAAACCTAGTGAAAATACACCTAAAATATGTAATTTTTTACCACTTTTCATTGTAAATGCCTAATGGCAAGCGTGTTGTAAGGAATTTGAGGAGGGATAGTAGATAATAACCCTGATATTAGTCAAATAGTGCAGCAAAATCCCTCACAACACACTTGTAATGCAATTCTAGAGAGACGATAAGGCCAAATCTAGGGAAAATGCAAGGTTTTCAAACCCTAGACATGAAATTTTGCAAGAAAGAAACTATGATGCAACACTAAAATTAAAAATCAGTCCTAAATGAGTGTTTTAAAAGGGTAGTAAAATCTGAAACAAGATTTCAACTACAAACCCTAACTAATGTAAAACTAAGTTTTTATGAAAAATGCACAATTTCAAGCAATTTTTAACAACTTAAGCATGAAAATGCAATGCAAATGAATACTAAATGATAAATTTATGTAATTTAAATCAGATCTAATAAAAATTATAGAAATTAAATGAAATTAGATGCCAATTAATACAAATTATGCTAAAATGCAAGCCTTAATGCCAAATTTTTTTTAATTTTTTAATTTTTTCAATTTTTTTGTAATTTTTCAAATGAAATAAGATGAATGAATGTAAATCTATCACACAACACTCAGCAAGGTGCAAAAAAGTCCAAAAACATGGGTTCACCAAAATGTTTTGTATAAAAAGGGGGATTTGAATGTGTAGTTGATTTGGTTTAGATCCCCCCTTCTCATCAAACATTCAAGGGCATATCAACCGAGTTGAATCTCTACTAAGTGAGAGCATTCACCTAACAGGTTGGGATGCCTCTTGGAACAATGTGGAAGCTCAGATGTTATCAAACAATGTCTCAGTTTAATGCTTAAGTACTCTTAAAAACCCTAAATAAGCAAAACAATAATCAAGTTGATGAATTGCGACAAATCCTTTCTAACTAAGATGAAGGACAGAGATTGTTAACTCACTATTTTTTGAAGTTTGGAATATAGGATAGTCAGGGACATTGGCACTAACACCCCTATCCAAGGTATTATTTTCTACATGGAATCTGGATCTCTTTCTGACACTGATGTGCACTATATCTTATGTTTCTATCCCAGAAAAGGTGGATACTGGCACTAGCGCCCCAGTCTTGAAATGTTGAACTCTATCTTTTTTCTTTCAGATCTTGAATCCTTGTTGTTTGCAACCTCCTTCAACAACTCCACTCTGCAAAACTCAGTACCTATAACTTGCAATCACAAAGGAGTGTGGGAGGGGGTTGTGGTGTTTAGAGGCTTGCCTCAGTCAAGCCCCGAAGATACATTCAAGTCTTCCGAATATCATTGTTAGATGAGAGTGTGTATCCCGAAAAGATAGAGGCAAAATCCAAATGATAAATGATCAAAAACACAATAGATATCACCTTGAGGTGTAGATCTCATGGAAGGAAGATGCTCTTTCATGCCATGAGGAGATGGAGTTAAATCTGTAACGAACAAGCACAATAACAACAAAATACTGCTTTGCAACACAATGAATTCCTTGAATCACTTTCACATAAAGTCACAAGATCACAATGTCCATCTAATTTCCATCTAGTTTGCAAATGAAACCTAAACATGCTTATATATGCAACTACAAAGATTCCTGCTAAGAATTTTGTAATTCAAACTTTTGGTGCTGGCCTAGGACCTAAGTAATGGTCACCAAACTGACATTGAAATTAGGACCTAACCCAAAATAGGGTAGGACTAAAGCACTAGCACCCAAGTCCACCCTCCCATTTTTGTTTGGGGATTATCAAAATAGCACCTCCTAGGTCCTATTTGCCACAAGACTTCAGGGTTTTCTCATCGGGATTCATAATTATCATGCAAGATGTTCTAAATGCATTCTAAGGACCTGGAAGGTAAAACTTAAGAGGGAAAAGCCCCCAAGGGGACATTTTCTGACATAACAGTTCCTTACACCACACTTTCTTTAGTTCCTCTTGCATCTTTTCCACCTTCCCATATTGGTGAAGAACAAGATTAGGAGGAGGAGGATTTTCTTTAGGCCAACTTGTGAATGTGGCCCTTATTTCCTATGTTATGAGTGCACATGGTTGTTTTCCCCCCTATTGTGTTGCTTGATGCTTTATTTATATTGTTGTTAAGCTCTCTTTGGATGACCCTTGACACCCTTGTAGTTGCAAGGATACAAAGGGACTAGAATATATTGTGACATTCTCTCTATTTGTATCATCATTCTTCTATATGTTGTAAATTGTATTTTTGGTTCCTTTAGGGATGACACAAGGCGTAGGATGATTTGGCATTGTCCCTTGTTGACCCAAAAGGTTTTATTTTATTTCATGTAATACTTCTTCCTTTGTCTCCATAGTTTTACCAACTGGCGGATGATGACAGTTCCAAATATTTATAGTCTTGAGACATATCCTATTATACAACCATTCATATACTGACGGCAGTTAGTTGGATCCATTTATGTTATTTCTTGTATGAGTTGATTATATATCGCACCTTGTTTCTATGCTCAGTGTCATACCATGACTACACAAGCCATTAAGTATCATGCTCATAGCATCACCTTGGTTTGCCTTGTTTGGGGGCAACCCCTTGTTGCGATGTAGTGTATTGGAACACATATCTTATGGGCATGTGCTTATGGAAAGCTCTTTGCCTATCTTGAATCTTATTCTACCTTAAAGAAATTGCTCACTGATAGGAGTTAGCAATCACTTTAAGGTGGGGACATACATCGTGCTATGCTCTTTTGATTACATACTCACTTATTATAGTTGACATGGAACTCACCTAGTGATTCAAAAGTCCTCACTAGCCCATGGCATTTCCATCTTGTTATTGGTCCATGAGCCACCTAGTACAATGGAGTTTGCTAGCTTGTGTGATTCATGTGACTTGGCATTGTCACCTAGTAATTCGGTGGTCCTTACTAATTTGTGATCCATGAAATCACTTCTCTTCACATGACCCCTAGTGATAGAGCAAGCTAGTGGCAAAGTCATGTGCCTTGTGTGTGTTTGTTTCCATGTTTGATTATATGTTGTATTGTTTGAACTTGTATTCTCTTAATGATTTCATGTATTCTTTATGTTTTCCTAGAAAAATGTTATGTCAGAAATTGTCCTCCTATATGGAATGGCACAATTTCACATATGTTAGCTCCTCTCCTTTGGTTTCCTTTTGCCCTTCTGTTTCTAGCCTTCCTAAACCCTAATTGACCTATATCTAACTGAAGAAATGTCATATTCTGAAGCAACTGATGACTAAACCTAAGAATAGACTTTGGATTTTGGACATCCTAGAAATCCTAAATACAGAGCTAAGGGAAAAATTAGGGCTTGGACATAGGCGCCTATGCCCCTGTCCTGTCCTATTTTTCTAGGTTTTGAATTTTGGCGGGTTGTCGGCTCCCACTGTGCACCTCAGGATTTCGATTTCAAATTTCAATTTTTACAATGTTGGCATGTTATTTCAAATATTTGAATTTATAAGGTTAGTTATTTAAAGAGAATTGAAAATCATTTTATCACACATGATCTATATGCAAGCTTACTATGCCAAAACTATGCCATTTTTTCTATTGAAGATCAGTAACTTGTTGAAGCTCTTTGAATATATTGATATTTACTATCATGGAGATATTCAATGGAGATTAGGAATCAAGATATTGAGACTATCTTGCTCTTCCTATGGTTTTTTTCAAATCCTTTGTATGATCGGGAGAAGGGTTGAAGCCTCCAACTTGAGCTTGGGAATCCTCTACGAATACGGCTGCCTCGCCTTCTTGTTCTATAAGTCTTCATTGCAATCATCTCCTTGAGGTGATGTTGTTGTTGTTTCCTTGAGTGAAACAATGTGTTGATCTTTCCTTGATGCTTGAGTCATCTAGGGTTTTGCATTTTTGCATACACATATGATATATGAGCACACACATCTGTAGATCTTTATCATTGGCTATTGTTGAAGTAGAAATACCAAAGAAGAGGCTTGACTGAGGCAAGCTCCTATATAGCCACAACCATCTTTCTCCTCTTTTTGTATGTGCAAATCATATTCGAAAAGATCCATTGGAAAGGAGTGGAAGAAAGACAGGTATTGTAGATACAGTCATCGCAAAACTTTGAATTTCAGCATCATGAAATATTAAGGACAAAAGAGCGGGTGCCCTAGACTAATTGAGCGTTTGATTCTGGATTTGGGAACCTCTAAGGACCCTCTGATACCTAATACAATAGATTTCACTCATCAGAAACTTGTGGGACAAAAGAGAGGGCACCCTTGTCTAACAGGCCCTCATTTTCTAGGTACAAACTCTCTGTGATCTCTGCTCTATGTTTCTATAATTTATTTGCCAATACCTATGCTGAAAATTAGTCTATTATAGTAGAATTGATAATTAGGGTTTCATGCTTTGTGAATGATTACAAGCATATAAAAGCCTAATCCAAGAATCCACTCAATCACAACGAGTATAAAGGAACCCTGGGAATTTGTAGCTTGATCCTTCATAGAGAGCAAGCTTGATTCCTACTTCCCTAATGTTTAGTGAGTGAAAGAGGGACTTGATTTAGTCTAGACAAACTATCATTATCCCACTTTCTCCACAAGACATTTTGGTGAACCTGTGCTTTAAAAGAAATTGCATCCTTTTAGACATCAGACCTGAAATAGTTTGTTGTCCTAAATAACATTTATATTGCAAACCCTCTTTTATGAAAAGTGTGTACATTGAACTTTGATTGATATCTTTAGCTTTTCAATAAAAGAGTTTGAAATTATAGCTTTGTGATTTGCATAGTGATATCTTGTTTTATTTTCACAAAGTTTATGCTAAACTACTTTACATTTATGTCTTGGGTTAATTAGAACATGTTATAATGTCGGATTACTTTTTATGAGACTTTCATGTGTATGATGAGCCATTTAGTTGTGATGACTTCAATATGTTAGATGAAGCCCTTGAGGACTTTAACTCGATTGAATATTCTACTACGACCATCATTGTTTCAAAGAAGAGTAAATGCAATCTATGTTCCTAAACCTCAAGAAGAACCTATGAAGCTGAAAATAATGGTCAACTTATGTTCAAATGTGGCTCAACCACAATCTAAACTAGTGCTCACTATTAGAGGTCTTCAGCCTTCTTGACCTTAACTATGCTAAACAAATAACACATTGAAGTTCACAAGAACCTAGTCACACTATGTTTGATCATACATATAATACAAACAAATCAAACAACAATTGAGCATTCTGATATCTTTACTAGCTTCTCAACCTATGCTTCCTCAAGCACCTCATTTAACACATAAAGTTGGTCAAGATTAAGATCTTGTTGAGCAGCTTCATGCTACTACTAAGATTTCTCTTTGGGAATTTATACAAACTTCACCTACATACCATGGAATGCTCCAAGAAGCTTTACAAAGGGTGATTGTACCACCTGCCGTCAAGCTGAATAATGTAGCATCTCTCTTAGATTGTATGCATGCGACAAAAATAGACATTTTGTTTCAACAGCATGAGTTGCCTTCTATTGAAATTCAAAATTAGTATGTTCCTTTGATCATCTTCATTACAATAAACAAGAAATTGATTGAATGAGTTATGATTGATAATGGATCAGCTCTTATTGTTTGTGGTATTAATTTGTTACATAAGATTAAGGTTGATACCTCTTTGATTAAGCCGGATAGAATAAGCATTTGTGGCTTCGATAATGTTGGAAGACAATCTATAGGCACTATAACTTTACCTGTACAAGTTGGGTCTATGATTTTGTCTACCTTGATTCATGTCATGCATGGTTCCTTATCATACAACATGATTCTTGGTAGAACTTGGATTCATGCATTGGGGGTAGTTTCCTCTACACTTTATCATTCAATCAAGTTTATTTATAAAGATAAACTTCATACTATTGAGGTCGATCCTGAACTAGATAATTGCTTACAAATTGAATTAAAAAAGCAAGTTGTTCATCATAAGATTTAAATAATTTGAAAGTTGATCCATCAACTCCTCCCATCATAGAGAATGTTGGGAAAATTTTAAACTATTGAATGCACTCCTTGGTGATGATTGGGGTTCATTAGATTTTACTTATGCTTCTGTAGGAGAGTATAAACCTAACAACTCTAATTCTGAATAATCACATGTGGCATCAATTTCATCAAAAGAATCTATGAAGATACCTAAAAAACCCAAGATTTCCTTAGTAATAAACACAAACAATACTCTTACTTACACTATAGACTATGAGACCTATGAGGCTTGGTGCAGTCACAACTAGGAGGGTCCACAAAGTGAACAGTCTAGACCGTGCAGCAAGAGTAAACACAATGGAAACAACTCAAAGATATAAAACAAATGCAGATTCAATCATTCAGTATATCATAGATTCAAAATACAAACTGGATGGCATCATGTGGGCTTGAAATTAGGGCTCACAGGCCTAATTTCTTAATTACAGAATATACACAAGATATAGCTTTGAAGCCCCTTTGCAAAGAATTCAAACTGTCCAACTTAGAATTATCAATGACTACTCTCCTAGGCATCTATTACATTAATATATATTATCTCCAGAACATAAGATTCCTCTGCATTAGCCAAGGATCACAAACTCCAATGAAGAGTTGTAACATGTGTACATGGATAGCTCAGACCTAATCATATAGAACTCCTCTGCAAATGAATGGAATAGAGTGAAGATCTTAGGGAAGGTCAACCACAAACCAAACAACATTGAATGAAGTGTAATTTATCTCCACAAGTCAAGAATTGATCCATAGGTCTTCTCCTTTAACTAATTATCTGAGACTATCAGGATGCTTTGTTATGAGAAAACAGTCGATCTTCTGATAGCGATATCTTTCCAGTACCTGATCCAAATGATCTAAATTTTAGATATGATGTGCATGAATGTGTCTAGATTCTAAGTCTAGCTCCACAAGTTCTAAAGTGAAACTGCGGTAGAATGCTGACTAAAATACTAAAACTGCTACTAATTGAACTGAATTGGAAAATGAAAAGAAAACAAACTAAAATGCAAATGTTTTTGGTTGATGTAAGATTGCTCTTGAACTAGGGATGCTCTTGCATTAGACATCTGAGGTTGTTGAAAACTTGAGTCCCTCACTTTGCTAGGGCTAGAGGAAAACCAAGGTGGTCCACCTCATCTTGAGAAATCCAAGATGAGTCCTCTTCCAGTCTATCTTTCCATTTTACCAAATATTCTTTGTATTGTATTCCTCTAGTGCTGCGTCCAACTCTATTGTCCAAGATGTCTTCAATCTTCTTTGGTGTTTGTTGTGGTAACTGCTTCCTCAAGTATTCTTCAAGGTTGTCACTAAAATTTGCTTCATGATACTAATATAGGTCTGCAATGTTGAAAATAGGTGATATGCCTAATGTCTCTGGTAACTTGACTTTATATGCATTTCCAGAATTAAATTTTCTGAGTATCCTACATGGTCCAAACATCTTCATCCTCAACTTGTTATATGTCCCAACTGGAAATATTTCTTTTCTCAAGTATACCATCACTCCATCTCCCACTAAAAATTCTTTGTGTCTCCTCTTCTCATCTGCTTTCTCTTTATACTTACTATTCATCTCCTCCAAATGCTTACTAACCTGATTATGCACTATCTTCATGTGTCCTACAAATTCTTCTGCTTCTGCACTTCTCTTGTCTTCCATACTAATTTCTCTCAACTCTTCTACTCCTCTAGGGTTAGTTCTTGTCACAATCTCAAATGGTGTTCTTCCAGTACTCCTATTTACTAAATTATTATATGCAAACTTTGCTTGTGATAGAATCAAATCCTAATTTCTTGCCTTCTCTCCAACCAAACATCTCAACAAGTTTCCCAAACTCCTATTCACTACCTCTGTCTATCCATCAGTCTATGGATGAAATGCTGAACTAAACTTCAAATATGTCTTCATCTTCTTCCAAAGTTTCTTCCAAAAGTATCCAAGAAATCTTGTATCTCTATCTGAAATTATGCTATTTGCTAATCCATGGAATCTCACAATCTCCTTGAAACATAGGTTAGCTACATGCACTGAATCATTTGTCTTTTTACAAGGTATGAAATGTGCCATCTTTGAAAATATGTCTACCACTACAAATATAGATTTATATCCTCTCTGTGTCTTCAGCAATCCCATTATGAAATCCATACTTATGTCTTCCCAAGGTCCGTTTGGTACTGTCAAAGGTTTGTACAATCCAGTATTCTAACTACTCCCTTTTACAACCTAACAAACTCTACAACTCTGCACAAATTTCCTAACATCCTTATGTATTTGAGGCACCAAAGCCACTATCTTATCAGTGCCAAAATGTCTTACCAATCCACCACTATGTTTCTCTTTGATCAAATTGTCTCTCATCAAACTCCTAGGTATGCATAACTAGTTTCCTTTGAACAACATATCTTTCTGAATGAATTAATCCAACCATTTACTCCTATCTGTCACAAATGGTTCCTTACATGCTTTCCAAGGTTCTACAAAATCAGGATCTTCCTCATACATGTTCTTTAATTCTTCAAATCCTAACACTTCAACTCTCATTTCTATCAACAATTTCCTTCTCCTACTCAATGCATCTGCATCTTTGTTTGATTTTCCACTCCTATGTTTTAGTACAAAAGTGTAACTCTACATGAACTCTACCAATCTCATATGTCTCTGATTCAACTATCCTTGACTATTCAAATATTGCAAAGCTTGATGATCTATATACAGCACAAACTCCTTAGGCAACAAATAATTCTCCACTTTTTGAGGGCTTAAATTATGACATAGAACTCCTGATCATAAACTAAATATCTTCTCCTTGCATCATTCAACTTGTTACTGAAATATGCTACAGGTCTACCTTCTTAACTTAACACTACTCCTATTGCATTTCCACTTGCATCATAGTCTACTTGAAATACCTTATCAAAATTTGATAATGCCAACACAAGTTGCTCTATCACTTTTTGCTTTAACAATTCAAAACTTCTATCTATTCTCAATGTCTACTTAAAGTCTTTTCTATCACCTTTCATTGTCTTTGTCATAGGGTTACATACTGAACTAAAATTTCTGATGAACTTCTGGTAGAAACTAGCTAATCCATGAAATGATCTGACTTCTCCAATGCTCTCCAGTGTAGGCCATTCAACAATTGCTCTTACCTTCTCAGGGTCCATCTTCAATCCTTCCACAGAAATCACAAATCCTAAGTATACCAATTCTTCCTTCATGAAACTACATTTGTTGATGTTTATCAGCAATTTCTCTTTTCTTAGTCTCTGCAATACTTGTCTTAGGTGCCATAAATGTTCTTCCCTGGTCTTACTGAAAATCAGAATATCATCCAAATATACAATAAAAAACTTACCCAAGAATTTCTTCAAAACTTTATTCATCAATCTCATGAAAGTACTTGGTACATTTGTCAATCCAAAAGGCATCACTAACCACTCATACAATCCTTCATTTGCCTTAAAAGTAGTCTTCCATTCATCTCCTTCTCTAATTTTGATCTAATGGTATCCACTCTTTAATTCTATCTTTGTAAAATACTTTGCTCCACTCAAACAATCCATAATATCATCCATCCTAGGTAAAGGAAATATATACTTAACTATGATCTTGTTTATTGCTCTAGAGTCTATACACATTCTCCATTCTCCACCTTTCTTCAGTGCTAACACTATAGGTACTACACAAGGACTCAAACTTTCTCTGATCAAACCTTTCCTCGACAATTCTTGTATCTGTCTATTCAATTCTTCATTCTCTGCTAGTGTCATTTTGTGTGTTGCTTTGTTAGGCAAATTAGCTCAAGGTAAGAGATCCATGTGATGACTGATGCTCCTGATTGGTGGCAATCCTTCAGGTACATTATCTGATATGATGTCTTCATACTCTGTCAGCAACTCAGTTATCTCCTTCGGTTGTGTTTCTTTAATCTCTCTCTTCAGGTTTCCAGGCTTCTTAGGAATCAAAGAATAACACATGTTCTCATGTCTCAGACCATCTAGAAATTTTCTTCCATCTACAAAATAGATTCTTGCTTTCCCACATTCTTCACTCTTAGGATCATGTTCTAAAGGAATCAAAGTAATTCTCTTCTCATTTGATGTTATAGTATATGTATTCTTTCTCCCATCATGTATATCTTTTCTATCATACTACCATGGTCTACCCAACAAAATATGGCATACATCCATACGCATAATATCACACAATACTTCATCATGATAAGATCCAATATGAAATTTCACCAAGCATTGTTTACTCACAGTACCTTATGATCATCCTAAATCCATGCTATCTAATATAACTTAGGGTGTTTCAATCTTTCCAACTTCAACTTAGTCACAATCTCCTCTGAAACTAAGTTATGTGAACTACCACTATCAATTACAACTTTACAACATTTACCTCCTAATTTGTATCTAGTTTTGAACAAACTTTTCCTCTATGGTAGTTCTTATTTGACTCTACTTGAAATAGTTCTCTCCTCATGACAAGTGATTCTCTATTCTTGGGTTTACTAACTAAACTAGGTGATCCAACAGGTTCTTCTTCCACATAGGCTGCTCTTCCACTGTTCTCTATCTTCTTGCTGGTAATCCCTTGATTATATTCAAATGCTCTATGTTCTTCACCTCCACATTTAAAATAGGTTCCTCTAAATGTTCCCCTATCAGGTCCCCTTCCTTCTCTTCTGTATCCTTCACTCTGGTATGGACTAGGGTTTCATCTGCGGTAGAAAGTTTTGTCATCTCTCCAGTATGCATTGTTATCTTTGTCCTCCTTCTTGAATGTGTTCTCTTGTCTGTTCTAATTTGCATATGATCTCTTTTCTCTGGAAAATGTTCTACCTCTCTAAAATTTACCTCCTCTACCTCTCTGTCTCTACTCATGCTTCTTGTTCAACTTTTCTTCAACTTTTAGGGCAAACTGATATGCTTCTTCCAATGTTGTCATCCTCACCAAACTCAGCTCTTCTTGAATGTTCAATCTCAGTCCATTGATGTATCTAGCCACTTTGTCCTTGCTTGATTTACTTGCCCTATTCTTCTGATCATCTTACAAAATTCTTTAATGTACTCCTTCACAGATTTCTCCTTTAGTCTCAAGTTCTACAATCTCTTCAACAGTTCCAACTCATAGTTAGCAGGTATAAACTGATTCTTCAACTTTGTCACCCTTCTATCTCACTTTGTAATCTTTTCTTTTCCTCTTCTATTTCTATCCACTTGAACTTCTTTCCACCATATAGCAGAATGTCTTTTCAATTTTGTCTTTTCAATTTTGTCTTTTCAATTTTGTCTTTACAAATTTCACCTTCTCCGGATCATCAATTTCTTCATAATCAAAGTATTCTTCTAGGTCATTTATACAATCAATCAGGTCCTCATTGTTCAAATTGCCAGTATAGTTTGATACATCAACTCTAGGTCTTTTCCCAATCTTTGAAATAGCTCGCAACATCTTGACTTGATCTGATTCTTCTTCTTCATCTCCTAGGGTTACTTCATTTTGATCAATAGATTGAAATTCTTCATCATCATCACTTTAAACATTAGGTCGAGGTGTCAATCCTCTTCTCTGATCTTCTTCAATAGCATCCAAGTGAACTTGGATTATTTTCATCATCTCCATCATCTCATCCATTCTTCTAGTGATAGTACCAACAACAAGTGTTCTCCTCAGTGACATTCTTCCTTGGATCAAGTGTAACTTCCACAAGTTCGGTGATCAAGCTACAAGGGGACAACTACCTCATAATCAGTGATCATTTGACAACACAAGTAGTCTACCTTAGATTCGATGACCTATTCATAGCAAGATCTTATGGAATTTCTTCACCAATTTTGCTCAATTCGCTCCCAAAGATTCAAACTTCTTCTGATACCACTTGGTGCAGTCACAACTAGGAGTGTCCACAAAGTGAACATTCCAAACCGTGCAGCAAGAGTAAACACAATGGAAACAACTCAAAGATATAAAACAAATGTAGATTTAGTCATTCAATATATCATAGATTCAAAATATAAATTGGTCGGCATCATGCGGGCTTGCAATTAGGGCTCATAGGCCTGATTTCTCAATTACAGAATATGCACAAGATATAGCTTTGAAGCTCCTTCACAAAGAATTCAAATTTTCCAACTTAGAATTATCAATTACTACTCTCCTACGCATGTATTACATTAATATATCATCTCTAGAACATAAGATTCCTCCACATCAGCCAAGGAAGATCACAAACTCAAATAAAGAGTTGTAACGTGTGTACATGGATAGGTCAGACCTAATCATATAGAACTCCTCCACAAGTGAATGGAATAATGTGTGGATCTCAAGGATGGTCGTCTATGAACCAAACAACATTGAATGAAGTGTAATTTAGCTCTACTAGTCAAGAATTGCTCCGCGGGTCTTCTCCTTTAGTTGATTATCTGAGACTGTTAGGATGCTCTATTATGAGAAAACAATCGATCTTCTGATAGCGATATCTTTCTGGTACCTGATCCAAATGATCTAAATTTTGGATATTATGTGCATGAATGTGTCTATATACTAAGTCCATCTCCGTAAGGTCTGAAGTGAAATTGTGGTAGAATGCAGACCAAAATAATGAAACTGCTACTGACTAAACTGAACTGGAAAATGAAAAGAAAATAAACTGAAATGCAAATGTTTTTGGTTGATACAAGATTGCTCTTGAACCAGGGATACTCTTACATCAAGGCTCCATCTTCTTCTAAAGAAATGGCCTCTCTTTATGGTTAAGGATTTCAGATCCTTTATAAGAATTATGAATATGTAGGTAATCGTTGTGGTATTAATCAACAAGGAATTCGAGTACCTATATAATCTACTTCATGAAACCACTCAAGTGGCATTGGATACAATTCTTTCAAGGAAACCAAAGCCCATAGATGGCCTAATCTTAATGTAAACACAATATCAACACTCAATTTGATATATCCTGAGATGATAGACATGAATTGTCCTTCAGGAGATATTCCTTTAGATATGTTTTCAATAGATGAAGCAATAATGGAATTTTTAGAAGCTTATGACAATCTTCCTCATTATCATCATAAACATGGATTACCCTATCATTTAAATAAAGATGCATATTTTGGAAAATCCACCTATTTAGTAAACAGTACTCTAAAATCTAATGAAGAATCTGAAGAAGTACCACAATCACCCAACCTCCCAGACCATAGTACTTTGCTTAATGGAAAGATTGTTGATGTTTTCATGGAGAAAGATAACACTGAAAAGGTTATCCCTATAGGTGATTGTTTAAATACATAAGAAAAACAAGATATGACCAAGCTTTTACATGAATTTTCATATTTATTTACTTGGAATTATTCGGATATGCCTAGTATCGATCCTCAGAGTGTAATGCATAACATTGTATTACAACTAGATGCTAAACCGTTTAAAAAAATATATGTAAGATGAATCCTAAGGTTGCATTAGTAGTTAAGGCTGAGATAGAAAAGTTGTTACAAGCTAGTTTTATCTGCCCTATTGATTACTCACCTTGGATCTCAAATATTGTGGTCGTCGCTAAACCTGATGGCCATATTCGAATTGTACTAATTTTGGGGATTTAAATCTTTCTTCTTTGAAAAATGATTTCCCTTTGCCAAACATTAATATGATCATTGACTCAATAGCTAGCCATGAATTGCTTTCCTTCATGGATGGTTTTTTGAGATATAATCAAAATTTCATCAATCCTCTAGATCAATATAAAACAACCTTTATAACACCTTGGGGTACATTATGTTGGGTTGTCATGTCGTTTGGATTAAAGAATGCTGGAGCAACTTACCAACGGGCGATGACTCTTATTTTTCATGATTACATGCATAACATCCTAGAGGATTATGTCAATGATATCCTTGTGAAGTCTATACACCACCAGGATCATGTCACAATCCTCTGTCAAATCTTTGAGAAAATAAAGAAATACAACATGCACTTAAATCCCTTGAAATGCCTTTGGTGTCGACAGTGGAAAATTGTTGGGATTTATAGTCTTGCATCATGGCATTGAAGTAGACATGAAGAAAATTGATGCAATTGTTAATATGCCAGCACCTAAGAACATATCTCAACTTTGTAGTTTGCATGGGAAGATACAGGCCATCCACCAATTTGTCTCACAACTCATGGATAGGACATGTTGGTTTATAGATTTTGTCACTTAACTCTATCTTCTTTCGCCTAGGAAGTGACAAATGTAACCACAGTTGAATCAATTATAATAATATTTACAACCGATTCTTTGCTTATTTTACAAGGTGGTAGCTACCTTCTAATGATACACAATGAATTCTAAACTTGTGTTTCTTTTAACCAAAAAGCAAAAGAAAGGTGATGCTTTTAACCAGAAAGCTTAAAAGGTAATTCTACACTTCTAAAATGACTGAAAATTCAAAGAAGTTCAAAGACTTCAGCTCCGCTACAGTATTGAATAAGAATTATATAACAATCACCATGAACATTCATTCAAAGATAAATACTTCATAGCAATGAAAGATTATGTCATCCAATGCTCCAATACATATAAAGAAATAATCACCAGCAATATATCCAACATAAGAAGAATAACATTCAGACACCATAACACAAAGATTATATCTGCCTAAACTCCAGTATATATTTCTTCTTATATATTAAAGCAATTGAAAATCAAAGTATAACAGAGTCTTTTCTTAAATGAGGAAAATAAATTTTGCCCAAAAAAATCCCTACAACATTGCATATACATATATTTATATCACCCAAATGATAACTATTTTTGAAATAGAACGGTTTCTTGAAGACAATTGTTTTAAAATAATAAAGTTTTTAAAATAAGTCTTTGAGCCAAATTAAAAATAAATAGCATAAAATAGAAACAACTATGCAGTCACCCCTTCATCTTCCTTCGGGTCTTCGACACTTTCGCCATCCTGCTCCTCTGCCATGGTTTCTCGTATTTTCATCCTAATCTTGTATTCCATGTACTTGGTAACAATAGAAGCAATGCTTTTACTGCCTGGAGTGGTCATTATTTTTAGTCTGGTTCTTAATTTGCTCAACATTTTACTGGCTTTAGCTAAGGTCTCATGGTTGTTATCACCCTTGGTCTTGAAAGAATTAAGATATACCTGCATAAGGCCTAACTTCCCCAATGATTGTCCAATGATGGTCTCAGGATCTGCGATTTCCTTATTGAAAGTATCTTTAAACCTTTGAGTAATTTCTTTCATGTCCAATAGGTTTTCCCCAAATTCATCGGTGATGTCGACCTCTAACATATTGTAGTCATTTTTTATTTCAATCATTACATCAAGGTACCGATGCAACATCTTGTTAACCTCATCAATAAGATTGTCATACATGGATAAATTCCACTCTAGGGAATCGACCCAAGAAGGGTCTATATCCTGCGGGTCATTGATTATCTTCTTTTTGATGAGTGTGAAGGAATCCATGGCCACTAACTCAGAGACCTCTTTGGAAAGAACATAAGTGCTACATTGTTCTTTTCTTACTTGTTGAAGCTCACTAATCAATTCTTTTCTTGTTACATCCCCTTTTTGGATTCAATAGTACTATTTACTTTTTCTTAAATAGTACAGTTATGTGGATATATTTTTAACATCATAGGAACTGATGATATAAATAGAGAAGGTTAATTTTATGAAATTATGGAATCTATTTGATTATGATCAATATGATGCTATGAATTAGAATGTCTTTTCGATATGAAAATGAAATGATTTGATATAAATGTGTTTTGAGTAGAATATTGGTGCTTTGACCACAAAATTATATGTGAGATTGTCAATGACACGAATAGATGGAACATGTTCTCCAGGAAGAAAGAAGAAGAGAAAGTATCTTTGAGAAAGAGAGAATAGACTCTGGAATAACCATGGGTGTTTGCCACTGAAAATGCATATCAGGTAGACAAACCTAGATGCTTTGAGTTTAGGCTAGGTCAATTTTAGTCGAGATATCAACGTCCATTAGAATAGGTCTTTCTCCTTTCATAAGTCATCGTATTGAGTATGGGAAATCGACATCAATGTCGTAATACTCTGAATCATGTCGTCAAACATGAACGACTGATATATTGTTTATATGTTCATATATATATATATATACTTGTGGTCAAATAGTAAGTCTTATCTTGTTTTTGGTTCGGCACAAAAGTCAAAATTGTGTGTAAGTTGATCCCAAATCTTGTTTTGGCATTTGCACTCAATTCGTCGTTATCGTCGTAAAGCACTTTGAGCGTATGTCGTAAACGCCTCTTTGCAAAATTTGACGGATGTTGAATTATTCTTTATTGGACTATTGTCGAATACTAAAGGGTTTAAATAATGTTTTAAAATCTAGAGACCATGGTGTGTAGTACCCTTGGTCGTAAAGGTATTGGAATATGTAATATTTTGTTAGTTATAATTTAAGTGTCATTTTGAGATAATTCCTTTATTCTTGAGTGATGTCCGTAATCGGGCAAAAGCTCAAAGGGGGACACATTTAAGTTCTTTCTATGATGTCTTTTAATTCATATAGTCATTTTGCCTTCAAGATTTAGACCTCTCATTGATTGTTGGTATAGCTTTTAATTCTAAACCTTTGCATTGATTTATACTCATAACAGATATGAGTAGTAAGACAGTGGTTAAAACTGTCAACCACCACCTCACCTACATGGAGCTCCATCTTGGAGAATGATCGCGATTTGTGTGGAGTGGCCAAACCAATTTTTGGTTTAGTCGCTTAAGGTGGGAAAATGTTTTGCATGCCGGATAAGATACCCTTATCGATAGGCATGGTCAGGGAGTGGAGGAGACAGTTATTCCTTCACAGTAACAGGGGAGATATGGAGTAGTTAGAGTCATTTTTGTATATGGAGAACACGGAGGAGAAGTAAAAGAAGTCTGAGCAAGGAGATTCAAGGGGAATGACTGAGAGAATAGCAATTGCTGAGGACCAATTTGTAAGCGAACTCTAGAGACCATCTTCAGGTTCTCTTCCTCTATTCGCTACGCAGTCTTAGTTTTCTATTGTGTTGTTATAAGTAATGTCTTTCTTGCATTTCAAAAGAACTTAGTTTGCTTGAAGGCGCAAGGTGTTAATTGTTGTCAACCGTAGCTGTGAGTTTTGAACATCTTCAAACAGTGCAATGTTACGTCTTCTAAACTGCACTATGCCGCACCACATTAGTGAATCTCATAGCTTATTGCTTTGCCATGCGAAGGTCAAGATTCTTGTGAAGTCATTGATTCAACTTTAGGTGGTTTTTGTTTGGTGTAGAGTGCAATTTAGATTAAGTTTTTGGTTGAAAGAAGCTCACAGTTAAAATAGTTCACGGTGTCAAACCCTTGTCGACATAGAATGATTACTTTTGTGGACAGCTGAATACCATTGTTTGATTCTAACAAGCTTTAAAAGTCATCTAGTTTAGATTAAAAGATTTGTTAGTAACAACCAATGACAAAAAAATATCTTTAATGAGAAGTATAAGCTGAAACTTGCAAGACTTCATAGTCCTCTTTTTCTGAGTTTAAATGGTCGGTCGACCATAGAGGAATTACAAACCTTGTTGCAAAGAATATTAGTTTTAGACCTTTTTGTCTTTATAGGCAATTCTTTGCTATTAAAGTAATCAACTGTTGTGTTTTCGAGAGATGGGATAGACTCACCTTTTCGGTCATTGCAGACATACAAGTTTATGTAATGAAGTTTTAGAACAATGTAATGAGTCTTTTGTCAAGTATTTAACCTAGACTTGAAAACAATCTTCTTGCTAGTAGAAACAACAAGATAGGGTTTATAAATTGCTTAGGTAGACAAAGATGAAGCTATGTCAAAGAATTGACAGTCGAAGAAGATTCCTTAGAATGTTTAATTTTAAACTTAGGGACTTCGAATATTTATGTTCTATAAATTGATTTATAGTAATTTCCTTCCAAAAACAACAAAGTTGGGTTTAGTGTCCACTCATGAGTGGATAATTTAAACAATGGACTAACTTAGAGATCATTATAACAACGCGTAGCGTTATCCGAATAATCAATATACTAGGAAACCGTTCTTATATCATGAAGACGGAGAGGTTCCCATGAGCTTGTAGAGAGAGAGAGAGTAAACCTCAATGCCATGTATTAATGCATGATGAATTTCAAACACCTTGAGGTTATCGAGGTTGTTATATAGAACTTATAAATGGGTAACTGTAGGATTGCGATTAATTCGAGTCGAGTGGGGTGGGTGAACTTATTTCATGCATTGATAAAATGCAAATTGTATTCAAATCCTTTGGCCAAGGTAATGCATGATCCTCAAGTGCATTGAATGTTCACTATGACTGGATGGTGTAGCTTGTGGAGTGGTCATGCTTGACTAGAGGGTATCTAGGGGATTGCATGATAACAAGTCACGTAGGTCACAACACCAGAACTCAGATGGCAAACACCATTGGTTATCCTAAGCCTATCCTCTTGAGTAGGGTAGGGCCACTTCTGATTAGGAAGGAGTGTGGGAGACCGATGGTCTATGGATGGAGGTTAATTTCCTTGAAGATACTTTCTCTTCTTTAATCTTGAGGATTGCCGAGACTTGAATTTGGATGGTCGACAATCGAGATGCAGTGACATTGGTAAGTCCCTATTTTGGAATTGTTCTAAGTAACTTTTGACAACACATTGTTTAATGTTGTAGATGATTATATCCTTTTGTATGAGCTATAATTTCATGACTATTGTTAGTCAATGGATGAATTACTTATTTATAGTAATTAGAAAACAAATTACTTTTCTATTTTATTCTTTAAAAAAAAAATTATTATTACCTTTGGTTAAAACTTAGTTTTTAGGGAGAAATAAGAACTGGGTGTTACATTTCTCTTATTGTGCACTTGGGTATGGGATTGTACCAACTAGCTAAGGAAAAAGATGATTTCACAAGACAACTTCTCAATCCATTCAATCACAGCTTTAGCAAAGTTCAATTTTTCTTTATTTGCTACTTAGTGTTGGCGTCAATGCCTGCAATGTCAGAACTAGAGGTTTCATGCGTTGTAGGTGTCACGATGGACTAAATGAAGTTGCTCAAGGAGAGAACTTGGGATTGCAATTTTATGTTTTCCTTCCTCTCTTCCTTTGCCCTTTTGATCAAAGCATTTACAGAATAGCCAGCATGATAAGCATCTCCTTACAGAGTTGAAGGGACCAAGTCAATGTGACTAATTTTATAATCTCCTTTAGTAATTTCATTTTTATTTAAGTCCTTCACAAGGTTAGTAATTTCTATCATCTGATGCCCTGAAGTAGCACCTATCACCATCCTGGACATTCTTCTAGCCTTTTTAGGCTTCAAGGTACTTTGTAATAATTTGGCAATGGTGTCTACTTCAATTGCCACTGTGGGTACACTCTTCCTTTTCTTATCCACTACCTTTTTCAACCATCCTGGGGAGGATGATACCACACTATTATCAACATTACTTGGCATGGTTTTACTCTGATTGTCAACAGAAATAGAAATAGAAACATATTCATCAGCGGGAGGAGAAGGAACTTCAAAAATGGAGGAAAAGAACCATCATCAATAATTTGTTTGAAAATAGGATCATAATCCACAGGTATAGATTTTGCTTGAGCATTTGTCTTTTTCAAAGTAGGCAAGGGAACACCATCCAATTCACAAACTAATTTCAATTTCAAGACTTCTTCTGGATTTTCACCATCACCTCCCAATTGTGAATTAGTGTTAGATTGCAACACCCCATGTCTTCCCGAGGAGATATGTACACCAAAACTTTGCACAGATCTTTGCTCATTGGTTTTTGAATTTCTTTGCTCATGGGGAGAGCCAGCATGCCCACGCCATTTTCCAACCAACCAATCTTCAGTTCTCTTTAACACTATAGCAAAATGAAGCTTCAAGTCTACCACCTCATTTTCCAACTAATTAATATGGGGAAGAGGTTTTGAAATTAGGGTTTGATATTCAGTATCAATCACCTCATAACTTTCTACAATTCCATCTAGAATGTGTAAAGGGAGACCGAACACCTAAATTTGACTCAAAGTGAGCCTCATACAATTTCTCCTTTGGACTTCCTAGTAATCTACGCAATCCTCCTAGAAATCCTCTAGACTCGAATGATGCTCATAAGAACCAGAGCCATGAAAGTTCTGCTTCACATAGTTTTTGCTGTCAAAATTAGGCATCATTGATAAAGAGTGAAAATTAAACTCTCCCAAGACATACTCCACCCCTTTAGCAATATCATTTATTTTACAAGATTAGGAAGACAACGTCAGTGGAAAAGAGTACCCTCTTTTTCTCATTCTTTGGTATTTGACATTCACGGTAGACATCTGTCTACAAATTTCTAGAAAAATAATAGTCACTGGGATACTAAGGCAACTTGGTTGGGGCTTTTTCATAACCTCCTACTCTCAAGTAGGTGAATCTATCAAATTGAATATAGAAACTCCTGAACTCCATGATCAAGGAAGCAACTTCTGAGGAAATCCTCAACTCAGGGTTACCATCTAGCTTTCTCACAACAAACATCAAAAAGACATCATTTACACGAAGGTAATCTTTCATTCCAACCTCTTTAATTAGTGAGTTGGGGAAAATAGACGTACACAGGTGTGTCTATGGTCAAAGACCCATGTGGTCTCAACCCAGCCCAAACAACCTCTTGGCTAACCAAAATGTATATCAAATAAGAACACATACAAAAAGTGGCAGTCTCCTAAAACCTGACCAATTGTTCATTCAAATGATAACTAATAATTTCAACCCCATTTATGAATTGACCTTCACTGCATATTAACAGAATAAAACAACACATCCAATTCTCAAAAGAATATGTGTTTTCACTCCCAACTACATGATGCAGCAAAGTAATGATGTCTAAAATTTCATCCTTAAAATGGGTTCTTTTTAGCTTCGAGGGCAACTGAGACTTACCTCTTTTATCAGATTTCAACCAGTTTTGTGCGATGGAATTCTTACACCAGTCTTCATTTTCTCGAAAGAACTCCATTCCAATAGCAATAGACATATCTTCAAATTTCTCTCTCTTCAGAATTCTTAATGCACGAGAGATAGTTCTAGGATCAATTTTTTCTACCACCGACCCATCTTTCACTCTAATCTCCAAAGCCTCAGGGACGTATCTCTGTGCGTAGGCCATGACCAAATCCATGTTCTATACTGAGATGAGAAATCCTCTGGCATGCGCTAAACCATTCTGTAGGATTTTCTCTGCGAAAGGTGATTTGTCTTCTTGCTGCAAATGAGACCAAAATTCTCCCAAATCAATATGCCCAAGTTCAGTATCTTTCACCCCAGACCAGCTGCTTTCAATACCTGAGTGGTGAGGATTTCTTTGGTACTTGAATTTCATCACCGCTACCAAATGCACAGAGGAAAAATGGCTAAGTGTTGAAGGAGAAATGGATAGAATGGAAGTAATGAGAGCTACATAACTTAGAGAAAATTCTACCACCAAATACAAATATGCATGATGTTACTACGCCACTATGTATTTTGAATGTTGAGCTGATGTGGCATTAAATTCACACCATGAGAAAATAACTCTGAGATCCATTCGTCCTCCAAAGATCATGAAAAGACATACGTCAGACATCACATACACATCACTATATGATCATTACCTGCCTTGAAACCTAGCCCACAGCTTAGTTGTCGCAGAGTCACTAGAATACAGAACTTTAGAACCACAATTCGGAGGTTCCAAAGTTTTAAAAACCTTTGACTTACTGACTATAAAGACCAACAAATGGGAGTTGAAAGACCTAACAAAGTGGAGACATAGTCAGGAGATTGGTAAGTTTGGGAACTTCAGAACCATGTGACTTGGTTAAGAAACTTGAAGAACTAACGACTAGGTTAGGAAATTTTAGATATCTGCGACTTCAAAGGATTTTCAAAGGCAAAAAAAGGGGAAAATTTGATACTTTAGGACTTAGACAAATAATTAATAGACCACGAGAATGAATGACCACATCTACAAGACCCAGAATTAAATAAAGAGGTAATAGGACTTGTTAGGTCTCAAAAACATAGGTTGTTAACCCTAAGAGGTTTCCAGGCTCTCTTGACGTTTTTGGTTAACTGACACGGGGTAGATATGGCTAAACTCCCTTCACTTCAGGCTCTGCCAGACCTAGGCGGGTAAACCTCTAATTAATAAAGCAGATAAAGAGATGATCACTACTTTGATCAGAATTAATCTAACTATTGATAATGGCATAAATTATAAAACAGATGTAAAGACAGCAAGTTAATTCTAAATGATCTAAATTGTAATGCTAAAACAATAATGCAATCTAATTAAGTAAATATAAAGTGAATTTGTATAAGTGATAATGAAAACACTAGACCAGTGCCTTATTGAATATAGAGTCAATATGATCATGAAATAAATAAATGTTTGTTTGATAAAAACTCAAACTATCTGGCATGAAAGAATAGGTATGTAACTTGTACAACCCTGTAAGGAAATAGTTAATATTCCATACTTATATATATCCAATCGATAAAATCAAATTACCTGCATTTATCTAAAAGGATTTAATCCCTGCTTGAAGGAACCTATCAGAATAATATTGCAATTGTAACAGATTTATCAAAAACTGGAGACAGAATACAAACCCTAACTATATGACTCTTCTTACAGATCCATGACTATGTCTTCACAGTTACTGTGACAGATTTAAAGGATTTAATTCTGAAAGCAGAAACCAATTAATCTTATCACACTATAACAGCAAATGTGCATAGACAACTTGAAGATATACTTGATAACTCAAATTGAATAACAGAGAAAACTTTGAAAGGAGACAGTTATATAATTGAATAAATTTAACAGATAGTTGATACCAAAATTTGTAGTCACTGCTTCATGCTTACAGACTTGACTTCATCAAAGAATACTTGCACATGGTCTACCAAAAATAAAATATATTAAAAATGAACTAGCATTGATGTTCAAATCTAATCTATAGTATCCCCTGTTCTATTTTGTAATCTGCACCTATTCTATCTATCTATTTTTTTCTATCCTCTTTTTGTGGTCTTGGTCATCTCTTATAAAGAGCGGCATACAAGCTTCAGACCAGTTACAATAGTTGTGATGATTGATAACCGAACAACAATGTTTGTCTTAATAAAACAATTTCAGGAAAATTAATACTCGTCTTTAATCACCAAATGGATAACCATTTCAGGGTCAAACAAAGCTTCTTTAACTATAGTTCCGCTTAATCTCGTTCGAGGGTTTCTTTATTATCCTAAAAAGACCAGATAAAACACAAATTAATTTCTGATCAAATAATCAAAACAAATTTGTTTAAAGACATGTATTTACTTAAGTAATTACTTCCCTTATCGATGATTTATCAGCTGCTCAAGATCCTTTCATGGGTGTTTATATAACTTGATCCCCACTGTGTATATCCTACAAAAAACCAATATTTCAACTGTCAGAAAAATATCTTAACCATTCAGATTTTAATGTTGTTTTAGGGTTTCTATGTCGGCAGGACCTCCTACATCACTGTAAGAACATCATTCTCTCTTGTATATCGAATACATTTATTTCATATACAAGTGTGACCCCAAGCTAAAATTCACAATATTTAATATGTCATTCAAATCTGGGCTTATATAAACTTGTATATGCATTGGCAATATACATAAAGTCCCGGTGTGATACATTGTATATACTAGATTTAAATTTCTTTGAATTCTGGCTTGTATGTATCAAATGCAATGTATGTTCGAAACATGCATATAAAGCGTAGACTATACAAGCATTTAACTCTTTTAAATAACCTTTCGGTTCTACCACTTGTATATAATGCAATGTATATCGACATGTATCTAAGATACATACAAACATACAATGAATGTTTCAACTTTAAATAACCTTTTAGTTCTGCGGCTTGCATGTAATGCATTGTATATTGGCAATATATGTCAGATACATACAAAGCACAAACATACAACGAATTTTCCTTATTTCACAAATTTTTTGAGTCTGACTATGCATATCCCCTTGTATGTATCGCAATGTATGTTGTGTTCTACCAAACATACAAACATAACATACAAGCAATGGACCTGACAGAAAATACATTTCAACTTTTAACGTCGTCGGGTCCACCTTGTATGTAACAATAAAACATTAGCCAAATGCATACAAATAAATGATGCATCAACCCGATGACTCCTTTATGCGATCATACCATGACCTAATATACAAGGGACTTTGCATATGCATCATACAATGACACAACATACAAACCACTTTGTATATGAGAGACTTTGTATATACAAACGACTTTGTATATACAAACATACAAACCCATACCACAACGCATTTTACCAAAAACACACATAACTTGCAAAATATAAGGAATTTTAAGATGGTTCAAAAAGCAACCCCTATTCATTTTCGACAAGGAATTCACCCATATTCGGCTCTAGTACTTAATGCCATTTTTCCTTTATTTTCAACAAGGTTTGTAACTTTTCACTTCCTTGTTTACGGTTCATCTTTAATGAGCACTTCAACCATGTTATATTAAGTCTTTAGGAATCAAAATAGATCAAATCCAAATATTTCTATCAACTCAATTGTTAGTTTTTACTTGAAAACAACTGTGGATCTTTCCATATATGCTCACATATTGAAATCTTTGGATGATTGAAACTTAATATTTACCAAAAAGTGGCTTGGGAATTTCAATCCCAACAGGACTCGCCCTTTTACTTGACTACTGAAGAAGGTTTAGAAATTTCAATGAAATTATAAATTTTAGAAGGCCTTTGAAGACTTAAAGAGTTATCTAGCAAATCCTTCTTTTTAACATCCTGCTACCGCTGATAAACCTTTTATTCTTTATACCTCAGCATCTAGCAATACTCTCGCAGCCTTACTAGCACAGCATGATACTGAAGGCAAAGAATGCATTGTATATTACATCAGCCAAACTTTGCTCGATTATGAAGTGCAATATACTATTATCAAGAAGCACTTCTTATCTCTGGTCTTTGCAACACAAAAGCTTAGACATTATCTCTTAAATGCTGAAGTTCATGTCATGGTGAAATTTGACCAGTTGAAACATCTTTTCGCTAAACTAGATCTTTCATGTCATCTAGCTAAATGGGTTATGTTATGAACAAAATTTGATGTTAAATTTATTTCTCAAAAAGCGATTAAAGGGAAAGAATTAATTGATCATTTAGCTAATGCACCTTCACCTTTTTCTATACAAAGTCTGGAGACATTTCCTGATGATCAAATCCTAAGTGTAACTTCAGATGATAAATGGGAATTATATTTTGATGGTTCACAATGCCAAACTGGCTCTGGTGCTGGTGTCATAATAATACCACCTTCTGGTAAGCTAGTTCCTATGTCCCGTCGATTAAACTTCTCATGCATAAACAACATTGCCGAATACAAATCTCTCATTACGGGACTTCATGCCACTTTGGCTCTCAACATCAAAAACATCACCATATATGGTGATTGACAATTGATTGTGTGATAAATAATAGGATCATATCAAGCTAAACAAGATAAGTTATCTCAATATTGTGACTTATCTTTATCCTTATTAAAACAATTTACATCATTTTCAATCGATACTATTCCAAGGAAATACAATCGACATGTGGATGCTATGGAAAGCACAGCTTCTCTTATATCCCCTGTCAATTCGCCTGATGAATATACCTTCATCATCCATAATCTTAAAACATCAGCACTAGATGAGATCACACCCTAAAACTCTGACCTCTATTGTAATACAAATTCTGATGAATGGTTCTCCCATATATTTAATTATTTGCGTGATGGCACCATTCCTAACTCAAAATCTAAGAACACACGAGTTCACCTATGCAAACTCATGGCACATTATATAATTCTATCTAATGTTTTATATAGACGAAGCTATAATGGTGTTCTTCTCTGATGTCTTCGTAATTTAGAGATCTCGATAGCTTTAAAAGAAGCTCACTCTAGTGCTTATGGAGGGCACTTTGGAGGAAACTTTTTAGTACAAAATCTATTGCATATGGGATATTATTTGCAACACATGGAACAAGATTCCTTTGCATATGTCAAGAATTGTCTGCAATGTCAACAACACAAACATTTAATCCAAGCACCTACCTAGGAACTTAGAGTCCAAGTTTCACCTTGGCCATTTTCTATTTGTGGACTAGACCTAATCAGAAAAATCTCTCCACCCTCTTCTCAAGGGCATACTTTCATTATCACCACTACTAATTACTTTATGAAGTGGGTTGAAGCTATTCCACTGTGATCCATGATGACTAAAGTAATTTTTTATTTTATACAAGATAACAACATCTCTCGATTTGGTATACCTTCCTCAGTTTCTGATAATGGTACACTATTTAAGAATAAGGATGTGAATAAATTTCTATAAAAATATCACATTCAACATTGCTTCTCTACACCTTATTATCCTCAATCAAATGGCCAAGCAGAAGCTTCAAATGAGGTTATTAGACAAATTCTACGAAAAATTGTTAATAAACATCAAAAAGATTGGCAGACTCAACTCTCCTATGCATTATAGGCTTACAGAACAAGCATTCATATGGCTACTAGGAATACACCGTATAATCTTGTCTATGGCGCTGACGTGATAATGCCTCTAGAGTTAGAAAATCCTTCATTACGAGTTTCCCTAAAGGACATTATTGATGATGACACTGAATGAGAAAAAAGATTTCAAGAACATGAGATGCTTGACAAACAGCGTATCAACACTCTTGAGTACCTTAAAGCCCATCAAAAGAGCATTTGGTGATTGTACCATACATCATTCATTCAACATTGGAGATTTGGTACTATATGAGAATTAGCATAATGTGAATGCACCTCTTGGAGAAAAAGGAAAGTTCAGCCCTAATTGGCTTGGAACGTATGTCGTTACTGAAGCCTTGGATTAGGCTATAAACTAGCTGATGAACAAGGTACGCCGCTTAAAGAACCTATTAATGTTGTACATCTCAAGAAATTATATGCTTAATATCATATGTTAGATGTTATTTTATAAATCAAATTTATTAGTTTAGCTTCAATTTTGACAAGATAGATTATTTTGTCTTAATTCATTTAACATAACATCTTGTTTGGTTAATCATTGGCATATCTTGTTTAAACATGCTTTATTAAGATCACCTTTGTATTAACTGAATATAGCATAGTATTTTAATAGTATTTTAGTTGTGTGAAAAAATCATTAATCATTGTGGATTTTTACTATATGTTCTACAAAGAATTGTTTAGTATGTATCACATTAGCATTAATTACATTTCCACATAAGCATTGACATTTATCACTAGTTTTATTTTTTATAAATCACATATGATAAATCAACAACATTACAAACATCAATAGAAAACATCATGTATATAAACATTAGTTTGAATACACATCTGAGTCGACTATCCCGTACATCAAAATGGGATGGCATAGTATACAAGATACATCACATAGTGGAACCTCGATCACTTGTTCCCTCAAGACCTAGTGGTGTGCGTGTGATGGAGGGTTGCCCATGTGTGGCCATGGATCGTGAGTGACTCCTAGAGGCACTTCGTAGCCATAGACCCTTGAGCTCCCCTCTCAGACCCATCACCTCACCCTGCAAATCGACACATGTCTGACAGTACTGATCTCTCTCTACCTGAGCCCTATCTCTCTTAGCTCTCACCTGACGTAACTCAAGAAGTAATACCTCAGCCACAATAGGGTCTCTCTCAAATGAAGGTACTACTGCAACCTAATCTCATAGAGCCTAGAGCTCTGCCTCTGCGTGCTCAACTCTCTAGATAGCCTGATCTAAAGTGGACTCCATAGCTACTCTATATCTCATAAATGGCATAAATATCTCTGCATGCTGCCCTGTGGAATGTTGTGGTGAATATCCCATCTGCTATGATGCAAACTATCTCTGCTATGATGCGACTCACAAAATCATGCCATGCGTCTATACCAACTACAAAAAGAAAGATAAAATCAATATCAATATCTCATATATACATCATAAGTAATCATCAAAGCACTACATCAACATAATAATATCTCACCTGGATCTCCATCTCGCCAAGATGGATCTTGAATTGCTACTAGTGTAATGAGCTCTACAGCTGGCTCTATAACTGGGGGCATACGACTACTCATCTCCCCCTACTCGTGATAGCTTGATCCCCTAACACCAATAGGAGCTAGACCGTGAGCTCTCAACTGTGGCCTCAAATCGATCTCCTCATCATTGTCTACCTCTTGTTGATCCTGCCATGGTCTCACTCTGAAGAGGTACTATGCAAGGATCTCCTCCTCCTCCTCCTCATCATCATCATCATCCTCATCCTCATCAAGATCATAGTAGCCAGCAAAATCACTAATGTCATCATCTACTCCTGTGTCACTCATGTGACTGGCCCATGGTTGAGGATCACCTATGGGATGATTAGGAGGGAAGACAGGAGTGGGTCGTGCTATATACCACCAGGTCCGAAATGCTCATGTGACACCAATGTTGTCTACATCAAATATCAGTTATGCATCCTCTGTACCATCATCATCAATCACTACTATATCATCTATTGTTGACCGTGGGGGGGAATCCACTGTGACTATGCTGCATGATGAGGGGGCGTAGCTCAAACTCATCCTAGGAACATCCTGTCTGCATCCGAACTATCATGCTACTCTATCAAATTAAAACCACACAACTATGTGATCTAGGTGACCGGCCATCAATTGATCCCTCTATATTCTCACTAGCTTCTATGCTGACTTGTCCATGGTCTGTGGCTGTGATATGGTCTCCAAACAATATCACTGTGCTGCAAGCTATCAAATATTACTCTCCAATATAACAGATCATAATGTTTCCAACATCTAATAAGTGGATAAGCATGTACACGTGGATATGTCCTTGTTGGCTCTATGGGGAACCTGTAGGCCATGTGCATCTGATATGATCGAATGCCCAGACCTATAGTAGGGTGCACACCATCAAGCTCTATGACTCATAATAGACATACCATCCCAAACAATGGTAGAGGTGCACAAGAATACTGCACCCCCATGCATACACTGTCCTATACTGCTCCATCGATCTGATAGTATGAACTTGGTCCCCATTAAGGTGAGTGCCTCATCCATCCTGTGTGACTACTAAGGCGATAGTAGTGATCATGATCCTCCATACCAAGGGAATGTCAACGCATCCCTACTCTAACAGCTAGAGTTGGATGTGTCCTCACTCTGCCTGAGTGACAATATGACCTAAGCAATACAACTTGCTCTCTTGAGTGTACTCTACTGAGCGATGCTCTAGGATCCTCATTGTCTCTCCTTGGACAGGAAATTACAAGATGTGGTAGACATCCTCTAGAGTAACAATCATCTCACCTATGGGTAGATAGAATGTAGATGTGTCCACATTCCACCTCTCCATACGTGCCATCAGCATGCTAAAGTGGAATCTCATCATGGGCATCATGAATACCCACCAAAGACCCACTCCCAATAAGAATCCCCTCTCCTCATCTAACATAGTGCTGACGTGGTCTCGAAGTAGCATCATCAGGTGACCATCTATGTGCTCTTATTTCTTGGGAACATCTTATAGGTCAAAAATTCAAAATTGAATTAGTTCACATCATTAAAACATCAAGAAGCATCTACAATATCATTCTGTGACATGTCCCTGAGGCCCTTGTCCTTCTTGGACTTGGGTGTGTTAGTAAGAGACAATGTGTGGCTTCACGAATGTTGTCATTGATGGCAACAAAGTCCATCCCACACATCTGCAGGCCATGGTATGTCTATACCGGAAGTTAGATTGAAGAATGTCTTGGTCTGGTAAACAAGAACAGAGCATGCAGCAAGGTCCGACAATCAGGTCCGGATCTCTTAGAGGAAGTATCTCAGTAAAGTATGGACTTGAGAAAGTCAAGAGGAGTACCATGACTAATACATTCCAGAGATTGAACCTCTGGTGATGAAAGAGTGAAAAGATATGAACACCTAAGTATTGGATTCCTGATTGGCAGAGAAGACTGAGGAAGAACTGACCGGCAGAGCATCAGACCTTAATCCAGATGAGATATTGATGGTGATAAAGTTTCTTGAGGAATCATTCATGATTGACTGACATGATTGATGACTTCTATGAGTATCTCTTTGATACGCATCACTTAGTAAGCAAGGATTTAGTCGACAAACCAGAGTTTGGGAAAATATTGAGTATTACAGATGCTGACTAGAAAGATGTTGAAATCCTTGGTGCAGATATATATACCAGATTGATTTTGATGTGAAGAATTGTGTGGAGTGTTGTAAAGTGTGAAGAAAAGTAGAGAGCAGTGTGGAAGCAGTAATACAGGTCCGGTACGTAACAGAACAACAGCACTAAAACAGAGGAAGAATGAAGTGCAGTAGATCAGTATATTAAGCCTAACCGGAACTAAACCTTAGCATATGTGGATGCTTCTCATCAGTTCAAATACTTGGTTTCTTTCTATAAACTATTGTAGGCAGTGAGCCTCTTGTGAGTAGTGTGCTCGGGCAGTGAGCCCTAATTGGCAAGTGCCATTTTGTACTACCTTATTCTTTTAACAGAGAATACAATCTTGGGTTAGTCACCCCATGGTTTTTCCCTTAATAGGATTTTCCATGTCAAAATCATTGTGTTATGTGTATGGATTTATTTCTACTTTCATGGTTATGCATACTTATATGATTTCATGTTGCACTAGTTGTTAAAGAAGAACAGAAAGTTAAAATTATTAAGAAAATTGATTCACCCCCCCTCTTAGTTATCAACAATTGGTATCAGAGCCAAGTTCCTCCAAACATAGCCTAACAGCTTGAGGAAGATCTGGGAATTCCAATGGATATGTATGGTATGAGGGATCAACTTCAGTCTGCCCTAGATGATCTTGAGCAATCTCACTCTGAAGTCAATAACTTGAGGGAAAGACTCAAACAAGTTGATGATTTCATAAATGAACTAAAAGAGAAACTGAGTATCTCTATGAAAAAGAGAAAGGAGCTACTTCAACAATTAGCAAGTCAAAATGAAGCCAATGATACTAATGAAGATCTGAATGAGAAGAACAAGTTATGTGAGAAGCTATCAAAAGAGGTCATTATGGTAAGACATGAAATGGAATTAGGGGTTATGAAATTCACCCAAGAAATTGAAGAAAAGAGAAAAATTGAAGATAATCTAAAACAATTCCTCAATGAAAAGTCAGAAGACTGCCACAAAATGGATAGAATAATCAGGCATCTGGAATCTGATCTTGAAGAAGCTAGAGATAATGAAGAACAACTTGAGAATCAGATTGACACACTTAAAAGGGATCTTCAAACAGCAAATGAATATAGAGAGAAATTCAAGATAAGCTCTGCTCAACTAGAAGTTCTTCTTGAAAGCCAAAAGAGGGTAGATGACAAGCAAGGCTTGGGGTATGAGAAAGGTGAAAGCTTTGGATCTGGTCAGAAGAACTCTGGATCAGTAAATCCAAGGAACATGCCTAGAAGACTTCTGGTAAGACAACCAAATGCCCAAAGATATCCATCCTTTAATGGATACTGCCACAATTGCAGTAACTTTGGTCATAAAGCAAATCAGTGTAGAAGAAGAATGAATCAGACAAATTCATCCTTCCCCGGACATTGTTTTAACTGCAAAAGGTATGTAGAAATATACAAATAAACAATTCATTCAATGGTAGATGCTTTGCATGAAATAGAATGGGACATATGGCTAATCAATACAGACCTAGAGGTTATCAGTCAAATATGTAAATAAATATTGTTCGCAACAATTGCAATAGATCCGGTCATATTGCCAAATTCTGCAGAAGTAAAAATTAGGATAAAAAGGGTCCGGTGCATCTTAATCAAAATCAAGACAAAGGAAAAAGGAAAATGAATGCGGATGAAATTAAAAGGGGGATGAACAAGATTTGGGTGAAGAGAAGTACAGAAAATGTTAGGGATGGATCTACACCAGAATCTGGTGCTGATATTCCTTCTAGAAACTAAATAGATGAGCTCTGGCTCAGGGGGAGTCACAAAAGAAAAACATTTTCCCACAGCCAGTCAATAGGTGCCTAAAATTGGCACATAGAAGGTTGTGGATTAAAAGAGCCCTCAGAGAAACATCTAAATAACCCTTGGTAAAAATTTGAAAGATCCGCAAGGAGTTTGAAAAGGTTAATCATTCAAGATTAATCCGTTTTGACAGTCATCTAGCAAAAGCAGGACTTTCACAGTTAGATCTGGTATAACTCAAAATTAAAATATTTGAATTTGAAGTTAGATGGAATGATTGGAGAAAGGGAGATACATTGTAAGTTATCATTGTAGGTGCATTTCATTGATTCGGAAAGATCTCTCTCAGAACAAGGAAAATAAGGCAACCGGAATAACTTAGGTTGTGCATTTATTGCAAAATGGAATAAGGGTTTACACAAAAATAAAAGGGTTCTTTGGTTCATCATTTGCACATTTGCATTTGATGAGAAGAGAGAAGGAGCTCTACAACAAAATTGTCTCAAACCTCTCAAAGATCAACCACAGAAATTGATTCATCCAGCAATCCGGTCTGGCTCATATCGTGAACCCTAGAAGTGTAAAAGGTATTTTTTGCTCTTGAATATCTCTCTCTGAATCTTTGAAAGATGGCTACTCTGAATGTTGTGAAGATCACTGATAGGCCACCCTAAATTCAAAAAACATCCCTATAAATCCCTAGAAGTTGATCCCCTAGGCATATTTTCTAGCATTCTGAATGGAGTTCTGCATGTAGAAGATGTTAGGGTTTACATACATGCAAACATTGAAGAATTTGGGGAATCCAAGCTGATGGATATCTACCACAAGGAACTAATAGATAAATCATTTGAACTCAAACCTCAGTACAAGGACATCCGGGATAAGCATTTTGGATATTGCATTCATTTCCCCTGTTTTACTGAAGATGATTGGGTTCGGTATGTTTATAGCAGAATGCATGACAAATTTATGTGGTTGATGAGGCCATTTAAGATAACCAAGGATGCAATTAGGGTGGTAACCGGATTGTACTCATCTAGTGGGTTGCCTGCTCTCAAATCACTCAAAAATCAAACTATAAGTTAGGCTACCAGATCAAAATTTGACAAAAGAGCAATGACTATAGAAGATATCACTGATCCAGATATCAAGTTTGCATCCATGATAATTGGCTATAAGATATATCACTCTAGTAGGGAGAATTCTGTATCTGAAACTACAATCTATGCTTCTTATCAGATGTTAAGGGAGAATGTAGATTATGATCTTTGTGAGCTTCTTCTGAGCCAACTGTTGGAAAACCTACAAAAGATCAAGAAGGACAAGAACTCATTCAAGTATGGTGGGCTAATACTGTGTTTGTTCTTTTACTTTATGAATGAGCTACCTGGATCCAATGGTTGGGTATGGCAAAATGACAGACCAGTAGCCATACAAATCAGAGATTATATGCATGGGATTGGTGATGCCAAGGCACAAAGCACAGCACTCTGGGGTTACTTCAAACACTTCCAAAGTATGATGCAGGCTAGAGAAAGAATCCCCCAATCATTGGTTGAAAAATACAAGGATATAATGTACTTCATGGTAGACACTGATCAATGCTTAATGGAGGTAGTGGAACCAAGAATAGTGTGGATTATGCCAATGGGGTATGAAGTAGATGAGAAAATCCTAGAGCTACATATGCAACACTTGCTGAGTCAGCCTAAGGACCCTAAGGCAGAAAGGTTTGGAACCTTCCAAGAGTTAAGTGTAAAAGTTCATGTTGAACTGAGACAGCTGGAGATCAAGAGAAAAGTGAGAAGGGAAGTGGAAGAAGTTGCCAAAAGATATGGGATATCAAAGGAGGCAGTTGATGCCAACAAAGAGAAGATGGAAAGGGCAGAGAAAGAAAGGCAAGAAGCAGAAAAAGAAAGTGCACCGGTGCAAGCCCCCTCTCGGACTAGATCCTCAAAGAGCTCTACACCTGCCACTACTAAGACCCCAAAAGCCTCAAAAATGGAAGCAAAGACATCTGGTAAAGGAGAGAAGAGAACTAAGACAAAGGCCACAAGGTCATATATAAGTCAAAAAGATGATGAAGAGACAGAATCAGATGAGGAGATCAAGAAAATGAGGAAGAAGAAGAAAGCATTCAGTGAACCCTCTATAGGTCATAACAAGGAAGAAGAGGCAGAAGAATTCGTTGAAAAGCCTAGTCTCTGCATTGATGATATCATCAAATCAGTCACTGTGGATGGGAACCTAAAACCAATGACTGAATTTTATGATGAATATAATGAAGCTGACCAGAAGATCTTGCAAGATGCTACACTCAGGTATCTGAACATCTATAATAAAGCATTTATTGAAATCATATCTCTGATTCCCAAAAGCCTAGAGAAGGAACTTAAAATAAGAAAGAACAATGCTAAGGCAAAGGATCTAGAGATCTGGGAATAGATAGCTATTCAACTCTATCCTTCCATCACTTCTAAACAAATGAACATGATCTTCAAGGATTGCAAGGATGAGTTCCAGAGAAAAGCCAGAATGAACAAGATTATGCTCGAAGAAATTGATCAAGTGGCAAAAGAAACAGAAGACATCCTCTGAAATGCATACAAAAGATTCAATATTCCTATCATAGAGGATATAAGTGATGAACTTGCAGCCATGGATGTCGAAGATCTTACTGAGAAAAGTGCAAAAGAATCAAAGGACATAGGTGAGGAGAGGACTCAAGACTTGGATTCCTCTGCTTTGGAAGAGGAAGTCCCTGAAGAAGTCAAAATCTCTCTTCTAGATCCCCCTACTATTTCCAGAACTAAAGGAGAAGTAAGAAAAGATGAGAAAATTAGTGAAGAAGAGGTCAAGAGAAGACAAAAAGATCAAACAAAGAAAACCCCAGAAGATAGTTCTAAGGCCATAGAAGAAAAGAAATCTCTATCTCCGGAAAGAGACTCTACAGAAGCTATTAAAGACTTCATGACAAAAGAAATGATGGAGATTGATGAACCAGAGCTATTTCAAGGACCATTCAATTTTGATTCCCTCTCCCCAATTCAGACAATGAAGATAGCTTCCTTTGCCCAAGCAAAGGCAAAAGAAAAGCTTCTGAAGTCTCACATGGAAGACTGTGAGCTAATAGAGATTGCATTCGGTGCATTGGAAAAGATCATGCCATCCTTCTAGAAGGATCTTTCAGCCTCTTCATCCGGTAACCTAAAATCTCTTGTTAATTCTATTAGCACACATTTTGATTCTTTGGAGAAGTCAGCAGAAGATAAAGTCTAGAAAGAGTTTTTGGGTAAGAGATTCTCCGAAGTACAAGGGCTAATAACAAATGATAGGAGAAATATGGATATTGGGATAAAGACCTTAGAAAATGCTCTTAAAGATGGCAGAGAAATATATAAATTTTGTTTATCCTAGTCTAAAGTGACAAAGGATATTGAGAAGAAAGTGAAAGAACAAGAGGATGAACTGTTAAGTTTATCTCAGAATTTTGATCCTCTCACCACATTCCTAATAAACCAGGAATGTCAGACTATTGCCATTCTAAATGAACTAAAGAAACTTGAAAAGGAAAGGAAGAATATAATAAGTAGGATGGGTGAACTTAGAGGGATAATTATCCCTAAATTAGAGGCCATGCATGAGGCCCTAACTGATGCTCAGACCATAGCCCGGACCAGTGATCCAATAGATCTAAAGAGGGCAAAAGCTTTTGCATTCCTGTTGAGTGGTCACATCTCAATTTTGGACAGGATGAAGCAGAGTTAGGTAACAGAATTTGTCCAGTTGAAGACAACTTTTGCAGATATACTTCAGTATATGTAAGTATAACATGTATATATATTTATGCGGCCGAGTATAGATTGTTTTTAGAAATTTTGGTGTATGGATCCTACCCTTTGCCATTGATTTCAAAGGGGGAGTAAGGAGCAGTGAAAAATGTGGAATCTAGCTAAGGGGGAGCTCCGGAAAAGTGTACATAAGAACAGAGCATCAGTCAAGGGGGAGTATGGTCTAACATTTAGTCATTTTTCACTAAGTGTTGCCATCAATGCCAAAGGGGGAGATTGTTGGCAAGAGACATTGTGTGGCTTCATGAGTGTTGTCATTGATGGCAACAAAGTCCATCCCACACATCCGCAGGACATGGTATGTCTATACCGGAAGTCATATTGAAGAATGTCTTGGTCCAGTAAACAAGAACAAAGCATGCAACAAGGTTTGACAATCAGGTCCGGATCTCTCAAAGGAAGTATCTCAGTAAAGTACGGACTTGGGGAAGTCAAGAGGAGTACCATGACTAATACATTCCAAAGATTGAGCCTCCAGTGATGAAAGAGTGAAAAGATATGAACACCTAAGTATTGGATTCCTAATTGGAAAAGAAGACTGAGGAAGAACTGACCGGTAGAGCATCAAACCTTAATCCTGATGAGATATTGATGGTGATCAAGTTTCTTGAGGGATCATTCATGATTGGCTGACATGATTGATGACTTCTATGAGTATCTCTTTGATACGCATCACTCAGTAAGCAAGGATTCAACCGACAGACCAGAGTTTGGAAAAATATTGAGTATTCCAGATGCCGACTAGAAAGATGTTGAAATCCTTGGTGCGAATATATATACCAGATTGATTTCGATGTGAAGAAGTGTGTGGAGTGTTGTAAAGTGTGAAGAAAAGTAGAGAGTAGTGTGGAAGCAATAATACAGGTCCAGTATGTGACAGAACAGCAGCACTAAAACAGAGGAAGAATGAAGTGCAGTAGATCAGTATATTGAGCCTAACCGGAACTAAACCTCAGCATATGTGGATGCTTCTCATCAGTTCAAATACTTGGTTTCTTTCTATAAACTATTGTAGGCAGTGAACCTCTTGTGAGCAGTGTGCTCAGGTAGTGAGCCCTAATTGGCAAGTGCCATTTTGTACTACCTTATTCTTTTAACAAAGAATATAATCTTGGGTTAGTCACCCCGTGGTTTTTCCCTTAACAGGGTTTTCCATGTCAAAATAATTGTGTTATGTGTATGGATTTATTTCTGCTTTCATGGTTATGCATGCTTATATGATTTGATGTTGCACTATTTGTTAAAGAAGAACAGAAAGTTAAAATTATTAAGAAAACGGATTCACCCCCCCTCTTAGTTATCAACAGGGCACCCCAGGAGGACCTAGATGCCTAGAGAGGACACAGGCACCCTAAATGGACTTGGGCACCCTGGTTTGGAACCCGTATCCAAAAAGGGCTATGTGGCATGCAAAATGAGGAATATAAAAGCAAAAGAAAAGAAAAGTTGATAGAAGTGAAGTTTAAGACCCTACCTCTACCTCAATCCTCCTCTCTACGACTCAGGATCTGAGCATCTCTAGTTGTGGAAGCTGATATGGATGTCAAGTTGGCATGGCTAGTCTCCTTCTTCTTCTCCTTCTCTCCTCTACAGAATGAAAATAAGAATGAATGGTGAAAAGTGAAAACTCCCTTTACATATAGTAATGGATGAGAATTCATATCACTATCTTGGGCTGTCGAACTCAAATTCATGTGTCATTTGTTGCATTGGAATATTGGTTCCAGCCTCCATCTAACCTGATCCTTTGTGCTTTGGTGTTGTTTACAAAAATGACCCTCACAATTCATTTCTCATCAACTTCCCCTAAAATTTGTGAATGTAGATAACCACCTTGTTTCTCTTTTTTCAAACTAAGAAAGAAAAAACAAGGGGGGCATATATCTCCCTCAATTTCCTCCCTTGTCATGTCTCATCACTCAACCCCTTAGTGTTTATGACTGACCTATTTATATGTTGGTTGTAGGTTGATTTGATTTTGATTATCTGATAAAGTGTTCCTTTGTAGGATGCGGTTCCTAACTTTGTGGTCTTGCAGGATTACAGACTGGGGGTTTCTTCCTCTTGTGTGACAACACTTAGGCTTCCTCTACAGTATCCTTTTGGGTATCATTTTCATGATTGATATATTTACTTTCCTTTAGTTGCATATGCACATAGTGTCATATGGCAACTAAAGTGGGGGCTAAATGTTATGTTGGAAATTGTCCTCTTTCATGGAATGGCACAATTTCACATATGTTAGCTCCTCTCATTTTGTGTCCTTTTTCCCTTTCTATTTCTAAGGTTAGATATTTAAAGAGAATTGAAAATCATTTCATCACACACGATCTATATGTAAGCTTACTATGCCAAAACTCTACCATTTTTGTTATTGAAGATCAACAACTTGTTGAAGCTCTTTGAAGATATTGATATTTTCTATCATGGAGATATTCAATGGAGATTAGAAATCAAGATCTTGAGACTATCTTTCTCTTCCTAGGGTTTTGTCAAATCCTTTGTATGATCAGGAGAAGGGTTGAAGCCTCCAAATTAAGCTTGGGAATCCTCTGCGGATACAATTGCCTTACCTTCTTGTTCTACAAGTCTTCATTGTAATCATCTCCTTGAGGTGATGTTTCCTTGAGTGAAAAAATGTGTTGATCTTTCCTTGATGCTTGAGTCATCTAGGATTTTGCATTTTCTGCATACACACATGATATATGAGCACACACATCTACAAATCCTTATCATTGGTTATTTGTTAGGCAGAAATACAAAAGATAGGGCTTGACTAAGGCAAGCACCTATATAGCCACAACCATCTTTCTCCTCTTTTTGTATGTGTAGATCATATTTTAAAAGATCCTATAGAAAGGAGCAGAAGAAAGATAGGTATTACAGATACAGTTGTCGCAAAACTTTGAATTTCGGCATTACAAAATATTTGAGACAAAAGAGTGGGTGCCCTAGTCTAACTGAGCATTTACTTCCTAATAGTATAGATTTTACTCATCAGAAACTTGTGGGACAAAAGAGCGGGCACCCTTATCTGACAGGCCCTCATTTTCTGGGTACAAACTCTCTATGATATCTTCTCTATGTTCTATAATTTATTTACCAGTACCTATGCCATAAATTAGTCTATTATAGTATAATTGATAATTAGCGTTTCATGCTTTGTAAATGATTACAATCTTATAAAAACCTAATCCAAGAATCCACGCAGTCATAGTGAGCATAAAGGAAGCCTAGGAATCTATAGCTTGATCCTTCATAGAGACAATGCTCAGTTCCTACTTCCCTAATGTTTAGTGAGTAAAAGAGGGACATGATTTGGTCTAGACAAACTATCATTATCCCACTTTTTCCATAAAACAAATGTTTTGTGTGTCATCGTCATGTTTCCCATGTATACTTTATGCCTTATGTGTATGCTTCATGTCAAGTGTGTATGCATTGTGTATGGCATGTATTACCTTTTTGTATTGTATGTCTTTCACATGTATTCCTATATATGCTTGTAGTACTCCACGGATGTGTTAATTATCTCACAATGTCTTATGTGTTTGCAACCTTAGAATCCTTAGCTTGGGGGCTACTATAGTCCACAACTTGGAAAAATTCTTTGGGCTTCTATGTTTTGTATTTGAAAAAAGTCTTCACCTTACTTTAGTGTGAGTTCAAACATAATTTTGTACCCACACTAAAGTGGCATCTAAATGTTATGTCGTAAAATGAGTACCCTTGTTAATCAGGACCTATTTTACACCCTTTTGAGCATTAAAATGATTAAATCTCCACATTGATAAATAAACTTGGAAAAGTAAACTTAGGACTGGCCTAAGCCCACCTTAAAAAACACTCCCTAGAGTTTGTGGGGCTAAAGGACTAGGGTACCTAGCACCCTAGGCTGAGATGAGTCCTTTAGCCCTATTTTTGTGGTGTCAGCTTAGGACACCTCCTTGGCTTATATGTGTTAGCCTCATTTGGTTGTATTTATTGTTGGTGAGTGGGAATGCATATAAGGAGTTTTTTACTTCATTTTACACCTAGATGAATGTTAGATGGAAAAGAGAACAATTGGAATTACTTACAAGTTTAATCTTCTATGCTTTAGTGCTCTTCATGCTTGGAATTGTTATTTTCTTGTGGATGTTATGAAGCTCTTTTGCATGTCTCGAACAAATTTCAAGCCCTTTCAATCCATCTCCTTGTTGGTGCATAATCTTGAGTTATCTACTCTAACTAGGGTTTCACATCTTGTGGTAATCTATATCATTCTCATTCATACTTTCATGACATGTTGTTGATCTTGCCACTGCCCTCCTAGGGCACACACTCTTAGATCACTAATCATCAGTAGTAGAGGTGGAAACACCTAAATGGGATTTGACTAAGGCAAACCCCTATACACATCACAACCTTTCCCTCTTTTCTTGTGTGCAAGTCACATTTGGAGGATTCAAGTTACAAGAAGTTGTAGGACTATAGAAGACTAACAGGCAAAGGCATTCAGACATAGACTTTCTGTAGAACTCTGATTTGGGTCTAGGGCACTTAGCACCCCAGGTCTTCTATCCTCCTAAACTCTGATCCAGGTTCCTCTCTGCTCACTAATCTTTGCTATCTATTTAGATTTCATGTGCCTATTTACAACAGTCTATTATAAGTCAATCTTTGTCAACTAGGTGTTGATGATGATTGTCAGTCACATTAACACAAATAAAAATTTACACAACAAACCTCTATCATCTTGAAAGATACGATAAATTTGGGATGAATTTATGATCCCAAGTCTCCGTGGACTAGGTCTTCATCATCTGACATTACTCAGAGGTTGATGTGTGTTGTTGTTAATCAGTTTGGGGCCTTACATACTTTAGTAATTCTTGCAAAGTTCTTCAATATTCCTTCAAATATCTTATCATTTATGCTTGCTCTACACAAATCTGCAATAATTCTGTCAAATATTACTCTATTAAGTTAGGATTTAAACAAATAGTCATCAATTTGGCCCTAACTTAGAGTAATTCACTAGAATCTGTCTATGATTAGACTAATCTTGAATGTATTCCTAGATTCAATTAGTTCTTTTGATATTATCCTTATCTGAATAGAAAATTTGCTTCTTCATTTTAAATGTGCTCAAATATTGTGCCTATACGAATGTATCTCCCTATCATTTGCCATTATTTGCATGATATTCATTATGATGTGCATTTCTTACTACAATATGCTCTGGATATATGATTATTTACACTAATTCAGCATATTTTCACTGTATCTACTTATGATTCATCATTCTTTGTAGTTATCTTATGACTATTTATGAAATTGAAATGAGGAAAAAAAAGGTTTAGAGAATGAGATTCCCAAAATTACTTAACTTAGACCACTGATCCACATACATGCTCTGATACTGTAATAGAGAGAAGTAAAACTAAATCATACTTCACTAGGATAGTCCAAAAATCTGCATGATCCAGTACAAATCTTCAAATGGAAGTTGAAAACAATATGCAATAAAATGAAAGCACTTCTATTGAGTGTAGCATTTCACCATTACATATCCAGAAATCAACTTGAAGTTTACATAATGTTTACAATTAGGATGTAATCTATAGCTTCATCTCCATCAGGTATGCAAAGAATACGTACATTTATAGTGATCTGAAGAAAGAACCTTGTGAGAGGATTCACTAAGTTGTAGAACATCACAAATTGTGCTCAGAATTGAAACATTTTAGCCTCCCATAATTTTAACAATTCAGTCTCCATTAGTCTCAGTAATTTGATCTCCTATTGAGTCCACAATAATTTGACCTCTTGCCAGATATGAAAATAATTGGCTCCCCTCACAATTGAGAAGTCATGGCCCTTTTATAGAACAAAAGGCTAGAAAATGGTTCCATTGATCCAATGAACAAGATCCTCCCATAATAATTAATGGTTAGGAATAACAGCACATGATTGCAAGTTGGTAATCACTGGTGGAGGACAGTTGGCATAGGAGAATATTTCCCACATCTTTGACTTAGTTCATGCTCTAGATGGTAGATAGCCTATTTATTGATATCTTCTAGTTCTGGTTCAAGTCGTCTCTATTTTTCTGCAACTTCATCTAGTTAACCTTTCTCTGTAGCTTCTAGCTTCCCCCCTTTGCATGCTCCAATATCCTACAACAAACATAAATATTTTAATTGTTTGCACTTAATAATCATATAGGAAGTTAAACATATCATTAAGTGCTAGATGAGGTCCAGATATAGATATCTAGAGTGTGAAAATCAGGTCTTGATATCCGGATATCCATGATATGTTCTCATGGCAATGAGTATCAAGTTTGAAATATTTTAGGATATTGACATCAAGACATTGAGATATGGATATCTAGATGTATACATTCATACGACGTCAACATGAAGGTCGAGATGATGTGACATCATCAGGACATTCATATCCATTGCATATCACTCTTTATCATATTTACATTTTACATAACTTGTGATGTGAAGGCATGCAGTGACATACTGTAGAGCGGACAACTATCCAAAAGTTTAATTGCATATCACATTTCCTCATGGATCGTTGAAAACAAAAATAGGATGTGAAAGGCCAATGCGATGACCTAGGATGGAGACACATGGAAAAGATCCGAACTGAGTGCACATCATGCTTTTTCTTCTCTTTCATAAATATAATCTACCATGCAATGACCCCCACACAATGAACCATGAAGCCGAAACATAGCAAAAGAGCCAAATCACATATCGCATTTCGTCATACTTCGTTAAAAAACTAAATGTAATACAAAGGGACGATGCGATGGGGACATGGATATAACATACGTGCACATGCTCTAAAAGTTATTTCAAAAGGGGACTGCGCTATGTTTAAAAGAACGTAGGGGCTCAAACTACATGCCACATGGCATCATTTGATTGGCCCATATAAAGGTTATTTAGTTTAACCCGTAAAAGATAGGGATGCAGATATTCAGGAATATCTAGATATTAAAACTCATGAAATATCCCTAAGTTTGAAAGTTCTGATGATGTCACCTCTTTTAAAGTGATTCTTGATTATGAGAAAAGTGACATCATTAGGATATTGGGGAAGGTTTGCACATTTAGGTAGTGTCAAGACATTAGAATAAGGTTTGGATATTTAAATTGAATATCCATGTGCATATGACGATCTCATTGCCTAATGAGTTAAATTTGACATCTACACATTTGCGGATGTCGGGATACTAAGGCCTTTACTTAATCATTTTCTAAGTTTCTCAGTAGGACATTTAAGTGTAAAGATGAATATCTATGTGACCTTTGACCAAGACTTTGACCATGAATAACTTCTTGGTTCTAGGGAATTTTTACATGCTGCAAAAGGCAAACCTGCTTAGAATTTCATTCTATTTCCATTTTCCAAGCTTCATGAGGGAAAATTCTGACTTTGAAAATTTTGATCCATAGATCAAGAATCTGACATGCTTAAGAAAGGACATATGCATATTGACTGATGCTACCACACCACCCAAAACAAAAGGGAAAGTAAAACAAGCCAAGCCAAACAAAGAGAGTTGGGTCCCTATTTTGCTAGGGCAAAATGGGGCATGTTGTGTAACCACACAACAACTTGCCACCAAAGAAAACAACCAAAATTCCAATAATTCAAGAAATGAATACAAATTAAGACATAATGTTCTAACTCTTATCAAATATATGCATCTTGACCTTCTTGAATGAGATCATATTCATTAACACAACAATGTAATGAGGAGTCAGGTGTGTGCATGTGATTCATTTCCTTCATCTTGAAGAAAAGTTGAAAACACCAGTAGTTAGTGTTAAGCTACATTCTTAGATTTAACACTCTAAGAAAGCCTTGGATAGAGCCTTGCTACCAGCAGGCATCCATAGCCCTGACAAGGTTATCTTTGCAATTCTCCCAAGTAGATCCCCACTGCCAAATAGGCATCCATAGCCCTAGTAGAGTTACTTGGATGAACTAAGAAATTCTTTCTTTTGATATTCAATAAGTTTTTTTTTTTTTTTCAATGTTCATACGATATGATCTTGTAAGCTCACTTGCAAGGTGTAGGCACTTGCTTGTTTAGGCTAAGAATTGCAATGGTAGCAAGGGTAAACCTTTAGATTTTTCACTTAACACAGACACTAGTATCTTCAGCAAATCCAAGGTTGTTAGGTGTATTCATGTGAGGATATCCTTGAACAAAAGAGTTACTATTGATGAATATGGTCTCACAGACCTAATCAAAAGTACCTAAACTAACAAGAGTTAAAACCTATGTGGGAATTTGTAGTTCTCTCTTGAATTCTAACAATTTCGCTAGTTTTCTGAAGTGGAAAGGTGCTCTATCTTGCCTAATCAAAACAAGGACTCAACAACACACAAACAAAGCAAAGCACACAAAGCAAGCTATACAAGAAACTATACAATATACACATATAATACATTATAAGACAAATGAAATCTAGGATAACACCTATAAACACATGTATTTCCATGCCTTTTCAAACTATGCAGGAGCATCAAGGCATTAGTGATAGTCCTAATCCTACTGAATTCATCCTCGTATTCTAAAAAATATTCTTTTATTCTAAATTCACTGTATTTAACAGAATAATCCTTAATGATCAACAATTGAGGAAGTTCATTATGTTCGTGGCTGATCCATTGACACGTTTTATCCCCTAAATTTCCATAATCAAAACAATATTTAACATTATTCATTGGGGAAAGGAAAAATACAACCTGGTGCATTTCCTATTCTGCTAGACATGCATGTTTGCCACCAGCTAATCTTCCATTCATTGACTTTACATTTCATTGTTTAGCTCAATGTCTTGTCTCACTTCATCTTGAAGGATGTATGACTCCTGATGAATTATTTCCTCATATTTATCCAATTCCACTTCTTCATTTTGTGGGCTTATCTAATCTTTAAGATCAGGAAACACCTCAATGTTCTCTTTAATTCTCTGCACATCAACACTTAGGTGAGTATCATCATCATCAAAACCTGATATGCATAGATCTATCATTTAACTATAAAGGTGAAACCATATTTGATTGATAGGAATACTTCCCTGTTTCATCTTCAAAATAGCACTGGATCTACATCTGATCATGCACAGCAACCACAGAACCCTCTGTAGCTTCCATTTTCATGAATTGCTCTTCAAATAATTCACCTCTACTCTCCAGTAGAGTGTCTGATTCCATTGTCATGCAACAATATTGTATTTGATCATTCAATTTCAAGAAATTGACTAATAAATCAGTATTCACTTTCTTCTCTATGACTCCTTGAGTTGTTATAGAAACTTCTTTAGTAGCTGTGCATTTTAATTCTTTCATCGCCTATTTACACTTCATTGCCTAATCATCCTCATCAAAACTATTAGAATCAGATCTAGAGACATTATCCTGACAATTATTTCTTAATAATTCAGTATATTTATCAATTGTATCAGGATACTTTAATCCTCTTGATTTATTAAATTGATGACTGAAAATAGGGAGTAATTTCTACTATGACTTCTTCAAAATGTTCATACCTGCATTCTACTTCGTTCTTATTAAAACTTTGAAAAAGGAGTGGAGAACCCTTACTCCTACCATCAAATCATTCAAGGTGTTTTACTATCCTTCTCTCCCAAAACTAGTTCAACTATTGATTTGTCTGGAGAATTCGTGACCTCTAGTTTTGTATCTTCTTGTTGCTCCAAAATTCCTTCATCTTCCTACCAGACTTTAGCCTTGTACACATCTGAGAAAGGAATTAGTTTTTCAAAGCTAAATCTAACCTTGTGAGGAAATTCAAACAACTAACTTCACCATGCCCTATTGTATTGTGTATCCTGCATCTTCTAGATAAACCAAAGTTAGAAAAACTTTGAGGATAAATCTGCTCATTTAAAGTTTCCTTAAAGAAAGGAATATCCACTTGGAAATTGTATTCATACAAATCCATCAAGAATGAGACTCTATTTTCAATTTTTTAGAAATTTTGAAATTTAATGAGACCTAACATATCCCAGAATAAAACTTGAAAGCTCAGAAATCAAGTGGATCTTTGAAGTTTGAGTTGAATCTTCACAAAGATACAGTCAAATCCTCTCAAACAAGAGATATTTGCAGTCATTAAACTCAAATGATGAAATATTTATGTAATATTTGTAGAAATACAAATCTTTCAGTCACAGGCCCTCCTTCTAGTGCCAATTCTATTGATAATGATTGTTAGTCACATTAACATAAATAAAAGTTTACATAACAAACCTTTACATCTTGAAAGATACAATAAATTCAAGATGAATTTATGATCCCAAGTCTCTATGGACTAGGTCTTGATCATCTGACGTTACTTACAAGTTGATGTGTGTTGTTGTTAATCAGTTTGGGGCCTTACGTACTTCAATAATTCCTGCAAAGTTCTTCAATATTCCTTCAAATATCCTATCATTTATGCCTGCTCTACACAAATCTGCAATAATCCTATCAAATCTTACTCTATTAAGTCAGGATTTAAACAAATAGTCATCAATTCTGTCCTAATTTAGAGTAACTCATTGGAATATGTCTCTGATTAGACTAATAATGAATGTATTCCTAGATTAAATTAGTTCTTTTGATATTATCCTTATTTGAATAGACAATTTGCTTCTGCATTTTAAATATGCTGAAATATTGTGCTTGTAAGCATGTATCTCCCTATCATTTTCATTATTTGCATGATATTCATTATGATGTGCATTTCTTACTGCAATATGCTCTAGATATACAATTATTTACACTAATTCAACATATTCTCACTATATTTGCTTATGATTCATCATTCTTTGTAGTTATCTTATGACTATTTATGAAATTGAAATGAGGAAAAAAAAGGTTTAGAGAATGAGATTCCTAAAATTACTTAACTTAGACCACTGATCCACATACATGCTCTGATATTGTAATAGAGAGAAGTAAAACTAAGTCATACTTCACTAGGACAGTCCACAAATCCACATGATCCAGTGCAAATCTTCAAAGGAAAGTTGACAACAATATGCAATAAAATGAAAACACTTCTATTGAACGTAGTATTTCACCATTACATATCTAGAAATCAACTTGAAGATTACATAAGGTTTACAATTAGAATGTAATCTATAGCTTCATCTTCATTAGGTATGCAATGAATAGGTACATTTACAGTGATCTAAACAAAGAACCTTGTGAGAGGACTCACTAAGTTGCAGAACATCACAACTTGTGCTCAAAATTGAAACAATTTAGCCTCCCATAATTTCAACAGTTCAATCTCCATTAGTCTCAGTAATTTGATCTCCTATTGAGTGCACAACAATTTGACCTCTTGCCAGATATGAAAATAATTGACTCCCCTCACAAATGAGAAGTCATGGCCCTTTTATAGAACAAAAGGCTAGAAAATGGTTACATTTAATAATCAATGGTCAAGAATAATAGCACGTGATTTCCAGTTGGCACAGGAGAATAATCCCCACATCTTTGACTTAGTCCATGCTCCAGCTGGAAGATAGCCTATTTATTGATATCTTCTAGTTCTTATTCAAGTCGTCTCTGTTTGTCTACAACTTCATCTAGTTAACCTTTCTTTGTAGCATCCAGCTTCTCCCCTTTGCATGCTCCAATATCTTGCAAAAAACATAAAGATTTTAATTGATTGCACTTGATAGTCATACAGGAAGTTAAACATATCATTAAGTATGAGATGAGGACTAGATATAGATATCTAGGGTGTGAAAATCAGATCTTGATATCTGAATGTCCATGATATGTCCTCATGGAAATGAGTATCAGGTTTGAAATATGTCAAGATATTGACATCAAGACGTCGGGATATGGATATCTAGATGTTTACATTCATACGATGTTAGCATGAAGGTCGAGATGACATGACATCATCTAGACATTCATATCCATCGCATATCGATCTTTATCATATTTACATTTTACATAACTTGTAATGTGAAGGCATGCAGTGACGTACTGTAGAACAAATAATTGTCCAAAAGTTTCATCGCATATCACATTTCCTCATGGATCGTCGAATAACAAAAATGCGATGCAAAAGGCCAATGTGATGACCCGGTATAGAGACACATGGCAAAGATCCAAGCCCAAGGTACATTGTGATTTTTCTTCTCTTTCATAAATATAATCTATGATGCAATGACCCTCATGTGATGAATTATGAAGCTGACCCATAGTAAAAGAGCCAAATCACATATCGCATTTCCTCATACTTCGTTAAAAAACTAAATGTGATACAAAGGGACAATGTGATGGGGACATGGATATAACATATGCGCACATGCTCTAAAAGTTGTTTCAAAAGGGAACCATGTTAGGTCTAAATGAACATAGGGCCTCAAACTGCATGCCATGTGGCATTGTTTGATTGGTCCATATAAAGGTTATTTAGTTTAACCCATAAAAGATAGGGATGCATATATTTAGGAATATCCAGCTATTAAAACTCATGAAATATCCCTAAGTTTGAAATTCCTAACAATGTCACCTCTTTTAAAGTGATTCTTGATTATGAGAAAAGTGAAGTCATCAGGATATTGGGGAAGGTCTACACATTTAGATAATGTCGAGATGTTAGAATAAGGTATGGATATTTAAATTGAATATCCATGTGCATATGACAATCTTGCTGCCTAATGAGTTAAATTTGATGTCTGCCCATTTGTAGATGTCGGGATACTAATGCCTTTACTTAACCATTTTCTAAGTTTCTCAGTCAGGACAATTTGTTTAGACATTACAAATGTGAGGACATTTAAGTGTAAAGGCTAATATCTACATGACCTTTGACCAAGAATTTGACCATGAATAACTTCTTGGTTTTAGGGAATTTCTGCATACTGCAAAAAGCAAACCTGCTTAGAATTGCATTCTCTTTCCATTTGGCAAGCTTCGTGGGGAAAAATTTTGACTTTGAAAATTTTGATCCATAGATCAAGAATCTGACATTCTTAAGATAGGACATATGCATACTGACTGATGCTGCTTTTACCACACCGTCCAAAACAAAAGGGAAAGCAAAACAAGCCAAGCCAAACAAAAAGACTTGGGTCCCTATTTTGCTAGGGCAAAATTTGCATGTTGTGTAACCACACAACACTAGGGTTTAGTCTTTTTCCCTTGCTTGTTTGACTGGCCTTGGTTGGATTTGGTTGATTCTTCTCTATACAACAAAGAGGCAAAACTCCTGTAGTTTGGCTCTCCTTCATGGGTAGAATCCAAGCTTGGTTTCTGTCTCAATGTTAATGGAAGAGGCTTTGACCTAGTTTAAACTTTTAGGCTAAGTACCCTTTTCACACTTAACACTTTCTACATTACTCCCCATTGAGAGTGATTTTTAAACTATAAGAGCTTAGATGGTGGGTAGGTATATCTTGATGGAAACTCTAACCTCAGTATTTTTGGCCATGGGAGAGTCAAGATCTAATTATTTAATGGGAGGATCAATGGTATTTATAGAGTTTTGTACATCCTTGATTTGGCACAAATCTATTATCTATTAGTAAAATGATTAATTCAAGAATGCAAGTTATACTCAATAATCACTAGTAGAAACACATAAATAAATGACTAAAAAAACTACCAAAAATTGGTCATTGGTAGTTTATTTCTAGTCATTTATCTCACGACCAAATTTATGACTAAACAAATTTTAGTCATTAATTGTGGTAGTATATTTAGTCATTAATTTGGTAGTATATTTAGTCATCAATTTGGTAGTATATTTAGTAATTTGGTAGTATATTTAGTCATCAATTTGGTAGTATATTTACTCATAATTTAGTCATTGATTGTTGTTAACTGGTCATTTATTTAGTCATTGATTATTGTTAACTGGTCATTTATTTAGTCATTGTAATCATTAATTTGATAGTATATTTAGTCATTAATTTGGTAGTATATTTAGTCATCAATTTGGTAGTATATTTAGTCATCAATTTGGTAATATATTTAGTAATTAATTTAGTCATTGATTGTTGTTAACTGGTCATTTATTTAGTCATGGTAGTCATTTTTATTTACTAGTTTCCATTAATTGGTAGTAAATTTAGTCATGATATGAATAATTTATTAAATACCATAAATTTTATAATGCATAAAAAACATATTATTAAATTTGAATTAAAATATAAAAGCAAATGAATTTGGAAAACTATATATTTTATGATGCTTCCAAGTAAAGATTGATAAATTTGAGCCAACACTTTCTATTTGAGAATCGGCCAATAATAAAATGAAACAAGACAACGTAAAGTGGCAATAAATATTTTTTTGTATTGGAACAATGAAGGAAAAGAATTACAAATAATAAAAAAGCAGCACAAGGCTGCTATAAGAAAAAACTAGTTCAGCTCTGTCATGTACAACAAACTACAAGGACTGGTTGAAGAAAAAACCAGTTCAACAACCACATTAGATACAATAGAAAAACAATGGAAAGGCAGGTCAGACCAATGAAGCCCTTCACATCTTTTGACACTTAGAAAAGAGATGTTGCCACTGAGCATTCCATGAGACATCATTTCTTTTGGCATTCTGTTAACTAGTTCAGGTGCTTTGACTGCAGCCTTGGTGCATTCCATATTCTCCTTCACACAAGCCATTGAGGTGTTACATGTGTATTCAAACAACCCTGAACCACTGTGAACAATATCTAAATAACAACCTGAGAATGCTACTTAGAGGCCCCTGTAGTAGTGACCCTGCAGCAACAAGAAAACACACCATTCCCTATAACCTTCCATAATATGGTCCCAGACAACTGAAGCAAAAGCAGCACTCGAAACAGTGAAATCCAGCCAGTTAACAACATGCTGAAGATGACATGGAAATGTTTTTGGTTTCATACAATTGCAGTAAAATATGAATTTATTTAAAACAACATTTTCATGATATTTTCTTCATTACCTCAAGAAATCATAAAATAGATCATTACACAAAATCTCTACTCTTGGAATCAATCTCTTCCCTTTCTCACATGGAAATACCGCACTTGCCCGTTCAGACTATTAAATTTCAGAAAACAAGCTAAACAACAGATATTCAAATGACCTCTTGCATAGATAGGATCTGAAGTTCACTACTATCTTATTGTAACTAGAGGTGCAACACATACACCACATAGCAAAACATATAGAAGAATCTTATGATGCAGAAGCTACTATTCTGGTATCAACAAATTTCACCATTTGTTATCCTAATTGTGGTGTTTGTAATGTTGTAGGGAGCACTTTCCCATTTTCATCAGAAGGTTTTGCTCCAATCCAAATTTCCATTGCACAATGCATCATTAGTAGTAGCTCAAGGAATTTTTAACATCTTTTTCAATTTCACCACAAGTTTCCAATCATCATTGGACAAATCATCCTGAAAAAATAAGAACAATATTCCATTTTAGACATTAAAAAGTTATTTTATCAGCCAAAAATGAAAAGCACAAATGTTCAATTAGTATAAAATTAATAGTAAATACACTGTAAAATTGCATAATGTCGATATCAAATAGCCTTACCCTGTAGTTTTCTTTCAATATATCTATGGATCTTCTGGTGAGATGACTCACAAATTCATCCTCCATTTCAAAATGCCTACCAAACATTTTATGTGCTTCATCAGCGTTGCTCCCAACAACTTGTAAAGTTCGTATGATAATTCATTAACAAAAACATTTCAAAAAATAGCATCCAAAATCATATAAAACTATTAACAACAAAGACAGCTTCTCAAAATACCTTCATGGCCACTTTTTCACCCTTCTTAGCCATTTCAACAGCTTTATGATTGATCTCAATTGAGACTATTTTTTCAATATCTATGAAATCTTTTGTGGGAACACATAATGGTGTGCCAATTTGTAGATGCAATCACCACATATGGCTTTATACAAACCAAAAACAATACAACAATATTTTACATGCATAAGTCATAACACCAAAAAGACTAGGTTTAGATATTGACCCTTGCAATGCCTTCAACAATATCAACACCAACAATTATAGGATCCTTCTTGTTAAAAACACAATTTGGCAAGATTCTCAGTACACAGGGGAAAACATCATCTTCTACAACCTCCTTTTTCCTTTCTTCCTTAAGTTTGTCCATATAGGCTTTAAACTAGTCAAACAGATGATAAATAATATCTGTTGCAAATATCTTGACGCTAACTTCATCTGCAAGCTCCTGAGCTTCAGGAGTAATTTTGACATCAAATGCCAAAATTACAGCATAGTCTTTCTTCTTTTTCTCAAGCATTACACTCGCATGCATGACATCTATGTACAGGCCCAATACCAATTGCACTAACTAGGATGCTTACAGCTGGGGTCTTCAAGAACTCATGTAAAGCCTCCAAAGATCCAAGAGTTGAAGCTTGAACATAAACTCCTTCCCCACTCTTGTCAATCCGAGACATTACATTATTGATATCTTGCATTGCTTCTTCCTTAATATCCTCTAAATCATCATCAAGTCTATCAACATATAACTGAGTTCCTACTATGGCATGCTCAAGACCCTAAAATCAAGAAATTGTAGCTAAATTTCATTGTCCACATATATTTGATAAATTTATGCTCATATACATAAAATTATTATCTTGAAATTTGATACCTGAGTTGTTATCTTGATTCCCTATGCATCCTTCAACTCCTTATGATGTTGATAAGATCCCTGAAACCAAAAAACATCTTAAGCTATGGAATATATTATATTATTTTAACAATATGATCAATGTGACATGGTTTGAGTAATCTAAATTTAAGGTATAGATTATTGTATTCTAGCATAGTAGATCACAAATACCACCCATTCTCCTTTACTATAAAAGGGCATTTCAATTTTCTTTAATGCCACATATACACCATTAAATAATATGGCACCATAAGGCTTCCAAGAATACATACCACTATGTACGTTACCACAATGGACCACTTGTAAGGAACATTTTAAATCAGGATCAAAGTCACCTGGATCTTGAAATCAAAAGGCAATCCCTTGGCTTTTACACCATATATATCAATTTTATCTGCCCTCTGTCCTAATGTTTCAAAAGGTAACTCCTAGTGTCTGTAATTTCTCATACTATCTGGCTATTCAACATTTACAAACTATTTTCTATTTTAAGCAATTTCTATATCCAAGGTTGACTTGATGATGCTATAGTATGGTAAGCTTTTACCAGAGTTCCAGTGCGAGTTTTGGGATATAACATTTATTATTTGTTAAGTTACCAAATTGGTAGAAAAATAGGACATTTCCAGGTACTATTTGTCCCAGAATCATATTCAGAATCGAATCGCCTATGGAATTGGGCACGGTTGGTATTTTTTGGGCCTGAAATGGTATGGAATCATTGAGGTATGAACCCTGATGACTCCAAGATAGACGTGGCATTTTGAAGAAGTTTCTATGATGATTCTAGAGGTAGGTAATGTATTCAAAGCACTTTTTTAAAAAAATTATATACATGAACACGCTACAACATGCTAGAATTAAAAGATTGATTCAACATCATGATAAAGAAAGGTAATCTGCAATAAAAAAAATATAATGCAAATATATAAATCAAGTTATAATATATCAAATCTATCTATGATTATATATATAAATATAATCAAAAATGTCAAAGTTGTCTACGAGTTTCCAATTCTTTCAAATACACCATGAAAATTAAGATCCCTAAACAACACATTCAAAATATTGCATAAAGCAGTAGGCCAAGATGTCTAACAACTAGTACATGATAAACATCAACTATGCCATTTTTTGCAAATATTCTAGTGGCCACCGTGTGAAGGTTCCTTCTTTCTCTTTCAGACGGATAGCTCCATCTATTTTGTCTTCATAAGCAAGGGGTACGTTACTTGTGACCTTTAAAATATTTACATTTGCATCTCATGTTCCTTTCAAGTTGACTCCATGTACAATAGATAGTGAGTGAATGCACCCAATGCCCACAGCAACACCATCAAACGGATCCAACACCCTAACTTTATCCCCTTCTTGGAGTTTATCAATACATTTCTACAAAAACAAAAAAAAATACACTTATTGAAATACATAATAATTATTACATAGGTAATGATTACCCTTATTTACATAATAAAACAACCATTACTTATGTTGGAACAAAATTATAAAACCCTAATTTTTTGTTTATTCCCGCCATTATTCCAAATAAACTATTCTAATGTCTCACCTATTAGGACCTCTCAAAAATTTTGCACATTTCCATCCTACTTGATCTTTTCACTTGTATATGACCATTTATTAATAGACTTTCATGCCAAAATTTTATGCCATTTATTTCCCTGGGTCACATAACATGGTCATTTTGAGGAGTATCTAGTTATTCTTAATCCTTTCTGTGTTTTTGCAATTTACCACAATCTCACAGGTCATCCTCATTGTCTATTAGAACTAGTTGATGTAATTCCCTTTAAGTGACCTAACAACTTACTTGAATAGTACTTACTTGCATGTGTGTGTTAAAACAACAATGACTACCATGAAAGACATAAAAACAATAAATAGCATTCACCTCAATTCCAGCACCAGTACTACTACTCTGAATATCATGCAGATTCTTGTCAAGATGTTCAACATAATCACTATCATCATTGTCCTCAAGTTGTGCAGCTTTGTAGAGAGCTCTATTGACATGGCCTTTTTCTTTTTGTTCTACTTTCATATAATTTCTTCACATGCGGTTTAATCATCATGCAAAAATTAATATAAGTCAAGTAAAGAATGCAAAAACTATAAATTTTTGTTCAAAATAACATTTTTCTTCCACTCTTAAATGACTAAGTCAAGGTATGTTGTGAGATTCTTCCTTTATTGTAAGCAATAGATTCCAGTTTATAGGAGGATTCTTATAGTCATGAGCATAAGATTTTCAACAAGAAGGGATAGTCCCAGTCCTTCATATGATAAGGAAGACAGTAGAAGTTGTAAGATGGCAGTCCATATCTCTATCTTAGGATAGTCCATAGCATGGAAGGTATAGGAGAAGATAAAGAGATGCAACAGCTAGTAGGGTTTCACCAAACAAAGAGAAGAGATAAAGGCACTGTCAAAACCATTAGACAGTGACCAAGAACCCTTGGAATGACAGCAACAAAGTAGATCTTGTTGCCTTGACTTTAGGATCAGTGATTAAGAGCTTTACTAAGACATACTCAAAGTGACTGTCTAGAATGATAGAGTTAAATGTCATAATGCAGCATAGGAGCATGTCATAAACATGACAAGGAAAACAATAATAAAGTGAATACTCAAGCAAAAAGGTTTGAAGTAGAACCTGGTAAATTGCAATATTACACGTTTCTTTTGGTTCTATAAGTAGAACAGTGAGACAATTCGTGATAACACATTTATGTAAAGCATCAATGCTAAGGTTATAATGGCTAGAATTGCAGTATTGCACGTTGAGGGTAGGTTCATTCTGTTGGATCAAAATTTCAAAACCCTAAAATTTTGCCATTTCCCACCATAATTTCAATAAGCTTGAAAAAAAACCACCATTCCATTCATATCGTTAATTCTAAATTCCTTCACCTTCACCATAAAATATTGTATTCAGAATCATTATGCTCCCAAAGTTATAACTAATATCGGCAAGATGATACTATGTCAAGGAGATTCAATAACCAATCTCTTCGATGGCCTGAAGGCATAAAAGGATGAAATCTTGACAAGGGATGTCGGTAAGAGTCACTTCCCAGTCTTACCAATACCCCAAACACATCAAACAGACAAGGCATATCGGCATGACACCAAAATGTGTCATGCCGATCAAACAAAAAATATTGAAAATAATTTGTAAAGAGAGTTCGGGATGTCAGGGTGAGACTGTTTAGAGTCTCACCAATAAATGGAGTCTCACAGATAAAAGGATCGAAGAGACAAGGGATGTTGGTAAGAGTCACTTGGCAGTCTTACTGATACCCCGAACACATCGAATAGATAAGGCATATTGGCATGACACCAAAATGTGTCATGTTGATCAAATGAAAAATATCAAAAATAATTCACAAAGGGAGTTCGAGATGTCAAGGTGAGACTGTTTAGAGTCTCACTGATAAATGGAGTCTCACTGATAAACAGATAGTATGAAAAGTATTAAGAGATTTTGAAGTGACTCTATTGTATCGAAGAGAGGGGTTCTTAGTCTCTTCGAAAAGGAGATGAAATAAAAACAAGAGACATCAGAAGAATGAGTAAATATCGATGGGACTTCATGATCAAAGAGACTTATGTTATCGGTGTGACACCATTTGGGGTCACACCAATGTCCCAAACAAACATAATAGTGAAGTAAATGAGATCGCAAAACACACCATCCCAAGACACAGTGACAAGACATAATGGCTGCAATCCAATGGCATCTATTCAAATAATTAAATGTCCCTCAAATGATGTGAAAAATACACTAAAACACCATTAATTACACCAGAGTTAAGTTTATTGAATGCAAGTCTTGAGGGTACCGCAAGGAGCGATAGAAGGGTGTAGCGGGATAGTAATTTAGAACCAGAACGATTGATCAAGTAAGTACTTTTGACTGGCTTATACATATTGGTTCGCATTCACATTCATAGAATTGATCTCCTTGCATAATAATAGAACATAGAAGGAACAGTTCAAAACCCTAAAAGTAAAAGGCAAAAAATGGGAGATAGGAATTTGAACCAAGATTTATTAGATCAATACCCTAGGTCAGGACAAAAATCTAGAAGGAATGCTCAACTGAACCCGCATGCTGAAAAATTAGATGATTTATACAAATAGATAGGGGATATTTGGACTCCAGTTAGAGGATATGATCTCTTTGTCTATCATTATAGAAATATGCATATGCATAAGCCCGTCTTGAATCCTTGGAGGCTAAATTTGGGTAAATTGATAGTGCCAAATGTGTTCGTAAATGTCCAGTTGTTAAAACTATATGCAGAAAAGTACAACCCTCAAACTTTCTTTGTTGAGTTGGATGACGGGTATGGTTTCTTTCCCATTACTAGAGATTACATTGAAATAGTGTTTCAATTGGATTCAAGCCTGGATGAAAAATTTAGAATCGGGGATTTATTGACTGAGTACCGCAATATGAGCAACAATTATAGAAGATGGAAATTACCATTGCATAGGCCTCGTGATGAAAACAAGAAGCTCAAGGTATTTTTAGGGGTTGAGGATCCTCCCTATTTGATTGAATTATTTGAAGATTATTTTAAATGTACATATTACTTTGTTTGTCAAATACTTGGTGTCGAAGCTTCTATGTTCATGGAGATTGCACCTATGGTTCTAACTGCAGATATACAAAGTCATGACGCATAGTATTTTGATTAAGCTAAATATCTAGCAAATAGCCTACACAATGAGCTAACATCTCTAAAGAATGGAGGGAATAAGTTCAGGCATTATTCCATGTTTATGCATATGGTATTGTATGAAGGACAAAATATGTGCCTGTGTGATAAATGTTTAAGAGTAAGAGACCTAGACAACCAGGGAAATATAAAACCTGTACAAATGTGGACTTCTATCTAGGATAGCAGATGTGATAGGTCTCGTTACTTATATTTTGAGGAGTTTTTTGTGAAACCTTTATACAAAAAGCTAGGTCGTCCATGTAATCACAACTTGTCAATAGAAATACAGAGATTTCTAAGGCCAAAGGATAAACATGAGGAGGGAAAGTTCAATCACAATTGGGGTGACTACTATGTTTTTAATGACTACACTATGATAAGAGTGTTTGGATACGAAGGACAATCTTTCTTGCTACCAAAGACATGTCCAGATAGGGTTACATACTTAGAAATCATCAAGCAATTAGCTTGCTCAGATTTCATGCACCTTAAGAGTCATAACAAACAATCATCCATGCCTGGAACTCTATGCTTTGGAGATTTCACAATTCTTTTTGATAAAGGTTATTAATTTGTTGACAAAAAGTAAGAACAATTCAGATTAGCTCTTGGAAATGCTAGAGAAAGTTTTGCCCCGGAGCATTTTATAAACAGTGTGAAAACAAAACAAAAGTTGAAAGGATATCAACAGGTTTTATTCGTTGATAATGATTTAATCAGGAATTGTGATGAAAACACAACAATGGAAAGGAGAAGTTTATACCATAAGGCAATGCTAGCTGAGGCTTGGAGGGTAGCCAAAAACCCCACTTACACCAGAGATTTTCAAGATATTGATGACCCCATTGAAAGATTGGATATGATGATTACACATGCATCAAAGCTGATCATTAATGTTCCCCCTCATGTGTTTGATAAAAAATGAAAACAAATTAAAGAAACTCAAGCTGAGTATGAAACTCCCCGAGCCATCTGTCACCTCAACCCACACTAGAAATGAGTTTCTCTGTAGACACAAATATTGAAGAAGAAGAGGAAGAATCTGAGGAGGGAGTGCAGAGCTATGACCCTATCATCAAGGGGTATGAACCTCTTGCGAACAGAGAGGTTGTTACCATGGAAGCACCAGATGACTTGTCAGGAGACATAAGGCAACTAGCCAACAACAAATTTATTTTAGATAATGTTTTATTAAAACACCTGAATTTAAGGCCTTTTTGTATGTGTACAAGGGCAAACAGGCTAGAGAAAAGATGAAAGATATTACTCCTGAGAAACAAGATGAAGTATTACTGGAGCTTCAAAAGCAGATTGACAAAGAATTGGAGAATATGACTCTAGAAAGGGGGAGGACATTACTGCAAGAAGCAAGTGTACTATTGGTTCTTGGATGGGATATGGCCTTAGCCATTGTATTTGATACTTTTAATAGAATTCAGGACAAGAAGTTGTAACTCAGCATGGAGGCATTAGATGATATCAGAAGAGGATCAGGATATGATCCCAATAAGAGAGCATTGCTGATATGGGCATTGTACCCTCCTAATAAAAGACCACAAATCATTGAGAATCTAGACAAAGCATTTGGTCACCTTTTGATACAGAGGGTTGAGGACACTGATCCCATGGAAACTGTTGACCTAAATGTTAATGTTGCAAGGTTTACAAAAGCCCAAATTGAGAGATTGATCAAGGATACTAATACATACAAGAAAGAGAATGCCATGTTAAGACAGGAGCTTGCTACCAACAATGACAGATTGTTGTCATCATCTAGTTCTCAGCCACCTTTTCAAGAACTAGATAAAAGAATGATGGAGGCTATAGCCAATGCCAATTATTGGAAAATAAAGGCCGAGAAGTTTTAGAAGAGAAGTGATAAGCTAGAAAGTGACATAAGAGTTGTCAAGTACCAAATGGCTTCTGAATTGATAAAGAGAAAATTTGAGGAGATGATGAAGCACGGTGACCAAATATGGAATTTACACAAAAGAACCCATAGTTCTTATCAAGAGCATAAAAGATTACATCACAAAATGCTTGAAAAGAAAGAAGAACTAAGAACCAAAGAAAATAGGGATGAGCAAGCAATTAAGGATTGTAATTCATTGATCATCGAACATGAAAGGTTTGATGCTATATTGACAGATGATATCGGTGATTTTGACTTGCATGGAGATGTGGCATTTCCTACTTTCTTTAACAATGAGGGCAATATATGTGATATGAATATGTGGAAAGAAGAATTGTCCTAGTTATTACCCACAACCCTGGAGTAGATCAATGATGAAGACATGGTGATAGAGAACACACAGAAATCTGGATAAAATCTTTAAGTTGGAATTTGTCATGCGAGATATAATTTCCACATATACTTATGTGTCCCAAGAATACATTGATCATATTGCCAAGGTGAACCTGTTTATAGCTAGAATAGGGTGACAGGGGTCAATAAAATAAGAATCAATTTTGAAAAATTTTGTGATCAAAATGGGCACATCACATTTAGCAACTTCTGCAACATGGAGAAGAGTACCTTGCCAGACCAACAGTCACGAGTACTCTATGTTGACTAACAGATCTAGATCTTTGTTAATAGATGATGTCCTTAATGTTTCTTTCTTAATTATGCTTTAATTACCAAATGATGCAACTCTTGAAAGGGGTTGTGTCTATTTAGGCATGTAGCTTGTTTGCTTCACGTATTTATAATGGAAACGAAGGCCTAGTTTGATAGAGTACAATCAGCAGAAAAACTATATATATATATATATATATATATATATATTTATTTATTTATTTATTTATATTCAGGACATTATTCTCTCCAGTTATAATTCAATACCAAGACATTGCTTTCATATGATATTTTAAAATTATAATGGGCAAGGATGGATAAATTTGTGGATATTCTTGTGGGGTTTTGATTTCTATTAATAATTAAGTTTATAAGTTACTTAACTATCTCCATCTTAGTTGTTTTCAGTTATTTAAATCCCTAAGATTTATCAAGGCACATTTGTTGTCATTGTGTGGATGCTTTTAATTGGTTTCTATTAGACGTTGATTTAATTCCTGCTAAATGATTTACATTTACTGGTCTCAATCTTGGGTTGAAATTCTTTAAAGTAAATTATAATTGGTTGTTTTCCTTCAAACAAAATCTAAGACCTATGATAACTATTGAAGTATCCAAAAAATGCAATCACAAGGAAGTATAACAAAAACATGGTACAAGTTTACCCAATAACAAGCACACGAAATGAAAGGATAGTGTAATAGAGCCTCTTACCTCATATGTATCCATAATATTATGGTCATGCCATGCAGAAACTATAGGCTTAATGGAGGAAGCCAACTGCGACACTTTCTCAGTGAGATCATGTAAGAAACTCATTATATGTTGGTAACCTTCATTTGAGTTGACATGATCTGCAAAGGCTCTTACTAGGCATCTAACAGATGGCTATGAAATCTCTGTTGAACAACTAGATTTCCACTTCATACTACGGTTACATTTACTAGGATCTAGTGCTGCCATATAATCAAGCATATCTTCCACACCTGCTTCTCTATTACTATTTTCCACTTAAAATACAATGTCAATATCAACATATAGTCAATTTAATAAAAAATTGAAATAAATAACCAATGTAAATTGAACCAAAAAGCCATACACTTACTCCAAGTTTGTCCATTTTGGCATGCAACGCGCCTCAGCCAAATGTATATCTAGTTGTCAAATTATCTCTTTCCCTCTTTCCTTTATAACTCTTTGTCAAATATTCTTCAGAACACATATTTTCTTTCAGTGCCTCCCATTGTTTGGGAGATAGAGTGGATTCTAACCTCTCTTTTCCCTCCAAGATTGTTTTCTACAATTGTATCTAAAATTGTTCATCAAAAGTCTCATCTTTTTCTTGTAATATCTTCTAGAGATTTGTCCACCAGTAGTCTCAAAAGCATTTTCCATTTTTTGTATAACATTTTCCACATTTCGTGGATCTTGATCTGCAAAATTTGATTTGCAAATATCCAAATGGGCCCTACATCTTACACCCAACTTTGAGGCCCACCTTGCAGCATTTTTCCCAATGGGCTCAGCATCTCTCGATACCTCAACCAAGAATGGCTTCTTGCCTTCTAATTTTCTTTCTTTTGCATTCCTCTCTATAGATCTATATAAATCTTGACTCAATCTTTTTCTTTTGACAAAAGCAGACACATCTTCTATTAAACCACTACCAATATTTTTGGCTAATCCACTAGTTCCATCAAAAGTTGTAGTAGGCACATCAGATGCAAGTGGTATCTCTTCATGACTTTCATTAATCAGAACTTCATCGTCCTTGGCCACATTAGTTGTGTCATGAGTAGGTAGATCAGTACCGGTCTCTATAGATTTCACTTCAAACACATCCTTTAATCTTGAATAAATCATCTACAGACTTACTGTTCCTTTTCTCTCATTGTTTTCAATAATCTCTCTTACACTTTGTGCTCAAAGATCATCATGATGTTGCACATCACCATGTGCTATATTAGGTTGCACATCACCATGTGCTATATCAGGTTGCACATCACTATGTGTTATATCAGGCTGCACATCATAAAAAACTATTCTTTTCACCAATTGCATTTGTACTTGAATCCCAAATGTGTTGGCTTCTACAAGTTGGTGGCACCGTATCTTTACTTTCCTTTTGTTTCCTCTCTGCATTTTCTCTACACTCTTTTTCTTTCCTATAAAACAAAAAATATCATATTATGTCTTATATACATAAACCTCTTGCCTATAAAATTTCATACACAATTAAACAAATAATATACTACTTAGTGGATTTCTAGCTTGCCTGTTTGTCAAACCAAGATGTGATAAATATTCACTATTCTTTGCCACACGTTCTCTACGAAAGTGCTCATAATTTGTCAGTGGAACTTCAGCAATATGATCACTATCATCTAAATTGTGCCGCCTCAAAGTCTTTTTCCTCATTTCCTGAAGTCCAAATAAATAATAATATATAAATCAGTAACTTGAATCAATAGAACAAGAGTGGAATATAAACAAAGCCATTATTTTTAGTCAACTAGAGCATATAAACAAATGCATTCATAGTATATAAGGATTCATTTCCATTTGAATGATACAGTATATAAGGACAGTCCCCATATGAAATACATTCACAAAGCATATAAGATGCATTCTTAGAAATTAGAGGAGATAGCCTATCACAAGTGACATGACATAGGATGATAGCATATAAGATGCATTATATGGAGGAGCAAAAGTTCAGTAAGTAAATGTGGCACACAGATTGAAACCCAAAGGAAAATCTATTTGTTTATCCTTCTAATTGAGAACAAACTAATTGCCTTTCTGATAGTGTGAATCATCATTATTTCTACTTATATAATCCTCATTATTTCTACTTATAAAATCCTCATTATTTCTACTTATATAATTCTACAAAAATTCTGAACACACAAATATAAGTAAATAAAAATAGTCAATATGTGTTTTAAAAATGAGTAATTTATTTTTGGAACATATATAGCTAGTTATATGCATGACCTGTAACAATACAAGAACTAGAAAAACAACAAAAATTAGATCTCAAAACAAGAGATTGCCCTGAAAAACCCAAAGTGGAAGAAATTCATGTACACTAATGCTCATCACTAATCATCTGCATTGCCAGCAAGATCAAAATACTGATCACTCGTGTCTACATCTACTTGATTTTCTTCCTCATCCTCATCTGTGTCATGCAATACATTCTCTCTCCCAATCTCTTCGTTACTAATCAAAATGTCTTCTCCAAACACTCCATCATCATCTTCATCCACTTCTTTGAATGTTTCTTGTAAATTAACATATTGCCCATCAGGCATTATATCAACTTCCATGAATTTTTGTTTTGAACAAGACTCTGTTTTAATGACATACGACCATCCTGGTCTTCATACATCATCAATTAGAAATGATTGGTTAATTTGAAAGGGAAAACATAGAGCTCATCCCTCTCTGATAAAAATTGTCATGTATTTGCATGTACAAATCCATACTCATCAAAATGTATTGTGGATGGTCGGATCCACTTACATTTTAATAATATAGGACTATTTTCACCAAAATCCACTTGAATAATTTCTTGGATGAATCCAGAGAATTTCTGTTTAGTTTCATGAAGAAATTCAGCACCTACAACACAATCACAATTTGTCTTTCCTTTGTCTTTTTCCTCCACTCTTAAATGGCTACCATAGGCCCACATTCCACTAAAATGCATAGCCCATAAATGTGGAGGTTGTGAAAGCTCACTTTCCTCCATTATTATATATTGAACTTCTTATTTTGCATCACTAACTGCATTAGCAATCCATTCTTCAAATTTTGGAAAAGAATCACCTCCAACCAAATCATGACGTCTGCGCTTTTGAGGTCGATGTTGCATCCAACTTTTATTCTCTTCTTCATATTTTCTACATAGAATATTAATGTGCAAATAGTAAGATTGATAATATAAATGTGTAAATGCAATTGAGTAAGATTAATAATATAAATGTGTAAATACATAATTGTGTAAATTTTTTTAACATGTGCCACTTATCGAATGAAAATGTGTTTTGAAGGATAAAGGCATGTATTGCACTTCTTTTTTGATGTGATAGCTTGAAGCAACATCCATTGCCTTCTAATACTTCACCTGCAACTCTCTCATCTTCATCATCATCCCATACACGTCAATTGACATTTTTAAAATCCTTCATATATTATGTGCAAAATCCAATGGCCTCTTGCATTGAATAACCCTCAGACATGCTGCCTTCTCCTTTTGCCCTAGTATGAACAATTTTTTTCAAAACCTTCATATATCGTTCTATAGGATACATCCATCTCGTTCTTACTGGACCACAATGCTCTAGTTCATATTCTAGATGTATCAAAAGATGCATAGAAATGTTAAAGATTATTGTGGAAATTCATGTTCCAATAGACAAAGGACTTCAACAACCTCCTCCCTCAAACTATCAAAGTTCTAAGGATCTAATACATGTGAACTCATTCTCTTCAATATTAGGCCCAACCTTATAATTGCCAATCTTGGCCCCTTTGCCAAACCTGATATATTTACCACAATAGGTAAAATATTCTCGATTATAACATGATAGTCATGGGTCTTTAGGCCTCTTAAGCTATTAATGTCAGTTTGGCTTCTAATAGTACTACTTACATATCCAGTGGGAAAGCAAGTATGAGACATCAACTGTAAGAATTGTGCACATTGTTCCTTTCTAGACATAAGGAGCACTGGGTTTTCTATATTTTGTGTCATCACATTTTTCAACCCAAAGATTTTGATGAATCTTTAGTTCTTGAAAGTCTTCACATGATGAAATAGTATCAAAAGCACCAAAAAGATTTTCTATAATAGCATAGGCTATATTTTTCTCAGTATGCATAAAGTCAACAATATGCCTAATGGATATATCCTTAAAGTATGGCAACTTATAGAATATGCACAACCATTTTACAACACTTTCATTACATGGATCATATCTACTACCAGCAATCCCACCATTTTCAATAAATGACATTTTTCTTTGTCCATTCTCAATAATGTAATCACGTTATTAGCAAAGGTGCTTCACGATTCTATTCTTGACCATTGAAACGTGTTTTTTGTCAATGATATGGATGACCCACTTTAAGGTAAGCACGATGTCCACAATAAATGCACTTATGTAAACTTTTTGAGTGCCTCTCAAAATCCTTAAAGTTTCAAGCAAGACAGCCATGGTATCCATGAACGGTGAGACCAGACAATGTACCATATGCAGGAAGATCATGAGTCATAACCAATAAGGAAGCTCTTAAAGTGAATTTGATTGAATGACCATCACTTAAAGATTGAATTGCTTCAATTCCTTTCCATAATTCCATTAGCTCATCATATAATGGCTCTAGATAGGCATCTATTGTATCTGAAGTCACACTTTTCTTTCCTGGTATAATCAATGATAGCATTAAGAAAAATGGTTTAGTTGCTAACCATGGAGGCAAGTTATAATTTATTAAAAACACTGGCCAAGTTTACCATTTAGTACTTTGATCTAAGAATGGGTTCACCCCATCTAGACCCAAACCCAACCTTATATTACAAGGATCTTGAGAAAAATTATGCCATCTGTTATCAAATTCCATCCACGTCTTAGAATCAAGCACATGTCATTGTTTTCCATCAATGCTCTTATTTTGGGCATGTCACTGCATAAGTTTAGGAATGTCTCTGCACCTATACATTCAGAGTAATTGTGGGATTATCAGAAAGTGGTGAAGAACCTTTCTAGGAACCACAACTGATTTCAACCCTTGTCTATACCTTGCTTCATGACATTTCATACATTCACTCTCACTTGCAAGATTTTTGTGAAATAATACACAACCATTAACACATGTGTGGATGTTTTCATACCCCAAGCCGAGCTTACTGATCTACTTTTTACATTGACTTCATTTTGTTGGAAATGTGGAGTCAGCTAGTAACAATGAACTTAATAATGCCAATAACTGATCTACACTCTCATTTGTCCAACCATGAACCACTTGCAAGTTAAGAATTTGAAGGATTGTTGTCAAATGACTTAACTTGCAATTAGCATACACAGGATTTAAAGCATCCTCCTTTGACTTAGCCCAATCATCGTTTAGACCCTCATTCAACATTCTTTCAACTTCAAACCCTTCGTCTAACATTTCTACCTCTCCATCTATGTTTGGTGCCACTTCATCTATGTTTGTTGCCTCTTCATCTGTAACAGTTTGCAGTTCTATCATATCTTCATAATAATTGTAAGCCCAAGGGCTTATACCACTATGCCCATATCTTATCATATGTCAATAAATCGCATTTCTTTTATCACCTTTCCACCAAGACAGTCATTACATGGACATGGATATTTTTCCATTTCCCTCTCATTGGGTACTCTCTCATCATATGCGTGATATTGATCCATAGTCAACCTTCAACGCTAATCCATCTGTAATATTGTGCATTCCAGTATTAATTTAGTATAATAAGCTATCCTATGCCAAGAAGGCCTTTAAATATAAAATCTTAAAAGTTAACTTCAATCATGCATATGATCAAGCTAGGATAACCTTTCCTTCAGTTTGGGCTAGTCATCATGTAGGGAGATCATGCAGAGTAGAGGTGTGGTTTTATTTGAGTTCAAGGATCAGTTAAGGATCAACTTCACAAATACTGAGGATAACATTTTCTTTTCAGTTCTCAAGCTTCAATCATGAAAATATCTCCTAGGGAGCGCCCACAAGCAGCTTCCCCAAATATCATGAAAATATCAGTTCACTTTTGGTAATGAGGGTTTTGAATTTGTTGCAGAGTGTGTCCCCAAATTTGACTTTACTGTAGAGGGCCTCGCCAACTTCAAATTCATTACAACAAACTCTGAATTCCTTGCCCGCCTTTTCAAAAGTCTCCAAGTCCTCTCCAAACAAGCTTTATCACCCATGCAAGTAGCTGCTACACTTATATGCACCTAAAACATTTTTTCAGGTACACGCATCAGATAGAGTAAGTGCTTCAATACGTGTCCATGAGAATAACAAACATCAACAGTAATTCAATTTTATTCCCATGCTGACAATTTTACTTTTTACAAGTTGTCTGACTTAGAAATATAGACAATCTATGTAAACCAATAGATAAATAGCATTTAGAAGAAATACTAAACAATTTATCAAGATTGCACTTTAAAACCCCAGTTAAATAACTATTGTGATGAAGTATTCATAGCAGCAAATCACTTGCCAAAATCAGAGGCAAAGTCACCAAATAAATGGTGCAGGGCACCTAGCAAAGTTCATGGTGTCTAGTCAATCTAGTGAAATTTTCATATTTTCCTAGTTATGTTAGTATGTAAAATTTTGGTGTGATGCTCTCTTTAATAAGAGACATAGTGGTTTTTGTTTTCAAATATTGTAATAAAGCCATTTTTATGGCACACTTAGGTAGTGGAGGTCAAAAATAGTTCATATATGTTATGAAACTTTAAGTCCTATTAAGTTGTGGACTGTCTATTTTTGGGCAGAGGCTTTAATGCCTGATTTTATGGCTTTTCCACATAGGAAACAGTAGAAAATTGTGGTTTCCATCTTTGTCATAAGGATATACATTTGAAATATACATAAGGGGGTTGAGAGGAGATGGAAAAAGAAGTTTTTGAGAAAGAAAATAGAAGAAAAAATAGTCATTTCTGCCTTTTCACTGTCTTTCTAACTTTTACTGCTCAAGAAACTGTACTTAGCCATACTATCATGAATTCATTCAAACAAATGATGGATGGTTTTACCTTAACTCAAATCTGAATACATTTGGAAGGATTTTTATAGAAGTTAGTGAAGGAATAAACATTTTTACAAGTCTTTTCTGCATTTTTTAATGTTTTCCACAACTTTCCTCTCTGTACTCGGTCGTACAATGTTGTCAAAGCTCCAAATGCATATGGAGAAGTAATATAATGTGTTAACTTTGATTTGAGTCTAGTTAGAGGGTTTTTCATTGGAGTTGAAATATTTTATAGTCCTTTTTCTGAAAATACTCATTTTGCTAGGGTTTTTGAGGGTTTTAGAGAGAGATTGAAGAATCAATGGGTATTTAACCCATTCCACATGCACCATAGCTCTAAGATGGATGGAATGGGGTTAAATAAATGGTTTTTTATATTTTTTTTATTGTAGGTGTAGAGGATTGTTCTGATGTGAGTTTTAAAGCCATTAGGGCTTAATATCTCTATGTATTAAGCCTGTAGAGTAGTCATTTGAGGTGAAGTTAATGTGAGATGGTCATAGAACCATAGGAACAACATACTTGATCCATTATCAACCTGCTACATACCCTGGACTTGATTAGTTAGGTCTAGAACAAGTGTATCAAGTTTTAGCCTTGGGGAAATGGCCAAAAATGGGGCTTAGGACAGTAGATACAGTAGGTTGTTGAAGCATATAACCCCAAACATTTCACCTTGCATGTTTAATAGGTCATAGTATTCCTTAAGGGATATCTAAAAAAATCCAATTTGATCATGGTTTTGTCAGGAGTCTTCCAAGTTATGCTCAAAATCCCATTGACAGGCCATAAGGAGCTAAGGTTGACTGGGAAGGAATGACAGAAAGATTGAGTTGCTTTGATCTTTATTGAGTTACATGAGTGTCTTTTGGTCATGATAAGTCTATCTTAGGTATAGTAGAGGATCAGTCAGTTGGTCAATCCATCTAACCTCCATTTAACCACATTTTCATCTTCTTGGTAACCATTAAAACTTGGGAAAACAAGACTATCGTACTAGGACAATCAGCTAGGGATCTTGTCGATCCTTATTGTCTACCTTTGGAAGTTGTAGTCATTCATTTTCAGAGAGATTTCAGTTACCTTGAAGACTTTGATAAGGATCTCTTTCATTATCTCATGTGGAGTTACCCTTCCAAGTCATCAAATGGGTGTGAGAGTAAGAAGAAGACAACCTAGGTCATGCTACTCCAAACAAGACAACAGTCCTGTGAACAGTTACAGTATGAACTCCTCTGCATCAATTGGTATCAAAGCCTAGGGCAGATTCTACTTGGGAAGAAAGAAGGAAATTGAAGTGAGAAGAAAGAATAGTGCAAGATGCCTCCAAGACCCAGTCCAATCCTCACTAGAGAAGTGAGAATAATGAAGGAATCTCAAGGAGTCCTAGCTAGACTTGCAACCATTGAAGCAAACCTAAGAAGAGGTGGGTTCATTGAGGAAGACAGTGACCAAGAGAATGAGGGATCCAATGTGGAAGAGATGGATCTAGATGATAGAAGGTTTTTGAAGATGCTACAGACTGTGAAAGGAGAGGGCACTGATGTCAAAATGGAGTTTCCCATATATTAAGGAAAGATGAACACTGAGGAAGTATTAGATTGGATTGACGCCTTGGATAACTACTTTGAGTACAAGGAGATGGCAGAAGTGCAGAAGGTCAAATTGGTCAAGACCAAGTTGAAGGGGCCAGCATTGACATGGTGGAACTATGTTCAATTAGAGAGATTGAGGCAAGGAAAAGCAAAGATCAGCTCATGGGACTAGATGGTGTCCAGAGTGAAGAATCAATTTCTTCCTAGGGATTATGCAATACAAACTTTTAGAAAGTTATAGAATTTAAAACAAAAAGACATGGATGTTATAGCTTATACTGAAGAATTCCACAAGTTAACCATGAGGATAGGACACACTGAAGATGAAGTTGAGAAGATTGCTAGGTACATCAATGGGCTTAGGCTCAATATTCAAGATGAAATCAGTCTAGCCACCCCTATAAATGTGGAAGAATGCTTCCAATTGGTAGTAAGGGTAGAAGAAAAGATAAAAAGAAGACAAGATCAACATACTAGGGGCAAAGGAAGAAGTTTCAGAGGAAGAGGGAACTTTGGTGCAAGAGGATAGTCCCAGAGACAGCAAGGAGAATCAAGAGCCAAGAAGTGAGTCAAGTGAAAGAGGCAGTTTTAGAGGAAGGAGATCAAATAATAGAGGAAGGAGATCAAATAGTAGAGGACGGTTTGGTGGCCAAGGTAGAGGATCAAACACTTTCTCAAGCAAATGTTACAACTATCATCAGTTTGGACACCCTACATTCAAATGTCCAGAGAAGCAAGCATCAAGTTCTCAAGGAGGTGAATGAAGGACTCAAATAGTACATGAAGAAGACGGTGAAAGTATCAATTCACCATTGCAACCTACTACTCCTGAGAGGGGTGATGCATTAATGTTTAGGAGAACACTCCTCAAGGTACCAGCAGCCAAGGAGCCTTCACAGAGGAAGTCATTGTTTCGAACAACATGCAAATCACATGGTAAAGTGTGCAAGGTAGTTATTGACTCGGGATCCACTGATAATCTAGTTTCTTTGGAAATGGTAGAGAAGCTGCATTTGAAGAAGATTCCTCACTCCACACCTTACAAGGTGTAGTGGTTGAATAAGGGGCAACAAGTATTAGTAAATGAACAGGCATGGGTGGAGTTCAACATTGGTGGTTACAAGGATAAGATATTTTGTGACATCATCCCCATGGATGTTTGTTACATATTGCTAGGAAGACCCTGGCAACATGATAGAAAGAGCAAACATGATGGTCATAAGAACACGTATGTGATAGAAAAGGATGGAGTCTCATTTGAATTAACACCTCTTCCTAAAGAAGAGTCTGATAAGTAGATTGGGTCCAGCATCATGATGGTAGGAGAGGAGTTTTTACAAACAATAAAAGAGGAAGGACAAGGATTTGCAGTAGTGATCAGACCTAAGACTAAGTCTAATGCAGCAGCAAATAAGGTGGCAGACATACCTAGTGAAGTTTAGGCTTTGCTGGACAAAATACAAGGACATAGTGGTAGATGAGCTACCAAGCTCACTACCTCCCATGAGAGACATCAACCATCATATAGACCTAATACCTGGTGCCAGTTTTCCTAACAAGGTTGCATATAAGCTTACTCCACAGTAGAATGAAGAAATCAAAACACAAATCCAAGAATTGTTGGATAATGGACTCATAAGAGAGAGTTTAAGTCCATGTGATGTTCCTACAGTATTAGCACCCAAGAAAAGTGGAGAGTGGAGGATGTGTACTGACTCAAGGGCAATCAACAAAATCACAATTAGGTATAGATTTCCCATACCTAGAATAGAGGACATAATGGATTATTTGGGAGGTGCATGTTATTTTTCTAAAATTGATCTCAAAAGTGGATATCACTAGATTAGGATAAGGGAAGGAGATGAATGGAAAACTACCTTCAAGACCAATGAAGGACTATATGAATGGATGGTAATGCCCTTTGGTTTGTCTAATGCTCCTAGCACATTTATGAGACTAATCAATGAGGTCCTGAAGCCTTTTATTGGAAAATTTGTTGTTGTTTATTTGGATGATATTCTTGTGTTCAGTAAGACAAAGGAGGAGCACTTGCAACATCTTGATATGGTTTTGCAGAGGTTGCATGAGGAGAAGCTGATGATAAACCTCAAAAAGTGTGAATTTATCAAGGAGGAACTAGTATACTTGGGTTTTGTGATCTCCAAGGGCACATTAAACATGGACCCTTCAAAGGTTGATGCTGTTAGGTCTCAAAAACGTGGGTCATTAACCCTAAGAGGGTGCCAGGCTCTCTTGACATTTTTGGCTAACTAACACGGGGTAGATATGGCTAAACCCCCTTCACTTCAGGCTCTGCCAGACCTAGGTGGGTAAACCTCTAATTAATAAAGCAAATAAAAAGATGATCACTACTTTAATCAGAATTAATCTAACTATTGATAATGGCACAAATTATAAAACAGATAAAAAGACAGCAAGTTAATTCTAAATAATCTAAATTATAATGCTAAAACTATAATGCAATCTAACTAAGTAAATCTAAAATGAATTTGTATAAGTGATAATGAAAATACTAGACCAGTGCCTTATTTAATATAGAGTCAGTATGATCATGAAATAAATGACTGTTTGTTTGGTAAAAACTTGAACTATCTAGCATGAAAGAATAGGTATGTAACTTGTACAACCCTGCAAAGAAATAGTTAGTATTCCATACTTACATCTATCCAATTGACAAAATATTACCTGCATTCATCTAAAAGGATTTAATCCTTGCTTGAAGGAACCTATTAGAATGATACTGCAATTGTAAAAAATTTATCAAAAACTGGAGACAGAATACAAACCCTAACTATATGACTCTTCTTACAGATCCATGACAATGTCTTCACAATTACTATGATAGATTTAAAGGATTTAATTCTGAAAACAGAAACCAGTTAATCTTATTGCACTATAACAGCAAATGTGTATAGACAACTTGAAGATATACTTGATAACTCAAATTGAATAACAGAGAAAACCTTGAAAGGAGACAATCATATAATTGAATAAATTAAACAGATAGTTGATACCGAAACCTGCAGTTACTACTTCATGTTCACAAACTTGACTTCATCATAGAATGCTTGCACATGGTCTACCAAAAATAAAATATATTAAAAGTGAACTAGCATTGCTATTCAAATCTAATCTATAGTATCCCCTGTTCTATTCCGTGTTCTCTTCCTATTCTCTAATCCTACTCTATTTCTATTCTCACTCTAATCTAATCATTTTTTCTGGTCTTGGTCATCTCTTATAAAGAGCGGCATACAAGCTTCAGACCAGTTACAATAGTTGTGACGGTTGATAACCGAACAATAGTATTTGTTCTAAAATAGATTGAGGAAATTTAATACTCATCTTTAATCATCAAATGGATAACCATTTTAGGGTCAAAAAATCTTTAACTATAGTTCTACTTAATATCCTTCGAGGGTTTCTTTATTATTCCTAAAAAGACCAAATAAAACACAAAATAGTCTTTGACCAAATGATCAAAACAAATTTATTTAAACATATATATTTACTCAAATAATTACTTCCCTTATCGATAATTTATTAGCTGCTCAAGATCCTTTCATGGGTGTTTATACAACTTAATCCCCGCTGTGTATATCCTGCAAAAAACCAATATTTCAACTATCAGAAAAATATCTTAACCATTCGGATTTTAATGTCGTTTTAGGGTTTCTATGTCGGCAGGACCTCCTACATCACTGTAAGAACATCATTCTCTCTTGTATATCGAATACATTTCTTTCATATACAAGTGTGGCCCCAAGCTAAAATTCACAATATTTAATATGTCATTCAAATCCGAGCTTATATAAACTTGTATGTGCATTGGCGATATACATAAAGTTCCGGTGTGATACATTGTATATACTAGATTTAAATTTCTCTGAATTCTGGCTTGTATGTATCAAATGCAATGTATGTTCGAAACATGCATACAAAGTGCAGAATATACAAGCATTTAACTCTTTTAAATAACCTTTCAGTTCTGCCACTTGTATATAATGCAATGTATATCGGCATGTATCTAAGATACATACAAAGCATAAACATACAACGAATGTTTCAACTTTAATAAACCTTTGGTTCCGCGGCTTGCATGTAATGCATTGTATATTGGTAATGTATGACAGATACATACAAAGCACAAACATACAACGAATTTTCCTTATTTCACAAATTTTTTGAGTCCGGCTATGCATATCGCCTTGTATGTATCGCAATGTATGTTGCGTTCTGCCAAACATACAAAGACTTAACGTTAATTCATAATTGTTTCAGTTTCAAGCAATGAATATCGCCTTGTATGTATCGCAATGTATGTTGCGTTCTGCCAAACATACAAACATAACATACAAGCAATGGACCCGATAGAAAATACATTTCAACTTTTAACCTCGTCGGGTCCACCTTGTATGTAACAATAAAACATTAGCCAAATGCATACAAATAAATAGTGCATCAACCCGATGACTCCTTTATGCGACCATACCATGACCCAATATACAGGGGACTTTGCATATGCATCATACAATGACAGAACATACAAACCACTTTGTCTATGAGAGACTTTGTATATACAAACGACTTTGTATATACAAACATACAAACCCATACCACAATGTATTTTACCAAAAACACTCATAACTTGCAAAATATAGGGAATTTTAAGATGGTTCAAAAAGCAACCCCTATTCATTTTCGACAAGGAATTCACCCATATTCAGATTTGGTACTTAATGCCATTTTTCCTTTATTTTCAACACGGTTTGTAACTTTTCACTTCCTTGTTTATGATTCATCTTTAATGAGCACTTCAACCATGTTATATTAAGTCTTTAGGAATCAAAATAGATCAAATCCAAATATTTCTATCAACTCAATTGTTAATTTCTGCTTGAAAATAACTGTGGATCTTTACATATATGCTCACATATTGAAATCTTTGGATGATTGAAACTTAATATTTGCCAAAAAGTAGCTTGGGAATTTCAGTCCCAACAGATGCCATACTCAGTTGGCTAGCCCCAAGATCAGTAGGAGAGGTAAGAAGTTTTCATGGTTTGGCTACCTTTTATAGGAAGTTTATAAAGAATTTCAGCCATATTTGTTCTCCTATTCTTGACACCATTAAGGGAGATAAGAAAAGAAAGTTTCAATGGACTAAAGAGGCAGAAAAAAGTTTTGAATACTTGAAGAAGAGAGTGGCACAATAGCCCATACTGGCTTTGCCTGACTTTGACAAAGGCTTTACAGTAGAATGTGATGCCAGTGGAGCAGCCATAGGTGCAGTCCTGAGCCAAGAAGGCAGGCCAGTAGCTTTCTTTAGTGAAAAGCTCAATGAGGCCAAAAGGAGGTACTCTTCATATGATTTAGAACTTTATGCATTAGTAGAGTCCCTGAGAAAATGGAGACATTACCTCTTACCCAAAGAGTTTGTAGTCTACATAGACAATCATGCACTGAGTTTCTTGAACAACCAAGACAAGTTAAGTCAAAGGCATATCAAGTGGGTAGAGTATTTATAAAGCTATACCTTCACAATCAAACATAAGAAGGGCCAAGAAAACAAGGTAGCTGATACACTGAGTAGAAGATCAGTCCTAGTGCATGAAATACAACTTCAAAGTGTTGGTTTGGAAGCACTAAAGGACATGTATGCTGCTGATCCAGATTTCAAGGATGCCTACTCCATTTGCCACCAATACCAAGGTACTTTTCATGAAGAATTTTCTGATTTTCTGCTACAAGAGGGACTGTTATTCAAAGGAGCTCAGTTATGCATCCCTAGATGCTCTATGAGGACAAATCTCATCAAGGAGAAGCACTGTGGAAGTCTTGGAGGACACTTTGGCATAGACAAAACACTTGATCAAGTAAGAAGGTTTTATTTTTGGCCTAAGATGCATACTGACATTAGAAAATTTGTTGAGTCTTGTGGAATTTGTCAGAGAGCCAAGGGCTCTAGTTCCAATGCAAGCTTATATCAGCCTCTTCCAATTCCTAGCAGACCTTGGGAGCATCTTAGCATGGATTTTGTTTTAGGCCTACCCAAATCTTAGAGGGGAGTTGATAGTGTTTTTGTAGTTGTGGACAGATTTAGCAAGATGGCACATTTCATTCCATGCAAATGCACTAGTGATGCATCAAACATTGCAAGTTTGTTCTTCAAGGAGATTGTTAGAATTCATGGGCTACCCCTCACCATGTCTCAGATAGAGATTCCAAGTTTATAGGTGATTTTTGGAGGACCTTATGGAAGAAACTAGGCACAAATCTAACTTTCATCTCTACCTATCATCCACAAATAGATGGGTAGACTGAAGTGGTGAATAGATCATTGGGGAATCTACTTAGATGTCTTACAAAATGAACATGGACAGCAATGGGATCTTGTCATCCCATAGGCAGAGTATGCTTACAATGACTCCATTAATAGGAGCATAGGTAAGAGCCCTTTTGAAATAGTATATGGATTGAATCCAAGAGGTATCTTTGAGTTAAGAGATTTAAGAGGAGTAGAGAAGAGAAGTTCTGAAGGAGAGGAGTTTTCTATGGTCATGAAAGACATTCATGATCAAGTTAGAGAACAACTCAACAAGAGTGTTGAAAACTACAAGAAACATGCAGATTTGAAGAGGCGAAATGTTCAGCTGAAAGTGGGAGATTTGGCACTTACACATCTCAAGAAAGAGAGGTTACCTAAGGGAAAATATGATAAGTTGTTGATGAAGAAGATTGGGTCATGCAAGGTGGTCCACAAGTTTGGTGAAAATGCATATGAGATAGAACTTCCTCCTGGAGTTGCTATCTCACCAATTTTTAACATTGCTGATTTATATCCTTTTAAGGAATCTTTGGATGCAGGTATAGGTGCTCATGAAGGTGATGATGCTGATTGGATTAAGGATCTTCCTCCTGCTGCACCAGTCAAACTTGAAGCAATTCTAGACACCAAGGAGGTCAAGAGAACAAGACACAAGGTTTATAATGAATACTTGGTGAAGTGGCAAGGTCTTCCTCTTGAAGATGCCACTTGGATGACAGCTGAGGACATTGAGAAGCATGGTACTAATGTGACTAATCTGATCTTAGGAGATGCCTAAAATCCTGGGGTGTATGGTGCAGGGCACCTAGCAAGGTTCATGGTGTTTAGTCAATCTTGTCAAATTTTCATATTTTCCTAGTTATGTTAGTATGTAAAATTTTGGTGTAATGGTCTCTTTAATAAGAGACATAGTGGTTTTTGTTTTCAACTATTGTAATAAAGCCATTTTTATGGCACACTTAGGTAGTGGAGGTCAAAAATAGTTCATATATGTTATGAAACTTTAAGTCCTATTAAGTTGTGGACTGTCTATTTTTGGGCAGAGGCTTTAATACCTCATTTTATGGCTTTTCCACATAGAAAATAGTAGAAAATTGTGGTTTCCATCTTTGTCATAAGGATATACATTTGAAATATACATAAGGGGGTTGAGAGGAGATGGAAAAAGAAGTTTTTGAGAAAGAAAATAGAAGAAAAAATAGTCATTTCTACCTTTTCACTATCTTTCTAACTTTTACTACTCAAGAAACCGTACTTAGCCATACTATCATGAATTTATTTGAACAAATGATGGATGGTTTTGCCTTAACTCTGATATGAATGCATTTGGAAGGATTTTTATAGAAGTTAGTGAAGGAATAAATGTTTTTACCAGTCCTTTCTGCATTTTTTTTATGTTTTCCAAAACTTTCCTCTCTATGTACTCGGCCGTCTGATGTTGTCAAAGCTCCAAATGCATATGGGGAAGTAATATAATGTGTTAGCTTTGATTTGAGTCTATTTAGAGGGTTTTTCATTGGAGTTGAAAGATTTTATAGTCCTTTTTTCTGAAAATACTCATTTTGCTAGGGTTTTTGAGGGTTTTAGAGAGAGATTGAAGAATCAATGGGTATTTAACCCATTCCACATGCACCATAGCTCCAAGATGGATGTAATGGGGTTAAATAAATGGTTTTTTGTCTTTTGTTTTTATTGTAGGTGTAGAGGATTGTTCTGATGTGAGTTTTGAATCCATTAGGGCTTAATATCTCTATGTATTAAGCCTGTAGAGTAGTCATTTGAGGTGAAGTTAATGTGAGATGGTCATAGAACCATAAGAGCTGCATATTTAATCCATTCTCAACTTGCTACATACCCTGGAGTTGATTAGTTAGGTCTAGAACACGTGTATCAAGTTTTAGCCTTGGGGAAATGGCTAAAAATGGGGCTTAGGACAACAGATATAGTAGGTTTTTGAAGCATATAACCCGAAACATTTCACCTTGCATGTTTAATAGGTCATAATATTCCTTAAGGGATATCTAAAAAAATCCAATTTGATCATGGTTTTGTCAGGAGTCTTCCAAGTTATGCTCAAAATCCCATTGACAGGCCACAAGGAGCTAAGGTTGACTGGGAAGGAATGACAGAAAGATTGAGTTGCTTTGATCTTTATTGAGTTACATGAGTGTCTTTTGGTCATGATAAGTCTGTCTTAGGTATAGTAGAGGATCAGTCAATTGGTCAATCCATCTAACCTCCATTTAACCACATTTTCATCTTCTTGGTAACCATAAAAACTTGGGAAAACAAGACTGTCATACTAGGATAGTCAGCTAGGGATCTTGTGAATCCTTATTGTCTACATTTGGAAGTTGCACTTAGTCATTTTTAGAGAGATTTTAGTTACCTTGAAGACTTTGATAAGGATCTCTTTCATTATCTCATGTGGAGTTACCCTTCCAAGTCATCAAATGGGTGTGAGAGTAAGAAGAAGACAACCTAGGTCATGTTGCTCCAAACAAGACAATCGTCCTGTGAATAGTTACAATATGAACACCTTTGCATTAATAAAGCACTCAAGATGTCAACCATTTCAAATGACAATAGGAAAAACACCATAGAGAATACAGTCATGCCTTTGATTACAAAGAAGGGAGCAGATATTATAGTCTGTAGTAGCATTGAAAAGATGAAAATACAAAATCCATGAAGCCAAACACTTTTGTCAAAATACAAACCCTTACCTAATTAGTTAACTTATCCTTGAAGATTTTATCAGGCAAAGATAGTCATTATATAGATGCTAAAATAGTGACACGAGTGCCTTTGAAAGTGATGATAGTCATGTCATCAAACTGACAGTGAAATCAGTCATCAAAAAGAGTAATGCACAACACCATAGAAGAAAAGAGGAGATCACTATCCATTCAAAGAGATACCCTAATCACAGTCACCAAAGTGGGCTACAACAGTAGAGAAAAGACAATAGAATATTGACAGTCTTTTTGTATCCAAATGTGAATGAAAACTATGTCATCTATCAATAATAAAAGTAACAGAGAGGATTTTTTACAATCAAAAGTCTATAAATAGAATCTTCAAGTTTATCAAAATCAAGCTAATAAGCTATATGATAGTCATAGCAGCAGATGGATAAAGGGAATGTGACTATGACAGATTTTTTCATACAAAGGACAGTCATCATCAATGATATCTTTGTATTAAGGAATTTGTAGGCAAGTTTGTGATAGGGCAAAAAATATCAGTTCATGTATGAAGCAATGAACAAGGTTTTCATGACAAAGGTTACTGTCAAGATAGTATTAAGAGATAGTAAAAATAGTGAAGAGCAGATTTAAGGAATGATACGAATCATGGAATAGTCTTGCATTCTCAACAACAAGCTTTCATTCTCTATTTTGTGACAGCCATTTTGAAAATACAATCATCTTTCAAAGGTTGAATCAAACACACAGGGGCAGTGTCTAAGTCACAGGTTGAAGACCATCAAATTCCTTCATGCCAAGGTATTCTAAGTATAAATCATGAATGGAAAAAGTAGAACTTTATCAATAAAGAACCATGAGAACTCTTCATACAGTCATTGAAAGAGATAGAACAGTCACTAATGACAGAGCACCAAGCTTTCAAAGATACAAAACTTTAGAATAGGCTAAGAGAAGAATAGAGGTACGTGGAAAACCCTACCTCTACTTCATAAAACCATTTTTTATCTCATTATTATTGTTGCTTCTTTGATATCTGTCGTCTATAGCTGGAAATCCCAAAATTCCCTCCTTTCTTCATTCACACGATGATCTCAAAACTATTTCCAAACTAAAAGAACTGTGGCCTTGAACCTCCAAGTCCTTACAATGCAACCCTGAACCAAACTTGCACACTAGGCCTGTCCTACTCGGACTTCCCTACAAGTACCCAGATCCAAGACCACACGGATTCTTTGCACCCATGCCGACACCACAAGTCTTCCTGTCTAGGTACCAAACTAACATGAACCAACAACCCTTCTCATGCTTAGCCTGAACAATCTTCTCCTGCTAAACCCGTGATTTGATTCTTCACAAGTTTCACCTTTTTGTTCAAAATACATAAACCCACATTCCCTCTATTAATTCCCTCCAAAACTAAAGTGAAATAAAATCATGCACGACAAGGCAAAAACTTATATTATAATTTTAATTATAAAATTATGAAATTATATTACAATATAATTATTCATTATTATAATATTTAAATAATATGAAATATTATTAAATTATATTTAACTTAAATTATATAATTACTTTGTTATATAAGTTATAAATTATACAACTTAAGTTATTAAATTATATAATTTACATTAATTTAACTTAAATTATACTTGCGCATACTGGACTTGCAAAATTAAATAATTTATCAATATTATAGTATATTTAAAAGTTTTATAATTAATAATTTTGTCTTTATTTTATTTGTATCTATCCAGTTTGTCTATTTTCTCGTCTTATTTTTAAATTTTTTTGTATATATTCCTATTGTATGATTTGTCTTTTTTCTTCTTAACCCTTTGTTCAATCCTTTCTCTCCCTTTATTCCTTTGGTCTAAGTGGACATTTATTGCCTTGCCTTGTATTGTCTTTCAATTCATGGATTATGATCAAATTGGAAAGAAAAAAGAATGGAGGAGTAATAGTCATTTATTTAGTCATTTTTATTTGTCTGACCAATTATTTAGTTGTGTTTTTTGCCCGATGATCAAATTAGTCATTTATTTATTCATTTCAACCATTGACCAAATTAGTCATTTATAGTTGTGTTGCAAAAACTTTTGGTCACGTGACTAAAAGTTTTAGTCACCTAGTCATTTATTTGCCATATTTCTACTAGTGAATGGAGAGTGTAAGATGGTCTGAGGAGCTATGGTGTTGGTACTCATATAGGGGTTTCAAGTCAGTACTCTCTTTTAGTTTGATGCATGGACATAAGTTTAGTGTAACATCTCTTCTATACCTATAAAATGTTGAACACACCAGGATACTGAGAGGGTGGATGAATCAATATCTAAAAAAACTTCAAGTCCTCCAGAGCAGATTAAAACTTAAGCATCAACATAAACATGAAAGATCAACACAATGCACATCAACACATAACACCAGATTTACATGGAAAACCCAAGAAGGGAAAAACCATAGTGAGGATTAACTCACAATATATGAAGCTCAAAATTACAATTTTATTTTAGGGCTACAACCCAAGGAAGCTACTACTCCCTATTGACTTGTTTTAGGACTACAGCCTAAGGAAGCTACTACTCCCTGAAGACTTTGTTTTAGAGTCACTCCCAAGGAAGCTACTACTCCCTGCAGACTTTGTTTTAGGGTCACTCCCAAGGAAGCAACTACTCCCTGAATTGAGAACAAACTCAAAAATGATTACAGTATGACAATCCTTCTACTACTTAAAAACTAACATTGAAGCTCACACCTTTGATGATTTCAATTCTACTTCTTCTGATGATTGGATCAATTAGGCACACTCTTCACTTCCCTCCTATCATAAAATTATCTTCAACATGAATCAGGATAGCCTCTAACACTTCTGCTCTTTCTCCCTCAGTCGCACATCACAATGCATATGATATTCATACTATGCTCTTCAAAACTTTCATATTTTCATTTTCGAAAGCATACTTCACCTAGATCAACTAGGTTTATAATATATATATATATATGACATTACATTTATTTCATTACAAGTCAGCCAAAGATCACAACATGAAACATGCATAGGGCAAGCCCTATCATGAACAACACACTACTCCAGAAGAGAATACATGCCTTGCAGATCCCAATACATGCTTAGTCTAGTCCTAAACATCCTTCTCAACATCATCCTTCAGGGAATATCATCTGCAAGCTACACAAATTTGAATTAGGTCACCCTTAAGCAAGAAAATATGAAACATGTAGCACAATGGTCATTTCAACTTGGCGATACTCATGAATGATTAACCATTGCTTATTATTCTTCTAGATGAGTTAGCAGGACCTACACACTATCTCCAAACAATCCTTGAACTCTTCACACTAACAAGATTGTGGTGCATAACTTCAACATTCTTTAGTCTACCAGATAGAGGCATAGCCTGGCAATAACATCATTTCGAACCTCAGCCAGTTTTGGAGAGAGCAGAAAAACATCTTACTAAGTAATTGGAGACAAAACAAGATCATCAGGACCATATTCCATTAGTTTTTGTACCATTTCATGCCACACCAAGTTGGCGCACATTATTATCATATGTCCTGGGAACAACTAGGCATCCGAAACTATCTGCATCACAACTATCATTTGAAAACTAGGCTTGCGGACCTCCAAGACACCTAAAACTCATATGGATGCACTCATACATTGTTGTGAACATATCCTCAAAACTACATAGCCATATCTATTACTGCGAAAGAATGTAGAGCACTCCAAACAGACTTTATCATCACTCAATTCTGCCAAAGCACATACTAGAACTCTATCTCTCATAACTTTCACTACAAAAAGATAAATGATCTGAAACTTTGGATTTAGCACTTTTACATTATACTGAACTTAACTTCTAAACCACATGAGCATATCTTCAAATGTGGAGGAATGCAGAACATTTTACCAGATAATCTTTTAGGTAATTCTCTGTAGTAGAAATCTTCAACAACTTCCAAAGGCCAAAACCTTCATATAAAAACACATGCATCCCTAGGAGCAACAGGAAGGAACATCTTCTGATCCTCAGCATAGCTTAATGTATCATCATTCATCTTAGTGCTTCTAATTCCCATCTTAATATTTCATCATGAAATCATCTTTGGTGACCATAAGCATGCTCAAAACAACTTGACTTGACACTAATCAGGGCATGAAATCCAACCATGTACACTAGCAACCCACTATGATCATACAACTTGACTTGACACTGATCAGGGAATTACTGAATATTAGTAACCTTGAACAACAACATCACCATTGTATCTCACTACATCTCTATTACCATACTGAGTGCTAATCTTATTCTAAGTGTTGATATCAATGACAACACATATTGCCAACATAAAATCTATAGAAAAGTTACATGTTGAGCCTATACAAAAGTTACAAGTTGCAAAAAGGTCTATAGTATTTGCATCCATGTCTTCTAAACTTATAGCGAAGTTACAGGTAGAACCTATAGAGATGTTACAAGTTACAAAGAGAGTTATTGTTTCTAATTCATATGTTCATTCATGTTGGGTACCTAAGCATGCTCTTACCTTAGAGAGAAAGTTACTTAGCCTTGAAAAATAAAAATCTTATAAAGGATCTTACAAATTTTTCTCTTGAATTTGACTTTTGTGAACATTACATTTATTGAAAGTAGAATCATGTTAAATTTTAATCTAGTTCTCATAAATCTTCTATATTATTGGATCTAATTCATTCTTTTGTATTTGGTCTTGTTAATGTTCTTTTATTATATAAATCATTATATTATGTGTCATTTATTGATGATTATTCTAGAAGAACATGAGTATATTTTTAGATTACAAGTAAATCCAAGATCTTTAGTCAATTTAGGGATTTAAGGCTCTCTTAGAAAATTAGACTAGTAGAAAGATTAAGGTTTAAAGGATTGTCAAAACTAGGGCATATCACATAACCTGAATGACATGGATTGGCAGAAAGATTACATCAAAAAACACACAAGATGGAGAACTCCCCCTATAGGTTGGGTAAAGCTCAACATTGATGGGTGTTCAAAAGGCAATCCTAGCCCTTGGGTGGTAGGTGGAATAATAAGGTATGATTGAGGTTGTCTAATATAATGTTATGCTAAGGCTATAGGATGGGATAATAATAATATTACAGAGGTTTATGCCTTATGGTGGGGACTCAATAGAATTCAATTTCACAAATTTTAGTATGTTGAGATAGAAGGGGATTCTAAGGTTATTTTAGATCTTGTGATGAAAAATTGTAACTCTCCTTGGTAATTAAATTATTATGTAGAAGATATAAGAAATTCCCTAAGGAATCTAAATAACCTAAAAATCTAACATATTTACCATGAGGGTAATTCTGTAGCTGACAAGATAGCTAATCACGGTCTTTAGTTTCAAGACTGGTGGTATTGCTTCAAAGTTTATGATCTTCCTAGGGGAGTCTGCAACATTATAGAGAATGAAGAAAGAAAAAGGTAATATGCATTGTCTCAATATGATTAGTTTGTTCATATTAATTCTCAATGCTACTTTGACTTTCAAGGACAAGGACAATGAATTAAAGGGGTTAAGATTCATGATTACCATACTATCACTCCTTACAATGCATGTGTGGAATAGAGAGTTCAATTGTGTCAAGTTAATGATTTTGATCCTGGTGACAGAAAGGAGGATTGTGTCATTATTTCTCGTTATACGATTTATCCTTCATTATTATGCATTTGAAGATTTGCTTTCGACCTCTTCTTTGCATTTTTCCTAAATTAGTGACAATGGGTGGACAGTTGCTCATGGTTGAACCTGATTCTTTTGTGTCTCTCAAGAAAAATTCTCAAATATGGTGTATTTTCAAGGAAGGAGGCATAGCCACTTATGTTCAATCAATGCAAGGGCATGACCAGTTAGTTACTAAACAGTTTATTAATACTTGGAGGAACAAAGAGGTTTCTGTGAATGGTCTTACCTTCACGGTGACTGAGGACCTTATAGCTAAAGCCACTGGTTTGAGCAAGAGTGAGAGAAATGACAATAGGGTTAGTAATGGAGACTATAAGAATTTTATGGATAGCTTCTTCAAAGGGAAGGAGACCCTAGTGAGTAGTCAAAATGGTTATCATAGAATGGAGCTTCCTCCTCCTTGAGGTATCATCATCTATTATTTGATGTACTTTACTCTTGAAGGAAGGTATGAAACCATACGCTACTATTACTTTACTCTTTTAGACCATTTAAGACATGGTAATTACATTATTTTTCCCTTCTTTATTATCTCTTCCCTTCATAATAGTATAAATAAAGGGGCAAATCCTCCTTTACATAAAGGCCTTATGCTTGTTCTAAGTTATCAATTAAATGTTCTCCTAAACTCTCCAATCCCTCGGAAGAATATTTATGTTTTTAACGTTGCTAACCCTAGTATCACTGGGAAGGGTAAGGGTAGAATTGGTAACAAAAAGGTTGACGAAGGGGTTTCGAGACAGAAAACCACTGATAAGTCTCAAGGAAAGAAAAGGATGTTTGATATGCAAGATGTTGGTAATAAGAAGGTTTATGAGGGAAATCCAAAGAAGGGTTCTCACAACTATAAAGGGAAAGATGTTAGGGTTTCTATTGAAAAGGAATTTTAGCCTTCTGATAATAACCCTTCTCCTCACACTCCTACCATCAAATCTGGGAAATTTGTGGCTAGCAGGGATCTAGACTCCCTTGAAAACTTTCTTCTATCTCTAAAAGATAAAGGTAAGGGTGGTGCTCCTTTTGCTAAAGGTTTAGAAAAGAAAAATGAAAATGTTAAAATCAAATCTACCTTAGCCAAAGTTAATCTCAATGCTAGATTTGAAGAAATAAACCCACAGGAAACTATAAATGATATATATTCCCATGTTGGTAAAATGGACAGAAGATCTACCCAATTAGCTAAATCTAGTCTTCAAAAGCCTAAATAGACAAAGAATAGTACTAGAGGTAATAAGAAAGGTGAGATATCAATTGAGGAAATGGCCTCTGATACTGTCTCTGGAGATATAATTATAATGATGCAAGAACAACAAGGTGAAGAGTTAGAACCTATTGAGGAGTTTCAGGAAGAGAAGGGGGAAGAAGAAGGTGAGAAGGATAAGAATGAAGAGCATACACAACCTCAAGAGGATGAGATTATGGAGGAGGGTAACATGACTTTTCAATTTGAATAAGGGGAAATTGGGGTCAACTCCTATGGTAAAAATGGTTATGAAGATGTTGAGGCTAATGTAGGAACTTTCAAAGAAGACCTTCATAGAAAAGATATTGATGTTAATTCTACTAATGTTAATCAATTTAATAATCTGGTCAAAATAATGGAAGAGCTGGAAAAGGTCTATCATAAGAGAATGGATTGCACTACTTGCCAGGATAGTTGGGTCAATATGTTTGATATGACGCAAATATATGAGCAAAGGGTAGTTAAGATAGAGCAAGGTGTGAAGGATCTAGCCCAATTTACCAGTGAAATCATGAAGAAAACAACTTCAGATGTGAGGGATATTCGAGCACAGCTGGATAAAAGAAAGGTTCAGAAGGATAATATGCAGGGTTCAAACAAAAAGTAGAGAAAGGAGCATCAGATGGGAGTTTCTTCTTGGGAGAAGATGATGATTCGAATGAGAAAGGACTGGGATGTCAATAAAACTAGTCTTTGATTTGGTTGTTTGTCTAGTTTTTGGTTTTTGTTGCTACCTATAGTTTTTGTTCTCTAGTTGTGTTTTTATTGTGTCTTCCTTGGCCCATTTGGGTTATTTTTAGGGTTAAATGGATGTAATCTTCTATACTTGATGAAATGTTGTTTTTAAACTTTTGGATGTAAAGGGCTAGGAACCTCTTTCTCAGTTAATCTTAATCAAAAATAACAATGGTGAGTATTGTTTTACAAATTTTGACAAATTCAGGAGAATGGTATCAAAAGACATAAGAAAACTCCATACTCCCCTCCACAAAATGGATTTATAGAATGCATGAATAGGATGTTGATGGAGAGGGCTAGGAGTATACTTAGTGTGTCTATATTTGATTAGAAGTTTTAGGAAAAATCAATTGATACTACATGTTACCCAATCAACAGGTCTCCTAAATCAACTCTTTTGGAGAAAACTCCCATGTAGGTTCAGATAGGAAAAATGCCCTCACTTTGGCATCTTCATGTATTTGGTTGTAAGGCATATGCTCACATGCCTTGGAAGAAGTAGTCAAAGTTTGATAATAAGGTAGTTAAGTGTATCTTCACTGCCTATGGTGTCAATGTGAAAGGGTGCAATATTTAGGATCTTATAGCTAAGAGATTTTTTTATTTAATCAAAATGTGACATTTAGAGAGATCAAGCCTTCTCCTATAGTTGTGTGGCCAAAGGAGGATGAGAATTAATTTGTGCAACTATAGCCTAAGATTAAAAGGACTACACTAAAAGATAAATCAGAGGTTCATAATGGACTTGATGAGGAGGAGATCTCAAAGAGTTTAAAATAAGAAGTAGAACCTCCACCTCAGCCTTTGAGGAGGTCTACTTTGCAAAGGAGGCAACCATAAATGTATATCCCACCTAATTTTAGATGTATTTTTTCTTCATTGCCTAATACAAATAATCTTAGAATAGTTAAAGAGGTAATGGAAATAGATCTCGATACGCTTGAAAAGAATGATACATGTGACTTGGTTCAATGAATTAAAGGATATAAGATTTTTGTTTGCAAATGAGTGTTCAAGAAAAATTTGGTTTAGTTGGCAATGTTGAAAAGTACAAGGCAAGATTAGTTGTGAAAGGATATTTCTAGCTTGAGGGGATAGAACTTGGTGAGATTATTTGCCCAATTGCTAAGTTGAAATCTATTAGGTTATTGTTATCTATTGCTTTAGAGATAGAGAAAATGGATGTGAAGACTATGATCTTGCATGGTGTCTCAAAGGAGGAGATATATATCTCATATCCAAAGCACTATGTTGAAAAAGGTAATGAGTCATTGGTTTGTAGATTGAATATTTTTATCATCTCAAACAATCTCCTAGGATGTAGTACCAATAATTTGATTATTTTATTTTGGGACTAGGATTTCTAATGTCCAAATTAAATTGTTATGTTTACTAAAAATAGGATAGTGACCATTTCCTTGTTATCACTCTATATGTAGATGATATATTATTTTTTTGTAATAGAACAGATGTAATTAGAGATTTGACGTCTCAGTGTTTAACATAGTTTAATATGAAGGACTTAGGGATGCTAAGTATATCTTAGGTATGGATATCAGAAGAGAGAGTGAATATAAATCTTTGGTTGGGACAAATTAAGTATGTGAACATTGTATTGCAGTATTTTAGCATGGAATCTAGCAAACCATTGAGTGTTCCTATTTCTGTGGGAATTAAGCTTTTAGTTAAGTAGTGTCCTTTAACACTCATAAAGAGGGAGGATATGGCTTGTGTTCCTTATGCTAGTGCAGTTGGTAGTTTGATGTATGCTAAGGTCTACACTAGACCAAACATTACCCATGCAATGGGAGGCTTAAGTCATTAATGGCTAATCCTAGTAAAGATCATTAGGCTACAATGAAGAGTCTCTAGATATTTACAAGGCATTATTTTGTATTCTAGTTTCTACTAGGGTGGTACTCTAGATGACTTGCATCCAACCTGTAGAGATCCTATAGGAGACCTAAAACCAACCTATAGAGGGTCTAAAAGTCACAAATAGTACTCAATGGATATCTAGAGATATGTGGATTTTTATTGGGTATGTGATGTTGATAGAAAAAGACCTATCATAGTTATTTTTTAACTTGTTTAGTGGTACAATCAGTTGGATAATCAAGTGGCAAGTTTTTGTGACTTTATCTACTACTAAGGCTAAGTATATGGCAACTACTCATACATGTAAGGAGGTTGTTTAGCTTCAAAAACTATGTTCAGATGTGGAGATAAGTCATAAAGCTATTAGAATTTAGTGTGACAATCAAAGTTCCATTAGTCAATAAAAGAACCTAACTTTTCATGAAAGGACAAAGCATATTGATTTTTAATACCATTTTTTGAGACAAGATAGAGGATGGAAGGGTGATGCTAGAGAAGGTTGATACTTTGGTGAATGTTGTAGATGCATTTATAAAGGTAGTGAGCATAGAGAACTTCAGGTGGTGTAGTGACTTGATGGGACTTAAGGACCATAAAAATTAAATGACAATGTTGGAATTCCCCTTTTTGTTCTTGCAAGGTATTCAACAATTGGAAGAATGTTGGGAAATGTGTCTCAACGCTACATCCTAGTGTTCTATATTTATTAATTATTAGTATATATTTATTATTTTGTCTCACATGGGAAAGAGAGCATCTCACTATGATGTGGCATTAATGGTTGTGTCAACTATCTTGAGATGTGTGTAAGAAGTTGTAAGAGCATATAATGTCATTATGATGTTTAAGAGTTCCTTATGATAGATTTTATGTTGTGTAAGAGCATATAAGAGGGGGGTTACATTGAAATTTTGACCAGCATTATAATAGTCTATTATGTATGTCATAAAACATCCTTGCATGGATAATGCAAATAAAATGTGGTTTCTAAGTTGTTTGTCAACTATGACAAGTTATGACAATATGATAAGGTGTAAGAGAATAATCTAAAATGGCCTAGAAGACCAAGATGGATGAAGGCATTATAATTTGTGCCATGGGGTTTGGGCACCATACCTATTGCATATTGGTACATGGTTTTCAAAAATCATTTGATGATTTCCTATATGTTCTTCATCTATTTATTTGTTGCTTGGGTTGGAGTATGTAGATAGTGTATTTGCAGGTATTGTTATGCTTCCAAAATTACATTAGGATTTAATGTTATTGATACTCCTATAAGGGCATGTTTTGGAGTGTGGGGTTTTTCTCCTAAAAGTGATTTACCCACTATATAATATTGTTATGGTGAATGCTTATTTCTTGTGCATTCTTTCATTAAATGTTTTAGATCAAACTTCATGTACACAATAATGGGAATAGTACACAAAATCTACTATACAAATAGGGAAAACTTGGTGACTAGAACTACCATTCACACTACATACAAGATTATCATTAAAAAAAGGGATTAATCTATGTGAGGTACCATAGGAGCAACTGTTGGAGAACATGGAGTGAACAAAATAAACAAATTACCAGTTTAGGTATTGCTCCCTTATCATTTTCCTTTCTTTTTACTTCATATGATAGTTACCAGCATATGGGGGTGTGTATGGTCAATTAAGATAATAGTTGCCTCTCAAATTAACAAACACATGAATATTTTTAAACAAGAAACATCATATTTATAGGTATATTGGGGCTTTTTCAAGAATTTTCAAGTGGAGACGTAGGATAGAGATTGCATATCCTCAAAAATAGTTCAAAATTATAAAAACAAAAACACATTCGTAGTCAAAATAGATTTTTTGTATGTGGACATAGTAGGGCCACACACCTCATGGGTATAAAGACTCCCATATGAAGTCACCAATGAATTAAGAGAGGCTAACATAAATGGATTGTTGGCTCTACCCAAAGACCTAAATGCAAAAGGGTTTGGTACTTATGATGAGCACGTAGGCAAGAAGATGAAGGAGGCTTTGAATAAATTAGAAAAGGTTAAGGAAAAGTTGAATAAAAATGTGGAATTAAAAAGGATCCACAAATTCCAATTATAAGAGAGATATTTGATTGACCACTAGTGGGGGAATTACAAGTGTAGGAGTCAAATAGGATAAAATATGGATCCCCGGGGTTTGAAATCAAAGACTCTAAAGCACATGAGCAATTAGGAGAAGAAGAGTTGGATAAAATATCTATACTTGAATATCCACAAGGTGAGAGTTGGCCACCACACCATCACAAAAATAAAAATTAGGAAAGCACAGATAAGAATTACCTATTAAATAAGAAATAGAGGCCCTTGCACAAATGAGTGCAGAGAAGGGAGAAGTAGGCTACTCAAAACCAAAGGCAAGGGAAAAAAAATCCAAAAGAAAATTCACACAAGTTGCAAAGGAAGAAAAAGAAGAGTTTGTAGAAGTCCCTTTGACAAAATAAGAGAGGTAGAAGAAAAGAGAGGGAAAAAGAAGAAAACAAAGGTGTCACTACCACTTCAAATAAAAAAATTCAAAGGAAGAAGATGACATCATGGATGTCCAATTTTTGTATAGGTCATTGTTCACACCAAGCATGTATTTATAGACAACACAAATATATGTGGTGGTATCTAATAAGAATAAAGGAATTTACATTGTAGGAAGTCCTCACTCAATGAGGGATATAATAAAGGAATTACTAGAGCACATAGTGAATAAAATAAAAGGAAAAAGAGAAGAAGTGGCACAAATATAAGAATATATTAGAAAGGAGGTCATTCAACAAGTAGTAAAAAATATTTCTCCCACTAGAAGAGATAATCTAGCACAAATTAAAGTTATAGAATTGAGATCAAAGTAGAGAGTTAACACTCTCTTGTTATAGGTGGAGTCATAAAAACAAAGGTTTAGGAAATAAACTATTAAGGATACACAAAATGATTATAATACATTGCTAGTAGAGAAAGAAAACCAAATAAATTTAAAGAAGCAAGAGGAAATAAGTATGGAGGAGTTGGATACAAGTTTACACATTGACACTGCACAATAAAAGGAGGAAACAATAAAAGCTAGTAAGGAGATAGAAACAAAAGAACACGAGAAAGAGGAAAAGGGGACACTACAAAATTAAGAAATAAAGAGATAATGATAAAAAATGGTTGAATCTAGTACATGACAATCTCTAGTAGGATAGATGCTAATCCCTCTACCAGTGTCTCCACCTTCAAATCCAATAGAAAAAATAAGGAATTCTTAGCCCACAAGAAGAAGTTACAACCTATGGTAACTCTACTACAAATTTTATTTACACTTTCACCTTCCATTACACAAGTAGATATTACACGCATCTCCCCTATCGACTAATTTCAGATAGGAGATATACTACACAACATTGCAAGGGACAACCTATTAAAACAATATGTGGATATAATTGAGTTTATAGAAGAATCATTGAATGAAGTAAAAACCTACCATAGATAATTAGAGATACTTTATTGCCTTTGGATCAACAACTGTTGTTAGTAATAAGTAGGATTCTAGAAGAATTCCAAGCCAAAGATAGACAAAAGGAAAATATTAAATAGGAACTATTGGCAAAATGGAAAAGGAAACAATTAGAAGAGATAATAAGGAAGTGTGTCACCACAGAAACCAAACTAGAAATGGAGGTTAATAACATGTAGGGAATCTACGAAAATGTCAACACACTGTATCAATTTTATTTAGGTTGAACCGCATCCACAAAAGCATTCAAAAATTAATTAGAAAATTTTGAAAATTAGATCATGTAGGCCTCTACATCATATGGTGCAATGAAGGACTTAGATGGCATCTGCGGGATATAGATAGAAAACTTGCACAATCAATACTAGTGGGTATAGGATCAAAGAGAAAGTTTGAGGGCCCAAATAAAATAATTAAGGGAAGTGATTAATTTATGATTGGCACACCTAATGGGCCTTCTAGTGGACGCAAAATAGATGCTGGACTCAATTAAGATTTGAGACTATATTATTGCCAATGACTCCACATTAATTAAAATAAATGGGCATATCCATCTATTGAAATAAGTTATTCCCCAATGGGATAACACATACACTCAACTTAAGGGCATCTACAAGAAAATTATACCATAAGGAGGAGTAATTTTTTTGAAAAAAATTGACAACTGTGGTACATTTTTTTGAAGAATTTTGACACAAGACATCATTTTGGGGATTGGTAGATAGAGAAAGCATGTCTTGTGGACAAGACATGGGTTTAGTTGGGATATGATGTTGACAAGATAGAGCCGCATCACTCCCATTAGGTTGAAAACATTGAAGGGAAGCCTAATGGAGACCAATGATAAAAAACCACAATGATACCAAAGGTTGGAAACACAAAGGAACACACCCCAAGCAGGATAGATAGGATAGATTATATATGAGAGAATGAAGAGATATATAGATATTGATGATTATATACTACAAATCTATATAATGTACATATATGATGGTTTATACTATATGACATGTGAGTGTGATAAGTGTATATGTGAGTATATTTTGAGTTATTTGTTTTGTATTCCACTATAGTATTCTATAGTCCACCACACTAGTTCTAATCCTTTTCTTACCCTTGACACTAGATTATAAATACAAATTTAAAGAGCATATGTCTAGATCTTTAGTTTGCGCTTCATATTTCACTAACAATGATCAAGTAATATAAAATATGTGGCATTTTTTGATTAGCTAGTGGGGGGTTAGTAAGTCTTCATAAAAGCATTCAAGAAAATTTGGACCATAGAAATGATGTCACATGGCATGATTCAAATAACTTATATAGATTGGTATATTATTGAGGTGTGCACTTAGACAATATATAAATTTGCCACAGCCATCAATTTTAAAGGGAAATCAATATGGATCATTAACCAAGGTTGAAGATATAAGACATCAAGCAATGAGATCAAGTGGTTTCTATGATTTTATGTGGCTAGATTGGGTTGAAGTTTTTAGATTGCTAGATTAAATGGTGCACACTTTTGGTAATCTATAGATTTTCCATAATTGTTGATCTTAAAAGGTGATAAACCTACGTCATTGATCAAGATTAAAGTTCAAATTGGTTAGTTGATAAGGCATATTCTTGATCTTCAAATGAAAAGCAATAAAGTTTGAATGTTAATGGCAAGATGTCATTAGATAAAAGTTCATGCAATATTTCATCCTATGTTTACATCTGGATACTTAAATAATACTACATATAATAATGTGTCAAATATTAATAATTCATATAGATGGAGAGGGTCGAAAGCATTAATGATCTAGTTGAGAGAACACTATATATAGATTGATTAGGGGATTTATGGAGTAGTGATGAATATTTATTAAAAAAAGGATCTAACGGAATGACATAACCTCTAATTAAAATAATAGAATATTGGAAAATAAAGGCTTGAACCATGTGGAACAAAGCAACAAATGATTTTATGCAACAATTTTCATATGGTAGTACTAATTCATTTATATATATATAGAAAATTTTGGTTTTTCTCCCTTGACCTATCGATCTTTTGAAGATCATGAGTTGTTGATCTATTTATGGATTAAATGTGGTCTAGGTGTTGGATTTCTCACATAGGGCATGGGCATATGTTTACCAATGTATTAGAGAATGTTCTATTATGTATGAGGCTTGATTTAGTGTGTTATACAGTCTAAGGTGGATTTAGTGTCTGGGGATGTCTATCTTTAAATGTCAAGTGGTACTTTGTAGTTCCAAAACTATACTTTGGAGCTAAATACTTGGGCACACATATATTTTTGTTCTCTTGCTCATTTTGGGGCTAAAATAAATATTTTTTGTTAGGTGGAGTTAAAATAAATGACATGCTAGTAACAAAATATATTCTTTCTTCTTGGCATGGAGCATGTGCAATGGTATATATGTAAATAGGTGTGACTTGTGTGGGAGACCTAGGCAAACTAATTATAAGTTTTCTATATGCAAAAAAGATACTTTGGTCAGATTTGTATATGTGTCCTCTAGTCTAAGTATTCTTTTGTGTCAAAATATGTAGTTCAAGTTTGAAGTCTTGTGTAATTTAGTGTTTGTACAAATCTAAAAGGGTGCTCATAGGTAGTTGTTCTCTCATTAATGTGAATGTCTCTACATTTGGCCCATAGGGAATTTTAGGGGGTGATAGATTCATCTCTAGGGCCACAATTTCTACTTTGTTACTATTTCTAATTTCTTATGTCATAGTAGATGTAAAAGATTTTCATTATGAACTTGTCCATTAGAAATAAATTGTTAGCCCATGGGATAATGGACTTTGTTGTATGGGCCCTTATCAATGTTGCAACTATGGTAGTCTCAACATTGGTATATCTCTCATGCTATAGAGTGAATCATTTTAATTAGAAGAGTGGTGAATTGCTTGAATGTGTTTGTACACTAAAAAATATGACTCGGTAGCTTGGAGCAGTCAAGTCAACTTTGGCACGCACATGGACCACTCTCCATGTCATGGAGTGAACATCCACCTCATTCTCGCTCTCGTGGAAGTAGCCAATCGAGAGGAGGTGAGACATGGGGGCGGTCTAGCTCGTTTGAGAGCTAGACTTCACAGAGAGTGGTCAGTCAGTCCTGAGGCCTTTGTTGTTGTGCTTTTGTTCTGATGTGGTGTTCTGTGACTGTTGTTGTTAAAATAACTATATGACCCGAAGGGTCACTAGTCACTATTCTTCTATTTGGATCTCTAAGGTTCTGATGTTGTGTAGGTTGACTATTGTTTTTGTTGATACTTCTTTCAATTTGACATTTTTGTTCGAATTATTAGATGATAGCCTATATTTGGAATGTCCTCAACCTTTCTTGTTATTGTTGAATTATCTGTTGATCTTATTCTTGTCTAGGGTGGATCTCCTCTATCTGTTGGAAATATGCAGCCATAGAGACTAATTCCTCATAACCCAATAAGAGATTAAATGTGCAACATAATCAGAAATCTACATGCAAAAGAAATAGATAATCATACCATCAATGGTGACACAAGATATACCCTAGAAAAACCCTCATAGAAGGGAAACCCCAGCCTCCAAAAGCATGCATCTCTCATGTATTATTCAACAATAAATAACAAATACATATGCAGAGATAACCTCTGAAACATGAGGCTCTCTCTCTACCTACACTCCATGTGAACAAGCATGTAACCATACATCCCATGCCATGCTTCAAACCCTCACAGAGCCAACCTACAAGAGAAGCTACAAACCACACCAACAAGCTCACAAGCTAAACAGCCAAATAGCTAACCTCTACAACTACTCGTGTGTTTGCTTTTATAGACATAAGCTCACACAAATACATGTGGTATTGTAATACCATTTTCCTGAAAACCATGTGTTTACAAAACCATTGACCCCACATTTAATTATTGGTACTAAGTTTTCCCAAATAATCAAATAATTACAAATAAATTTGAAGCAACACTAATGTGTATAGGAATAAAATCAAGATTGTATAATATCAAAAACAGTGAAATAATCAACAACTCAATCCTATAACATCAAGATAACAATCTAAGCAAATAACCAAAATAATCAATGAATAACACAAAAATAATGAAACCTTTCACCTAGATTGTATTGTTATCTTGGTCGATTGTAGATTACTTCATAAATTACAAAACCATGTTTGCAACAAGCGGATGTAGATTGTGTTTGTGCTCAAAGTTCTCAATGTGTTCAACGATGCGTTGAATGCTCAATGCGCTAGAATGCCTGAGAATAAATGATCGAAGAGGATTTGTTATGGAGATGGGGGGTTTATATAGATTTCAAGACATGATCGATCAATGGTCCAGATAATTCAATAGAACCAATGGATGAGATAAATCTAGAATTCATGATGAATGTGCACCTGACATGTATCACTCCAAAAGATTTTTTTTTTTGAGTTAACTGATTGATTTGGCTAAAAGACATGGAATAGACATGAGATAAATTTAGATTTCATAAAAATAGAAATGTTTTTTTCTAATTTATGAGTTGGTGATAAAAATAATATTGATTAAGTCAATTAACTCAACTTATAGATTTGCTTTTTCCATGATTTGATTTAAAATTAAATAATAAATTATTTAATTTCGTGTGCATGATGAATAAGATTTATTTTTGGAAGAATTGGAAGATAAAAAATCAAATTAAATAAATAAATTTATTTAATTGTTTGTGCATGATAGAAGACATAAAATAGATTTGAAGATTTAAAATAAACTAAACAAATAAATTGATTTAATTTATTTTGCATGATGAAGGATAAATAAAATATTTTATTTTTTGGAGAGATTCAATTTAAATAAATTTGAATGATTTATTTAAATTTGGAAGAATAATTGATTTAATTAAATAATTTGGAAATTATTTAATTATAGATAAGAGGATTTAAATGATAAATTAATTAAATAATTAATTTATTCAATTGAAGGGGATTTGAATTGGAAGACGATAATGATTTAATTAAAAAATTAAAATTATTTAATTTGGATAGAAAAAGAGGAAATTTATTGAAATTAATTAAATAATTCGATTATTTAATTAATGTTGAAATGCAGGTGATTTGGAAGAATTTGATGATCTTGATGAAATTAATTAAATAATTTGATTATTTAATTAATGTTGAAATGCAGGTGATTTGATGAATTTGATGAAAATGTAAGTGATGCGATGACATGGTCATTTTTGGGTGTCTACAAAATTAATTAACCCAATGTTACATACAACAATTACAAGTGGCATCCAAATAAATATCTAATGTGGCCAAACACATCACATGGATGCACCACAAATAAATATTTATTTTACATAATAAAATAATACCAATGTTATGCAAGGTGTACAACACACCTACTCCAACATTCTCTCACTTATTGTATACATTGCATAAGGGATCAACATGTAAACTCAAAACATCAAGGGAAACCATCCATATGCCCAACATGTACCATATAACCATCCATGTGCTCTAAGGTACCTGCAACAATAATCAAGGTGTCCACCATCTCAAATAAGAATCCCTCATCCTCCATCTAGCCAACAATGAAGAATAAGACCCTCCAAAGAGATGCCACACTAAATTGTCACATAGAAGCAAGAAACCTGCATCAACTAATATCCAAGCACAAGCACCAAATCCAATGGTAACAAATAGGCTCCAGTAGCTGACAAGAATCAATCACCATAGCTGAAATAGCAACCACAGCTAGTTGCTAATGCACCAACTAACCATACCTCCAAACCAAGGTATACAAATCATAACAAGTAGACCTTATGCCAACAACATATCCAACTCAAATCACAATGATAACAAGTCCTTGTATATACCCAATCCTACATAAAGAAGTCCTCCAAGGTAACAACACAAAGCATGTGATAACAAACCTCAAGACTCTTCATACCGCAAGATAATGAGAACATCCAACAAAGGAATCATATACTTCTTTAAACTTCCATTGCATGAGTAAATGTCAAATCTGAAAATAGATCAAGGCAGCCACAGACCCACTAATAGCATGTACATAGAAGATGTGGTTGAATCCTCCATCACATAGTGTCAAAGAACACACACATAGATATGCAAAATCTACAAACTAAAATAGTTGCAACATAACTCTCCTCAAGTCCATATCTCTCTCAAATCCTCCACATCATAATAGAAAGAAGTCAAAGAGACTTAAAAGCTCCATACACATCTCAACTCCAATGTCATGTGAACACAAACATCTAGGAAGAAGAATAAGACCAATCAAGAGAGAACCTACAAATCATAACCATGTCCTTCTATCCACACTAATGTGCTATAGCTGTGAAAAGTATGATCTCCTTTACAACCCAAAAACAAGAAGCCTCTACAACATCCAACAACAAGATGCAAACCTCTCAAACCAAAAGGTAGATCAAGCTCATAACCATCCCAAAATAGGAATAAGCCCAAAGCCACAAACCATCTCCATTGCACACAATAATCTCATAACAACTCAGGATCAAACATAATGAGATAAATAATCATAACCATGCATCTACTCCTCAAACAAGTCCTCACAACCATAATCCATAGCTCAAGACTCAAGCATGAGAAGATAAGATACAAAGAAAGAACATTGCTTTTAAAAATCAAGTGGGCATAACTATCAAATAATTCACCGCCAAGTGGACCAAGAGTGGGGATGAGATTGCTCCTGTAGGATGCACCAAGCCTCGAAGGCTCTCTCTAAGAACAATCTTCTTAACATGTCCATGTTGAACTCACGTCCAACCAAGGTGTAGTCTCCTCAGTCTTGCTGCTGAAATCCTCATAAAAGAGTAACCATATCAACATATGTCTCTAATCCCACGAGAACTTAAGTGGTGCAGTCACGGTAGGAGGGTTCATAGAATGAACTATCCGTACCATGCAGCAAGAGTAAACACAATAGAAACAACATAGAGAAATGGTGAAAATGCAGATTCAGTCATTCAATATATCATAGAATTCAAATAGAGATCAGCCGGCAACATGCGGACTTACAATTAGGGCTCACAGGCCTGATTACATACATACACAAGATAAAGCTTTGAAGCTCCTCGCAGAAATCTAAACTATCAGATACTACTATGTGAATCACTACTTGATAACTACTTTCCTAAGGATCTATTACATCAATATATATCATATCTGGATCATAAGATTCCTCCACGTTGGCCAAAGAAGGTCACAAACTCCAATGAAGAGCTGTAACGTGTGTACATGGATAGGTCGGAACTAATTGCATAGAACTCCTCTAGAAAATGAATGGAATGATGTGTGGATCTTCAAGGAAGGTCATCCATGAACCAAATATCATTGAATGATGTGTCATTAGGCTTCACATATTAGGAAATGCTTCCGCAGGTTTCTCCTTTAGCTGGTTCTCTGTGATTATAAGGATGCTCTATTCTAAGAAATAGTCAATCTTCTAGTAGCGATAACTTTCTGGTAATGATGTGTGGATCTCAGAATTGTGGATATGATGTAGATGAATGAATGTAGATGCTAAGTCCAGCTCTATAAGGTCTGAAATGCAACTGGACCAAAAATACAGAAACTGCTTCTGACTGAACTGCCTGAGCTGAACTGGAAAATGAAAAGAAACAAACTGAAATGCAAATGTTTTTGGTTGATGCAAGATTGCTCTTGAACCAGGGATGCTCCTGTATCAGACATCCAGGGTTATTGAAAAAGTGAGTCCCTCACTTTGCTAGGGCTAGGAGAGAACCAAGACGGTCCACCTCAGCCTAAGAAATCCATGATGAATCTTCTTCTAGTCTGTCTTTCCACTTCACAAGGTGTTCTTTGTATTTTCTTTCTCTAGTGTTGTGTCCAACTCTGCTGTGCAAAATGTCTTCAATCTGCTCTGGTACTTGTTGCGGTAACTACTTCTTCAAGTCTTCTTCCATGCTGTCATTGGACTCTGTTTCATGATACTGATATAGGTCTACAATGTTGAAAATAGGTGAAATACCCGATGTCTCTAGTAATTCCACTTCATATGCATTCCCTGAATCAAATTTCCTGAGTATCCTACAAGGTCCAAACTTCTTCATCTTCAACTTGTTATATATCCCAACTAGAAATCTTTCTTTTCTCAAGTACACCATCACTTCATCTCCAACTTCAAATTCCTTATGTCTTCTCTTCTCATCAGCCTTCTCTTTGTACTTATTGTTCATATTCTCCAAATGCTTCTTCACTTGATTATACACTGTCTTCATATGATCTACAAATTCTTCTACTTCTGCACTTCTCTTTTCTTCCATACTGACATCTCTCAATTCTACAACTCCTTTAGGGTTTACTCTAGTAACAAACTCAAAAGGTGTTCTTTTGGTACTCTTGTTCACTGAATTATTATATGCAAACTTTGCTTGTGAAAGAACCAAATCCCAACTTCTGGCTTTCTCTCCAACCAAACATCTCAACAAATTTCCCAAACTCCTATTCACTGTCTCTGTCTATCCATTAATATGTGGATGAAAAGCTGAACTAAACTTCAAATTTGTCTTCATCTTCTTCCAAAGTTCCTCCAAAAGTATCCAACAAACTTTGTGTCTCTATTTGAAACTATACTCTTAGGTAATCCAGGTAATCTCACAATCTCCTTGAAAAATAGGTTTGCTACATGCACTGCATCAGTTGTCTTCTTACAAGGTATGAAATGAGCCATCTTTGAAAATCTGTCACCACTACAAATATTAAATCATGTCCTCTCTATGTCTTAGGCAATCCCATCACAAAATCCATGCTTATGTCTTCCCAAGGTCTCTCTGGTACTATCAAAGGTTTATACAATCCAGTATTCTGACTACTCCCTTTTGCAACTTGACAAACTCTACAACTCTACACAAATCTCTAAACATCCTTATGTATCTAAGGCCAAAAGTAGTTTTCACTCACCAAAGCCACTATCTTATTAATGCCAAAATGTTCTGCCAATCTGCCACTGTGTTTCTCCTTGATTAAATTATCTCTCATTGAACTCTTAGGTATGCACAATGGATTTCCCTTGAACAACATATCTTCTTGAATGAAATGGTCCAATCACTTACTCCTATCTGTCACAAAAGGCTCTCTACATGTTTTCCAAGGTTTTGCAAAATCAGTGTCTCCCTCATACATGTTCTTCAATTCATCAAAACCCAACACTTCAACTCTCATCTCTGTCAACAAGTTTCTTCTCCTACTTAATGCATCAGCAACTTTGTTTGATTTTCCACTCCTGTGCTTCAATAGAAATATATAACTCTGCATGAACTCTACCCACCTCATATGTCTTTGATTTAACTTACCTTGACTATTCAAATATTGCAAATCTTGATGATCTGTATACAAGACAAACTCCGTAGGCAACAAGTAATGTCTCCACTTCTTCAAGGCTTGAATTATGGCATAGAACTCTTGATCATAAATTGAATATCTTCTCCTTGCATCATTCAACTTCTCACTGAAATAAGCTACAGGTCTACCTTCTTGACTTAATACTGCTCCAATTGCATTTCCACTTGCATCACAATCAACTTGAAATACCTTATTGAAATCTGGTAATGCCAAAATAGGTTGCTCTATCACCTTCTGCTTCAACAACTCAAAACTTTAATCTGCTCTAGATTTCCACTTAAAATATTTTCTGTCACCTCTCATTGTCTTTGTCATAGGGTTACAAACTAAACTAAAATTTTTGATGAACTTCCAATAGAAACTAGCCAATCCATGAAATGATCTAACTTCTCCAATGCTCTCTGGTGTAGGCCATTCAATAATTTGTCTTACTTTCTTAGGGTCCATCTTCAATCCTTCCACAGAAATCACAAATCCCAAATATACTAGTTCTTCCTTCATGAAACTACACTTCTTAATGTTTATCAGCAATTTCTCCTCCCTCAGTCTCTATAAAACTTGTCTAATATGCCACAAATGTTCTTCTTTTGTCTTACTGAAAATTAAGATATCATCCAAGTATACAATCACAAACTTACCCAAGAATTTCTTCAAGACTTCATTCATCAACCTCATGAAAGTACTCAGTGCATTTGTCAATCCAAAGGGCATCACTAACCATTCATACAGTCCTTCATTTGTCTTAAAAGCAGTCTTCCATTCATCACCTTCTCTGATTCTGATCTGATGGTATCCACTCTTCAAGTCTATCTTTGTAAAATATCTTGCTCCACTCAAACAATCCATGATATCATCCATCCTAGGTAAAGGAAATCTATACTTAACTGTGATCTTGTTTATTGCTCTAGAATTAGTACACATTCTCCATTCTCCATCTTTCCTAGGTGCTAACACTGCAGGTATTGTACAAGGACTCAAACTTTCTCTGATCAAACCTTTCCTCAACAACTCTTGTATCTGTCTATTTAATTCTTCATTCTCTACCGGTGTCATCCGGTGTGCTGCTTTGTTAGGCAAACTTGATCCAGGTATAAGATCCATGTGATGACTAATACTCCTTATAGGTGGCAATCCTTCTGGTACATTATATGATATGATGTCTTCATACTCTGTCAACAACTCTCTTATCTCCTTCGGTTGTGATTCTTCAGTCTCTTTCTTCAATGCTTCAGGTTTCTTAGGAATCAAGGCATAACACATATTCTCATGTCTCAAACCATCTAGAAATTTCCTTCCATCTACCGAATAGATTCTAGCATTTCCACATACTTCACTCTTAGGGTCATCCTCCAAAAGAATCAAAATAATTCTCTTTCCATTTGTTGTTATAGTGTATGTAATCTTTCTCCCATCATGCATAGCTTTTCTATCATACTGCCAAGGTCTACCCAACAAGATATGACATACATCCATAGGCATAATATCAAACAAGACTTCATCATAATAAGATCCAATATGAAATTTCACCAAACATTGTTCACTCACCAATACCTTATGATCATCCTGAATCTATGCTATATGAAATGGCTTAGGGTGTTTCAAACTTTCCAACTTCAACTTAGTCACCATCTCTTCTGAAACTAGGTTATCTAAACTACCACTATCAATCACAACTTTACAACACTTACCTCTAGATTTGTATCTTATCCTAAACAAACTCTTCCTCTGCAGTGGTTCCTCATTTGTTTCTGATTGAAATAATGTTCTCCTCATCACAAGTGATTCTCCTTTCTCCAGTTTACCAACTAAATAGGGATCATCTAGTTCAACACATTTTTCTTCAACATAGGCTGCTCTTCCACTATTTTCTATCCTCTTACTTGTACTACCCTGATTACATTCAAATGCTCTATGTCCTTCACCTCCACACTTGAAACAAGTACCTCTGAATGTTCTCTTATCCAATCCTCTTCCTTATCTTCTATACCCTTCATTCCGGTATGAATTATAGTTTCCTCTGGGATGAAAATTTCTGTCATTTCTCCGGTATGCATTAGTATCTCTGTCATCCTCCTTAAATGGGTTGTCAAATGTTTTCTACTTTGGATGTGATCTGTCTCCTCTGAAATAAGTCCTACCTCTCTGAAATTTACCTCCTCTTCCTCTCTATCTCTGATCATGTCTTTTATTCATCTTCTCTTCAACTTTCAAGGCAAACTTATATGCTTCTTCCAAAGATGTCATCCTTACCAAGCTTAGTTCTTCTTGAATGTTCAATCTCAGTCCATTGATATATCTCGCCACTTTCTCCTTGCTTTCTTCACTATGTCCTATTCTTATGATCATTTTATAAAATTCTTCAGTGTACTCCTTCACAGATTTCTCCTTTTGCCTCAGGTTTTGTAATCTCTTCAACAGCTCCAACTCATAGTTGGTAGTTATAAACTAATTCTTCAACTTTGTCACCATCCTATCCCATTTTGTAATCTTTTCTTTCCCTCTTCCATTTTTTTCCAACTAAACTTCTTTCCACCATATAGAAGCATGTCCTTTCAACTTTGTCTTTGTAAACATCACCCTCTCCAGATCTTCAATTTCCTCATATTCAGAGTATTCTTCCATGTATTTATCCAGTCAATCAATTTTGCAGGGTTCAAATTACCAGTATAGTTTGGCACATCAACTCTAGGTCTCTTTCCAATCTCTGAAATAGCTCACAACATCTTCACCTAATATGATTCTTCTTCTTCATCACCCCCTAGGGTTTGCTAGTTTGTTCAGTAGGTTGAGATTCTTCTTCATCATCACTTTCAACATTAGGTCTAGGTGTCAATCCTCTTTGCCTACCTTCTTCAATAGCATCCAATCTAATTCACATTATTTTCATCATCTCCATTATCTCATCCATTATACCAGCCATTGTTCCAACAGCAGCAACTCTCTGCAGCGGCATTCTTCCTAGGATCAAGTGTAAACTGGCTTAGGTTCAGTGATTGAGCTACAAGGTGACAACAGCCTCACAATCAGTGATCAGTTGCAACACAAGTAACTTGTCTCAATTCAGCGATCTGTCCATAGCAAGATCTTATGGAATTCCTTGCTAATTTCACTCAATCCACTCCCCAAAGATTTGAACTTTCGCTTTGATACCACTTGGTGTAGTCATGGTAGGAGGGTTCACATAATGAACTATCCTGACCGTACAGCAAGAGTAAACACAACAGAAACAACTTAGAGAAATGGAGCAAATGTAGATTTGGTCATTTAGTATATCATAGAATTCAAATAGAGATTAGCCGGCAACATGCGGGCTTACAATTAGGGCTCACAGGCTTGATTACATACATGTGCAAGATTAAGCTTTGAAGATCCTCATAGAAATCTAAACTATTAGATACTACTATGTGAATCACTACTTGATAATTACTTTCCTAAGGATCTGTTACATCAATATATATCATATCCAGATCATAAAATTCCTCCGCGTCAGCCAAAGAAGGTCACAAACTCCAATGAAGAGCTGTAACGTGTGTACACAGATAGGTCGGACCTAATTGCATAGAACTCCTCCACAAAATGAATGGAATGATGTACGGATCTTCAGGGGAGGTCAGCCATGAACCAAATATCATTGAATGATGTGTCATTAGGCTTCATAGATCAGTAAATGCTTCTGCAGGTTTCTCCTTCAGCTAGTTGTCTGTGATTATCAGGATGCTCTATTCTGAGAAATAGTCAATCTTCTGGTAGCGATAACTTTCCGATGATGATGTGCATATCTTTGAATTCTGTATATGATGTAGATGAATGAATGTAGATGCTAAGTCCATCTCTGCAAGCTCTAAAATGCAACTTGACCAAAAATACAGAAACTGCTTCTGACTGAACTACCTAAACTGAACTGAACTAGAAAATGAAAAGAAACAAACTAAACTGCAAACAAACTAAAATACAAATGTTTTTGGTTGATGCAAGATTGCTCTTGAACCAGGGATGCTCCTGCATCATCAAGCCTCACCCAAGTCTCCAAGTATCCATGAGTACCTTCATGATCAATCCATGCTAAACTCCAAATACAAAACTGCACCATCATGAAGCTCCCAAGCACATGACCAATGTACCCAATACCAAGAGAACCATCAAGATCATTGTCAAAGCTCCCACTACACATCTGCATAACCAAGGAACATATCATGACATCATGATCTAATCATCTCCTAAAAGGAAGATCACATGAACTAATGCACACATCCTGTCTCAAGAGAATATGTATCATGTCAAAACTCAAAACTGGTATCAAGAGTAAACCATGACACAATACCAACATCTCTAAACCAAGGATCACCTGTCAAAACTAACAAACCATAACCAAAACCTCAACCAAAGACTCCAAGAGTCCTCCATGGTACCAAGATGTCAACATCTCCAAATCACATGAAGATAACCATATCTTTCCAAAGCTCCCACTGAAGTGCAATACCAAGCTATACATGGCAAAAACATAAACATCAAACCATCACTATCAAAAGCTCCCATTGAAACATGTAACCAAGCTATCCATGAAATCATGATAACCATCTCCTACATGAAGATCATCCATGGCCCCAATACAATCAAAGAATCCACTGTAACGACATAGGTCCCGAAAGGTCGAGTAAACCATAATCTCCAAAACCAAGAAGATGAACAAAACTTGTAAACCAAACATCAATCCAACACCACCAAAACTGCACCTGCAAAACAATCATGTCATGCCAAAGTCCCAACCAAACAAGGAACATCCATGACACCATGATCACCACCCAATGTACTTGCACCAAACTCCCATCAAGTCTCACACAACTGTATCATATAATCAGCAAATATAGGTCCCATATCATGACTGTATCAGGTAATACCATCTCTCTATATCTCATAATGACAAGCAAACGAATGTAACATGTGACTAACCCAAGCCACAAATTAGAATCTGCATCAATGCTGAAACATCTATGGGAATAGACAACCCACATCCAAGTCATATATGCAACCTATAAGCATAAGCAACCTACAACACTGCACAATCTCTAGATCTCACAATACAACATGCAAACTCAACAATATATGTATAATGCAGTCAACAAAGGATAATCAGAGATAAACTTGTAAGTCTACAATGACTCTATTATGTCAAAAAATGTCGCCTTGGGGGCTTTTTCCTCTTAAGGTTTAGTTCTCAGGTCCTTAGAATGCATTTAGAGCATCTTGTGTGTTAATTGTGAATCTCGATGAGAAAACCCCAGAGTTTTATGGAAAATAGGACCTAGGGGTGCTATTTTGATGATCCCTAAACAAAAATGGGAGGGTGGACTTGGGCACTAGCGCCCTAGTCCTGCCCTATTTTGGGTGAGCCCTAAATTTAAATGTCAGTTTTATGACCGTTATTTAGGTCCTATGCCAACATCTCAAGTTTGAATTAGGAAATTCTTAGCGGGAATATTTGTAGTTGCATATATAAGCATGTTTAGTGTTTCATTGGCAAACTAGAAGCTAACTAGAAAATGATTGTGAACTTTGGGCATACTTGTTATTTTAGAGCATCCATGATATTTATTGTTGTAGAGCAAAGCATTGTTATTATGTTTCTGATTGCAGATTTGACTTCATCTTCTCATGTGATTGAAGAGTCTTCATTTATGTGAGATCTACACTTCAATGTGACATTTATTTGTGTTTGAATCATTTATCATTTGGATTTTTCCTCTATCCCACAGGGATATGCACTCTTTATCTAACAACGGTGTTTGGAAGACTTGAATGTCTCTCTGAGGCTTGACCAAGGCAAGCCTCTAAACACCACAACCCCCAACCACACTCCTTTGTGGAGTGGAGTTGCAGAAGGAGGTTGCAGAGGATAAGGATTCAAAATCTAAAAGAAAGAAGACAGAGTTCAACATTTCGAGACATGGGCACTAGTGGTTGTCCTTCAAAATTGTAAAGACAGAAATAAACTAGATAGTGGTAATCACTATCCAAAGAGCTTTCGACACCCTAAAGAACATCCAGCACTAGAGTAGGGTGCTAGTGGAGGTGTCCTCTGCATCTTCCGAGGAAGAAATAGAAGATATAGTGAATATCAATGTCAGGAGGAGATCCAAATTCTATACAGAAAATAGTACCTTGGATAGGGGCGCTAGTGGAGGTGTCCCCTACTATTTCACTTCCTGAACTTTGAAAAATGATCAGCTATTAATCTCTATCATTCATCTTAATCTACAAGAATTTGTTGTAATCCATCAATTTGCTTATTGTTTTGCATATTTAGGGTTTTAAGAGTACTTGAGCATTAAATTTAGATATTGATTGATAACATCTGAGTTTCCACATTGTTCCAAGTGATAGCCCAACCTGTTAAGTGAATGCTCTTGCTTAGTAGAGATTCAACTCAGTTGATATGTCCTTGAATGTTTGTAGTGAAAGGAGGATCTAAACCCATCCTAACCAAAACCATCAACCCTCCTTTTTACCACTAAATAGAATCAAACACCAAATCATCCCAATTCCAATTTTCCATCAACTCACAAAAGCACTAAAAGTCAAAGGGACCAAAATAATCTCAAACTGATAAAAATTAAACAAACCTCATAATATCATCTCCAAACCTACTTCATTGTGTAGTTCTTAGAAATACCTTTCCAATGCCTATAAGAAGTCTAAAATCTAACTCCGTATGCACTTGTTATGCCTGGTCAAAGCCCCAAATGAAAATCAGGCATCTAACTAGCAAAAACTGGTCGAAATGGCAAAATCTTGAAAAATCTCTGTCACCTGTTCGTAGTACATGGAAAGAAATTTTTGTTGACTATAAGAAGTCAAAAATCCAACATCGTGGGAAAAAGTTATGTCCCTTGGAAAAAAATACCCAATTAGACTATATACCCAGGCCCAAGTGGCTCTGCGGTGGTGGCCTGCCGACAGCCCGTCGGTGGCGGTGGTGCGCTAGCATTGCTGGGGTAGCACCTTGGTGACGTGTTGGCTAAGGATTGGTAGCAGATTCAAAAAAGGTATAAAATATGGTTTAGTCTTTGCAATGTTTAATGTTTCAATTTTTAAATATTTTAAAGCCCTTACGGGCATGCTGGGCGCAAACCCTAGCCTCACCAGATCGTTGGCCAGGAGTCAAATGGCCTAGTAGCTTTGCTAGCCGGCCCTACTGGCCGTACTGATAGGCCTACTAATGATAGGGCTAGCACAGGCCACCTGCGTAGGGGGTGGGGTCTACGTACCCCCTATCACATTAATTTTTTTTAAATGAAAACATTTGCAAGAACTTAGGAATTTTTTTTATAAAAAAAATTTCTGATGACTGTACCTAGTGACCCGATGGTGCAAATCTAACATGTGACCTATACTGCCGATTCCATATGGAATCTTTAAAGATTCTCTGCAAGATTTTCTAAGGCACAAAATAGGGCAAAAATGTTGTCTCTGAACATAGGTGAATTATATGTTTTCCTCGCCTGCGGCACCTCTTGAATCCAATGGAAGGGTTTGTTTATTCCAAAGCGGCTTTCTAAAAAAGTTGACCTCCAAAACACTCCATAAAAAGAGCCCAAATCAAAAAACCATTTGCCAAATCTCCATCAAACCCTAGATCTGCAACAACTCAAGTTTGTAAACAACCTTGTAACCCTTAAAATTCCTTCATTTCTTCCTACAAAGCCATTTATTCCACTATACACAAAATCCACTCATAGCTAGGGTTATCAAATAGGGATCTCCTCCCAAATAATGGCAATCAAACTCTGATACCAAATGTTAGAAATATGCAGCCATAGAGACTAATTCCTCATAACCCAATAAGAGATTAAATGTTCAACATAATCAGAAATCCACATGCAAAAGAAATAGACAATCATACCATCAATGGTGACACAAGATATACCCTGGGAAGACCCTCATAGAGGGAAAAACCCAGCCTCCAAAAGTATGCATCTCTCATGTATTATTCAACAATAAAAAACAAATACATATGCAGAGATCACCTCTGAAACATTGGGCTCTCTCTACCTACACTCCATGTGAACAAGCATGTAACCATACATCCCATGCCATGCTTCAAACCCTCACACAGCCAACCTACAAGAGAAGCTATAAACCCAACCAACAAGCTCATAAGCTAAATAGCCAAATAGCCAACCTCTACAACTACCTGTGTGTTTTCTTTTATAGACATAAGCTCACACAAATACAACATGTGGCATTGTAATACCATTTTCTCCAAAACCATTTGTCTACAAAACAATTGACCCCACATTTGATTATTGGTACTAAGTTTTCCCAAATAATCAAATAATTACAAATAAAGTAATGAACCCAATGTTACATACAACGATTACAAGTGGCATCCAAATAAATATCTAATGTGGCTAAACACATCACATGGATGCACCACAAATAAATATTTATTTTACATAATAAAATAATACCAATGTTATGCAAGGTGTACAATACACCTACTCCAACACTATCTCATTGAGGATTGCCCTCACCCACTCACCTCTAAGTCCAGGACACATTCATGAGCCCAAACCAAGAGAGATAGTTATAACTAACCTCGATTTGACATAGGGTTTTGACTTAAGGTTTGTTTGACCTAAGGTTTGACTTTGCGTTGACCTTGTGTTGACCTTGTGTTGAAACCAAGGTTTTGCCTAATGTTGACCAAAGTTGACGTTGTGTTGGAATTAAGGGTTTGTGAATGTTCTCTGATGCTAATGTTTTTGTTCTTTTCAGTTTTTGGATGCATGCAAGCCTAGATGAGTGTAAAACAATTTTTTTGTTCTTTTTTCTATTTATGGAAATGAAAGTGCTTTTTCTATTCTAGGAGTTAGAAAACATATGCAATCTACTATGCAGTTATCTAAATGTAATTGATCTATGTTTTTGTTTTATTTTTCTGAATATGTGGAACAATTACTCTAGGCAAGGGGAATTGCTTTGAAATGCAAGATCTACTTAGCATATCAAGGAAAAAGCAACATGCATTTAATATTCATAAGAGAAAATTGTGATTTTATAATTATTATGAAATAAAAGCATGAAGGAACCTAGATTAAAGAGACGCATGACCCTCCACTAGCCTCAAAAATCCTTGTATGACAACCTCTTATCCTCTTGCAATAGCGAGGTGATCCTCTTGGTAACAATAAGAAAAGAGATGCAAAAAGAATCTTTTGGAAGCTTGAATGAGAGCTTGTTGAGCACTCTGACTTGTGATGTGGGTAGCGTATCGATGCTAAATGAGATTTTAGCAAAGCTATATAAGACAACAAATAAAAGCAAAAGGCTCTGACGTCCTGTGTGAGCATATGGATGCTAGATTAGAGAGCAAAAACCTGCAAGAACTATGTGCACAAATGAAATTGCCTCCCTTTGTGCTTGGGGAGGGGGTATTTAAAGGTTTAAAGAATGCATGAGAGGTGGAGAGGATGAAGAGTTAACTCACTTTCATTGAAGAGTTAACTTAGAAGAGCTAAAATTAGAGTTATCTAACCAAATATAGCTTATCACTCAAGAAGAAATGGAGAAAGAGAATGCGTGGGTTGAAAACTAAAGCTAAAAAGAGGCTAAATATGCATGGTTGAATGCATGAAATATTTAACTCTATCTTTGGGATAAAATTCCATGCAAACAGAATCAAAAATAGGTGAAAATAGAGTTTTTTTGGCTAAAAACTTGAGTTATTTCATAGCTGGAAAAGATGGCAAGGTCGCCACCCGGTTGCCCCTTTCACCAATCAAGGTCGCCTGGGGGTGACCCATGGGCAACCCTCAAAGGAGGGGTCCTGGATGAAAGTACAGGATGGGAGATGAAAGAGGAGGTGAAAAGAAGGTGATCTACCTTTGGAAACAAGTCAAACGAGGGTCAAAAACTAAATCTCCACTTGCAAATCTAGGATCTCCCACGGGAGATCTAGAAATAATAGGGGGAGATTTGTACTGGTTGACTGAAACTGAAAATTGAAAGCAATAGATCGCTCAGGATGTCCTCTAGAGGGCTCCTAGGGGTGGGAATAGATGAGAAACACTAGGGAAAGGTTAAAGCACAACAAATGGACAAATGCAAGGCTTAGGGACAAAGTCACAAGCACAAGAAATGTAAATTGACAAGTGTCAAAAAGTGTCAAAAGTGAGGAAAGGGGGAGCAAGGCATAGGAAAAACAACAAAAGGAGGAAGAAACCACATGCTACCAAGAGAATTGAGCTGAGAGGGCATTATTCTATGCTTACATGTACGTGACAAGGATTATGAGTCATCATCGAGGTCCTCATGTAGGATCTGCATGATTTTGGTGCTTACATATTTGCCCCATCGGGGATAGTAGTCTACATGAAAGGTAGGTATTGTTCCCAAAATAGGCTTACCTATTGTCAATTTTTCTGTAATTGTACTTGCAATAACTAGTATTAGTCTGACATCTGAATATATCAAAACAAGTGATAAAAACTAAAATGATGAACATACCATAGATCGTGTGAATTTTCCTAGTTGTTTGCCTTTGTCGAAGAGACCTATAAAGATGAAAGCACGCAAAATGAGAGCATGAGAGATGCATAAAAGAAAAACTACTCTAAAAATGCATAATGCAGACTAAGCTAAGAGAAGAAAAGAGTGAAGAACTTAGTGAAATTAGAGTGAAACATTGACGGAATCGATCACGCAAATAGTCATTGGGAAGATATTGCTGAGTGGATCACAAAGATAGCCACTTCTTCTATCACTAAGAGTTAGGTGCACAATCAATCAAAAACCCTTCTCTAAACCCTAGCTTTCATTTTGTGAAAAATCTCATGAATTTTTTGGTTTTTGTTGATTTTCTCTTTTGCATTGTGTCTGTTTCATCATTTATAGTGTAACTAGATTTTCATTTGTCAAAATCATTTGAAAATTGAGGTTTTTAGAACATTTTTTAGCATGTGGGTAGGAAAATAGGGTCACCCCTTTTGCCAGTCCATGTCACTCTGGGGAGATCTGCCTATGCAACAAGGTCACCCGGTGGAGATCTGCCTATGCAATAAGGTCGCCGAGGGGAGATTAAGTCTGATAAAAGGGGAGACACTAATAGATTTATTCTAACTGAAATTTGATGTTTTCTGATGTTTACTTCACTTTGTTTTGGTCTAATTTGAACATTGAATTCGTCAATTTATTGCAATTTCGAAGGTTTATATGTTTTTTGTGAAATTTTCATAAATTATAAGATTTTTAGGGATCTTTTGAGTTGATTAGATCTAATCAAAAGTTCTTTTCTAATTGGAAAGATATGTGCATTCATTGGAATGCCAAGATTCGTGAGCAGTTGTGGCTCCCTGAGATGTTTGATTCACTGTCTTCTGATGATGTTGTTGTCCTGAAAAGGGTAGGCTTGGCGAGGATTTTCCATGTACCAGTTGTTAATTTTTTTCGTGTATTTGTTGTGACATTTTGACCTACTAGGTGTTGAGCACCCAAAGTACTGAGAGGGGGGTGAATCAGTGCTTTATTAAACTTCTTGTTTATTAAACTAGAAATCCATTTACTGCATGCAATAACAAAGCAAATTAAACATAGAAGAGACAACCATGAACCATCACACATTAACACTAGTATTTTTACGTGGAAAACCCAAAAATGGAAAAACCACAGTGAGTGTTAGCTCACAATATATTATGTAGGAACAATACTAAATTACAATAAAGGCTCACTACCCAAACTAAGTGCTCACTGCAAGAAGACTCATTGTCTAAAGAAAGAAAGAAGAAAGGAGATGGCTCACTACCAAAATGAACTGCTCAAATTGTATCTACACATGCATGAATGCAGCTCCAATGAATGCTCAAAATACTATCTCAAAACTCTTCATCTTAACTTCTCTATTTTACTGCTCTACTTGTATATTAGACAAGATCTCTCTTCTTCTATTCTTTTCACCTTCTCTACACTTTTACATATTCCACACCTTCACATTCACTTCATTACATATCAAACACCGAATTCAATCCCATATATACATCCGTCACAAACAAAAACTTCAGATTAGATCAGCCTAATAAAGTGTACTATGTAGTCATGCATTGTATACTATGTCGGCCAAATTCATTCTCTAAAATCTACAGCAGAGAAAAAAAACATTTGAAATACCTTCACACACATCAGCCTCAACTGTATCACCACTCAGGTTTAAGTTTCAAACACCAAAACTTACCGCACACACAACACATTCTCATGTTGGCCTTAACCACATACTATTTACTGGTTCAATTCCTCTGTTAGACAACAATTTTCACTACGGAGAATAAGATGCTTCCAAAAGCATATCAGACATTCTTCATAGATCACATATCATACATTTAGAACCACAAGGCAAAATATTCTTTTGCGATAGAATGCAGACCACTAGAACATATGCCATGTCACAATCAAACTAGACCATATGATATGATCTTCTACTGCGGACCAATACCGATACAAATATTGTTTCTCTGTCTCTATCTCCTATGTACTGCTAACACTTAGTAAAAATAGCTAAGTCTTCTTCTCCAGACCAAACCATTGTTCCTTTCCTTGTTGCCATCAATGACAACATCTTTAGACATCATACAAAAGTTGCCAACAATCTCCCCCTTTGCCATTGATGGCAACACTTGATGTGAAAAACTGTTACAACTCCCCCTGTCTTCATGCTTCTTTTATTATTTTTCAAAATTGTTTCTCACATGCTTCATTTCTTCTCCCCCTTTGACATCAATGGAAAAGATGTATGATATAGAGATACGTACAAGTTGCCAAAAATTCAAAACTATTCTTCTACTTTGCCGCATATATACAAGTGATATATAAAAAAATTTCTTACTATTGTTATTTTGGGAGAACATCTTTATAGATCTATTTCAACTGACATTTCTTCATCCCAACTAGTCTTAGCATCACTCAACATTAGTATGTGCCCATTAATATGGGACACCAAGTCTTCTACTTTCTTCACTGTATCAGGGACTTCAGTGCTTTGCCTTGTTTTGTCTGCAGCTGCTATTAACTTGGTTAAGGATGTAATTTTGAAACTTGCTAACTCCCAGAACTAACTCATTCTATGCTTTATGATATCCTTTTGGGTCTATAACTTATGTATGTTAGAATGAATTGTTTCAACTTGTGCCCTTTGATTACCAATAGCATCTTTTGTCAAATCATAAGTTTTAGATATACTCATTATTTGGGCTTCCCATCTATCTATTTTATCCTTTATCTCCTTGGTCTTGTCCGGCCATGTAAGAAAAAATTTATACAATTCACTTGCTTCTTTCAGGGCTAATTGTGCAAACTCTACACTTTCATCTAACAAAATTTTGTCTTGAGAAGCTCTATCTTTCAGGATTCAAAATGGGAATGCATGGACTCATAAGCCTTTTTCATTTGTGTTGTGAGAGAGAGTGTTCTATCTCTCTGAACTTCAGGCATGATCTTCTCAAAAATATTTATAGCTTCACCAAGTAATTCATTATTTTCCAAATGGGATTTCAACATTTCTTCTTGTGCAGTAGCTTGAAAGATTGTTCCAAGTCTTAGCTTCTATAGAGTGGACATTGTAGCAAGGTTAATAGGTCCTTGCAAAATCTCAGGTGTAGTAAAAAATTTGAGCTTCCTTTTGCTTCTCCAAAAACTCTCTCAAAGAGTCAGCAGTGTCTCTATTTTCTCCAATTTGAGATACCTCAACATCTTGTCTCTCCGGAGGAGGCTTTTGAATGTGCTCTTATTCAATTCTTTCTAGTTCTGGAGCAGGATTGTCTACCATTTATTCATCTATTTCTTCTCTCTGCTCTTCTAAAATTGTCTTTGTTTCTTCATACCTCTTTTCCTCAGTTTCTTTCACCCCTTCAACTTGTTTTGTATTCCTTTCTTCTTCATTTCTTGTGTCTACCGGAGGAGTAACTGTGCTTTGTTCCAAGTTTTATTCCATATTTGTTTCTAGAACTGTATTATCTACAACAATTTCTTGTTCATCTTCATCAGCATCAATTATAGTTGATATTTGCAACTCATTCAACACCCTTAGTGTTATCTCTTTTATTTCCTTGACTAATTTCTCCATCTCACTAGATGTCAGAGCATTTATTCTCTTCATGGTTCTAAATTCCTCACTAAGCTTCTTAGTGGCTTTGGTTCTTTCCTCAGGGGTGATGTCTAGAAAAAGTTTTAACAAGACATATTCTTTGATCTTAACATCTTTGGACATAGCTCCTTATTTTCTTGTTGACATTATACTGGCCAAACTATCTAGTAGCTCATCTATTACTTCAATCAAAGTTTTACAGAACATGTCTAAATACCTTACAACTACAGTTTCAATGATTACCTTGTCTGCATCTGACCTCTCATCATACATGTCAACAATGGATTTCAGGGTACCATGTTGAGAAAATGCATTGACCATGGCCTCCAAGGATATGCTTGCTTCTTATTCTCTATTCTCTGTCTTCTCCTTTTTATTCTTCTTCTTCCCCTTAGCCTTTCTGGAGGTCTCTTCAGTAGTAGCTTCATCTATTTTTGTCCTTTTTTCTTTGACCTCCTCATCTGTTTCTATTTCCTCTTCTTCTTCTCCCTCACCAAGGCTCACATACACTCTTTTTGTGGCCTTAACTTTCTTTCTTTTCTTCTTTTCTTCTGGCTTCTCCTTTGGCATTTGCTTTTTAGGCTCTATCTTTTCTTTTTCAACCTCAATGGTAGTTGCTACATAGGATGAGGCTCTTATTCTTCTTCTACAGCTATGTGAAGGCTTTTCTTTCTCAGATTTCTTCTCTTTCTTCTCTAGAGTTTTTGAGGTTTGTCCTTCTGGAGAACTTGATGTATTTTCTACCGAAACAGCTATAGCCTTTGAAGCCTTTGCCTTGGCTCTTGCTTCACTAATTTCTTCATCTGTAAACCCTTAGCTTTTGACAAATTCCTCTACCTTTTTCTTTGAATTCTTCTTGATTTCTAGTTGCTTATGTTCCATAAACACTTTGAGAGATAGTTCTTCAAATGTTCCAAATCTACCCTCCTTAGGGTCTTTAGGCTTGCTCAACATTAAATCAACTAATCCAGTCAAAACTTCCTCTAAAATTTCATATCCCATGGCTGGGACCCATACAGTTCTCGATTCAATAGCCTCCATATAACACTTATCTTTGTCTACCATAAATATAATATCTTTTTCATACTTCTTTACTACCTTTTCAGGGATCCGAGCCCTTTCCTACATTTTCTTTTGAAAATTCTTGAAATATCCCATAAGTCTACATTATGTTTATCTACATTTCCTAGACTCTATAGATGATTTCTAATTTGGGTAGCAACAAGTGACTGCCCATGCCAACCAATATTCCTTATACCAGGTAACACCCTTACAAAATAGAAGAATAAATAGACAATCAAGGTTCCATATTTGAAAGGATATTTTGAATCTTGTCTTTTTCAAATTCTCCATAAGTTGTTGCCAGAGCAATTCGCATAGGTCATAGTCAGTGTTGTTTTTGACCATATCATATGTTGTGTATATAGCTATTATAGAAACAAAGTTCTCCTTGTTGGAGAAATAAATCTTATAACCAATGACTTTTGATGCAAATCTCACACCTAGATCCGCAATATCATTTATATTTAATTCTCTTTTGTCAAATTTCACCCCTATCAACTTTATTATTGTGTTGTTCTTCATAGCCTTTAGTTCCGGAACCTTCCCAGTGGAACACATGATAGTAACTTCTTTAATGGCATCCTTTGTTATCATATAGGGTTCATCTAGCCAAAAGAATTCATCATGAATCTTGCTCAAGATACATCTAACCCAAGCATCATTCAGGACCACAAGAAAATCCAACCAAGTGTTCAACTTCTTCTCAACTAGGGCATTATACTCCTTTCAACTCAAATTTGTCATTAGTTAGTGCCTTTAGATAAATGTCCCCTAATTTCCCTTGATCATATTCATCTAGGTTTGTATGAATGTAATCCCTAACATCCTCCATATGTAAAATACCATGTGGAATTTTAGAAAATACCCCATCCGGATCAGTCTCTAGAGACTTAAATGGGTGCTTCTTGAACTTGGGGTGAGGCCTCTCAGTTATCTCTACTATGTGTGGAGTAAACATTTTGTAGTTTCAACATAGAGAATTTTTGAGATAGATAACAATGAATACCTTTTGCCTTCGTTAGGGTTTCTTCTTTAGATGCTTGAATTTGCCCTAGCTTGCTTCTCAAGTCTCTTCAGTTGCTTGAAAGTATGAATGCAAAGTGATTTTTCTTTCAAATGGATCCCTTATATTCTCTTCTCATTAAGATTCAATCACAATAAATGCTTCACTCAAAAAGCTATTAAACCCTTTCTCTGTTGTTCCCAGTCAATCAAGATTGCTCCACAATTTACTGCATTAGATTCTTTTGTACTAGAATCTTCTTCATAAGATCTACAATTCAGTCTTATAACTTATAACTTTGTGTTGGATATCAGCACCACATTTCTGGTTGGGGGAGTAGGATTTTGTATTAAGCTCCCCCTGAGCTAGAGCTCTCAATTTACTTCCCGGAGGAAGTACCAGCACCAGAGTCTGGTGCGGACTCATCCTTGACTTCTTGTACTCCCTTCTTGATACACATTTGATTCATCTCTTTCTTGATCTCTACTAGATCTATCTTTTGTACCAGTTTCTTCATTTCAGTCTAATTATTCTTCTTCATATTCCTGCTTCTGTAGAATCTTGCAAAATGTCTAGGCCTGTTGCAATTGAAGCATACAACATTTATCTTTCTATTGTTTCTTTCATTCATCCTTGATTTGCATTGGTTGGCCTTGTGACCATATCTATTGCACATGCAAAACAACTCCCATTGAAAGATTGAATGTTCCTTCCATTATTATAGTTGTTCCTTATCTAACTTCTTTATTCACTAGCTCTATGACCAAACCTCTTGCAATTAAAGAAATTTCCTTTCAAAGTTTGAACATTCCTTCCATTGTTGTAACTATTTCTTATCTGACTTTTGTATTCATTAGCTTTGTGGCCTACCTTGTTGCAAGAAAAACACTGACCGAAGAATGATGGAACATTTTGATTTACTCTACTCCTACACTTAGTAGCCTTATGACCAAATTTATTGCATGCATTACAATAACCATTGAAAGAAGGGTATCTTTGAGCATTTGGTTGCCTGACCGGTGATTTTCTAGGTCTATTCCTTTGATTCTGAATCTGTTTGCATTTGTCCTTCTTGATTGTAGCATTCCTTTCTTGACTAGTTTTGGAACTTTCACCTTTCTCAAATCCCAATCCTTCTTTATCATCAGGAATCTTCTAACTGGCAAGTATTCTATCAAGTTGGGTAGCACTTACTCTAAATTTTTCTTCCTGACTCCAAGCATGTTCAAATCAGCTTTCAAGTCAACTTCTTATTCAAGCTTAGTGTAGTCTTCATTTTTGTTTTTTACCAACTGATTTAGGTCTTCTTCTACTTTTTCTCTTCTTACAACTTCCACTTTTAGATTACTCAAGTTGTCTTGTGCAAATATCAATTGTTCACTAACCTCCTTGTATTTTTCTTTGAACTTATTGACTTCCTCCCTCAATTTCTTTATGCATCCATCTACTTCCTTGACATTATCTTTTAGATCCATGTTTTCTATTTCAGCCTTTTCAAGATCTGCTAATGCAAGTTTGAGTTCTTCTTCATTAACAAGTGTGCATTCTTCTTTAGTCTCAGTTACATCAATTTCTTCAAGAGAAGTAGGATGTTTTTATCTTCCATGTGTTCAGTCTCCAAGATCTTCTTCAAGCTATTAGACTTATTCTGAGGAACCAGGCTCTGATACCAATTATTGAGCACCCAAAGTACTGAGAGGGGGGGTGAATCAGTACTTTATTAAACTTCTTGTTTATTAAACTAGAAATCCATTTACCACATGCAATAACAAAGCAAATTAAGTATAGAAGAGATAACCATGAACCATCACACATGAACAATAGTATTTTTATGTGGAAAACCCAAAACTAGGAAAAACCATGATGAGTGTTAGCTCATAATATATTATGTAGGAACAATACCGAATTACAATAAAGGCTCACTACCTTAGGGATCACTTCCCAAAAGAAGTGCTCACTACAAGAAGGCTCACTACCTAGAGAAAGAAAGAAGAAAGGAGATGGCTCACTGCCAAAATGAACTACTCAGATTACATCTACACATGCATGAATGCAGCTCCAATGAATGCTCAAAATATTGTCTCAACACTCTTCATCTTAACTGCTCTGCTTTTACATTAGACAAGATCTCTTTTCTTCTGCTCTTTTCACCTGCTCTACACTTTTACATATTCCACACCTTCACATTCACTTCATTACATATCAAACACTGAATTCAATCCCATATATATACATCCGCAACAAACAAAAACTTTAGATTAGGTTGGCCTAATAAAGTGTACCATGTAGTCATGCATTGTGTACTCTGTCAGCCAAATTCATTCTCCAAAATCTACAGCAAACCCAAACAACATTTGAAATACCTTCACATATGTCAGCCTCAACTATTTCAGCACTTAGGTTTAAGTTCCAAACACCAAAACTCACCGCACACACATCACATTGTCATGTTGGCCTTGACCACAAACTGTTTACTGGTTCAGTTCCTCTGTTAGACAGCAATTTTCACTGCAGACCATAAGATGCTTCCAAAAGCATATTAGACATTCTTCATACATCTCATATCATACCTTTAGAACTGCAAGGCAAAATATTCTTTTGCGGTAGGATGTGGACCACTGGAACATATGCCATGTCATAGTCAAACTGGACTATATGATATGATCTTCTACTGCAGACCAATACCGGTGCAAATACTACTACTCTGTCTCTATCTCCTATGTACTACTAACACTTAGCCAAAATAGCTAAGTCTTCTTCTCTAGATCAAACCATTGTCCCTTTGCTTGTTTCCATCAATGACAACATCTTCAGACATCATACACAAGTTGCCAACACTAGGATGCCGATAGGAGTACTTTCAGATTTCCTCAGGTTTTAGGCGAGTAGACCATTACCTTAGATGATGTATATCACATCCTTGGGGTTCCTATGAGAGGGCATCCACTTGTTCTACCTTCTAGTGAGTCCTTTGAGGACAAGGCATCTTGGGCTCAGATCATGGGGGTGAGTTGTCCTGAGGACCAGACAGGTGTTTGTCTTACTATCATACGATGGCTTTGCATTCCTCTCTTGAGGAAGTTCCTGATTGGATTTATTACTTCAAGGTTGTCTAGAGACAAGGCCTCAGCTCATCTATGATGGTGTTGGGCACCCATCATTCAAAGCATTAAGTAGGGTACTATTTTCACATGGGGACCTGACATTCTAGCTATCGCTTACAAAGACTTCTATCATATTTCTTAGTGCAGGGCTCTTGCATTTAGCAACTCCTCTCTGATCATGACCTGGATCTTTCAGCATATCAGGTTGTATCAGAAGGAGATTCCTCTTCCTAATCATAGACTTTTGAGATCCACTAGATGGACTCATGTGGGCCACTTTGATACTTCCTTACGTGTTGTGGCTACTCTTACAGATGCAGATATGACTACTAACCCTTATGTGGATATGGAGGGTGTATGGCCTCATGACAGGTAGACTAGAGATTACTACTGCAACATATCAGAGGTTTCAGACCGTAATGGTCTCATTGAGGCTCATCACATTGAGTGAGTTCTTCAACAGCTAGGTGATGACTTTCCTAGTTTCTACATGCTATCGATCTGTCTAGGAGATGGGTGAGGTTAGATAGAGGCTCATCATTTGGACTCCTTTGACTCCCAGGGTTTTGATCACCAAAACCTCTAGGACCCTGAGAGGTGGACGGAGGGGAGGGAGAGGAGCTCCTTCCTATGGACTTGTTATCATGGAGGACTCAGATTCTACAAATGAGGACCACATCCCTGATGGAGATGATTTGTTAGATGATGGATCAGTTGGGGATGCCCAAGAGATTGATTCCTATGAGGGGGAGATACCAAAGGATTCCCTTTCAGGGCCTAGACCTCCTCTTTTCGATGAGGTGATGCGGTGCCTTAATCCTTCTTGGCAGACTGGCGAACCTCGTAAGTCTTCTTTTGCTTTTGAATTTCACACTATCCTTCTTTACTCAAAATTATGAACCATTATTCCTTTAATCTTTGTCTTTAAGGTAGCGTTGAGGAGTGGAGGGATTTTGTTTGTGAGGTTTCTATTGATTTGATGAGTCCCTTCTTTGACTTACCATAAGAGAGGCTTCTAGTTGATCCTGGTGTGCCTACTAGAGTTGCTCGACATACTGACATTTTTGGTCTTGCCTACCATGGGTGCAAGTAGAACACTGTGTTAAGGTTAGAGATTCTCATTCTTAGGGGTGAGAATGTCATTTTTTGTGAGATGGCCCACCTTGGGATTCATCATCCAGAGTCTAGCACTACAAGTCCTTCCCATTCTCAAACTCAGAGTAGGGTTCCTTGTTCCCATAGATCTCATGGAGACACTAGTACCATTCAGAGGCAAAGGAGCATGAGTCCTAATGGTTCTGTTGGAGGGGGTCATCCCTTAGGCTTTTGTTTGCTTTCTTTGAAACTGTGCCCCCTTGCATGGGGAGCCTTACTTTCCTTTGACAGAACTTTTCCCTAGCTCTTGTACTCTTGTAAAACTTGGAACTTTTGATTTTATCTATGAAAAGTTGTCTCTTTATGGTTGTTTGCTTATCATATGAATACTCATCTCTTGTGCACTTTGAGAGTTTTTAGAACTATTTGATTAAGTTTAGACCTTCAACTCTAAGAATGCAAGCATGATAACGATGACGTTTTTTTTAGATTTTTTTGAGTATATATATATATATGAATGCAAGGGATGATATGCAAATGCAAGAACACAAGTGATGCTGAAATGAAACTTATACTTCTATAGAATGCCATGAGTTATGACATTCACTTTTATTGCTTTGGAACTCTTTTTCTAATTTTTGTATGAATGCATCATGGAACAAACAATATGACTGCTCTTTAATATGATTTTCAATCCAAAGGATTGTAGGTTATCTTGGTATAAGAGACCTATTCAAATTTATGAGATAGGATATTAGAAATCAAGTGGGGAGCGAGAAGGAGATGGAGTGCTTCTAAATTTTAGGCTTTGTTAAAGGCTAAACACTAGTCCTTATCTAGATAAGACACTTTGGCAAGCTTTCAACTTAGACAAGTAACAAATTTTATTGATGTTCGCTAGACTTAGATCATAGATGGCAAGCAAGATAGACCAGGGGTAAAGGAAAAATGGGAAAGAACACATGTCCCTAAATAGAAAATGATCCTCAAGACTATTAGACTCTTGGCTTTGCTCAGCTAGTGCATGTGTGTACTTTGTACATTTTTTTCTCACTTTTTCTAGTAGAATGTCACCCTTGAAGCTTCGATCTTAGACTAATCTCCATCAAAGAGTACAACCATTTAGCAATCTTCTCTCTATCACTCTTTTTTTTAACTCTCTTCTTTTTTACTTTTTCTCATTTTTTGAATTTTTCTGGAATGCCTCACTTGATTTTCTCATTTTTTTAGATTTTTTTGACTTTTATGAAAATGAATACTTTTGAACTTTTGATGTGCAACAATTTGATATCTCAATTCTCACTTTTCTCATCACTCTTATTTTTTTGATCACTCATTTTTTTAGGCACTTGTATTTTAGATTGCTTCCTTCAGAGTTTTGATCCTCTTGACATTGTTGGCCAGGAAAGATAAGGGGTTGAGCACCACCAAAAGTTTTCACAGTCCAATTGGACTTCCTTTCTACTAGGGAAGAATTGGGAAGGTCTACTTGCAAGCTTCCTTTGAACACTGTAGGTTTGAATATTGACTTTTCTTATACCTAACACCATGGCTCATTAAGACTGGGATCAGTGTAAATCTAAGAGCTAGTCTTTGATTAGAATCACTGGGAATGAAAGGGAAAATGGCGATTGTGAAAATAGGGGGAATATCAAAACCTAAAAGGATCACCTATACCTAGGCAACCTTAGACTCCTTACTAAAAAGAAAATAATATAAGAGCGAGTCATTCATTGTAATGCAAGATGGACGAAATGATATTGAAATGCAAGAAACAAAATTCTTTTTTGATATTTTTGACTTTTTGTATTTTTTTTGTATTTTTGGAATATTAGATTTTTTTGTATTTTTTATGTTTTAAGTTTTTTATTATTTTTTATACATAGTATTTATTGAGGTGAAAGACATTGACTATTTCACCAAATTCCTCACCTTCAATTGTGTACAAGAGATAGGCACTATTACCAACACCTTCCTTAACCATATAGGGACCTTTCCAGTCCTCAATTAATTTTCTCTTTCATCTTCTTTTCTTTTTTTTCATGCTACCTCTTCTTAAGATGAGCTCTCCTATTCTGTAGGGTTTCATGATATCATTTGGCTCTACCCCTTCTAATTCCATGGTCTCTCTTGGTAACATGAGACAAAGTAAATCTTGGAAAGCTTGTGGATGTGTGGGAGTCTAGTACAAGACTCCATCGCATCTTAGTAATTCCATGAGCATGTTGAATTGATCCTGCATGTAAATATTTACTTCTTGTCAATATTGAATATTTTGAAGGAATTGGAACAATTCGAAGGGAGTTTGAGGTTCCCTTTGCTCATCAGGAGGAGCAAATCTTATACTCATCCTTCCATTGGGCTCAAGTCTCAAATCCATGGAATATCCTATGTAGCTTCCTGGAAACTCAAAGATGATAGGATCATCAGTCCCAATTGTCACTCGTATTTTCCATTCTTTATCAAACATTCCTTCACTTTATTCATCTTCATCTGGGAGTCTCTAAACCATTTTAATTTGCACTAATGGTTCTTCCCATTCACCCAATTCATTTGATTGTACTGAAGCAGAGGTAGTGGCTTGCATGTGTGGTTGTGAGACTATGAACATCTTCAAGAGAATTCTTACCACATTGGTCGATTCGTTGTCTACAAAATTTAATTCTTCCACTAGTGTCATTGGTCTATAGGAATCTTCTAACGACGTGAGTGGCTCATAAGACTCACTTTCTTCTGGCATCTTAGGGATACGTGACTCACTTAGTGGTGTTAAAGGAGTCTAACTTTCAGTTAAGTCTTCCTCAAGATCTGAGAAGGCGTGAGGGTCTGCATTGCTCAGATATAGCATAGCTATTTCGAACATTTTGTCCTTTAGTTCTATGAGGTTTTTCCTCTATGCAAGGAAAGAGTTTATAAGCTAGCTACATGTCAATCATAAGGATTTCTAAGGGGAACTAGAGAGGTCCATCCTTTTCTATCCATTCCATTATTTTTATTGTCTTTTCCTTAGGGATAATCTCTTTCCATTTCAATGGTGCCTCATTTTCTAAGGCCTTCTTTTCTGCATTATTTACCGTCTTTTCTAGGATTTCTATCCTCTTGATACATATCAATTTTAGAGTAGGACAAGGAATAGAAATCTTATTCATGGGAAGATCATAGTCTATGAGGATGCCCATCTTTTTTTTTTATGTATTAGATTTCATCATGATAAAAAGCTCTAGATCCCCTTTTGCAACATACACCTTCCCAAGATGTAGGAATCGAGCTTCCTAGAACAGTGGATGGCACTGCATTCATTCTACGTATCCAGGGTCTTCCAAGAAGCAGATCATATCCAGTATCTTTACCAATGACATAGAATGTGGTTGGGATTGTCTTTGGTCCTAAAGTCACTAGCAGTGTGGTCTTTCCTATCGTGGTAGCTTTCAAATTTTTGTATCTGCTTAACGTGTCTCTAGATGCGATGATGTTGGTGTGCCCATAACACATTCTTTTTAAGAGAGAAAATGGAACTATGTTCATTGCTACCCCATCGTCGATTAGCGTCCTCTTGATGTAGGTGTCATAAACCCACACTTATAAGTTTAACACAGGATCTCCTTTCTTTGTTAGTTCTACCTTAGAGGGCATTTGCTTAAATCAAAGAAGAACCCTAGGTCTTTAAGTTCAGAGTTTGGTGGGTTTACATCAAAATCCACATGATTGATTTGTTCACTAGGTGGAGATGTGATTTGATCCAAGTATTTTAATCCTAACACTTTTTAAAATGCTAAGCAATGTGGGGGAGAGTTCTTGAGGAGGTCTATGAATGAAATATGTGTGTATGTCTTCTTTAAATCCTCAATGAGTTCATAGGGTCCAATCAAGGCTGGTATTGGTTCCACCACTGAGACCATGCTTTTATTTATTTCTTCTTGCTCCTTTTCAACCTCTCCTTCCTCTTCTTAATCATGTAATATTTCAACCAATCCCAACATACTAGCTTCTCCTTTTTGTCCTAATTGCGGTGGGATATTTGCATTGTCACCTTGGGTTGTGTTGTTTTGATTAGTCATTTCCATGTCTTTGTGTGCAATAAATGGGTCTTGATAGATTCTCATGTCTGCATTTTACAAGGCTATCGATGCTTGAGTTTGCCTTGGCCTCTTGTTATCTGGCATGACCTCCTGCGGGTTTAGGAACATCTCTATAAATAGCCATTGTTGGTCTTCCAAAAATCTTGCTATGAACCTATTGTATTCTCTATAAGATTCTTTATTGTGCCCCCTAGTCCTATGAAAAGAACAAAATTTATTATACTCATAGGGGGGCCCGGTGCAGGAGCACCCCTGCAAAATAGAACATAAGTCTAATTATAGTATGTTTGACTTCTTGATGTAATAAGGTCCATTGGACCAATTCTTATGTTTTAGATCGACCTAGGAGGATGTGCAGGTAGTTAGAAGTTTGTTATGCCAGTTGTCTTAGTTGTCTCCTCCCAGCCGCTTGGAAGCTCCCAGCCACTGGGAGTCGAGTTGGTAGTACTCATGAGGAGTTACTATTTATGTCCTAGATCAATTTGTTTTAGACAAGGAGATACAGTAGATACAATTGATAGTTCATTAGGGTATTGTGTTTTTGGAGGTTGAGCAGAGTACTGTAACATAGTGGGACTATGAGATCTGTATGCAATTCTAATTTGAAAGTAAGAGATTCCATTGGTTTCATTTGTCTGGTTTACAAGCTATCTGTGTATTATTATTTTTTTGTTATAGGTGAATGGATTCATCCAACCATTCCACCGGTTGATTCTCTGAATCGGTGGAATGGGCATGTATCATAGTTTAGTTTACATTTTTGTTTCTCTATTTATGCATTTCATGTTCGTGGGATCAATTGTTAGCATGCTGTGAGTTATCCTAGCATCCTCATGTGCTAGGGTTTAGGAGGATAAATTCTAAGCCTGAATTGTTCAGGAGATGATCCGGCCTGATCGTCATGTTTTCTATGTGAAAATTGTGAAGTTCTGAGAGCTTTGTCAAAAATATACATTTGACGGATATACAACATTCGTATACGACATTACAGACTGTGTATATCACATTTGCATATATGCGCATATCGCTATCCGGATTGGGTCTTGAAACTTATGGAGAGTGCCTATTTTGAAGGCATCAGGATGATATAGTTTGGATATATATTTCCTATATATATCATCTTCAAGATCATCATTGCATGTGTATCCATCATCCGCATATTGTTGTTGTATGCTAGAGCATACATGCAGGTGAAGGTATAGTCAAACGGGTCAACGGTGAGTCAAAGTCACATTTGCCAAAGAAAGGAGGAGGATCATCTTTTGTTTGAACATCGGGTAGCCGAGGATCACATAGATCTCAGGATCATCATCAGGATATTTCATTATAACCCAATAATTTATATAATGCTGCAGGGTATATAAATGAGTCTTATATCCGGGTGACATAGACATCAGTGCATGTGACGTCATCATCATCAGGACATTCCAAATATAACCTGATAAAGGTTTATCCTGTCGACGATAAGTGGTTTGGGCATAGGCAGAGGACATCAGGGAGATTAGTGGATTGCAGAAGGAATATTCGACAGAATATTCATCGTGTGCATAAAGTTGAGTATCGTCATCAGGATGTTTCAATATGACCCGATAAGTTATATCCTGATGCTGGTTGTGTAAGCGGGTCGAATATCAGGGTGACATAAGCATCAGAAGAGAGGTGCATGAGGTTGTCATCATCACGATATATGGGAGGAACCTGATATTTTATATCCTGCTGATCAAAGGTGTAGATGATGCCAAACATCATGATGCTGCAGATAGAGTTTGGCGGTAAGGTGAATAGCGATCGTCATGAGGATAATTATGTTCGCCGAATATGATGATGCTGCTGATAGGTGAAAGGTTGAGGGTTAAACTGCAGGATGATATCATTCGGCAGAGAAAATATGATAATGATGCTGGCAGGTGACAAGAGAGATATCTTGCCGATAGGAAATAGTATTAGCTATTTGGTGGGTTTAATGGGTTCTTCACCCTGTTTGTAAGCTTTTGTTGTGTGGCTCTACATCATAGTGGTATCAGAGCAAAGGTTGAATCTTTTGGGGAAGATTTAAGATAGTAAGATGTCAGATGAAGAAGGGACATTAGAGTTCCCGACAAGGATGACCAATGCTGAGTTGGTTGTGCTGGTGAAGAAGCAGATTGCCGAGAGCAAGGCTTTGAAGGCTCAGAATCAGGCATTGAAGGATGAATTGGAGAAGTTGAGGGACAGAGTAGGTTCTGGTAAAGAAGAAGATAGGGAAGAAGAAGAGATCCCTAAGTGGAATGAGGAAGTCATTCCTACAAACCAGAGACCCTTGATTAATGCCCTCAAATCCATGGAGAGGAGGACCTTGGATGTGAAACTAGATTTACTAGTGTTTACAGGAAAGATGGATCCTGATTCAATGATGGAGTGGATAGACTCCCTAAACAATTTCTTTGAGACAGAGGAGATACTAGAACAACAGAGAGTGAATATAGCCCAATCAAAGATGAAAGAAGCTACATTGACATGGTGGAATTTTGTCCAAGATGACAAAGTACAAGAAGGAAAGCATAGAGTCGCTACATGGAAGAAGATGATGGCTTTAGTGAAGGAAGCCTATGTTCCATTGGATTAAGTATCCAATTACATAAGAGGAAGCAAAACTTGAAGCAGAAGGAGATAGATGTTAACTCATATACAGAGGAATTCATGAAACTTTGTGTGAAGACAAAGGTAAAAGAGAGTGAGGAAGAAAAGGTAGCCAGATACCTTAATGGATTAAGGTTCAACATTCAGGAAGATTTGAATCTGCATAATCCAGATATAGTTCAAAAATGTTTTCAGTTGGCACTGAAAGTGGAAGAGAAGTTAAAGAGAAGACAAGAATAGAACAATAGAGGAAGAGGCAAATAGCAAAGAGGTGGAAGAAGTCCTTTCAGAGGCAGAGGACATGGACATGGATATCAGGGAGAATCCATTCATGACAACAGCAAGGGAAATAACAACCAAAACCAGAGAGAAAGTTACAACCAGCAAGGAAACTTTAGAGGTAGAAGACCTTTCAGAGGAAGATCCCAGGGCAGAGGATCTATCAGATGTTATAACTATAACAAAGAAGGCCATATAGCTAGCAGATGTCTAGAAAAGGCAACAAGTTCAATAGGAGAAAGGAGAACGAATCTGATCCAAGAACCGGATAGTCAAAGTGTAACAGGCTCTAATGCTTTTCAGAGTGTGAATGCTCCTGACAATTATGGATATCCAGAGAGTGGAGAATCTCTAATGATGAGAAGAACAATGACTACCATGAAGGTACCTGACAAAGAACCCCCACAAAGAAAGTCTCTTTTCAGAACCATTTGCAAAGCAGGAGGTAAGGCATGTAAAGTTTTAATTGATTCTGGTTCTACTAAAAATTTTGTATCTGATGAAATGATAACAAAGCTTAAGCTTAGGAGATTGCTCACCCATCCCCATATAAGGTCTCATGGCTTACCCAAGGTTAGCAAACAGTTGTAGAAGAACAAGCTTGGGTAGAATTTCAGATTGGAGCATATAAAGACAGGTTGTTGTTTGACATTACCAAGATGGATGCTTGCAATCTTTTATTTGGTAGACCATGGTAATATGACTTGAAGGCATGCCATGATGGTGTAAGAAACACCTATACAATCACCAAGGATGGTAAGGTGACAGAGTTACTACCATTGACAGAGAAGGAGGAGAAATCAAAAGGAAAAGAGGTGAAGGTAATGCTGATGGAAGGAAAACAGTTCATAAAAGAAGTAGCAGTAGAAGGTGCAGTTGCATATGCCCTAATTCCATGTCTGGCAGTGACTAAGGAACAGCAACAAGAAGTCAAGAAAGAGAAAAAATAGAGGTTCATAGACCCAGCTGTCCAAGAGCTATTGAATAAATATAAAGGCATCATCTCTAATGGAATGCCAAGATCCCTACCACCTGTAAGGGATATTAGCCATTGCATAGATCTAATCCCAGGATCTACACTTCCAAACAAGGCAGCATATAAGCTAACTCCAGAACATAATGCAGAAGTAGCAAGACAAATTGAGGAATTGTTAGACACAGGTCTGATTGGTAAAAGTTTAAGTCCATGTGCAGTACCATCTGTACTAGCACCAAAGAAAGAAGGCATTTGGAGGCTTTGCACAGATTCCAGGGCTATAAATAAGATCACAATCAAGTATAGGTTTCCAATCCCTAGGATAGAGGATTTACTTGACTGTTTGGGAGGTGCTAACTATTTTTAAAAAATAGATTTGAAGAGTGGTTATCATCAGATCAGAATTAGGCTAGGAGATGAATGGAAAATAGCATTCAAAACCAATGAAGGGTTGTATGAGTGGAAGGTTATGCCTTTTGGTTTGTCTAATGCACCTAGTACTTTTATGAGATTGATGAATGAGGTTTTGAGAGAATTCATGGGAAAGTTTGTCATAGTATATCTAGATGACATTCTGATTTTCAATAACACAAAGGAAGAACATCTCAGACATATAGATTTGGTTCTCAAGAGGTTACATGAAGAGCAACTGATGATAAATTTGGACAAGTGTTTGTTCATGCAAGAGGAGATCACATATTTGGGTTTTGTCATTTCACAAGGAAAGTTGCAAATGGATAAGGAGAAGGTAAGTGCCACATTTTCTTGGCCAACTCCAAGGACTATGAATGATGTTAGAAGTTTCCATGGGTTAGCAAACTTCTACAGAAAGTTTATAAGAGGGTTTAGTCATATTTGTGCACCCATGCTTGATACTATAAAAGGAGGACAGAAGTGCAGATTTGCTTGGACTAAGGAAGCAGATGATTCTTTTGAAACATTGAAGAAGAAAGTAGCACAGCAGCCAGTCCTTGCACTTCCAGATTTTAACAAAATCTTTCAGGTAGAATGTGATGCCAGTCACATGGCCATTGAAGCAGTACTCAGCCAAGAAGGTAGGCCAATTGCATTTTTCAGTGAGAAGCTCAATGATGCTAAAAAGAGGTATTCATCATATGATTTGGAAATGTATGCTTTATTCCAGTCACTCAAGAAATGGAGGCATTACTTGATGCCAAAGGAATTCATAGTATTCACAGATAATCAGGCTTTAAGTTTTATCAACAGCCAGGAAAAGTTGAACCACAGACACATGAAATGGGTAGAAACTTTACAAGCTTTTACTTTTACATTGAAGCATAAGAAAGGAGTCAAGAATAAGGTAGCAGATGCCTTGAGTAGGAGAGCTCTAACAGTCAACCAGATTCAGTTAGAAAGTGTTGGAATTGATTCATTGAAGACCATGTATGATGCTGATGAAGATTTTAGAGAGATATATCAGGTATGTACTTCTTTTGGAGATAAATATCATGTTGAGTTCTCTGAATTTCTGATCCAGGATGGATTGCTGTTCAAAGGTGGAGAGTTGTGTATTCCAAGGTGTTCTATGAGGTTGAACATCATTAAAGAGAAACATTATGGAGCTATGGCAGGTCATTTTGGTTTGGATAAGACTCTTGATCTTGTTAGAAGACATTACTATTGGCCTAAGTTACAATCAGATGTCAGAAAGTTTGTAGAGACATGTGTGATATGTCAGAAAGCAAAAGGAAGATCAACTAATGCAGGTTTATATCAGCCTTTACCCATTCCTTCCAAACCATGGGAAAGCATAAGTATGGATTTTGTCTTGGGTTTGCCAAGGACAAGGAAAGGATTTGACAGTGTTTTTGTTGTAGTGGACAGATTCAGCAAAATGGCACATTTCTTGCCATGCAAAACCACTGCTAATGCTTCATATATTGCAGATTTGTTTTTCAAGGAAATAGTCTGAATCCATGGATTGCCATTGAGCATAGTGTCAAATAGGGATGTGAAGTTTATTGGTCATTTCTGGAGAACCCTTTGAAAGAAACTGGGCACAAATTTGTCTTTCTCATCTGCCTATCATCCTCAAACGGATGGACAGACTGAAGTAGTCAATCGTTCCTTAAGGGAATTTGCTCAGATGTTTGACAAAACAACATGGAGAAAAGTGGGATAATATCCTATCTCAGGCCGAATTTTCCTATAATGATACTGTCAATAGGAGTACAGGGAAATCACCTTTTCAGATAGTGTATGGTATGCATCCAAGAGGAATTTTGGAATTGAGTGATCTACCTATAGAAGACCCTGTTAGTGCAGAGGGAGAAGCTTTTGCAGAAGCTATAAAAGAGGTTCATGATCAAGTAAAGACCCAGCTACAGCAAACTACCTTGAAGTATAAAGAATATGCTGATAGAAAGAAGAAGGATGTATAGTTTGATGTTGGAGATTTAGTATGGGTTCATTTGAAGAAGGAAAGACTTCCTAAGGGCAAATAGACTAAACTCATGCAGAGGAAGATTGGACCATGTCAAATTTTGAGAAAGCATGGACAGAATGTTTATGAGATACAACTCCCTCCAGATCTTGGTTTATCACCTATATTCAATGTATGTGATTTAACTCCATACAAGCATAATCCAGATGAAGAATAGGACCTACTACAGGATACAGTAGCTGATGGCATTCCAAAACATGATCCACCATAGTTGCAAAAGGTGTTAGACACAAGAGTGATCAAGCAGACCCGGAACAAAAACTATTTGGAATACCTGGTGGCTTGGCAGGGCAAACCTGATTCTGAAGCAGTATGGATGTCTGAAGAGCAGATCCAGAAACATGGTGTAGATCTACATACTCTCATCTCAAGTGGACTTGAGATTTCTTCTTCTGGGGAGTATGGTACAGGAGCACCCCTGCAAAATAGAACATAAGTCTAATTATAGTATGTTTGACTTCTTGATGTAATAAGGTCCATTGGACCAATTCTTATGTTTTAGATTGACCTAGGAGGATGTGCAGGTAGTTAGAAGTTTGTTATGCCAGTTGTCTTAGTTGTCTCCTCCCTGCCGCTTGGAAGCTCCCAGCCGCTGGGAATCGAGTTGGTAGTACTCGTGAGGAGTTACTATTTATGCCTTAGATCAGTTTGTTTTCGACAAGGAGATACAGTAGATACAATTGATAGTTCATTAGGGTATTGTGTTTTTGGAGGTTGAACAGAGTACTATAACACAGTGGGACTGTGAGATCTATATGCAATTCTAATTTGAAAGTAAGAGATCCTATTGGTTTCATTTGTCTGGTTTACAAGCTATCTGTGTATTATTTTTTTTGTTACAGGGGAATGGATTCATCCAACCATTCCACCAGTTGATTCTCTGAATCAGTGGAATGGGCATGTATCATAGTTTAGTTTACATTTTTGTTTCTCTTTTTATGCATTTCATGTTCGTGGGATCGATTGTTAGCATGTTGTGAGTTATCCTAGCATCCTCATGTGCTAGGGTTTAGGAGGATAAATTCTAAGCTTGAATTGTTCAGGAGATGATCTGGCTCGATCGTCATGTTTTCTATGTGAAAATTGTGAAGTTCTGAGAGTTTTGTCAAAAATACATTTGACGGATATACAACATTCGTATGCGACATTACAGATTGTGTATATCGCATTTGCATATATGCGCATATCGCTATCTGGATCGAGTCTTGAAACTTATGGAGAATGCCTGTTTTGAAGGCATCAGGATGATATAGTTTGGATATATATTTCCTGTATATATCATCTTCAGGATCATCATTTTGTGTGTATCCATCATCCGCATATCGTTGTTGTATGCTGAAGCATACACGCAGGCGAAGGTATAGTCAAACAGGTCAACGATGAGTCAAAGTCACATTTGCCAAAGAAAGGAGGATCATCTTTTGTTTGAACATCGGGTAGCCGAGGATCACATAGATCTCAGGATCATCATCAGGATATTTCATTATAACCCAATAATTTATATCATGCTGCAGGGTATATAAATGAGTCTTATATCCGGGTGACATAGACATCAGTGCATGTGACGTCATCATCATCAGGACATTCCAAATATAACCTGATAAAGGTTTATCCTGCCGATGATAAGTGGTTTGGGCATAGGCGGAGGACATCGGGGAGATCAGTGGATCACAGAAGGAATATTCGGCAGAATATTCGTCGTGTGCATAAAGTTGAGTATCGTCATCAGGATGTTTCAATATGACCCGATAAGTTATATCCTGATGCTGGTTGTGTAAGCGGGTCGAATATCGGGGTGACGTAAGCATCAGAAGAGAGGTGCATGAGGTTGTCATCATTAGGATATATGGGAGGAACCCAATATTTTATATCCTACTGATCAAAGGTGTAGATGATGCTGAACATCATGATGCTGCAGATAGAGTTTGGCAGTAAGGTGAATAGTGATCATCAGGAGGATAATTATTTTCACCGAATATGATGATGCTGCTGATAGGTGAAAGGTTGAGGGTTAAACGGTAGGATGATATCGGTCGGCAGAGAAAATATGATGATGCTGACGGGTTTAAAAATATGATGATGATGCTAGCAGGTGACAAGAGAGATATCTTTCTGATAGGAAATAGTATTAGCTATTTGGTGGGTTTAATGGGTTCTTCACCCTGTTTGTAAGCTTTTGCTGTGTGGCTCTGCATCAGGGCCTTTCATATCTTCTATCATTGTCGTTTCTGTTTTGATTCCAACATTGATAATTGTCCCATGGGTAATACATGTTATTTCTAGGATGATCAATTGTGTTGACGTTCGCAGGATAGTAATTGATGAGGTACAAATAACCTCATCCCAATAGTAGCCTAATTACCCCTTTTTATGCCATTAGTCCACCCAAGCCTATGCTAATTTATTAGTCTTAGGAGCAATAATTATCTATTTTTGGAAGAATAGTGTACAAATCTTTGTTCTTGAATTGACTAGATTTTGTCTCTAATGTTGACATGATTTTGTGAAAAGATCTATGTGTCTTTTACAAGTTTTTGAGTATAACGAAGTGGGAAGAATGAACATAAATGTGGACTGGAGTTAGTAGCATCGAAAGTCTAGGGCACCAAAATTTTAGGGGATTAATGATTAAGGACTTCAGTCTTTCACTGCCATCCAACCACTTAGCAGTTATCTATCTTTCTATTATTTATAGCACTTAATGCATTTAAAGCTCCACTTGGAGCCACTATTGTATTGTATTTAAAAGATAGCTAGTTTAGTTAGTTTCTGTTTATCTTGTTTAAGACTTTTTTGGTGGCATTGATGAGTTGCCCTAGTATCTAGGATTTTGTTAGTGATATGGATTATATTGTTATTTTCAAATATTATATTATGAATGAATAAAATCATAAATGACTGCATCAAAATAGTATTATTGAGTAATGTGTGTGTGAACTAGAATTTAATCTGTTAATGGTGAATGTGATTTGATTCAATAGAAGATTTTCAGAGAGTTGGCCACTCGATGGAACTAGAAATAGATAAGTACTATAGTATTCTATGAATGTGTTTGTTATCATTTATGTTTTGTTCCAACGTTGTTCTATTCTGAATTATGATATGGTAGAATGATTTTAATGTTACCCTGCAGGATATTGTGTTTAATTGTTTTCAGTATAGTGTAATCTTCAGTTGTAATTTCTGGTGTTTTGTGTGTTGTCTTGTAATTTATGGAGTTTTGGAGCTACTTTCTATAAAGAGGAACTTCGGAGCTTCTGCCTAGTTTGGGAGTTCAATATGAATTGATAGTGCAAATTTGGATTTGAAGAATTTCCTATTTTCTTAGAATAGAATGTTCCTTTCAAATTCATAATTTAAAGTTCATATGCTTTCTAGATTAAGTTCATATGCTTTGTAGATTAAGTTCATATGCTTTGTAGATCAAGTTCACATGCTTTGTGGATTAATTTTATATGCTTTATAGTTAGGTTTATATTGTCAAAGCTTTCCTAAAAATCAAGAAAAATCATTGCTAAGTTGAGATGTTTGAATCAACCTCCTATTGCATAAGCCTTAGACACAACCCGCTCAACAAAAATGATATATTTTCAACTAAAGTGTTAGGTCTTAATGACAACCTGTTACTTTTTGGTGCTATTGCTAGGGACTCTCTTTATAGTGTTATTAGGAGAACATTTGGATACCTATTGTTAATAAAAATAAAAAAGAAAATAAAAAATAGTCTTTAAGTTCTTTTTCTGCATGGTCAGGAAACAAGGTCCACATAGAAGATTCATAGCAAAAACCCCCCAAATAATAGTCCCAACTGAATCAAGGGAGGTGGAAGTCTTAGTTGAAGAACTTTTTCACTATGAATAGATCGATAAGGATCAACATGAGACTTCTCAAAATTCCTCAGATACTCAGCCATCACTACAAATATTTAGGGAAGAAAACATTCCTTTCAACATAATGGTTGATAACAATATGACCCTTTCAATCACCAAAATGGAAGGCGACCTGGAAACAATCAAGATTATGACCCAAATCCTTGTAGAGCAACCTGAACATTTACTTATCCTATTGCTCTCAATCTAAAGGAAGACTCGCCAATGAAAAACATTTCACTTTCTATCCTACCAACCTTTAGAGGTTTATCTTCTGAGGACCGGGACCAGTTCCTTTTTGAATTTAAAGTTCTATGTCAGACATATGACTACAAAACAGATAACTAGAAACTGAAACTATTTCCCTCTACCTTGAGAGACTTTGTAATGACATGGTTCATGGGGTTGGTTTTAGGATCAATAACCACTTGGGATGACATGGAAACTATCTTCTTGGACAAGTATCAGAACTACTATAGGGTCAGCGATAGGAAGGAAGAATTGTTTAAACTAAGACAAAAAGAAGATCAAAGCCTAGAGGACTTTCTAGATAGGTTCGTCTTTCTAGTAAAATGATGCGGAGAAGAAACAATGAGCTCAGAAATCCTCAAGACCATATTCCTCAAAGGTCTTGATGAGGACGCTTGGAAAATCTTAGACTTGAGTGGAAAGGGAGATGTATCCCAACTTGACCTTAGAGACATCTCTGAGTTTTGTAGAAAATTTCCTCAAACCCGTGGAGGAATCTGTAAGTCTAGCCTATTGAGAGGATCAAATAAAATTGGTCAACTGCGAGAGGAAATAGCAAACCTAAAAATTGATATCCTTGTTTAGTTAAACACCACCCTGGATGGGATATAGGCCAAGACACACAATCCTAAAACCTTATCCATCTAATGTCTCAGATGTCAAAATAAACATCTGCTAAGGGAATATCTTTTGGATAAAGATGACAGTTGTCAGATTTGTGAAAAAATCATGCCACCGACCAGTGTGAGATACTCAAAGCAATTAAAAAATTAAAGAAAAGGTCATCTCACACAGAGGCAGCAATGTGAAGACCATCAATTATCCATGAGTCATGAGAAGTGTCCAATAATGGTAGAACAAGGGATAGTGTTGGGACATCACATCTCAGCTGAGGGGATAAAGGTATATCCTAAAAAAATTGAAGTGATACAATAGCTAGAAACCCTAAAAAACCAAAATGACATCAAAAATTTCTTAGGGCATGTTGGATACTACCAGAGGTTCATAGAAAACTTCAGTAAAATTGCAGCTCCTATGTTCTCCCTCCTTTAAAAGGATGTAAAATTTTCTTGGACCACGAAATGTCAAACATCGTTTGACATCATTAAATAAAAACTTACTTCTGCTCTAGTATTACAAGGACCGAACTGGAACCTTCCCTTCCATATATATGTAGATGCTTCTAATGATGCAATTGGGGCAATTTTAGGCTAGGAAGATGAAAATGGAGGAAAATATGCTATATATTTCACAAGTAAGAACCTCGCTCCCACTAAAAGAAACTACACCACTACAGAGAAAGAATTCTTAGCTATGGTTCATGCAACCAACAAATTCTGACATTACATTACAGGATATAAGGTAACTATTTTTACAGACCATTCAGCTATTAAGTACCTAATGAACAAACTTGCAGTGAATGGAAGAATAATCAAAAGGTTATTACTTCTCCAATAGTTCAACGTAACTATCATTGACAACCCTGGGAAGTTTAACGTAGTAGCAAACATTTTATGTAGGATTAAACAAGACAATGGAGAATGTGCCCCTGTTCAAGATGAATTTCTAGATGAAAACCTATTCACCATCTCCATTAAAATGCCTTGGTTTGTAGATAGCCAACTATTTAGCCACCTCTGGGTTTACACCAGATTTTACATCAAAATAGAAGAAATGCCTCATCAGAGAAAGTGCTCAGTTCAAATGGATCAACAGGATGTTCAAAAGTGGACCTAATCTGGTTTTACATCACTGCATCAGATCAGATGAAACATATGGTATACTGAGAGCGTGCCATGATGACCCCTTTGAAGGTCCTTATTCGGTGAAAAGGACCTCCCATAAAATCTTAGGTGCAGGGTACTATTGGCCCTCCATGCACAAAGATGTTAAAAACTATGTCCACCATTGTGATGAATGTCAACGAGTAGGGAGACCTACAACATTTAGCAAAATGCCGCTTCAACCACAAATAGTTTTAGAGCCTTTTGAAAAATGGGGACTATACTTTATAGGGCCCATAGATCCTCCTTAACAAGGTAAAGAATACATCCTAGTTTGTACTGACTACCTAATCAAATGGGCAGAAGTTCAAGAACTAAAAGTTGCTAGGGAAGAATAAGTAGCAGATTTCCTTTATAACAAAATCTTCCTCAATTTTGGAGCTCCCAGATCCATTGTCACAGATCAAGGACCACAAATTATGTCTAAAGTTATATTGGTATTCACTGACCATTTCCAAGTGAGTCATAAGAAATAATCCCCTTACCACCCACAAGAAAATGGTCAGGTAGAAGTGACTAATAGACAACTTGAAAACATCCTGACAAAAATAGTTTCATCAGGTAGAAGGATTAGGCTTGGAAACTGCATGAGGTGGTTTGGGCTTATAACGCCACTTAGAAATCGACCACCAGTCTTACTCCCTATGAATTGGTTTTTGGAAATAAACCTATTCTACCGATTGAATTCGAATTACAAATGCTAAGGACAGCAATGGAAGTAGGTTTAGACCTAGATTGAGCCCAGGATGAGCGAGTCCTACAACTTAGTGAACTTGATGAACTTCACCTTGAAGCCATTCACCAAACTAAATTGGTTCAACAACAGTGAAAGGATTGGCATGACAAGCATATAAAAGAAAGAAAATTCCATAATGGTGATTGGGCACTGCTATTTGACTCCAAATATAAAGATCAAAAAGGTAAACTTCAAACTCACTGGTTAGGATCGTATGAAATTTTTGAAGTATTTCAAAATGGAGCAGTGCAGTTTAAACCCATAGATAGTGACACTCGAACACTTCTAGTCAATGGTCATAGATTACAGATTTACCATAAACCTATAAGCAAAGAGGAATTTACAAAGATGGTAGAGATGCAAGGAGAGGATCAATGTATCAAATCTTCCTTGGCTGAGGATACATAAGAAATTATATATATATATATTTATGTGTGTATATGTTCTTGAGTATTTTTCTATATATATATATATATATATATATATATATATATATATATATATATATATATATATATATATTTATGTGTGTATATGTTCTTGAGTATTTTTCTAAGTTGTGTCCTTATCTAAGTTAATTGTCTAAATTTTAGTATTGTTTTGCAGGAATTTTTCATCAAGAATGTTCTAAGTTTTGGTAGCATCCTCCACCGATGCTCTAAAACTTCGTTCCTATTTGTGCTAAGTTTCACTAGCATCTTTCAGCGATGCTCTGGAACTTTGTTGTTGCATTCTAATGGCATCTTTCAACAATGCTCTGGAACTTTGTTCCTGCATTTCAGTGGCATCTTTCAGCGATGCTCTAGAACTTTGTTGCTACGTTTTGACATCTTTCAGCAATGCTCCAAAACTTTGTTGTTACATTCCAACAGCATCTTTCAGTGATGCTCTGAAACTTTGTTCCTACATTCTGACAACATCTTTTAGTGATGCTCCAGAAATTTATTGCTACGTTCTAGCAACATCTTTCAGTGATGCTCTGGAACTTTGTTGCTGTGTTCCAGTGACATCTTTCAATGATGCTTTGAAACTTTGTTCCTACATTCTAGCAGCATCTTTCAATGATGCTCCAAAACTTTGTTCCTATGTTTCAACAGTATTTTTTAGTAATGCTCCAGAACTTTGTTGCTACATTTCGGTAGCATCTTTCAGGGATGCTCCAGAACTTTGTTGTTGCGTTTCGACAGTATCTTTCAACAATGCTGCAAAACTTTGTACCTGCATTCTGGCGGCATCTTTCAATGATGCTCTAGAACTTTATTCCTAAATCCCAGTGGCATCATTTAGTGATGCTCCAAAACTTTGTCTCTTTGTTCCTGCTATGTTTGTTTCAATAGTATCCCATGTCGATGCTTTAGAACGTGCTAGCCTATCGCAAATACTCTGGAATTTTTGAGCCTCACCTATCTATCTCATTTCCACCATCCAACTCCTCTATACCAGGGAACTCATTAAAACAAATTCCTAATGCTACCACCCTCTATCATAATAAATAAGTATTATTATGGCCACTTAAAAGTCATAATGATAAAACACCCCAGCCACATCATCAACCTCATCAATAAATTTGTCGAAACATTATTGACCATCCCATCAAAATCTTCACATTAATGATGCATAAGTCATAAATGTGTTCCTGACATCAATAGAAGTATGATGAATTCAAGTCAATTTATGGATGTAAGGTAAGTACAAACTCTTTATTAATTAGGCAATAGATTGTTATTATGACTTAATAAATTAGCACATTTTTCCCTTTTTCCTAAAATAAGAAATCCATGCTTACTTCACTTCACATGAGAAAAGTGGTGGCACTCTTATTCCATGTATTTAGAAAATAATAATGAGCAGGGAGTCCAAGCTGGTAGGATGATTTAAAAATACATCATGTCATCCTTGTTTCTCTTCATTGATTATAACAAATTCATAACTAGTTGTTACCTCACTATTCCATTAGTTTCATCTAGTAATGTAGTTTAATGAACCTAGCATTTCATTCTTTCAGCTAAGTCATATAGTTCACAGACACCCTAAACTCAGAATCAATATGCTTGCCCTCCTCTTCAATTCTCTAGTCAATATGATGGAGAGATATAAAGTTGGGTTTGGACTTGTAAGCACAAATATCAAGCACAACCTCCATGAGGACCCCTATGATGATTTTAAACCTTGTCACATACATGTAAGCATGAAATAATGTCTTCTAAGAATCAAACCTCTTGATGACTTGTCTTGTTTCTTGTCTTGTGTCATTTCCTCTTTGTCGTTTTCTCTCTCTATTTTTGACACTTTTTGACACTTTCGTGACACTTGTTGATTTACGTTTTCTAAACTTTTGACCCTAGTCCTAAGCCTTGTGAGCATCTTTTAGGTGAGTTGTCACCTTTCCCCTATGTTTTTCATCCTTTCCACCCCCCAGAAGCCTTCTAGAGGTCCCCCCTATCCATCTCCAACTTTTAGTTTTCAGTTTCACTCAACCAATCCAAATCTGCCCCAGGAGATCCTGCGGTGCAAGTGGAGATTTGAATTCTTGCACATGATTGACCTATTTCTAGAGGTAGAACACCTCCTTTTTCTCTTCCCTACCATCTCCCATCATGTTGTTCCTCTAAAAACCCTTTTCTATCCGGATCTCCCCCAGGCAACCTAGGGTCACCCCTCAAACGACCCAAGATCTCCCAGGGGTGACCCAGGATCACCTAGGGGTGACCCTACTAGCAAAAGGGGCGACCCTGTCGTGTTTCTAGCCACAGAAAAACTTGAGTTTCTCACTCAAAAAAGCTCTGTTTTCACTCATTTTTCTTCCAATTCGCATGATTTTTGATGCCTAATATGGAGTTGACTATTTCATGCACCCACACATGCATAATTAACTCCATTTGATCTAAAATTAACAACTTAATCAATCTCATGCATCCTTTCAACTCCAATCCTTCTTCAGTGATAAGCTATTATTGATTTATCACTCCTTAGTTTGTTGAGTTCACTGGGTAATCAATCTAGTTCACTCCCTAATCAATCCCTATTAACTCATCAATCAATTGAGTTAACTTCTCAATCAATTCTACCTCTCATCCCTTCTTCAAACCTATTAATACCCCTCACCTCTTCATTATTTTCCAAGTTGAGCAAGTTGGAGAATACCCTTCTCATCTTCACAAGCTTTTTCAAGCTTCTCCATAGACCTTTGAGCCTCTTTCTTCATTTCTTTCTTTAGTTTTTCAAAGCTTCAAAGCTTTCATTGTTGTATAGCTTCAAAGCTCTTCCACGGAGGCAAATTCATTGTGCACACAACTCTTGCTAAGTTTTTTCTCTCCAAATCAGCATTCTAATGCTCTCACTAGATGAAGGTGCCTTTTGTTTTATTCATTGTTCAATCAAGCATTGTTACGCTGCTTCAATCAATGCCATTGTGCTCATCAAAAGCTCTCACTGAGCTCTTTCAAGCTTCAACAAGCTTCTTTCACTTCTTTGTGTTGTCTTATCATCATGAGGTCTTCACACTGCTTCAAGAGGATTCAAGGTTGCCAACAACAAGGATTTCTGAGGGTAGTGGAGTCACACAAATCTTCATTCTTTCAGGTTCCTCTTTTGCTTTATTCAATTAATAGTAATTATAAAATCAAAATTGCTCTTGGGAATAGTAATTCATTGCTTTTTCCTTGATAGATCTAGCATCTTAGAGATAGTTTGCATTCTTAGATTAGATTTGTTTACTTGCAATTTTCCTTATCTAGATTAGTTGTTTCAAAACATTCAAAATCCCAAAAACATAGAGTAATTGCATTAAGTTAATATCATTCTAGTTCATTCATATTTTCTTTCATAGATTAAAAAGCACTTTTCATTCCAAAATACTAAAAAAGCACAAAAACAAGTTCGCATTTCATTTAGTTGTGCATGCATATAGAAACCCTAGAAAAGATAGATAACTTGCAAACCCTCGATACCATCACGAGGTAAAAAATGGTTAAAACAATTCAATCAGACCCTTGATCACATCATAAGGTAAACACAAGTCAAAGCATAACTAAATCCTAGGTCAACAAAACCCTAGGTCAAAACCCTAAGTCTAGTTAAGGTTGGTCATTCATCTCAAGCTTACAAACCCAATTGAAGCAATCTGAAGAATAGAACCTAGGACAACTGGTTGCCTTGTTTGATAAAGATGGGCAAATCAAAAGATTGACTGACAATTTCACAGAATTCCTCCAGGCTTTTGTAGAAAAATAGGAAAAACATAAATAGGAATTAAATGCAACCCTCAATTAAACTATAGAATCAGAACAGGAGTTACATGAGGTAAAGACCAAGCCAACCATGGAGCCCACAAAGATGGAATAGTTTCCGGTCCATATACCTCCCCTATTGTGAAAATGGATGGAAATGTGTTACTTTTTTGAGAAAAGTTGGAGTAGAAAATTCGCGATTGAAGAAGGAATTAGTCTTGTTAAAAGAATCTTTTGATAGGTTATATGAGGCAAAAACGGAGACATGTAAGATAGGAGAATTGTTACTAGCCTGTAGGAAGCCTTCCAGACTGTATTCTATGTTTTTAAATGAGCAGGTTTTGAGATGGAAGCTACTTAGAATTTCCTATAATCTTCCTTATGGTCCAAATGATAAGAAATTTTTAGAAACTTTCAAAGACTCACCACCTACTCAGAAAAATATGTTGTGTGAATTCTTGTTCATAATTTTCTTTTGGAAAAACATAATGATTTCTTCATCAACTTGTTTGTGGGAGAAGATCAACTCAGGGCATTTCTTTCTAACCTGTAGAATCATAAAATTTTGTAGGAGAGGACTAAAGAGTATTTGTAGGCAAAGAAAACAATTGGCCTCCTCATGAGGCATCCTTATCATAAGCCATATGCATTCAAGAGACAATTTAAATTGACAAAGAAATATGAGTCCATAAAAGAAAAATATAATGACAGCCTTATGATTTGTTTTGAGGACTCCAAAGTAAATAGACCTAAGTTAATGGGCAAGGCATTGAATGTATGTGAGGACATATACACTCCTCGTCAAATGTACTTGAAGAGAAAAGAAATGATCTCCCCTACCAACTTGAGATGGTCTTATAGGAGAGTGGAGGCACTAGCAGAAATATTACAACAGTTCAAAACTAAATGGATTGGCATGAGATACTGACCTCCTTTGCTCCTATAGCTGACACCTACAGTATTAGTCACTTCAGAGTAGTCTCTAGAAGATTTTTAGAATTGGAAGATAAGAGAAAAATTGCACAAAGGGTTTCTCAATTACCCTGATCATCAGGATCTAGAATCAGGTGACACATATGATCTCAATGAACTGTTTGAAGGGCTAAACAAAAAAAGAGAAGAAAAAAATAGAAAGAACATTCTCAACAAAGAGCAGGAGGACCTGCTCACCCTTAAGAGGGGAAGAAATGATGTGGTACAAGTAACCTCATCCCAGTAGCAACCTAATTACCCCTTTTTATGCCATTAGTCCACCCAAGCCTATGCCAATTTATTAGTCTTAGGAGAAATAATTGTCTATTTTTGAAAGAATATTGTACATATCTTCATTCTTGAATTGACTAGATTTTATCGCTAATGTTGACATGATTTTGTGAAAAGATCTGTGTGTCTTTTACAGGTTTTTGAGTATAAGGAAGTTGGAAGAATGAACATAAATGCGGATTGGAGTCAGCAGCGTTAGAAGTCTAGGGTGCCAAAATTTCAAAGGATTAATGATTAAGGATTTTAGTATTTCACTGTCATCCTACCACTTAGCAGTTATCTATCTTTCTTTTATTTATAACACTTAAGACATTTAAAGCTCCACTCAGAGCCTCTATTGTATTGTATTTAAAAGACAACTAGTTCAATTAGTTTATGTTTATCTTGTTTAAGACTTTTTCGATGGCATTGATGAGCCACCCTAGTATCTAGGATTTTGGTAGTGATAGAGATTATCTTGTTATTTTAAAATATTATATTATGAATGAATAGAATCATAAATGGCTCTGCATCAAAATAGTTTTATTGAGTAGTGTGTGTATGAACTGGAATTTAAGTTGTTAATGGTGAATGTGATTTGAGTCGATAGAAGATTTTTGGAGAGATGGCCACTCGAAGAAACTAGAAATAGATAAGTACTATAGTATTCTATCAATGTGTTTGTTATCATTTATGTTATGTTCCCACATTGTTCTATTTTGAATTATGATATGGTAGAATGATGTTAATGTTAACCTGCAGGATATTGTGTTCAGTTGTTTTCAATATAGTGTAATCTTCAATTGTAATTTTTAGTGTTCTGTGTGTTGTCTTGTAATTTCCAGAGTTCTGGAGCCACTTTGTATAAAGAGGAATTTTGGAGCTTCTGCCTAGTTCAAGAGTTCAATATGAATTGATAATGCAAATTTGGATTTGAAGAATTTCCTACTTTCTTAGAATAGAATGTTCCTTTCAAATTCATAGTTTAAAGTTCATATGCTTTGTAGATTAAGTTCATATGCTTTGTAGATTAATTTCATATGATTTGTAGATCAAGTTCACATGCTTTGTAGATTAAGTTTATATGCTTTATAGTTAGGTCTATATTGTCAAAGCTTTCCTAAAAATCTAGAAAAATCATTGCTAAGTTGAGATGTCTGAATCAACCTCCTATTGCATACAGCCTTGGACACAACCTAGTCGACAAAACTAATATATTTTCGACTAAAGTGTTAGGTCTTAATGACAACCTATCAGTAATATCTTCCATTGTAATCATCCCTCACTTTCCTAACTGGGGGTTGATCTGTTACTCCATCTGCAGTTATGTTCCTATTGTTCTTGAGGATCTTAATGATTGGCACATTATTTCTAGTATCCTCATTTATTAGTTTTCCGTTTGACCCATAAGTCCTTCTACCACTATCAATGGCTACTTGGTCAATCCGCAAGGCACTTTTCAATGATTCTTCATAGGACTTGTAAGGAAATTTTTGGACTTCCTCTCTTATGTCCCTATTCAATGCATGCAAGAAGAGATCACACAATTCATGATGGTTGATGTTTGGAGTTCTTGTCAAAGAATAAAGAACTTATCTCCATTGACTGACAAAATGGGCCATTGATTCATTAAGCTCTTGTTTCATGGTTAAGAATTCTCGAATCCTTGTCTTCACGAGTTTTTTCATGTCGAAAGCCATGACAAACTCTCTTATTAATTGTCTAATCGAGTGTATTGAGGCCTCTGGCAGGCGATAATACCAATCTAGGGCTATTCCTTCAAGCGTCTTAGGGAAGATTTTGGTGACAATCCCATCCCAAGGCAGGAGTTCTCTTATTGTGGTTGTGTAAGCTTTAATGTGTAAGTTCAGGTCTCCTTCTCCTTTGAATTTTGGGAGATCTCGTAATGGTCGAGGTAACGAAACATTCCTTATAGCCATTTCAAGTGGCTCCTTTAAATACTCCAAGTATGTGCCTAAAAAGGCACTCTGATTGCGGAGTTGATAGCATTAGCCCCATGGGACCCTTTTGATAACCCAATGCTATTGTTTGGTTTGCTTGATTTCCCTGTATTGCTTGATTGTTTGGAATAGGAGGGTTCCCATTTGGGAACATGTCATTACTCCCATTTCATGAGTAGTAGTTGAGGTAAGGGGGATTCTGAGATGCCCCCTGGTCCTGTTCAATTCTAATATTTTCATGCAATTTTTGTCTTCTTTCTGGAACATGTTGTTCTGCCTCCAGAGTTTGGATTCTTTGTACTAGTGTTACAATGAGGTCTATAGGTATCAGACCTCTAGGTACTTCTTTGTTTCTAGGACTTTCATTGTGAATGTTGTCATGATTTTGCATTTCTTATCATATAGTATTTTCTCGTTACTCTTATCATAGAGCAACTTTCAGGGCCTCTTTGCGGTCTTTTGCTTCTTGTAAGTTTCGTTCAAGCCCTCTCACTTCATCATCAAGATGAGTGTTGGAGTTCCTTGTGGATGGTTGATCCACGCAATGGAATTCTGATCTCATTTGTATTCTTCTTGCTTTGTGGGGTGTGTTTGGGAAGATAGGATTATGCTCCAATGCAGGGTTGTTGAAAGATAGAGAACATCTGGGTTCTCTTCTATCTTGTTCATAGTCAGAATCTTCATGGTCATAGTAGTTTGAAACTGTGCATTTCGGTTAGGTGACACATACTTGTTGAAAGAGAGAGTTTCTAGCTCCCTTGAGGGAATGTTCCCTAAGTTTAGGTCTAGTTCTGTCATATTTGAGAGTGTCATAAACACCACAGAATAAATGGAATGAGCAAAGGTGAAGATGACAAAAGTGGAAGCAGCGAAGATGGTCATGAAAATGAAAGTGAAAATGATGAAATTCTTTGAAGTTTTGAAATGCAAACAAGTGACAATGATGATGAAAAATGGGTCCAAGCAATGGGAACGCAAATAACCTAGAGGCTTTAGCCTTTCACATCAAGTTCACCAAAATATGTACACTCAAAAACATGACTCGGTAGCTTGGGGTGGTTGAGTTAGCTTTAGCACACACATGGACCCCTATCCTTGCCATGAGGTGAACCTCCACATCACTCTCACACTCGTGGAAGTAGTTAGTCGAGAGGAGGCAAGACATGGGGGTGGTCTGGCTCGCTTGAGATCTGGACTTCGTGAAGAGTGGTCAGCCAGTCCTGGGGCCTTTGTTGTTGTGTGTTTGTTCTAATGTAGTGTTCTATGCCTATTGTTGTTAAAATAACTATATGACCTAAAGGGTCACTAGTCACCATTCTTCTGTTTAGATTTCTAAGGTTCCAACATTGTGTAGGTTGACTATTGTTTTCGTTGACACTTCTTTTGATTTGGCATTGTTGTTCAAATTTTTGGATGATAGCCTGTATTTGGAATATCCTCAACCTTTCTTGTTGTTGTTGAATTATTTTTTGGTCTTGTTGTTGTCTAGGATGCATCTCCTCTATCTCGTCAAGGATTGCCCTCACCCACTCGCCTCTAAGTCTAGAACATATTCATGAGCCCAAACCAAGAGAGAGATAGTTAAAAGCTAACCTCGATTTGACCTAGGGTTTCGACTTATGGTTTATTTGACCTAAGGTTTAACTTTACATTGACTTTGTGTTGACCTTGTATTGAAACCAAGGGTTTTGCCTAATGTTGACCAAAGTTGACCTTGTGTTGGAATCAAGGGTTTGTGAACGTTCTATGATGCTAATGTTTTTGTTCTTTTCAGTTTTTGGATACATGCAAACCTATATGAGTGCAAAACATTTTTTTGTGTTTTTTTCTATTCTAGAAATTAGAAAATGTATGCAATCTAATATGAAGTTATCTAAATGCAATTGATCTATGTTTTTGTTTTATTTTTCTGAATATGTGGAACAATTACTCTAGGCAAGGAGAATTGCTTTGAAATGAATCTAATCTTTGAACTTTTGAAAGTAAACTATTTTAACAATGCAAGATCTACTTAGCCTATCAAGGAAAAAGCAACATGCATTTACTATTCCCAAGAGAAAATTATGATTTTCTAATTACTATGAAATAAAAGCATGAAGGAACCTAGAATAAAGAGACATGTGAGCCTCCACTACCCTTAGAAATCCTTGTATGGAAACCTCTTATCCTCTTGCAATAGTGGGGTGATCCACTTGGTAACAATAATAAAAGAGATGCAAAAAGAAGCTTTTGGAAGCTTGAATGAGAGCTCAAAGAGAGCTTGGTGAGAACTATGGCTTGTGATGTGGGTAGCATATCGATGCTAAATGAGCTTTTAGTAAACCCAAATAAGACAACAAATAAAAGAAAAAGGCTCTAACATCCTGTGTGAGCATATGGATGCTAGATTGGAGAGCAAAAACCTACAAGAATTGTGTGCACAAATGACATTGTCTCCCTTTGTCCTTGGGGGAGGGGGTATTTATATCTGTGAAGAAGGAATGAGTGGTGGAGAGGATGAAGAGTTAACTCACTTTGATTGAAGAGTTAACTTAGAAGATGTACAAGAGTGATCTGGGCTAAAATTGGAGTGATCTAACCAATATAGCTTATCACTCAAGAAGAAATGGAGAAAGAGAATACATGGGTTGAAAACTAAAGATAAAAAGAGGCTAAATATGCATTGGTTGAATTCATGAAATAGTTAACTCTATCTTTGGGACAAAATTCCATGCAAACAAAAGCAAAAATGGGTGAAAATAGAGATATTTTTGGCCAAAAATGTGAGTTATTTTGTAGCTGGAAAAGACAGTAGGGTTGTCACCTGGTCACCTGGGAGCGACCCTTAGAGGAGGGGTCCTGGGTGAAATTGCAGTATGGGAAATGAAAGAAAAGGAGAAAAGAAGGTGATCTGCCTCCAAGAATAGTTCAAACAAGGGTCAAAAACCAAATCTCCACTTGCAAATGTAGGATCTCTTGGGCAAGATCTAGAAATAATAGGGGAAGATTTGCACTGGTTAATTGAAACTGAAAACTAAAAGTAGGAGATAGCTCAGGAGGTCCTCTCTAGAGCTGCTAGGGGTGGGAATAGATGAAAAACGTTGGGGAGAGGTTAAAACACAACAAATGGATGAATACAAGGCTTAGGGATAAAGTCACAAGCACGGGAAACACAAATTGACAAGTGTTGAAAAGTGTTGAAAGCAAGGAAAGGGGGAGAAAGACAAAGGGGAAACAACAAAAGGAGGAAGAAACCACATGCTACCAAGAGAATTGTTGTTGTGAGGGTATTATTCCATGCTTACATGTACGTGACAAGGATTGTGAGTCATCGTCGAGGTCCTCGTGGAGGCTATGCATGATTTTGGTGCTTACAGTGTTCATATTCTTTTTAAGGTAAAAGGATTTTACAAATGTCCAAGGCCATAACATTTCCTTTGTTTAGTCAAGTAATGTTTGTACACTTAGAATTTAATTTAAAAGGTCATCATAAAATGTAGCATTTCATAGTGGTAGGTGTGGGTATTCTTTTATCTCATGGTTTTAGGCCATAGGATATTTCTACAAAGATGGATTTCTGACTTGATCAATTTTAGCAAACAACATTTTAGATTCACATGGATACTAGGATCTTTCTAGTTCTTGAGTGTTAAGTTTCAGATTTTGTCAGTTGTAATGTTGGTGGCTTTGTGCTACATTGCATAGTCTTGTCCATATGATTATTTTCATTCTCCCACTCTTGTTTTGGTCTACATCCTAGACCTTTTTATAATCTCTCTATGATCATAGGGAGAATACATCCTCAACTAAAACCATTTTGACAAGTAATTTTAGATTATTTTATTATGGCTTTGAGTGATACTTTTATCAACCTTAATATCATTGACCTTTATGTGTTTGATCCTTGCCTTGTGTATGTATTTGTCATTGTTTCTTTAGCCTTGTTTCCTTGTATGTATTCATGGTGGCTTAGATTGTACAAGTTTAAGTGGAGGTTGAAAGTTCTATGTTTAATAATTGGTCATTATGTTTAAGTGTTTACTTGGTAAGGCCTATCTATGTTAGCCATTGCCCCATCCTATTTGATAAATTATTAAATCATATATTGTTTGATTATCTTAATGATGTCATAATTAGAATGTAATTATTAAAATATGAATCATATAATATTGGTTGATTTTTACCATTCGCTTAAGCTATTATTACATAGTGGACAAATGCACATAATGTGTGTGATTAAAGTGTGTAGTTACAAGTAAAATCCCAATGGTGGTTAATCGGAGGTGTTCACATGGTTTGTCTAATTGTGTTTACTATTTTACTTGTTTAAGAGTAAATTACATGGCATATGTGTAAAACTCATTAACCTTACATGAGTCATTTATGATTTTTTATCCCCATCATGATGGTCTAGTAATATGTTTGCATTATTGCTTGTTTTTATTATTTCCTTATGTACATTTTGGTTGTTATAAATGAAATTGATTTAATAGCTTAGAGAAATGTTAGAATACATTTGGAATGTTAAGAGGGACGTTTCAAATTAAAATTGGGAATTTAAAGGTCTTCTAAAATATCATTTCCATGATTTTATTGTAAAAATGAAGTGGGTTTCATATGTATATGCTTTTGGAAAGTTTCTAAATTATCTAAAAGGTGAAGTTGACTTTCTAAGATATTTTGGTTGAAAAAGATATTTTTGTTGAAAATAGATATTTATCTTGTAGTTGAGAAAGTGAGTTGTGAGTGTGAAAAAGGGAAAAAGAGATATTTGTTATTAAGTTTTGGTTATATGCAAAAAAAAAAGTGTGGTTCATTTCTATTTTGTTTCCCTCATTACAATTTTCATTTTCAAAAAAAATGGGAGTGAGAAAAAGAGAGCTAGGGTTTCAATTAAAAAACATTCTTGGAAGATTGAAGAAGGATTTGTTGAAAGCTTGTAGTAATGGTTGATTGGTTCTTGGTGTGGGAAAGATCTATGCCTTGGACTTATTGTAAAAGTAAAGGTATTCCTTAGGGAAATATCTGTATGTTTTTATTAATGTAAATTAGAAAAATATTTAGGACTATTTGTTTGGGATAATTGTATAGCCATGCTCCTATTTCTTTTGGTGATGCATATGACTTTGTCTGTTTATGTTTATTGTATCTATGATATAGAAATCATTATGTTGTGAAACTATTAAATTTTTAGATTTCATTTTTATGTTGTAGGAATTTGTAGACACCTAGAAATGACCATGTCCTTACAACACTTCTACATCATCTAGTCATCCACCTTCCTAAGACCACCTTATGTCACCTTGTGACATATTTATCCTATTTCCCAAATTAATTAAATAAATTGTATTTATTTAATTAATTTAAATCTATTTTCCCCATCACCTAGATTAATTAAATAAATTATATTTATTTGTTTAGTTAAATCCCTTTTCTCCAACACCCAAATTAATTAAATAAATTATATTTATTTAATTAATTAAACCATGACTATCCCTTAATTAAATAAATTTTATTTATTTATTTAATTTAATCCTCCCACATCATCTTTCTCCAATAATTCATTAAATAATAAAATTATTTAATTAATTATTTTCCATTTATCTTCATCCTCATATCCTTGCCACAAATAATAAATGAGTGTCCCAAAAGTCAAATTAAATTTTCATCTCAACCACTCATCTCATACTACATCTCCCAATCCTAGCCATTCACATAAAGATGCCCTAGAAGCTTTTATATTTCACCTGTTAATATCCACCATCCATTTTATATTGCACCTCTTAATCTTAGCCATCTTTTCTCACCTCTTAATCTCAACCATCCATTGCACCTCTTAATACTATCCATTCATCCTACCATCCAAGAATCTATAAATGAAGCATCAACCAAGCCATTATCCTCCACAATTTGAATGTAAAGTTATGTTGTCAATGTGAGCAACCAACATATCAAAGCATTATCAAATATCATTGGAGCATATCTATTATTCTTGTGCTACAACAAGGGCTATTAGGGTAATATTGTTTGTTATTTCTATTTCATTTCTTTAGCTCTTGAGTTATGTTGAAAATGCAATAGGAGCTTTCATTTATGCATTGTTTCTTATTTATGATTCCATATTTCTGCATACACATTTTGGCATGCTCAGTGGGACCCACATCCCTATTTTTAATGAAATTTTGGTGAAGTTTTGTGTTTTTTTAAGTCATATCTATAGGTTAGTGCTTTTGGCTATGTTTTAATGCTTTCGGCTATGTTTCAATGCTTTCACTCCAAATCGGTGTGCCTATGTTCCAGGTCAACACTTTTGATTACGACTCGGTACTTTCATACATAGATCACTGCACATTGATGCAGCTGCTCTATTTTGGGGTACATTTGCTCTATTCTAGGATGCATTTACTTTGCTATAATCTTTTCATTCTATTCTAGAGTGCATTTTCTCTATTTTGGGGCACATTTGCTCTGTTCTGGGGTACATTTGCTCTATTCTGGGATGGATTTTCTCTGGTATAATATTTTCATTCTATTTTGGGGTTCATTTGCTCTATTTTGGGGTGCATTTGCTCTATTTTGGGGCACATTTGCTTTGTTCTAGGATGTATTTTCTCTAGTATAATCTTTTCATTCTATTCTGAGGTGCATTTTCTCTATTCTAGGGCACATTTTCTCTGTTCTGGGGCACATTTTCTCTGTTTTGGGGTGCATTTGCTCTATTTTATGGTGCTTTTTCTTGTGAAACAACCCTTCAAACTTCAAATGGTCATAACTTTTACAAATCATATCAAAATTTGATTTTTTTTTAAATTACAAAGAAAATCAATAAGGAATCTATTGGTGCCATCTAATATTTTGTATCTTCACGTCTATTTCTTTGTTCTTTCAAATTTATCCTTTTTAAGATAACACTTTTTTGTAGGTTCACTTATCAAAGGATAAAATCTATCAAACTACTAACAAGTGTGGTGTAGGTTTTCGCTTATCAAATATTATCATTTGAAACTTTGTGTTTGCTTTGTTTGGTGAACTTGGTTGTGACTTGAGGTGTGTGTATGCTCTTCCCTTATGCTTAGTATGATCTTGGGAATCAAAACCATCTTTTAGCCACTTTCATTTGTACACTACACTTTGCTTTCTGACGGTAAATTAATTGTGAGGCATGCCTTAATCTTGACTCTTGTCACACCTCTTGTTACCAATTCTAGTAATATTGTTGGCTAGTTGAATAATTGAGAACCATATCACCCATGTTGTAGCATATCATTATTAATGAAAACCTTGGATAGACCCTTAGAATAATGTTTTGAATTGCAGAGACTAACATCATGTGTTGTTATCAATGTTGTTAGATGTGAAAAGTGGGAAAGGGATAAAGTAGTGTTAAGTGTATCCAATCAAACCCTCCTTTCACAATAACATTCAAGGACAAAAACTGAGCTAAACCACTATAGATGAATGAGGACTCAGCTACAAGTTTGTGTACTCGGATGATATGGAAAGTTAGATTAGGTTGAGAGATTTGTTAAACCCTAGTTTGAATAAGGTTCAAACCCTAATTATAATGCAATCAGGTATAGACAGACAGACTGCTATAAGGATGATCAGAAACATACCAAGAATTGGGTTTCCAGAAACGGGAACTTTGCGGACTACGCGGCAGGCACCCAAGTCCAATAGGGTAGTTTTTCTATAGATCCAGAGTAGATAGATGATATAGATAGCATGCAGATCCTGAGTTCTGAACCAATTCTGTCGGGATGACTACGAGGTGGGTGCCCTAGTCCAATAGGGAGGAATATCAGCAAATTTCCTTTAGATCCTGAATCCTTATCCTCTGAATTGCTTCTATGTATCTGTACTTCTCCAAATCCTGCACCTGTAACCAGCAATCACAAAGAGAGGGGTTTAGGGGTTGTGGTGTTTAGGATCTTGCCTTGATCAAGCCCCAGAAAGACATTCAAGTCTTCCAACACCATTGTTAGATAGAGTGTGTGACCAAGGAGGGTAGAGGCCAAATTAAATGATGAATTGAAATGATTGAAACATAAATTGATGTCACATTTGAGGTGAAACCCTCACGAAGATGAAGAGCCTTCAAATCATGAGGAGAATGATTGATGAAGCCAAATCTACAACAAACACAATAACAACACAATTCTGTTCTTGTGAGGCCCACCTTTGTACAACTAGACTAGTGGCCCTTTTTGACCATGTTGCTTTGCTTCACCTAGCTAAGGGTTCAGTCCATGGAATTGTGGCATTATCTTGGGTCAGTGTAGTGATGATGTGGACCTTTGGTAGAAGTGGTGGTGATTTTTGTGGGTGCATAGGTGGTGCACATCCTAGTTAGGATCATTTGGAATATCACTTATTTGTGCTTGAACTAGACTCTTTAGTGTTGTAGTGCAAGGCTAACTTATGTTGCACTTCTTGTTTGGCTTTTGGACTTGTTCAGATTTTGTGGGATACGTAGCCATTTGTGGACTAGTGATCCCTCCTAATTGGACTTTTGTCAGTTTTATCTTGTGATAGATGAGTTATTGAAGGATGGAGCTACGTCTTACCTATGTGATTATATAATGAATTCCATGATGTTGAATGTGTTATTGATGCAATTGAAATAGTTTAGTTAGATGGTTTATGATGTGATGATGTTATAGCTCGCATGTTAGATTTCACTTGATGTTATAATGTTACGTGATATTTATTTGATACAAATTGGAATATTAGTCGATGAGTAAATGAATGGAATATTATGCAGTTTTAATCCTGATTTGATGTTTAGAAATGCAAATGAATTACGAATCATGTAAATGAAAGCATGTGTATAATTGAGGATATAGGTGATTATGTGACTCTGTGTGTGTGTTTGCATTTCCTTTCACTTCAGCTACGATGAACATGTGCTATTGATCCGTTTGTGGAAGTGTGCAGATAATTTTTCATACCCATGGAAAATCCGAGGTCATTCCATAACCTTATGAGATATCCATGTTTAAGCCGCCCTAGTCCCAAGAGGGACCAAGTTCATTTGTGTTGAAGCATGATGTTTTGTAATGTCTGCATTTGATGTTTAATTTGATTAGGATTCACTCTTTTTAATTAAATTATTGATGTGTTATGAATGTGTAATGTTTGAGTTGCACTATTTTGATGCTTTTTATTTATTAGACCTTTTCATGTGAATTTATGGACCCTTTGGTGTTTATTTTGGTCAAATAATGACTCTAGGTCATACCTCTAGGGTCTAGGACCAATTTGAACATGTGAAACCTTAGTATAACCTTCTTTGGGTCACCTTAACTTGACCCTGAAGTTAAGTGACGAAATTCAAAGTTGGATAAGGTGGTGGACAAGTCAAGATTCCATCATGATCAACTCCACTACCCTAGGATAAGGTCTCCCTTATCTTGAAGGCTTAGGAAGCTTCCAAGGCCTTCAAGTGTGAAGACCTCATTCCTATGCTCTCACACATGTGTGAGAGCATCTATGGGGGAACGGGTTGCCTTGTTGGATAGGAGGATGACATGTGTCTCATCCTTATCATTATGGAGTCTTCCATGTGGGACTCCCCTCTCCACTATGCTCTCACACATGTGTGAGAGCACTTGTGGGATAGTGTGAGGCTTTGTGGGATAGGAGTGTGACATGTGTCACCTCCTCATCCCTTGGGGTTTTGTGAGAGGGTTGTGAGGAGGAAGGAGAAGGTGACATGTGTCACCTTCTCATTCCTCAAGGCTCCTTGGTTTAGCCTATTAAACTCCCTCTTTGAGGGATGGAGAGGGTTCTTCATTTTTTTTTGCTTTGATTTTTGAATATTGATTTGGGGGGAGATAGCTAGAGTTGGAGAATTTTGGAGGCAAGGAGATTGGAAGGAGACTTGGGAGATCTTCACCAAACTCTTGCCAAATTTGGGCTTATAAGGTAAGTACCCAAGGCTATATGCCTTCCTTTTGTTTTTACAATTCAATGTATGTGAAGATTGCTTGGTGTATTTTTGAGTTTTGGTGTATTTTTTGTGTGGGCTTTCATTTTGGGTGTTTGATGATGCTCTCCATTGAGAAGAGCTCATCTTGTTTTGGGGTGGGAGAGGAGTGAACCTCCTTGGGGGCAACCTCACTATATTTGGAGGTGTTGTTGGCCATGGGAGTGTATTTTGAAGGATTGGAGATTTTAGTGAAGGCAAGAGTGCCTTGGGATTTTGTGATATTTTGAGATTTTGGTGAAGGCAAGAGTGCCTTGGGAATTTTGACATATTGTAATATTAAGGCAAGAGGCCTTATAATTTTGAGTATTATGTGTTTGTGGTGATTTTGGATTCCCCCCTTGAGTTGACAGTAGTCCACTCTCCTACCCCCAAAAATCCAATTAAATGGATTAGTTATGTGCAATCTTTGGGAGGGTGTATATTTGTTTGGTGTGAGTGATTTTGTGTTGAATCTTTGTTGTGGTGTGAACCCGGTTATGTGGGTGACCTCCAAACTTGGGGGTGACTTGTTTCAAGTCTATGGATGGGAGGTGAGCTCCCATGGGCATTTGGAGACTTCTTGTTTGCAGGTTTGGGTGGTTTTAGAGCTTTGGAAGGACTTAATGGTTTCTTTTGAGTTTTGTATTGTATGGCATGTTGGTTGCCATGGCCTTTGTGGCTTTGTAGAAGTTTTGTGAAGTTGAGAGTAAATCTCTTTGTGTATCTCTTGTGAACAAAAAAAATGTAATTCTAGTTACTTCAAAATAAAGTTGGTTGAATGTTCCTTTACATGGCTTTGGAAAAATTATTATTGTGTGAAATTAATGGCTCTCTTTACCCTCTTTCTATCTCTCAACTTGCTAATAGTAGGAATATATTGCTTGTTGAAAGGAAGAGAAAATATACGATTTAATACAGATTGCTTTAGAAGAAAAATAAAAAGCAGCTAAGTTATATTTGGAAGAGAAAACTTCTTGATTAGTGGATCAATTAAATGCTTATCTTTTTTTTTTTTTTTTGTATATGTATATAAGAAAAGAAGAATATATATATTTGTCTTTTAAAAAAAAAAAATAGAGTAGCTTGCTGGAAAAATATTTTTATTTACTGTCAATGAAATTATAGAATAGAGGAATAGATTATATATATATATAATGTATTTGTTGTTTTAATGGTTAGCTTACTATTTTTTTATATATTATCATATAAAATGTATTTGTTGTTTTAATGGTTAGGTTACTATTTTATTTTTATTTTTAAATATACTGTAGAAGTTTTTTTTTACCAGTATATATGTGTACACACACACACACACACACACACACACACACACACATATATATATAATATAAGTTGCAATTGATATTAGAGAAAGGCATTACATAACATATATTTGCAAATGACAGAGTAAGGTTTCTTTTTTTTTCATTGTTGAACTGTTAAAAAAATAATAATAATAAATATTGGGTAGCGGCCGATAATGGCTGTTGCTGAGTGCCTCTTTACAGAGGGGGACAACCCCCTCCCCCCCCCCCCCCCCCCCGTCCACCCCTCCGCGAAGCTTTATGGAGGGGGACAGGTAGGCTGCCCTCCCCTCTTCCCTATACTTGGCAATGCCGCCAATGCCCAAATGCAGACTCTACATCCTTTTCTTTAGATCAACCTTTGCCACTATAAACAACCAAACCCTGCAATAAATAAAATTATATATATATATATATATATATATATATATAGATATTGTTGATATTTTATTCTATGGTAAAAAAAAAGAGAAAATATAATTTTTTACATGTATTTTTTTTTACCCTGTATAAAAATAAAAAAAGGGACAGCAATATATATATATACAAAGAGAGAGAGAGAGAGCTCCATATATATATAGTTATGAATGGAATATATACACAGAGATTACAAAAGAAAGAAAGAAAAAAATTATATACCTGTGTAGATCTTTTAACAAAAGGAAACCAGAGATCTCCATGAGAATGCTTGAGGAAAAACCCTACACAATGAAAAGGGAATTTAGAAAACAAAAACAAAATAATTTAACAAAAAATGTAGAGAGCCCATGATCTTGAAACTCTGTTGAAAACAAAAAACCTGAGAGAGAGCCTCCATGGAAACCATAGAATAACTTGCACAAGAAAAAAATAGAGTTTAAAACAGAACAAAAAAGAAGAAGAAATAGGGTTAGAAAAGAATGAAATAGGGTTTGAGGAAAATAATGCATTGTAGGAGAGCAAAAAGAAAATAGAAAAGAAATAAGATAGCCTTCTTTTGTGAATGTGACTTTTCCTCTTCTCTTTTTCTCTCCTTGTTACACCGAGAGGCGTTATTATGTCGAGAGGCGTTATTACGCCAAGAGGCATTATACAGTCACATCAGGATGGGGATGAGAGAACTCATTTTTTCTACCTAAATTTATAAGAAAAAAATTAAAATACCAAAAAGAAAATAAAAAATAAAACTTAAGAAAATCAAAGAAAAAAAACTAAAAAAGAAATTAAAAATAGTTGAACGAGAAAAAGCTAAATCACAAAAACTATGGAACCAAAAAAGAAATTGGAAAGTGTTGGAAGGAGAAAAAGTTGAAGAAAATCACGAAAACTATGGAACCAAAAAAGAAATAGAAAAAATTAAAACCAAAAAAGAAATTGCAAGAGAAAATCAAAGAAACTATGGAAAAAAGATATACCTCAGCGTATTTTTACGTCGAGAGGCGTTATACAGTCACATCGGGGTGGCGATCAGAGCACTCATTTTTTTCTACCTAAATTTATAAGAAAATAAAATAAAATACCAAAAACGAAATAAAAAATAAAGCTAAAAAAGAAATTGGAAAAAATAAAAACTAAAAAATAAATTGGAAAAAATAAAAAAATAAAAACCAAAAAACAAATTGGAAACTGTTGGAAGGAGAAAAGGTTAGAAAAAATCAAAAAAGAAATTGCAAGAGAAAATCAAAGAAACTATGGAAAAAAGATATACCTTGGCTTATTTTAGATATATTTTTTAAAATATAAATATACTAGTAGATGTATTTTTTTAAAGATAAATATACTAGTACAGTCACAGTGGGGTGGGTTTGAGAGCACTCATTTTTTCTGCCTAAATTTATAAGAAAAAAATTAAAATACCAAAAAGGAAATAAAAAATAAAACTTAAGAAAATCAAAGAAAAAAAACTAAAAAGAGAAATTAAAAACCATTGAAAGAGAAAAAGTTAAATCACAAAAACTATGGAACCAGGGCTTACATTTGACAGTTGTATAGCTATATTTAGACATTTTAGCTGTAAAATACAACTAAATTTTTGAAAAGACTGTATTATATGAAAGGAGAGATTTTGGACAAACTGTCAAAATTTATATAGGATTATAATGATATATATATTTGGTTTTTATATAATTTACTTATACTAAAGTATGTCATAGTATTTTAAAGGCACTATTGAATAGATAACTGTCATAAAAGAATTGCTTGACAGGTAAGGTTGACTGTCAAATTTAAGCTCTGTATGGAACCAAAAAAGAAATTGAAAAAAATAAAAAAATAAAAAATAAAAACCAAAAAAGAAATTGGAACTGTTGGAAGGAGAAAAAGATGGAGAAAATCATGAAAACTATGGAACCAAAAAAGAAATCAGAAAAAATAAAAACCAAAAAAGAAATTGCAACAGAAAATCAAAGAAACTATGGAAAAAAGATATACCTCACTGTATTTTAGATATATTTTTTAAAATATAAATATACTAGTTAACCTAAACAAATGGAAAAGGCATGTAACACCCCGCCATGAAACTTTAGAGAACAACACATTTATGCTATATGCAATAGGATAATTTTTTTTTTTTTTAAAGATAGAAATAACAAAGTAATATTAACACATCATTTAAACTAACGACTTGTCCTCTAAGATATCATGGTTGCATTACTTGACAAAACAATTAACATAATCTAACACACATCATGAATTAACATCAGTAACTCATTGTAAACCTAATGCACTAATTCAATAAACATTTACATCATATAAGTATTCATCAGGATCTAGTACATAGTCACAATTTCTCTCGACATATAAATACAACATTACATTGTTACATTATCATTTTTTGAATACATATGAATACATACATAATGAATCATCTGATACACAAGATAGCACATGAGCATAATAACTGTCTCCATAAATAGATACACAATCTAAATCTACTACAGGAGTTACCACCTTCTTGCACACGAACAAAGTCAAGGAAAAACCAATGGAGATAAAGCACATCCACCCGACCATGTGGAACCCTGAGGTCCACCCCCTGTGCTAGGAGATAACATAAGGTCCCAAAACGTCATACAGTCAGGTAGACAATTGCCTAACAAGAACAAAGACCAAACAAGACTCCATTACAACACATGACAACACCACAAGCAACTCAAATCACTTCCAGAGGCAACACACGACGAATGGGGAGAGTACATCTAGGGAATGCTAGGCTGCAGTAGGAAGAGTGTCATCGCATGGTCCTGACATGGGTTATCCTGACAGCCTCTCACTAGGCACCGGCCCCCATCTATGGTTATCCTGACAGCCTCTCACTAGGCGCCGGCCCCATAGGGTGACACATGCGGAATCAACCTTCCTTTCGTGAGGACAAGGAAGTTGATCTTGCCAACCAGGCCTTCTCTACCCATCCTTAGTCTAAACGAGCACTACAGGCATGGGAGAGGAAATTCAATTATCTTGTTAATGTGTAATTTACCCTTTTTCCCCCTGTTTATTTTTAGGTTTTCACTTAATTAACAACTTTCAATGGGTTATCCTGACAGCCACTTTAGGCACCGGCCCCACATTGAAAGCCACTCCCCTACCTGCATCTAGAAACCCTAACCATCAAGCAAGACAATTACTATCATACTGATAAATATATATAAACAATGCAAGGCATTTACCTTCTTGCATACAAAACATAATCACAATGACCAACCTGTACATCATTGTCCCAAAACTTTCTGTTGATCAATTGCAATAACCATAACAACACATATCCAGAGCAAGGTATGGGTCATCTTGCTCACAAATCTCAACCATGAACAAAAGAGTTTCTCATTACAAATACCAAGATCTCCCCATTACAATACTACACACAAACCCGACGCCAACACTTCCTTGAAGGAGATTTAAACCCATCATAATATATTCACAACACAATATGTACATCATCTCACATTATCCTTTACTCCGACGCACATACATAGACAAGAGACATCATGTTTTTACAACATCTTGATTTCAAGACACCTATCAAAAGAATACATACAATCAAATCATATTACCTTATGCCTCTGGAACCTAAACTTGACAATTTACACATAGACCAACTCACATGAAAGTTTTGCTTACAATAAGAAATTTCAACTAATCAGCTCATAGACAACATAAATTCTTCTTAGTAGAGCAATTCTATTTAATCAAATTAGCAACTAGATTCAAGTTATATCTCCACCAAGAATTTTATAAAACCTAGGTCTAGTTTAATTAATATTAATTCTATCATCAATTATATATAACCGTCAAGCTAAACAATGCATAGATAATATTAATTACAAATACTTATAACTTAAATGCTAATTACAACATTTATAATCCAAACCCATATATCATATTTCTACTAACAAAACTATTATAATTATGTTTAAGAAACCATCATTCAATAACCAATAAATGCATAATTTATAAACATGCCTATCTTAACCGAAAGCCCAATTGATAGTTGTTAGTATGATATTCCACAATATGCATTTTATCTTTAACACACACACATAAACCCCTTATTGTCACCTTACTAATGCATTAAAACATAAGGCCAACTATCAATCCAATTTAAACACATTTCCCATACAAACGATAGGTTCACTGCTAACCCAAAACCAAGTAAAACATTACCTCATTTCACTAGTTTTCCTATGTAATAATTTATCTGATAAAGTTCTATTCCATTTACTTACATAAATAGTGAATTAACAAACTTAGCTCATTGAAGAGGATACATTATATATAATGCATTCATGTTATTGACAAAAGAAAACATAATATATTTAATTCCAATTAAAGCATTTCTTATACTAAAACCCTAATATAATATATATATGTTATTATCCAATGAGACACATTCTTTATGTAGTCACAAAGCACATAAAGGTATATAATTAATTATTTAATTTATAAAACTAATTATCAATATATATATAATAACGTCAAGCTAATAAATTAATATAAAAGTGTAATATAATGTCTATAAGAATTACATATCTATTTGAAATAATCGAATCACTTTAGTTTAATTAATTCCACCAATAACTACTTATAATAAGGATATAAGATCATAATACATATAAGGGTTTACTACAATTCCCATAAGATGCAAGCCTAAAAGAACAAGTTTCCATCTAAGTTTAACGTAAGCATATTGACATATTTAATATTTTCCTTGCTTATGCAATAAGTAATGATAAATCATCCAATGGTGATCTTTACCATTATGGCATAATATTAATCCACTAATCAAGAGAAAAGTTCTATCTTTAACCTTGGTTAACTATTCTTAAATAAAAATACCTAAAGAAAGTTGTCTTCATAAATCCTAAACATGAATCATACTAGAATTATTATTAAGGACCTAAGAATGTATAGGAGCTCTTTCTTCATAGAGTAAAACATGAAATTCACTTATGCCTTAAAGTTTAAACTACATCTTTTCATCAACGACAAGTGTAAAAATAAGCAGAGATAGGGAGATAACACCTAAGAGATATACTATATTTTGCATTAGATTCAAGACCTAATCTCGTAACTCATCTCCACCTATTAAATGACTTTGTAAGGAATGAACATATATGAAGCTCTCAAGTTGTTATCATGAAATACAATGATTGTAGGATACACTAAAAATTGGTACGTGGAGAGGGCTTTAAGAACTTTCAAGCAAAAGCTTTTGGAAAGTGTATGACCAGACTTAGTAACATTTGCTAGCATCCTATGTACCTATGCACAAATGGAGCTTTGGAACAACGTATCAATGTCCAAAGAGGATAAATGATAGAGGCATTTTGCCAGATGTCTAGCTGCAACTACCCTAGCAGACATGCATGCGAAATTTGGAAGCATAGATAATGCATGTGACTGTTTGATAGAATACTATGAAGATTTGAACAACCAAGGAACAAGACACCCAAAATATAAATTGACTAAATGAAGAGCTAATAAGATGTTTAATACAATCTACTATAAGAATTGGATCCTGAAGAATCCATGCAAAAGTGTGCAGTTTTATATGATCCAAAGTCCATATTTATTTGAGACCTTAATGCACATAAGAAAAATATTTCCATCTAGATCTAATAGAAGGTAGAAGTAAGGAATACTCTAATGGACAAGGTACTTGAACTGTTTGACAAGGTTCAAAGATACTTACGTACACAAAGAACATCATTAGTTTATCTATTAGAGGATATAAACAAACTAACAGATCCTTAGCAAGATGACTTCGTAACCCCTTTTAAAAACAGATAAAAACCATCATTTCTAAGATCCAACACCAACATTTAGCAATTATAAGATTATATAGAAATCTTAATACTAATATATAGATAACATATGATTATATGCAAACCTTAATGCCAATATATATTGCGATTACTACCTTATAATTATAGGAAGATCTAATGTAAAAATCAAAAATATAATTTATGCTATGATGATCTAGGTTTATGACATGCAAATATGCTTCTTTCAAGATTTACATTAAAATGTTTGCTTTTCCAATTTCACAAGCAACAACCCTTAGAAAAACAACCTTTACATTTAATAAATAAAGGATACATATAATATTTATATTTAATCAATAAGGAAAAACATATAAAATTTACATTTAATCAATAAAGAAAAAACATATAATATTTATATTTAATTAATAAAGAAAACATGGTACCTCAATCGCAATATCCCACTAATGGTAGAATCCTTGAATGAGAATCAAAAAATGAGCCAATCACCCCCACTCCATGAAGAGTTTATAAAGAGAAGGAAAGAGTAACTTCCTACCCAAAACTAACTCAACCACCCAACTAACTCAACCACCCAACCAATTCAACCAACCACCTTCCCATTTTCGTCACTTTTGTAAGTGGGGCTTAAAGGAGGGTCTAAAAACCTTTTAAAATATTATAAATGACAAAAATAAACTTCTTACCTATGTACCTTGGACATAAGACAATTTTCCAAACATAAAATACAACTTAGACCTCTTAAAAACACTTAAAAATCATTTTAAAAGTTACAAGGTTAAATCCCACACAAGAACATAATCATTTTATCACATAAAACTAAAAATAATATTTCTTAACATCATGGCCAATAGACCTTAGGGCCCCATGCCTAGGTCAGACATCACACAGAAAGACATAAAGTGGCTAAATGACCACCATCATCCATTGACATAATAATTCTACATGTACACTCAACCAGAAGTGTTAGTATAATACATAGCCAAAATATATCCATATTATCACAAATCCATTAGTAACCATAGTGTAACGCTGAATCAATACACTCTTGATCCAATTGTTAGGCTTCGTCAATTGGATGATAGGACTATCTCCTCTCTACTCTAGGGTCTGGTTAGTGCGTTTACTAGTGTTCAATGACCTTCCCTTAATTAAATCAATTTAATAATAGTAATAAAATAATTCATATTCAAACAACTTTAAATAATTATTTAAACTAGGTAATTATCAATTACCAATTTAATCTTATTAAATAATAATAATAAGAATAAGAATATTATATGACCTTATTAAATATTAAAGTGGGTCAAGTATGATTATATAATGAAATATAGGCATTCAACATAACCCATTGAGTAGGACAGCCGTTAAAAGCCAAATCAAACATGTTCACAAGCCAGGGCCAAACACGCACTTAACCAACAAGCTCCATCAAATATCAGTCAGTTGCAAGACCTGACATACTAATAGAACTGACAGGTTGAACTAGACATATCATGCATCCTGATCGAGGATGATGACTTGAGATGTGGGACCTTAAGTTATCTCCGGAACAACTTATCCATTGGGTTTAGGGCATGCTCAGACCTATTAATTCAGGTGGAGTCAATGCTTGGTACCTGCATCCTGCAACAAATGACACAGTCAAGCATATATAGACACACAAAAGTTGACACTAGGTGAAAAAGGAATCACAATATCGCAGGGCACTCACAAGCGAGTGATACGACATCGTCCTTTCCACATCATATCAATCTAGATTTGATAACGCATAACCATAACCAAATCAAATCTACCTCATTATCTGAACAGAACATACATTGAACATATAGGTGCATGAAATTGAATAAGTCTCAGAAGTACCATCATAACAATTAAATCTAACATAATCGGTCCATGAGATCCATTCTAACATATATCAATTGTAGTAAGATCGACATCTTAAACATTGGAATGCAAAACAATGTCAAAGCCTACATTATCAGCGTCGCAATGGAGATTATCAATAGAACACATTAACTATCATATGAAACCACACATGGATGAAACATCTATCAATATTGTACAACATCAATTGTTTACCTTACCTTAATTATTCCTGTTATTATACCTTCATATTCATGCACCTTGATCAATTCACCTGTACATCCAAAGTGCGAACGGAGGGGCACTACAAGGCAAATGCTTTGTGAGTTTTTTTTTAATCCTTTTATTGCCTTATTAGATTAGTTTAGGCTTTTGTGGGAAATAAGGGAGGGATTAATGAATTTAATTTTTCCTTAAACTTAGCTCATTTATTGGAGCCCACTTAGTGAGTGGGAGGGGATATTATTTTAAGGGGATTTTGGTGTGAGTATTAGATGTTTTATTGAAATTAGTTTTATTTAACCTTTTCGAACCTATTCTACTAGAGTATGACTTTAATGCAATATTTAATTAATTAATTCTCTTTAATTAATGAGATTATTTATTTAATAGGTGTATTTAATTTTTGAGTAACTTTAAAAAGGCTTTTAAGGAAGATTTTTATTTTAATTATTTTTCCCATGATTAATGTGGCGGCGTTATGCTGCCGGGATGCCTACAAATTATCTCCCCTGTATCCCGTTATGCTGCCGAATTTTTTTCTAGGGCTAGGGGAATTTTTTTTTACCTAGATTAATTCAATTAATTATTGTTTTCACATTTAATTCGATTACATGTCTTAATTAAAAATCGCATTATGGTTTTAATCTAATGATTCATTTTAGTTGATAATTGACCTAAGGTTGGATTTTGATTTATGTTGAAATCATTCCACTTCATTTAATAAACCCTAGGGTTGGGTTCCAAAAATAGGAACCAACCCTCTTAGCAACGCTCATCGTGACGCATACCCCCTTAGTGGCTATCATCACTTAGGGATTGCGAATTGAGTCATATTATCCCGATTGAGATTGACTTCCCCACCTTCGGGAGATGTGCCTTTCATAGGTTGCCGACGCAACCTACGTTACATGTGTGTCACTGAGCACGCTTGATGCGTGCGAGGGGATTTTTAAAGTCGAGTGGAAATTTTTTTCATATTTTGTGTCATGACCACATGACAAATGTGGACATGACACGTGTGTTGTGTGTCATGACCACATGGCAAATGTGGGCATGACAGCTCTGCAACACAATGAATGCCTTGAAATCGATGTGTTCAATATCACAAGTTCACATTATCCATCTAGGTGTAAAATGAAGTCTTAAACTTATTTATATATTCTTTCTCGCTAACATTCATAATTTAAATTGAATAGGCCGACAAAGGGAAACCTTTTGAGAGGGCCCAAGCTGACACATTTAAATTTTTATCTTGACAAATTAGGCTGGACTTGGGTGCGGGCGCCCAAGTCCCAAGGCCCTAATTTGGTTTTGATTAAGATTTAGGATGGGCCCCTAAGTTCCATTTGACATGGGTTTCAGGGGAAATTTCTCTGGGATAATTATTAAACTTGCATAATGTAAACACAGGGACCTAGGACCTAAACTAGGAGGTAAAAGGCATGAGGTTACTTTTTACTCCATAACATTTAGCCCCCACTTTAATGTATGTATGATCTTATGATTCAATACATGCATTAAAGTATGATTGAAGTAGAAAAACACATCAAACACGCCAAGCACATAGAGCTAAGGCATACCCAAAGGTTGGAGGACTATTTCTAGTCGTAAGCACTAGAAAACACATGGAAGACACTCAAGACACAATGAAGACAGTAAGAAGCACTCAAAACAAGGAGAATACAATCAACCACACAATGCAACCCAGGCATGTCAGTGTGTGTCCAAGCAAAATTGATTGTCCTTTACAAGAAGAATTCTGTGAAGTCCTTCCTTTCTTGTTTTGACAGTGAAGCTGCTAGGAATGTAATTTTAGGAATCTGAATTGTGCCTATCTATTCATTTCCTATGAGTCTTCCACCAAGAGAGTAGATTTTTCTTGATACTTTGTAGGCAAGGGAAGGTCAAATCCTCCATCCTCGGGTGCCTCAGAGAGGTTTTCACCATTGGATACGTCCTTTATTTTTACCTTTTTGTGATCAAGAGGTGCCACATTGTGGTTTTCACCTAGGGGTCTATTTTTATTTTTACTTTTGCGACTGGAGGATTTGGCATTCTCACCAAACTACGCAACTTGATCCAAATCCATGACAAACCCATCTTTATGATCACCATGCAGGATACCATCTTGGAGTCCCATGCATTCTACTATAGCCTCATCATTCTAAAAGATGTTGAGAATGGGGGCCTCTTGTTGGTCCCAATCAATAAGTTCAAGGTAGATGAGTGGTAGATTCTAGGTGTTTGTATTGGAAGTGAGGGAGATGGATGATATCATGAATATCGAGGTTTCTTGGAATAAGTTTGTGAGGTGTAGGGAAGAGTCCTCGATAGTATCCTCTTCAGAGATTGAAACCGAGGGAAAATTTTTTGCTACCTCGTCGAGAATAAACTTGATGTCTGAGGCACATGGTACCTCCTTACCATATCCTAAACCCTTTTTGTTGTATCTCTTAGTCATGATAATAGGTTCTAGCTTTCCTTGACCATGTTTTCCTAGGCCACCTTTGCCTTTATATCCCATGTTTTGTACAATTCTAAGACCTATACCATATTGTGCAACAGGTAGCATGACTAGATCCTTTTCTATGTATAGCCAAGAGGAAATATCTTCAAGAGATTCTTCTTCCGAGCAAGCCCCCATGAGAGAATGTTGTTAGGGAAGCTAGTATCTTTGCCTTTTTGGTGACCTTTGCTATGGTTGGTTTGCCATAAGATTTTGGTGAAAGAGGCATCCTCCCCACACAAAAAGATTTTGAAATGTCATATTTGCCAAATCCTATGTCTCTGAAATGGACTTTGATCTCTGCAATGGGTTTATCTGCAGAATATTTTTACAAAGTATCTAGATCAATGTATAATGGAGATGATTGAGATTTGTTATCCTCAAATTCAACTTGCTCAATTCATGAGATAACCCATACAAAACTTGTCCGTTTCGTAGCCCACGTCCTCTAGGCACGTGAAATGAGACTTTTTAAGGTTGTCTCTAGCGTGACTCAGTCACTCGAAGAATCCCTTCAATTTTTTATCCAGGTTCATTTTGAGTATTTTGTCATTTTCAGTTTTTCTCAGTGTTAGTCATTTTTGCTCTCTATGTTGTCAATGTCAAAATAAAATTTACATTTACACATGAAGTGTAATTGTGGAAAAAATTTATGTAACTACACTCCTATGTTTGCACGTTTAAGCATTAATGGCGCCCTGAGTTTAAAGATTTGCAAAATCTTTTTGAGGTTTATTTGTTGTTTCCTTCTTCCTTTTTCTTCTTGTTTGTAAACATCTGTTACTACCTCCATCTTCAAACCCTAGCCCCTGGAATTATGTTGAGTGTTTGATCTCGTATCTGGTGCGGATTGCTATTTTGGGTATGTGAACCATTTTTCACACCTTTCTTTCCTTTTCGTTGATTCCTTTTGCGAGAAGCTTTATCTTGATATGTCCTTAAACATTGGTTTTTGTATTTCATATCGGGTGTCTATAAAAGCTAGGGTTTATTTGTTTTGTTTTCCTACATTTTGTTTGTAGGTTTTTTATTTTTATTTTATTTGTTTCATCTATGTGTCTTTCTTGTAAAGGCTAGGGTTTTCTATATTTTCTATAGTTTTGGGTTTTTATCGTTCTTAAACTATCATTTTTATTTTGTGTAAATTGCTTTGTTCAGAGTTTGATCTCTAAACAGCATGCATTGTTCGGAGGTCAAACCCTGAACAAAGCATGCTATCATTCCTTTGAGTTTTAAGACCTTCCAAATTATGGATGGCATGCGGGGTTTATTTCTCACACAGAATCCACAGTTTGGGATGTTGTGCAGGAAATAAACCCCGCACACCAACCCTAAAACAAACCCAAAAAACCATCGAAACATAACACTTAAAACGTGTCATACGGGTTTCAAATTTCGTATGACACAAGTCAAAAGTGTCATGCAGAATTTAAAACCCCCATGGCACATTTTGAATATGTCGACCAACCTTCAAAATTTCCACAATGCCTAAAATAAACATGCATATCAGGTTTTAAACTCTGATGTGCACTTCATTTTATCTCTTGAGATATGCACATCGAAGTTTAAAACCCGATGTGCATATTCATTTTACCCACTTAAAACCAAGGCATCGTGCATATCGGAGTTTAAGCTCTGATATGCATGTTATGATTTTTAAAATTTCCTCCTTATGTCAATCAGGTTTTAAACCCCGATTGACACTTTTTGTCTACATTGTGAAAATGCAGATCGGAGTTTAAACTCTGACCTACATATGAAGATTCAGAATTTTTCTAACACTGAAAAATGCAAAATGGTACTTGAAAGAAAGATTTTTCCTGATTCAACAAATGAATATCTCTGATCATGAAGATGATATATTTTCCTGAGATTGTACAAAAGGTGGTTTGAGTGAGATTTTTCTAACTCTGGAGTTTCTTCAACAATCATATTTTTGCAATTCATTTGTCAATGTCAAAATCCCCTCCAAAGAAGAAGATGAAGTATAAATTTCAAGGACTGGTCCCAACTACTCAAGTGGAGTCAAATATAGATGAAATCAAGGATACAGAGATTGGGCACATTGATATGTCTAATTTCTTGGGAAGATTGAACCAACAACCATTACCTCAAAATATGCAATATGTTCTCAATAGTGATATACATCTAGTTTCTACTTTCTCGGTGTCAGCTCAAAATCCAGATTTTATTTTGCATATGGCAGAAGGTTTGACAAGGATACTAAAAGCATATCAGATGCTAATGGGAATGTTATAATTCAACTTGATGCAAATTTCTTTTATTTTATGTTCAAATGTCTTGATATTGAAAATTACTCTAATCTTTCTGTTGGAGAAGGGAAAAAGTATTATGATGATCACACTAAGAAATGCAAGAGGGTTATTAATAAAAGATGGCTTAAGAATCCTCATCCTTCCATATCAAGATGGCCCAAGAATATCTTCAGGAAAGAGTTCATAGAGGAGGTTGGTGATATTATTACTCTTCGCAGCAGGGTAAAGGGTCTCCCAGTATCAATTATTTTCCAAGATTGGATGTTTCAATACATCCATGTCATCAATAAAGGTGAACAAAAGATATGGTGGGGTCAAAAAATTAGTGACTCCATATGTGAGCAGCTAGCCTCCATGTCTGCTACACTAAAATTTTATGACTTCTTATTTAGTATATGTTGTTGCTTCTATGAAGCATTTTCCAAGGTTAACAAGTGAAGGTGATAAAAGATTAATCCTTGTGTATGAGTACTATCCACAGCTTACCCTGACTGAAAGCATGAAGCATTTCTGAAGAGTGAATGATGCTTTCTTCTATCATTACATTTTCTTGTTGGATAGGGAGTTGGAGAAAAAGAGAGTGTCTAATCAAGCTTGGGAGCAAGTAAAGAAATTTGACTGCATATTCCTTCAATTTCCAACTTTCACATATCTTAGGGTAGGTTGTTTCAGTGAGCATCCATACATGTTACCCAGGTACCTGAGAGATAAGATGATCTTAATGGAGCTATGTAGGCAACTAGTGGATGTTCATGTAAAACAAGACGATGCACACCGAGGGGGATTCAAATTCCAATTCCAGATTGGAAGATATGTTATTTCAACAACTCCTAAAGCTAAGGCTATGGAAATAGAGTTGCAAGGGATAACCTTGAAGAAGTATAAGAAGAGGAAAGTGTTATGTCAGAAATTGTCCACCTGTATGGAATGGTACGATTTCCCCATAGTTTAGCTCCTCCTCTTGTGTGACCTCTCAACCTTGTTTTACAGACCTTCCCAAACCCTGATTGACTTAGCCCTAATTGGAAGAATCTCATATTTCTGAATAACTGAAGACTGAACTAGAGAAACAAAGTTGGATCTGGGGTCCCCTAACCTCCCTAAGGTAGTCCTATTCAGGAAATTAGGGCTTCGACTAGGGTGCTAGTGCCCTTGTCCTCCCTGATTTCCTGTGGTCTTGAATTTCGGAGGGATGTCTGCTCTTGCCGTGCATTCCAAGATTCTGTTTTCAAATTTTTGTTTTTCACATGATGTCGACATCTTATTTCAAAATTTGAAATTCCTAAGGTTTTGATATAAAAATACATTTGAAAATCATTTTATCATATGAAATTCTTATGCAAACTTGATGCCAAAACTCTGCCGAAATTGCCATTGAAGATCAGCAATTTGTTGAAGCTCTTGAAGTTCTTTTGATTTTTCTATCTTGGAGACAATGGATGGAGATTAGGAATCAAGATCTTGAGTCTATCTTGCTCTTCCTAGGGTATTTCACACCTTTTTCATGATCGGGAGAAGGGTTGAAGCCTCCAACATCGAGCTTGGAGACCCTCCGCGGACATTGCTGATTCGCCTTCTTGTTCATGCAAGTCTTCATTGATTTCATCTCCTTGAGGTGAAGTTGTATTTGTGAGTTCATGCAATTTATTGATCTTCCCTTGATTGAGACATCTAGGGTTTATTATTGTTCTGCATACACTTTGCTAGGGTTTGCACACACACCTACAAATGTTTATCCTTGGCTATTGTTGAGGTGGGAACACCAAGATAGGGCTTGATCGAGGAAAGCTCCTATATAGCCACAAACATTTTCCTCTCCTTTTTGTAGACACAGGTTGTATTTGTTGAGATCTGGTGGAAAGGAGCTACAGGAAGATTCATTTTGCGAACATAGTTGTGACAGAATTTAGATTTCAGAATTTTGAGACTTTCGGGACAACAGTGATGGCGCCCTAGTCCAACTGGGCTCAATTTCTAGGATTTGGGAGTCTCTGGAACTTGTCATTCCTCTAATGCAAAAGATCCCAACATTCAAAAACTTGCAGGACAAGGTTGATGGTGCCCTAGTCCAACTGATCCTCAAATTCTGGGTACACTATCTCTAATTTGTTTATTCTGCACTTCTGTATTCAGTTTATCAGTATCTATGTCTAAAACAAAGTTATTTCAATTTGATATGCAAATTAGGGTTATAAGGTTAAAGAACATAACTAGCTTGAAAACCTTGATTTCAAACTATCATACAACCACAATATACAAGAAAAGGGAACATAGGTGAACAGTAGTTTATCCATAAACTTAACCTTTGCTTCCCTAATGTTTTAGTGGGTGAAAGTAGTGGTCTCATATCTCTCATCTCTCCTTCCATTTTTACACCCTAAACATTTTTGTGAACCCGTATTCTAAAGAATTTGTATCCTTTAACAACTTAGATCTGATTTAGTTTGTTGTCCTAAAACACATTTAGATTGCAAGCTCTCTTTCATGAAAGTATATGTTTAAACCTTGCATAATGTTTCTTTATTTTCATTGAAAGAAGATTGAAAATAAAAAATTTGTATGTTGCATAATGTTATTATCTTTCTTTTTCAAAAAGTTTACTTTATAGAATTATATAGCATTCAAGTCTTGAGTTCATTTGAGCATGTTAAAATGTCAGATTACTTTTTGCAAGAATTTCACATATGTGATGAGCCATTTAGTTGCGATGACTTCAATATGTTAGATGAAGCCCTCGATGACTTCATCTCCATTCAATAGTCCACAAAGGTTCTAAAACCTTCACTTTTTCAAAGATTTGTGAATGCAATCTATGTTCCTAAAGCTAGAGAAGAACCTATGAAACCAATAATAGTGGTCACTACAAATTCAAATGTAAATCAACCTCCTTGTAAATCAGTGTTCACTATTAGAGGTTCATCACCTTCTTCTTGTTCTCTAGATCATATTTACAATTATGCTACGCAAATTTCATGTTCATCTATTCAACAACCTAGTCACACTATGGTTGCTCATACATACAACACTTAGAATAACAAACAAGGCAAACAACAATTAGACACTCTGATATCCTTACCATCTTCTCAACTGATGCTTCCTCAAGCACCCTGTTTAACACAAAAAGTTGGTCCATATTATGATCTTGTTGAGCAGCTTAGGGCTACTCCTGCTAAGATATCTCTTTGGAAACTTATTCAAACATCACCTACATACCATGGAATGCTTCAAGAAGCTTTACAAAAGGTGATTGTGCCACCTGCTGTAAAACTGAATGATGTAACAGCTCTCCTCAATTGTATGCATGCAACAAAAATGGATATTTTGTTTCAACAGCATGAGTTGCCATCTCTCGAAGTTTAGAATTAGTATGATCCTTTAATTATATTCATTACAATAAATAAGAAGTTAATTAAACGAGTTATGATTGATAATGGGTCAGCTCTTAATGTTTGTAGCCTCAATCTTTTACACAAGATCAAAGTTGATACATCTTTGATTAAAGTAGATAAGATAAGTATTCATGGCTTTGATAATGTCAGACGACAATCTGTAGGCACTATAGTTTTACCTGTATAAGTTGGGCCTGTAACTTTACCTACCTTAATTCATGTCATGCCTTGTGCCTTATCTTATAACATGATTTTGGGTAGACCATGGATTCATGCACTGGGGGCAGTCCCTTCTACTCTGCATCGTTCAATCAAATTTATTCACAGAGATAAATTGCACACTATTCATGCTGATCCTGAACCTAATCTCTATTTACAAATTGAATCACAAAAACAAATTGTTCAACATAAGATTTTGAGTAATTTGACAGTCTACCAACAAAGCTCTCTCGACACCAGTAATGTTGCTACAGACTCTAAAGAATCAAATGCATTTATTGGTGATGATTGGGATTCATTAGATTTTGCATCTTCCTCCATGAGTGAATATAAACTTAATGATCACACTCCTAAAACATCAAAGGTTGCTTCAATACTCTCTCAGAAGTCGAATGCAGAACTCAGTCTCGCTAGTTACTAATTCAGATAGTACTTTTAATTATACTACAGATTATGAGACTAATGAAGCCCCACCTTCTTCTAAAGAAATGGCTTCTCTTTATGGTTGAGGATTTCAGATCCTTTATAAGAATTGGAACTATATGGGTAAAGGTTGTGGTATTAATCAACAAGGAATCAAAGTCCCTATAGAATATGCTTCACATCATTATTCAAGCGGTATTGGATATAATCCTTTCAAAGAATCTAAAGCTCATCGACGTCCTAAACTTAATATAAATACAATATCAACGTTGAATTTGATCTTTCCTAAGATGATCGACACCACTTGTCCATGAGGTGTGATCCCTTTAGATTTCTTCTCTACAGATGAAGCAATAATGGAATTCATGGGTGCTTATGACAATCTCCCCCTTTACTATCATAAACGAGGATTACCTTATTATTTGAATAATGATGCATATTTTGAAAAATCCGCTGGCATAATGGGTGATGCTTCGATATCTACAAACCAAACTAAGGGATTACAACAATCACTTGATCTCTTAGACCATAGAACTTTATTAAATGGAAAGACTGTCAATGTCTTTATGGAGAAAGATAATGTTGACAAAGTTATTCCTATTGGTGATTGTTTAAATTCAGCAGAAAAAGAAGAAATGACCAAGTTATTACATGAATATTTAAACTTATTTTCTTGGAATTATTCAGATATGCCTGGCATCGATCCTCAGATTGTGACACATAACATCGTCTTAAAACCAGATGCTAAACCTTTCAAGCAAAAGATAAGAAAGATGAATCCTAAGATTGCACTACTTGTAAAAGCTGAGATAGAAAAATTGTTACAAGCTGGCTTCATTTGCCCTATTGACTATTCTCCATGGATCTCAAATATCATCGTTGTCGCTAAACTAGACGATTGCATTCGAATGTGTACCGATTTCAGGGATTTGAATCTTGCATCTTTGAAAGATGATTTTCCACTTCCAAACATTGATATGATTGTGGATTCAATAGCCGGCCATGAATTACTTTCTTTCATGGATGGGTTCTCAGGATATAATTAAATATTTATAAACCCTCAAGATCAATATAAAACAACTTTTATAACACCTTGGGGAACATTTTGTTGGGTGTTCATGCCGTTTGAACTTAAAAATGTAGGAGCTACCTATCAACGGGCCATGACCCTTATATTTCATGATTATATACACAAAACTTTAGAGGATTATGTTGATGATATCTTGGTGAAGTCTGTTCATCGCCAGGATCACGTCCCAACCCTCTAATAGATCTTTGAATGTATAAAGAAGTACAACATGTAATTAAATCCCTGTAAGTGTGTCTTTGGTGTAGACATTGGAAAATTGTTGGGATTTATCATTTCACACCGTGGTACTAAAGTGGATATGAAAGAAATTGATGCAATTATCAATATGCCAGCACCTAAAAATGTGTCTCAATGCTATAGTTTGCAAGGCAAAAAGCTATAGTTTGCGAGGAAAAATACAAGCCCATCCACCGATTTGTATCTCAACTCGTGGATAGGACTCTTCCTTTTACTCAACTACTGAAGAAGGACTTGAAATTTCAATGGAATTCAGATTGTCAAAAGGATTTTGAGGACTTAAAAAGTTATCTTGTTAAACCTCATGTATTACAGCCTGTTGTGTCTAGGAAACCTTTCATTCTTTACATTTCAGCGTCTAGTCATGCTTTGGCAGCTATTACTAAATTATGTTCACACCTAATTTAGCAAGGCCTGTGTTGTAGTTGTCACAAAAGGGGTAAAAGAGAAAATTTTAAGTGTATAATCAATCAGTTGAATGCATGATATCTTGGCAAGAGAACAACAAAGGATCATTTATCAGGATAATGTGACAGTCTAATCAAACTGTCAAACCATCCTGATAAGTGAATATAGATCTAAAGACAAGAGATCAAACACTCAATGAATGACAGGTTTCTAACAGGTTTTATCTTTTAGTTATGATATGGTTGAATTATTCAAATATCATAGTTTAGTGTAAAGGAAAGGTATTTACAAACTGTCATTTCATTATCATGTTTTAAACATATGTTTCAAATCAGATTCAGTTATTCTATCCTATGCATTTGATACAGAAAGAAAACATATATAAATCATTGCATAAGGTAAAATAACTGATCATATTTAAGAGAATGTTTAAATATGTCCCACACAAGCCATGGGAGTGACTAAACTGAGCCAATGCAAACATTATGCAAGCTACACATTTGAGGATAAAGAAAAGGAAAAGAACACATGAGGAAAATGGATATCCATCATTGCCTTATCGAAGGTTGATTCTCTTGTCTAGTAGCTTGGTCCTCATGTCTATCTTCTTGCTCCTGATCAGGATAGTAGACCTACAAAATTGGAGAAAAGTCATGTTAGAATCTCCAGATATGGAAATTCATCATATGCTTTATCAATAGACATATAAAGCTTGCAAACATTATGCATTAATGTGATTAAATCAAGATCAGACATGTGCAATAAATCATACCATCGTGAGAGAGATCAATCAGCCTCCAAGAGGTATGTTTTTATGCTAACTTGTTTGTTCACTGTGCAGGTATAGGAAAAGTAATGTTGCTGATTTGAAGACATTAAAGCATATGGAGAAAATGTGGCTCCCACAAGGGTAGAGCCCAGCATGCTTCCTTCTTATTCATCCAAGAAGGATATACTTTGTAAGAGACAGAATATACTTCATTTAAGAGCATTAATTAATTAAGCAGTGAAAGTATGATGTTCATACAATGAATGCATCATAAAATCAAGTAGATGTAATGAAGAGCAACAGTGTAAGGATATCATTATCTTAATCAATTGAAGGCATACATCATACCTCATGACAACAAGTAAAGGTGAATGAAGTGATCACACAAGGAATAGGAGCTACAAGAATCATATGTATGTACAAGAGTGACAAACAAGTACATCATATATTACTGTCCATGTGTTATGTTTTCAAGAGCAAGCTTATGTTCATATGAAATACATCAACAAAAGGAAAATACGGTTGCAAAGAAGGCAGCAGATGTATTAAGAAGTGAACAATTTTTCATGACCAAGTTCCAAGATACATGCAGAAACACAAGGTACTGTTCCATTCTTATCATAAATGAGGTGTGATGTAGCAGTCTTGTATAACCAATAGGTATAGTCATACCTGATACAATTACACAGTAATGCAGAAACAGTTCATTTTTTGCCATTTTTACAGAGTAATGAAACAACATAAGATACGGAAAAGGAGAGGAGAACACAGTAATTACTGCTACAGAAGAGTAGGGTTTCAAGAAGACCCTTATTTATTCATTCTTTTGCATAGAAAAGTGAAAATACAAAATGAATGAAAACCCATCTTGGTTTCTATTACAGAAGGAAAGAAGGAAAAGTCTCATAAAAAAACCCTTATATCTCATACAGTGGCCAAAGAAAAACACATGTTCTACTATTACAGGGGAAGGTCTCTTTTGTGAAAACCCTCATTTTTTTTCTTTTACAGAAAGGCCTAAAAGATAACATTCTTTTGTCATTTTCATAAGGGCTAGATTACAAATATATAGGAGATAGATACACAAAAAAGAGAATAGCTACAGGTCATGGCCAAAAGGAGGATTTCTTCAAAGAAAATCACAGATCCATATCATTTTTTTTCAAAACCCTTATCATCATGAAAGATACAGTCAAAGAAATCAAAATGGTGAAGGATAAGAATGAAACATTACCTTGTGTTTTGCAGAAGAGAAGGAGCTACAGGCCGCAGGTCTGCAAGTTCTAGAACTCTTAAAAGTGCAGGAGATAGTTGCCAACAAAGAAGGAATACAGAGAAACAAAGAAGTCATAGTAAGAGGATGGAGTACCAGAGTTGTAAAATGCTCAGAAATGACTATATGGCCGCGGCCCAGATGAAAAATCAATTAAGGAAACTTGATAAAAAGTCTTCAAAACTATAACAGGGAACTTACCTTCATTTCTTCATAGAAAATGCAGAAGAAATCCACCAAGAAAGCCTCAGAAATTGCAAAGAACTGTGAAGTTTCTACTTCAAACCCCAGCCGAGCATGGTGTTGGCAGAGAGAGCTCAAGTGGATGTCAAAAGACAAAATGATGTGAATTTTAGGTTTTGCATTCCTTTTGGTCAATTTTCCCTAGCCACGATGACTTTTCCATTCTTTTTGACTTCTAATTTAAAAGATAAATCATTGCTATCCTTTTCATGTCATGGTCAAGACTTGTGAAGTCTTACAAACCTAATGATAATGTCACAAGGGCTTGTGAGGCCGGGTAGTTTTTGTGCTTCATTGTTAATTTTTTTACAAAGTCAAAACAAAATAATCATGTAAAGGTAAGGCTATAAGCCTTTCTTCCTTTTTTCCTTTCATTGAAGATCGACGGCATGGAGGTAAGGTAATGATGAATGTTGGAGTACAGGGTGGAATATGAGGTCAAAGATTAATATGCATGTATTTACATGGGGAAAACATAAGGTTAATATGCATTATGTAAGGAGTGATAAGGTGTTCAAAGATTTTCCAAAGGTGGTGAAGAGTATATGGGATTAATGATTTTGCATGGAGTAGTAAGGCATGAATATCATATGAAGCCCAAATGCATGATATAAGGTAATGGAGACATAAGTGATCAAGATGCAAATTGTTTGTTCCTTGCATGGAGATATAAGGATTTTGTATGCAAACCATGATTAATGTATAGGTACATAATGTATAAGTTAATATGCATGGAGTAATAAGGTGTTCTGAGGAATTGATGATGCATGCATGGGAGTTATAAGGTTGTAATAGATGCATATATTATTCACAAATGCATAACGCAATTTTTGCATGAGGAGATCTATTTGATGCATGGGAGACATAAGGGATTATTTTTATCTTTTTCTTCTAAAAGAGACAGATATATCCAATTGTGCATGATTTTGCAACTAAATTAATGTAAACAAAATAATAAAGTAATATCATTATAAATTACTTTATTATTTTGTCACAAGTTGTAAAATCAAGGAGATAAGACAAATTGAAACTCATAGTAAAATAATCATGCAAAGATTACTTTATTCACACATACCAAAAATCATGCAAAATTGAGAGATATAGTTAATTGAAGACTTTTGGAGCTTTTGCATGGCTTTTGGGATCAAAATTGAAGATTTTAGTCAACTTTTGGTCAAACATATGGAGGAGAGTAGTTTGGAGCTATTTTTGCTCATTTTGGGACAGTTATAGCCCTTATTTTTAGGGATTTTCTTGTTTGCTCATGGATCAGTTTTGAGGACTTATTTTTAGAGGTAGTTGACTGCAGTTTACCTTCTAGGTCTCTTAGAGACAGCATATTATATATTGTAAGAAAAACTTAGGTTTTTCTAGTTCTTGCCTTTTTTGCTCTTTACACTTTGAGAGAGAAAGAAGGTTTTGTAACTCACTTTTGCATATTTATAAAGATTACAGCAAGTTACATGTTCTATACTTTGTCTTTTATGCGATTGTTCATTTATTTTTCAGCTAAATCAAGTGTCTACCTTTCCATTAATGCAGCTTTTGTGAATGATTTGATGAGATTTTATTGTGTTTAAACACCAGAACCTTTAAAATTATTGTCTCATTTATACTTGCATGTGTTAGATAGCATTGAAAATCACAGGTCTTAGGCTGTGCAATTGGAGAAATTTCCTCTTATGTTGTGAAAACCCTTTTCCTTCAAGAAGAAAAACTTTTCCAACCTCCCTTAGAATTATTTATGTGATCAAATTGCCAAAAGTGGTTTGTGTGGATAGATTTTCTGAGATCTATTGTGAGTTATATTGCCAAGTTTTTCAATCAATTTTAGGTGCATCACCATATTTTATATTATAGTTATAGTGCTTTTAGAAGACCTTTTTACCCTTTTCCACACCAAATTCATAGATCCAATTGAATATTCTAAGGGAACCAGCCCATAATCTAGAGGTTCAAACTCACCATAGGTCACCCATAGCCTGAGTTTGATCCCATGTTACATAGGATTTCTAGGTTTCACAACTCTGCATAATGGGTGTAATCCTGCTCATTAACAGCAGCATTACTAGCTCAACATAATACTGAAGGCAAAGAATGCGTTGTTTACTATGTCAGTCAAACTTTTCTTGATTAAGAAGTACAATATACCGCTATTGAGAAGCACTATTTAGCTTTAGTGTTTGCAACACAAAAGCTTAGACATTATTTATTAAATGTTGAAATACATGTCATGGTAAAGTTTGACCCTTTGAAGCATCTTTTTTCTAAAACTAATCTATTGGGTCATCTTGCTAAATGGGTTATGATGTTAACTGAATTTGACCCCAAGTTCGTCTCTCAAAAGGCGATTAAGGGACAAGCATTAGTAGACAATTTAGCTTACGCACCTTCTCCTTTTACTATACAAAGTGCGGATACATTTCCTGATGACCAAATATTGACTATTGTTAAAGAAGATGAATGGGAATTGTATTTTGATGGATCAAGATGTCAAACTGGCTCTGATGCAGGTGTCATACTGATAGCTCCTTCAGGAAATCTGATTCCTATGTCTTATCGTCTGAGCTTTTCATGCACAAACAACATTGCTGAGTACAAAGCCCTCATTGCAGGACTCTGCGCTGCTTTAGCATTGAACATCAAGCATCTCAACATATGTGGTGATTCATAACTTATGGTACGACAAATAAACGGATCCTTTCAGACTAAACAAGATAAACTATCTCAATATAGGGATCTTGCTCTCTCTTTATTGAAAATGTTAACATCTTTTACAACAGACACCATTCCCAGAAAAGATAATCGACATGCGGATGCAATGGCAAGCATAGCTTCCCTCATATCCCCTCACGATTCTTCTGGTGACTTTGTCTTTATTATTCAAAATCTCAAAACACCAGCTGTGGAGGATGCTATCCTCACACCTTCAGAGCTCTGTGGAAATATAAATCAAGACGAATGGTTCTCCTATATATTCAATTACTTGCATGATAGAACTATTCCTAATTCAATATCTAAGAATGCCCGCATTCGCCTACACAAGCTTGCGGTGTGTTACATAATATTATCAAATGTCTTTTATAGATGAAGCTATAATGGTATTTTACTTCGATGCTTAAGTAAATCAAAGATTCTAATAGCTTTAGAAGACACTCACACTGGTGCTTGTGGACGGCATTTTGGAGGTAAGACACTTGTACAAAAGCTAATGTGTATGGGATACTATTGGCAAACCATGGAACAAGATTCCTTCACTTATGTCAAGAAGTGTCCGCAATGTCAATAGTATTAACACCTAATCCGAGCACCTGCCCAGGAACTTCATGCCCAAGTGTCACCTTGGCCATTTTCTGTTTGGGGCTTGGACTTAATTGGTAAGATATCACCTCCTTCTTCGCAAGGGTATACTTTTATAATCACTGCTACGGATTATTTCACAAAGTGGGTCAAAGTTGTCCCTTTGTGATCACTGACTACAGATGTGATTTGTCAGTTTCTTCAAGACAACATTATATCTCACTTCAGTATACCTTCATTCTTCACTTTTTATAATGGCACACCATTCAAGAACAAGGAAGTGAAAGTATTTTTGGAAAAATACCACATTCAACATCACTTCTCTATGCCTTACTACCCTCAGTTGAACGGCCAAGCTGAGGTGTTAAATAAAGTTATCAGACAAATTTTATGAAAAACTATTAACAAACATCAAAAAGACTGGCATACTCAATTAACCTACGAATTATGGGCCTATGGAACAAGCATTCGTACTGCTACAGGGACCACCCCGTATAACCTTGTCTATGGTACCAATGCCATAATGCCTTTGGAACTTGAGATCCCATCCTTAAGAGTTTCTCTAAGGGACGTTCTTGATGATGACATGGAAAGAGAAAAGTGATTGCAACAACTTGAAATGTTGGATGACTAGTGTATCAACACTCTTGATCATCTTAAAGCACATTAGAAAAGCATACAACGATCGTATAATGAACGTGTTATACAGCGTTCATTTGAAATTCAAGACTTAGTGTTGTATGAGAATCAATGCAATGTAAATGCACCTCTCGCAGAAAAAGGAAATTTCAGCCCTAATTGGCTCAGACTGTATGTCATTATTGAAGCCTATGGATCAGGTGTATATAAGATAGTTGATGAACAAGGTACACCGCTTAAAGAAAACATTAATGCAATGCACCTCAAAAAAAATTATGCCTAGATCATGTGTTAAATGTTATATAAGTTAAATTACTAAGTTAATTTAGCTTCAATTTTGACAAAATATTTTCTTTATCTTAATTCATTTAACATATTATCTTTATTAGTTAATTATGGTTGCATCTTGTTTCAACATGTTAAGATCACCTATAAATTAATTGTCTTAAGCATAGAATATTCTTACAAAGCAATGTGCATTTCACAAAATCACATGTGATAAATAGAAACAATAATAAGAAAACATCATATATATATATGCTCAGTTTTGATATACATCTGAGGTGACTATCCTGTATAACAAAATGGGATGTTGTAATACAAAATACATCTATCACATAGTGGAACCCCTATCACCTGTACTTGTAGAACCTCATGGTGTATGTGCGACAAAAGGCTGACCATGTGTGGCTACGGATCGTGAATGACTTTTAGAGCCACTTCGCGCTCATAACCCCCTGATCTCTCCCCTTAGTCCCATCACCTCATCACACATATCCTAGTACATCTACTGATACTGGTCCCTCTCTAAGGTGACTCTATCTAGCTCTGCCTGAATCATGTCCTTATCAGCTCTCGTCTGATGTAACTCTACCGTTGAAGCCTCGCTACTGATGTGACCTCCCTCAGGTACAGTAGTTGCTGCAACCTACCCACGAAGTGCTTGTAGCTCTGCCTCTGCACACTTGGCTCTCTGAGTGGATTGATCTATGATACCCTCCACTGATAATCTATACTTCACAAAAGCCATAAAGATCTATGTATGTCACCCTGTAGATGGCTATGGTGATTAACCTACCCACACATGTTGCTCAGCCGCATCAGATGGTACTATATCCGCTATGACGTGACTCACAAAGTCACACAATGCATCTATCCCAACTACAAAATAGAAATGAAAATAGACATCATCATCTCATATGACAACAAATATATAAAATAACTCAAAATACTCATAAGCTACAGCATATAAATACACAAAATGTATCCTACTAGGATCACCGTCTCGCCAAGATGGATCTCAGATAGCTGAAGGTATGATGAACTTTGTAGCCACCGCTGTAGGTGGGGACATGCACCTACTAGACTCCCCCTCCTCATGTCGACTTGCTCTCTGCATACCCACAGATGGGGGAACCCAGGTACTCAACTGAGAATGAATATCCTCTTCCTCATCATTGTCTAACTCCTGCTGGTCTCGCCGTGTCCTCACTCTAAAAGTGTACCATGATGCGACCTCTCCCTCATCATCATCCTCATCCTCCTCATCACCATCCACATCATAATGGCCTGCTAGATCACTAAAGTCATCCTCCATCTCTGCATCGATCCCCTGCCTAGGCCAAGGCTAAGGATCCCCGGTGTGATGACCAAGTGGATGAATGGGAGATGGTCACACTATTCGCCACCAAATCTCATAGGCTTGAGTCACTCCAACATCATCCACATCAGACACTAGCTCTCTATCCTCTGGACCCTCATCGTCACTCAATACAACATCTGCTATAGTTGGCCGTCAGGTACTGTCTTCCCTGACTGCGTTGTGCACAGACCGTGGATAGCTCAGACATGTCTGGGGTACATCCTGTCACTGTCTAAACTGGCGTGCTACCTGATCATAGTAGAAGCATGAGATGACATGATCGAGGTGACTGGCCAACAACTGATCCCTCTATATCCTAGCTAACTATCTCCACTCACTAGGCCATGCTATACAATAGCGAGAAGGTCTCCAAATAATATCGCTAGGCCATAATCTGTCAAATATGATCCTCCAATAAAGTAAATCACCAAACCTCCAATGTTTGATAAGGGGATAGGTGTGAGCTCATGGATAAGATAGCTCTGGCGCTATAGGGAAACCTACAGGTCATGTGCAGTTGATATGCTCAAAGGCCCACACCTGCAATAGTGTGCAACACATCAAACCCTGCACCTCATAATGCACATATCAATCCAAATCATGATACAGGTGAGCAAGCATACTGTGACCCCATGCATATATGGTCATCTGCTACTCCATCGCCCTGATAGTGTGTACAACGCCACCATGGAGGTGAGTGCCACAACCATCAGGTGCGACTACTAATGCTATAGTCACAATCATGATCTACTGAATCAATGAGATGTCTGCACATCCCTGCTCAAGTAGTTGAAGTTGTATATGCCCACGCTCTGCCTGAGCGACTGTGCGGCCTAAATAGTATATCTAACTCTACCGGGTATACTCCACTAAGTGGCGACCTGCGACTCTGAGTGTCTCTCCCCGTATAGGAAGTCGTGGGATCTGGAAGACATCCTCTAATGTAATGGTCATCTCTCATCTTGGTAGACAGAAGGTAGATGTACTTGCATCCCATCTCTCCATAAGTGCCATCAACATGCTCACATGAAATCTGATCATGGGCATGTCAAAGACCCACCAAATCCCTACATCCTGTAAGTGGCTCCACTCTGCAACCGTCATGGTACCGATGTGATCCCATAGAAGTGACATAAGGCAACTGCTTGTGTGCTCCTGCATCGTAGGAACAACCTGTATGACATGAACAACAACAGCTTGTATCAGATCCTGAGCATGAGAAGGTAACATCATAACGAAACTAAAGAATAGTTCCCAGTCCTTGGGGCCCTTGTCCTTTCTGGACTTGGGCACCCTAGGTGGACTAGGGCACCCAAGGAGGACTTGCACGCCCTGGGTGGACTTGGGCTCCCCTAATTGGGACCCTTGTCTAGTTTCCCCTAACAGGCACAGAAATAGAACAAAAACCTAACAAATGATGAACATAACACAAATAGAGAAAGGATCAGGGACCTACCTCAGCCTCAAGGTGCCTCTCTACTACTCAATTTCAGAGTATCTCCAGCCTCAGCAAATGGTATGGATGTTGGGTTGGCATCGTCGATCTCCTCTTCCTTCTCCCCTATTCCTCTACAAGATGACAAGTAACAAATGAGTAGTGACAAGTGATAACTCTCTTTATATAGTGAAGTAAATGAGAAATCCTATCACTACCTAGGTGCAAAAGTAGTCTAGTTTCATTTTTGAGCCTTATCTTGAGCGAGCGAACTCAGATTTTCACACTATCTGTTGCATTGGAATCTTGGTTCCACTCCCCGTATTACCCAATGTGTTATGTTTGTTTCTTCAAATGACCCTCATAACACATTTCTCATCAAGTTTCCCTCGAAATTGATGCATGTAGGTATCTCCTTGTTTCTACTTTTCAGACTAAGCAAGCAGAAACAAGGGGGACATATATCTCCCTTGATTTCCTCCCTCATTATGTCTCATCACTCAACCCCCTTAGTGTTTTTAAAACTAACTTATTGGTGGTGGTTGCAGGTTGATTTGATTTTGATTTCTTTTAACAAGATGTTCCTTTACAGGTTACGGGTTCCTAACTTTATGGTCTTGCAAGATTACAAACTTGGGGGCTTCCTCCTCTTGTGCGACAACATCTCTACATCCTCTACAGTATCATTTTGGGTATCCTTTTCATGATTAATGTATTTACTTTCCTTTAGTTGCATATGCACATAGTGTCATATGGCCACTAAAGTGGGCGCTAAATGTTATGTTAGAAATTCTCCACCTATATGGAATGGTACAATTTCCCCATAGTTTAGCTCCTCCTCTTTTGTGACCTCTCAACCTAGTTTTACAGACCTTCCCAAACCCTGACTGACTTAGCCCTAACTGGAAGAATCTCATATTTCTGAATAACTAAAGACTGAACCAGAGAAATAAAGTTGGATCTGGAGTCCCCTAACCTCCCTAAGGTAGTCTTGATTAGGAAATTAAGGCTTGGACTAGGGTGCTAGCGCCCTTGTCCTGCCTAATTTCCCAGGGTCTTGAATTTTGAAGGGATGTCAGCTCTTGCCGTGCATTCCAGGATTCTATTTTCAAATTTTTGTTTTTCGCGCAATGTCGACATCTTATTTCAAAATTTGAAATTCCTAATGTTTTGATATAAAAATACATTTGAAAATCATTTTATCATATGAAATTCTTATGCAAACTTGATGCCAAAACTCTGCCAAAATCGCCATTGAAGATCAGCAACTTGTTGAAGCTCTTGAAGTTGTTTTGATTTTTCTATCTTGGAGACAATGGATGGAGATTAGGAATCAAGATCTTGAGTCTATTTTTCTCTTCCTAGGGTATTTCACACCTTTTGCATGATTGGGAGAAAGGTTGAAGCCTCCAACATCGAGCTTGGAGATCCTCCACAGACATTGTTGATTCGCCTTCTTGTTCATGCAAGTCTTCATTGATTTCATCTCCTTGAGGTGAAGTTGTATTTGTGAGTTCGTGCAAGTTATTGATCTTCCCTTGATTGAGACATCTAGGGTTTATTATTTTTCTGTATACACTTTGCTAGGGTTTGCACACACACCTGCAAATCTTTATCCTTGGCTATTGTTGAGGTGGGAACACCAAAACAAGGCTTGATTGAGGCAAGCTCCTATATAGCCACAAACATTTTCCTCTCCTTTTTGTAGACACAAGTTGTATTTGTCAAGATCTAGCAGAAAGGAGCTACAGGAAGATTCATTTTGTGAACACAGCCATGACAGAATTTAGATTTTAGAATTTTGAGACTTTCGGGACAACAGTGATGGCACCCTAGTCCAACTGGGCTCAATATCTAGGATTTGGGAGTCTCTAGAACCTGTCATTCCTCTGATGCAAAACATCCTGACATTTGGAAACTTGTGGGACAAGGTTGATGGCGCCCTAGTCCAACTGATCCTCAAATTCTAGGCACACTATCTCTGATTTGTTTATTCTGCACTTCTGTATTTATTTTACCAATATCTATTTCTGAAATAAAGTTATTTCAGTTTGATATGCAAATTAGGGTTATAAGGTTAAAGAACATAACTAGCTTGAAAACCCTGATTTCAAACTATCATACAACCACAATATACAAGAAAAGGGAACATAGGTGAACAATAGTTTATCCATAAACTTACCCTTTGCTTCCGTATTTTTTTAGTGGGTGAAAGTGGTGGTCTCATATCTCTCATCTCTCCTTCCATTTTTACACCCTAAACAGAAAGATTTTGATTATCGTGGCATGAAGAATAAGTTGAAAGGAAATTATACTCATGTCCACATGATTGAGGATATCTTGGTGGATTGTAGAACTGATGAAGATATTAGGAAAATGGATTACAATAGGCTTTCTATGGATCAAGTAAGGAATTTTCAACTGGCTGATGTGCCTAAGGATATGCAAGATGAAGGGGATATAGTAGAGGCTACATACATAGGTAACAAAATTGTTAACAATCCTCTACCTTCTATCCAATGGTCTCAAAAGGAGTTGACTTCTGTGAGACAGAAATTTCAAAAGACTCTTGCAACTACCAATGTGTGGTTAGCAAAGAAAGGTATAAAATTGAAGTCTTTCCTAACAGGATCTGAGGAAGAACAGACAGAAGGACCTCCAGGGAAGAAGGAAGAATTGAGGAAAAATAACAAGGAAGACACTACTCCTAGCAAGGAAAGGTTGAAGTTTGTTTTCAAGACAGGGAGTAAGGGGAAAAGAAAGAAAAAGGAAGGTACTTCTGCACAAGGTGTTGAGCAAGAGGAGGTAGTAGAAAAAGAGTCCCAAGAGCCCATTAATAATCTACAAATTGAGTTTGCTCATGTGACACCACCTCCTTCTCCTCCTGTGACTTCAAGTGCACAAACACCTGCAGCTCAAGTGATGTTAGGTGCCCAACAATAACCAGGTATTCCTGATAACCCTAAATCCCCTCCATCTAATGTGTCTGTCCATTCTATTTATTCTTCTCCTACATCTCCCGATAACTAGTCAATTTTTGACACACCATTGGATAATGTTAACAATAATTTTGTTCCTTTGTCTTCTATGCCCAATCTCTTTGATATTCCCATGTCTATAATTGATTCTATATCTCAATTAGATTTTGAGATATTTCTAGGATCATCTTCTTCACAAGTAAATTTGGGTGTCAATCCTTCTACGGTACAAACTCAAACACCTCCACTTGTTTCAATGTCTATACAACATCCATCTGTTCTACCAAAACCACAAGACTTTGTAGTTCCACCTGTTATCACTCAAACTTCCATTGTAGGAGTGAAAAGTGACAAATTTATCCTTCCACCGTGGCTTGTTCCACATCAATCCAAAAGGAAGAAGCAAGCCATTTCATCAGATGACTTTGATTTTGGTCAATTGGTTCCCACCAAGTCAAAAACAACCAAAATAGCTAAAACTTTTGTCTAGAGGGTTTGTTGATGAAATAAAACACAAATTTGTAAAGATTGCTATTCCCACAGCTAACAATATTGACTTTGAAGATACTAGTTATGTTATCACTAGAGTTGATCTAGGTAAGCAAACTCATGAAAGTGCAAAGGAAGACCTTATGGCACAATTGAATGCTTTGCTAGATAGATATGACAAGGATAAAGCTATAAAGGACCAAATCAAAATACAAGTTGATCAATTAAAGTCGGTACTTCTCAAAATCACTCAGTCATCTCAACATGTTGAACCTGTTGGCACCAATACAAGTAATGAAGCCTTCTTGACAGCAGAAAGAATTGATGCAAAAGGTCAAGCAGTGAATGCCATGATAGATAGAGTACTTGCCCAGGGTTCACTACTTATAAAGTCATCCATTGAGCTTTATAATAACTTGGGCAAGGTTGGAAAGCAAATTGATAACACATTGGAATTTCTCTCACAAGATATGCAGCTGATTCAAGAGCAAGATTTGGAATCTTGGAATAAGTTGAGAGATTTCAAAATTGAGTTATTGATTAAACATGGGATCATCCCCGATAGGAGAAAATATGTAGAGTATCAAGAAGCTATGATACACAAGAAGAATATATTTGAAGACTTGATATTTGATTTGAAGGACCATGAGAGGGGAGAAAACAAGGCTCAAGACATTTCTGATGAGCTGGAAGATCTACCATGTCACATGCTTGGTGAGAATCAGAAGACACTTCCAAAAGATACAGTCATTCAGGAATTCACCAACTTGGTTCAGACGGAAGTTGAAACTGAAGCTTTCTCATTGGTTTCTCTTGATAGGTTGATGGAGATATAGATCATTCTAAATAGACTGTAGAAGCTACTAAATAAGCACAAAGATGTACCTGATACTCTCACCGATTCCATCACTTGGGTGCTTATTATCTCCAAGCATACACCAGGACCAAACAATAATGAAGTACAGGCCATTATGAGAAGATATGAAAAATTCTTAGAGAAGGATGAAGCTAATGAAGAAGTGTCCAAGGACACTTAGATTATTTTCCATGTTTTAGTTCTTAAGCCTTGTAAATTTTGATTGACAAAAGCCATGTCATTTTAAAAAATTAGATTACATGGACTTGTGAGATAGAGTCATAAGACAATTAGGACTCAGTTTTTGAATAAGTCAACGTAGTTATAGATTTCCTATTTTTTCTCTTGGCCTCTCCCTATAAATAAAGAGGGCCTCTTATGTAAATATTACCTTTTAATCTTTGAAGCGAAGCTTTGCGAATTTTCTGAAACATATTTGAAACTTTGTGTTGAAAGTGCAAATCAAGAACTTATCAATAAAAGAAGTGAATTTATCCCCAACCTTTGTTTTGGGAATACATTTGTTGTATGAAAGAGTGTTCTTACGTCTCTCTATTTATATTATCTTGAATTTCATTTGTGGGTAATCTAGTATTTCATTGTTGAAGGGAAATCAAATTTAATACTGGTAAACTTTGTGTTATCGTAATATCTTTGAAGATATATGTTTTGTATATGAGTGTGGTTGAGAGATTGCAGACTTTGTGTCATAAGTATCATCTATATTCTTGTGAGTTTGTGGTGTTGCAAGTTAATAGTCTTTGAGCTATAATTTGTTGCACGGATTATTTAAGTGAAATCATCATAGAAAGTGGCAGAAGACTTTGTGCTCCTATGGATTTTCTAGTTACTCTTATGTGCTGGTATCTTTCCTATTATTCTTTCATTTAACGAAATTGTATATTGGTTATTATTTCTACAATTAGTATTATTTAGTTCCTTAGCCACTATAATCATCAAGGTCTTTATTGTAATTCGTTTCTCTTATTCTAAAGAAAGAGAATATGTTAATGGAAATGCCCTCATGGATAATTATAGTGTAAATAAGCATAGTTTAATCATTAGTTAATTCATATAGCAATAAGAAGGGAGCCTCCCTTTTTTGAGAGGAGAGATTTAATCTCAATGTACTGTGGTTGCTATAACCATTTTGTCCTTAGTTGAGAACAAAATATTCCCCCAACAGTTTTTGGTGAATCTGTTGGGGATTGAGCACGCAACCAAGAGCCTCATGCCTTTGGTTGAAGTATACCAGCCCTGTTGCTTGTAATAGGTTTTTGTATTGTTTATGTTTTGTTTGTTATATTGCATTCTGGCATAACCAAGGTATACACAAAGCAGAAGAGCCCAAGGATTTGTAGATCCTATTTTTGAGTTGATGCAACAACATAATTTCAATCTTCTGCCTATGAGATCTCTTCTTTAGATTACACAGAGGTTTTTGCCTACTAACACAAGATCTCCTATACCAAGTGAAGCTTCCAGTGTTCATAGAGTTCTATCTACTACAATAGTTCAAAGGTTTCTTATTCCTCCTTTCAACCAAGGAAGAATGGTTGCTCTAGGTCAGGTCGCTAGAGGTCCATGGGGTAATGCTTTCGAGCCCTTGAATCTTGCTCCACCACTACATGAACTACCTCGTGGTTCAAGGAAGAATTTTCCTAAGTTCTACGGTGATGGAAAAGTTCACCCTGATGAACACATTGTGGCTTTCTATATTGCTTGTGGTGTTCTAGGGGTGGAACATGAAGATGTGTCTGTAAGGCTATTTGTTGAAACACTTCAAGGTGCAGTTGTGGATTGGTTTTATCATCTTCCATCACAAGCCATCACTGGATAGAATATTCTCTGAACCAAGTTTGAGGCCAGGTTCAAGACTGCTGAAGATGCACATGCACTATTAGCTTAGCTTACACAAATGAAGAAAGAGCCACAAGAACCCATGCGTGAGTTCACTGCGAAGTTCAACAAGCTGAAAAATCAAATTATGGCTACTGCTTGGCCGACAGCTGAAAATTAGAAGTGTTTCTTCATTAACACTCAATTGCTAGAAGTAAGTTTACTTCTGTGATGAGAAAATCCAGCTGATCTGGCAGCAACTAAGAGCTTCGCTATTAAGATTGAGGATGATCTAATCCTTGCCGAAAAGATAAGAAAAGATACAAATAGAGCTAGAGGGTAGCCCTCTACAAATACACCTACTAGCACCATGGATCTTATGGTGCAAAAGTTGGTTAATGAGTTGTTAGCTCTTAAAAAGCAAATGTCTCAGAATATGTCCATCCCCTCCTACAAGGACATACCAAGGAGAACATTTCCCAATGCTCCCAATTATCAAGGTAATGCTACAAGATATCAAGGACAAAATAGGCTTCCTCCACCACAAGGAAGTCTTGCTCTGGAAGCACTGCCAGTAAATGTAGTAGTGGGTTACTATGAAACGGAGCAAGACAATCTATCCCAATCAAATTTTGATTAGGAAGATGGTGCTAATCTCTTTGCAGAGGGTGAAGAAGAGTTGTCTAGTGACTATAATATTGGTTTCCTAAATTTTGAATATGAGATGGAATAAGAAGAAGCTACGTATGGTGAATCTTATGTTGTTCTCACACGGTCACAAAATCAATCTAATCATCAACATGCGGCTGATAAAGGAAATTTAAGGGAAGATCCTCATCTTGCAGTTACCATTGCTAAGAGGGGCACTCCTTTACCTTTTCAACCAAGAGATGTGGCTGGTGACAAATAAGTACATCAGATTCTCCTACTTCATCTTCAGTACGTAAGACCAATACCCCCTATGTAAAACCTCAAAATGAGAATATTCCATCTTCTATAGCTAGTCCATATCAACTTTTTGATATTATAGATCATGCTAAAAAGATAAAGATTCAAACGTCTCAGGTAGAATACCTACAAGCTAATCCTAACTAGTTTGAAAGATTAGCTATGTTTGTTAAAAACAAAGTTGCCCTTGTTGGGCAGGATTCTTCCAAAACCACTCCTATCGCCCCTAAATGAGACCTGCTCAGAGCAATCTAGTTGCCTCTCCTTTGACCACCATAGGAAAAATTGAACCATTTTATATTTCCTTGCTAGTAAATGGTCATAAGCTCAGTAACTGTGTTATAGATTCTAGAGCCTCTGATAATGTCATACCCGCCAAGGTAGCAAATGCCTTAGGTTTAACTTTGACTAAGAATTTTGGTCGTTGTTTCTCTATGGAAATTAAGCAAGTGCCCCTCATAGGGAAGATCAAAGATGCACAGTTTGCATTCATTGCTTTCCCAAAAAAGAGAATAAAGATGACAATTCTGGTGGCTGATGTTCCAGTTTCATATGAAATATTACTGGGATGAAACTTTTGCAAGGATGTTGGTGGAGAAATCAACATGGATTGGTCTGAGGCAAGGATACCTATCAAAGGTGTCATGCAAAAGCTTCTTCATGAAAGAGAAGCTAAGTATACTATAACCAAGTCTAAAGATCTGAAGGCACAGATTCTTTTCAAATCTTTAGGTACTGGTAATTATTTTCTGACTACTGATGAGGTTTCTGAGATGTCAGATGATGACTCAAATGAAAGCCTAATGATAGATTATTCTTCTTCTTCAAATGAAGAGTCCCCTAATCTTGAGAATGTCAAATTGAAAAGTTCAAATGATGTTTGGACTTTGGAATTTGACGGTAGCTATTCTTCAACGGGATCTTGGGCTAGAATAGTACTCACATCTCCAAAAGGAGATATCTTTCCTTTCTCCTATAAGCTACAGTTTGATAATACCAATAACACTACTGAGTATGAATCTCTACTGTTGGGAATGGAAGTTGACAAAAGGAATTAAGAATCTCCATGCGCAGGGAGATGCAGAACTAATCATTTGTTAGGTAAGAAATCTTTACCAGACTAAAAATGAGAGGTTAAGGCATTATCACAATTGCATTTGGGATTGCATTGAAGATTTTGATGTGTTTAACATTTCTGTCATTCCAAGTGATTTCAATGATAGAGTAGATTCATTGGTTGTATCAGCTACTCTTATGGTTCCTCACAAGGATTTTAAGGGTAATAAATATACCATTGAGTTGGTCTTTAGACCAAGTGTTCCTGATAATTCTGACCATTGGCAAGTCTTCAATGGTGATGATCAAATCATTGCGTTCTTGGAGAAAGCAGAGAATTTTAGTGAACTCTATTTTGAAGGAAGTGATTCTCCTCCCCGAGAATCTGTGTCTGATATTGATCAAGAAACAAGTGAGGAAATATTGCAGTTGAAAGGAAACAAGATTCCCAAAGGTTTGGTTTCCCTTGAGAAACTTTTTGATAAGCTTGACCGCTACATCAAATAGCAACAAAAATCTGGAACAGGTTCATCTACTAAGTTTGAGCAAGTGAATCTAGGAATGAAAAGTGATCCTAAAATGGTTAACATTGGGAAATGTTGCACGACGGATGAGAAGTTCAAGTTTTTGACACTCTTGCATTAGTACATTGATGTGCTGGCCTACTCCTATGATGACTTGAAGTCATTTCGGCTGAAGGAAGTTCAACATGAGATTCCACTCAAGTTGGGATCTTTGCCTCACAAACAGAAACAGAGGTAATATAATCCAAAAATCTCAGGTACCATTCTAGCTGAGATTCAAAAGCTACTTAATGGTAGAATAATTTTTCCTATTCACCATTCAACATAGATAGCCAATATTGTTTTGGTAAGAAAAAAGAATGGAGAGATTCACATTTGTGTGGATTTTCGCAATCTAAACCAATCATCATTAAAGGATAATTACCCCTTGCTGGTGATGGATCAAGTTTTACAAACAGTGACAGGTTCAAAGATGCGATCCATGCTTGATGGTTTCTTAGGATATAATCAGGTGGAGGTTAGAGAAGAAGACCAACATAAGACTACTTCCACCACTTGTTGGGGTATGTTTGCAAATCGTAGAATGCCTTTTGGATTGATTAACGCCAGTGCTACTTTCCAAAGAGCAATGGATCTTGCCTTTCATGATGAGATGGGTAAGTTCATTATTGTTTATCTTGATGACTTAACCATTTTTTCCAAAAAATGTCAAGATCATGCTTATCATCTAAGACAAGTTCTAGAAAGATGTTAGTGACATGGTATTTCCTTGAATCCAAAAAAGTCCATTTTTGGGGTGATGGAAGGTAAGCTTCTTGGGCATATTGTGTCCAAGGAAGGTACAAAAATTGACTCTGAACGAGTCAAATCTATTCAAAGTCTTACTTTGCCTTCAAGCAAGATAGTTGTACACTCCTTTGGGAAGGTGAATTTTCTATGAAGATTTGTTCCCGAGTTTGTAGAGAAAATTCGTCATATTGTGAATATGATGAAAGGAAAGTCCACGTTCTGTTGGAGTACGGAAGGTAAAGAGGCTTTTGAGGACATCAAGAAATCCATTGCACATGATCTAGTTTTGGTTTGTCTAGACTACACAAAGGATTTCATCATGTATAGTTATGCTTCCGAGCATACTCTATCAACGATTCTGGTACAACAAAACAAGGAGGGCATTGAATCTCTAATTGTGTTTATGAGTTGTCCTTTGAAGGCTCATGAACTCAAGTATTCTACCATGGAGAAACATGCCTATGTTTTCATCAAGGCGGTCAAGCATTTTAGGTACTACATCTTGAATTCTCACACTACTGCCTTAGTACCAGATTCAGCAGTTAAGTCTATCTTAACTCAGCAAGAGTTTGGGAGTAAAAGAGGCAACTGGATTGCCAAGATCCAGGAGTATGATCTAGATATCAAACCCACCAAGCTGGTATGTGGGAAAGGTTTGTGTCATCTCACTGTTGATAATGTGTCAAAAGAAATAGGTGATGAAGAAGTAGGTTGTTCCCATTGTTCTGTTTGTTAGTACAACAGATGAATGGTACTCTAACATTGCATACTTCCTCACTTATTGTGGATGTCCTGAACACCTATCCTACAAAGAGAAGAGGACAATCAAACTCAAGGCTACAAATTTTGTTCTTTGGGACAACAGTTTGTATAAGAGGAGTCTTGATGGAATTTTTCTACATTGTGTTGATAAAGCACAACAAGGTAAACTATTAGAGTCATTTCATAGTTTGGCATGTAGTGGACATTTCTCAACACTGGTGACAGCTTATAAGATTTTGTGAGCTAGATATTATTGGCCCACACTTTTCCAAGATACATACAAGTGGGTGCGTAAGTGTGAACCATGTCAACAATTTGTGGGGAAACCCAAGTTGGCAGCATTACCTCTCAAGCCAGTAATAATTGAGGAACCTTTCTAGTAGTGGGGTATTGACTTCATTGGCGACGTAAATCCACCATCAAGTGTGGGGCACAGTTATGTTCTCACGGCCACTAACTATTTCACCAAGTGGGTGGAGACTATTGTGGTGAAGCATGTTACTTAAGAAGTAGTTTGTAAGTTTCTCAAAGAAAATATAATAGCAAGGTTTGGTGTTCCAAACAAGATAGTAGCAGATAATGCTACTTGTTTTTCTTCTCAAGAAATAGCTAGCTTTTGTTTTGAGTATGGGATCGTTCTTGCTCACTCATTTGATTATTACTCCCAAGGGAATGGTCAAGCTGAGTCTAGCAATAAGAACTTGGTTACTATCATCAGAAAGTTGGTTGATGAGAATCAGAGGACCTGGCACAAGGCATTGTTTGATGCATTGTGGGTAGATCCTATTACCCCCAAGAGAGCAATCGACATGTCACCATTTCAGCTTTTGTATGGATTGAATGTCGAAATACCAATCACCTTGAAGATTCTTGCTTTGAAGTTGGGCAAGGCCATTAAGGATGGAACTTTTTGGTAGCTCTATAGACAAACACGCAATGTTCCTTTCTAAACTTGAGGAACAATGTGTAAAGGTGGTGGATCACATTGTAGATCACCAAAGTCAAGTGAAGAAATTATTTGATAAGAAGGCAAAATCTAGGAGTTTTCAAGTCAGTGATCAAGTCCTGTTGTGGGACAAAAGAAGAGAGCCAAAAGGAATGCATGGGAAGTTTGATTCCCTGTGGAGAGGTCCCTCTGTCATTCATTAGCTCTGTGACCTGAAAATAGTTTCCTTCTCGACTATCAAGATAGAACGCCTTTTCTGCTGCCTCACAACAGACAACATCTGAAGCTTTTCTCACAATGAAGCGACAGATAAGTTTGTAAATACTTTTATAGTTTTGAGTCTTTTCCTTTTATGTCTTTTTGTGTCTTTTTGTTGTGTCACCTGACTCTATAACCTAATGGATGGATGAAGGCATTTAGAGACTTGAATTTTTCTCCCTTCAATCGTTTCAAAGGATGATCAAAGGAAGATCCCTAGTTAGAGCCAACTGTTATCCTTGAATTTAGCTTGCTCAATTCGTGGGATAACCCCTACGAAGCTTGTCTGTTGCATAGCCAACGTCCTCTAAGCACGTGAAATGAGACATTTTTAGGTCGTCTCTAGCGTGATTCGGTCACTCAAAGAATCCCTTCAATTTTTTATCCAAGTTCATTTTGAGTATTTTGTCATTTTCAATTTTTCTCAGTGTTAGTCATTTTTGCTCTCTGTGTTGTCAATGTCAAAATAAAATTTACATTTACACATGAAGTGTAATTGCGGAAAAATTTTCTACAACTACACTCCTATGTTTGCACGTTTAAGCATTAATGGTGCCCTGAGTTTAAATATTTGCAAAATCTTTTTAAGGTTTATATGTTGTTTCCTTCTTCCTTTTTCTTTCTTCTTGTTTGTAAACATCTGTTACTATCTCCCTCTTTGAACCCTAGCTCCCAAAATTGTGTTGAGTGTTAGATCTCGTATCTAGTGCAGACTGCTATTTTAGGTATGTGAACCATTTTTCACACATTTCTTTCCTTATTGTTGATTCCTTTTGCGAGAAGCTTTGTTTTGATATATGTCTTTAAATCTTAGCTTGTGTATTTCATATTGGGTGTCTGTAAAAGATAGGGTTTATTTTGTTTTCCTACATTTCATTTGCTGGTTTTTATTTTCATTTCGTTTGTTTCATCTATGTGTCTTTCTTGTAAAGGCTAGGGTTTTCTGTATTTTCTATAGTTTTGGGTTTTTATCATTCTTAAACTATCATTTTTATTTTGTGTAAATTGCTTTGTTTGGAGTTTGATCTTCGAACAGCATGCATTGTTCGAAAGTCAAACCCCAAATGAAGCATGTTATCATTCCTTTGAGTTTTAAGACCTTCCAAATTATGGATGGCATGCAAGGTTTATTTATTGCACAACATCCATAGTTTGGGATGTTGTGCAGGAAATAAACCCCGCACACCATCCCTAAAACAAACCCAAAAAACCATCAAAACATAACATTTAAAAAGTGTCATGCAGGTTTCAAATTCTGCATGACACAAGTCAAAAGTGTCATGAGGAATTTAAAACCCGCATGACACATTTTGAATATGTCTACCAACCTTTGAACTTTCCACAATGCCTAAACAAACATGCATATTGGGTTTTAAACTCCGATGTGCACTTTGTTTTATCTCTTGAGATATGCACATTGAAGTTTAAAACCTGATGTGCATATTCATTTTACCCACTTAAAACCAAGGCATCGTGCATATAGGAGTTTAAACTCTGATATGCATGTTATGATTTTTAAAATTTCCTCCTTATGTCAATTGGGTTTTAAACCTCGATTGCCACTTTTTGTCTGCATTGTGAAAATGTTGGTCGGAGTTTAAACTCTGACTTGCATATGAAGATTTAGAATTTTTCTAACACTAAAAAATGCAAAATGGTACTTGAAAGAAAGATTTTTCCTGATTCAACAAATGAATATCTCTGATCATGAAGATGATATGTTTTCTTGAGATTGTACAAAAGGTGGTTTGAGTGAGATTTTTCTGACTCTAGAGTTTCTTCAACAATCATATTTTTGCAATTCATTTGTCAATGTCAGAATCCCCTCCAAAGAAGAAGATGAAGTATAAATTTCAAGGAGTAATCTCGAATACTCAAGTGAGTAAAATCTAGATGAAATCAAGGATATGGAGATTGGGCACATTGATATGTTTGAGTTCTTGGGAAGATTGAACCAACAACCATTGCCTCAAAATATGCAATGTGTTCTCAACAGTGATATACATCTAGTTTCTACTTTCTCGATGTCAGCTCAGAATCTAGATTTTGTTTTGGATATGGTGGGAAGGTTTGACAAGGATACTAAAAGCATATCAGATGCTAATGGGAATGTAATAATTCAACTTGATGCAAATTTCTTTGATTTTGTGTTCAAATGTCCTGATATTGAAAATTATTCTAATCTTCCTGTTGGAGAAGGCCAAAAGTATTATGATGATCACACTGAGAAATGCAAGAGGGTTATTAATACAAGATGGCTTAAGAATCCTCATCCTTCCATATCAAGATGGCCCAAGAATATCTTCAGGAGTGAGTTCATAGAGGAGGTTGGTGATATTATTACTCTTCTCAGCAAGGTAAAGGAGTTGATATGTGGAATACAACTGAGAGTGGGGGGGTGAATGAGTTGTAACCAAAACTTTAAAACCATCAGCACATCAACCTCTTAATCACTATTATTGTAATTTAACTATGAAAGCATGAAATCATAACTTAAACACATTCACACATTCAACACTTGAGACACCAAATTTTTATGTGGAAAACCCTATAAGGGAAAAACCACAGTCAGTGTTAGCTCACAATATAAAAGATATATTGAAAAATTTGCAATAATGCTCATTGCAAAAGAAGTAGTTCACTGCCAATGGGGTGGCTCACTGCTAGAATTAGTGAACTAAGATATTAGCATCTACTCCATGCTAGGATTCAGTTCCATTAAAGCATAGTAAAATTGCTCTGCTCTGTTCTGCTCTACTTCTTCACTTCAGACTTATCTTTATATTTTTCGCACATCCATACATTTTTCACAACTTCATTACAAGTATTTATATAATTCATCAACCTTGGAATAATCAACAAGGTCAGCATTACAATCATCAACCCTTGGAACATTCTCCAAGGTCAGCATACATACATATTTAGCCAATATTCAAATTAGGTCTTATCTTAAATGGATTGAAGGAGAAGAGAAATGAATGCGGACCACGCCAAGCCTTAGTTGGGACTCAAATACAATTTTCCATGCAACCACATGCTTTTCAAACTTTGAAGTACAACCACAAGTAGTGAGAACAACCAGGTTGGCCAAGACTAGAGTTAACACTAAGACTTTTAGGAACACGCTTCATGTACGATCCAGATTATACTCTGCGAACCAATCAAAAGGTAGGAACATGATCTAGAGACTCCCACAAGCATGTTACAATCACCAAGAACATCCATACAACCTTTAAACACTTTATCCATAAGATTCTTCAAACCAGAGCACTTGAACATTACTGTCGGCCACTGTCATAAAGGAAAGATCACTTGCGGAGCACCAAATCATGAACCATTTAAACTAAAGGTACATAACATCATCACAAACTTAATTACAAAAACCACAGACTATGAAACTTAAATGCGAAGCAGAATACATTCTCCCTGTCACCATTAAATCCACAAAAATAGTTTTTACTCTGGTGAACAGAACTTGCTCAAATCTTCACACAAGAGGCTCAAACTTGAAACATAGCATCTACAGACATCCCTTAAAATTACTTCCAATCCATAGGAAAATATATTCAATGTATAGGATATGCAGAGCAAAACATTGCACTGCTCTGGTAAATTAAGCAATTATAAACTTTTTACTAATTCCTCAAATACTTGTTCAGACTTATTCAAATGACTTTTTCAGGTGTTGACATCAATGACAACACTTGCAACAAAAGGGTCTTCCAGTATCAAATGTTTTCCAAGATTGGATGTTTCAATAAATCTGTGTCATCAAGAAAGGTGAACAAAAGATATGGTGGGGTCAACAAATCAATGACTCCATATGTGAGCAACTAGCCTCCGTGTCTACTACATTGAAATTTTATATGACTTCTTATTCAGTATATGTTGCTACTTTTGTGAAGCATTTTCTAGGGTTAACAAGTGAAGGTGACAAGATTAATCCCTATGTATGAGTACTGTCCACAGCTTACCCTAACTGAAAGCATAAACCATTTCCAAAGAGTGAATGATGCTTTCTTCTATCATTATATTTTCTTGTTGGATAGGGAGTTGGGGAAAAAGAGAGTGTCTAATCAAGCCTAGGAGCAGGTAAAGAAATTCAGCTGCATCTTCCTTCAATTTCCAACTTTCACATATCTCAGGGTAGGTTGTTTCAGTGGGCAACCATACATGTTACCCAGGTACCCGGGAGATAAGATGATCTTAATGGAGCTATGTAGGCAAGCAGTGGATGTTCATGTAAAACAAGCTAATGCACATAGAGGGGGATTCAAATTCCAATTCTAGATTGGAAGATATGTTATTTCAACAACTCCTAAAGCTAAGGTTATGGAAACAAAGTTGCAATGGATAACCTTGAAGAAGTATAAGAAGAGGAAAGATTTTGATTATCATGGCATTAAGAATAAGTTGAAAGGAAATTATACTCATGCCCACATGATTGAGGATATATGGGCTAATTGTAGAACTGATGAAGATATCAGGAAAATGGATTACAGTAGCCTTTCTCTGATCAAGTAAGGAATTTTCAACTGGCTGATGTGCCTGAGGATATGCAAGATGAAGGGGATATAGTAGAGGCTACATACATTGGTAACAAAATTGTTGACAATCCTCTACCTTCTATCCAATGGTCTTAGAAGGAGTTGACTTCTATGAGATAGAGATTTCAAAAGACTCTTGCAAATACCAATGTGTGGTTAGCAAAGAAAGGTATAAAATTGAAGTCTTTCCTAACAAGGTCTAAGGAAGAACAAACAAAAGGACCTCCAGGGAAGAAGGAGGAATTGAGGACAAAGAAAAAGGAAGACACTACTCCTAGCAAGGAAAGGTTGAAGTTTGTTTTCAAGACAAAGAGTAAGGGGAAAAGAAAGGAAAAGGAAGGTACTTCTGCACAAGGTGTTGAATAAGAGGAGGCAATAGAAAAAGAGTCCCAAGAGCCCATTGATAATCTACAAACTAAGTTTGCTCATGTGACACCACTTCCTTCTCCTCTTGTGACTTCAAGTGCACAAACCCCTGCAGCTCAAGTGGTGTCAGGTGCACAACAATCACCAGGTATTCCTGATAACTCTAAATCCCCTCCATCTAATGTGTCTTTCCATTCTGTTTATTCTTCTCATGCATCTCTCGATAACTAGTCAATTTTTGACACACCATTGGATAATGTTAATGATGATTTTGTTCCTTTGTCTTCTATGCCCAGTCTCTCTGATGTTCCCATGTCTATAATTGATTCTATATCTTAATTAGATTTTGAGAAATTTCTAGGATCATCTTCTTCACAAGTAAATGTGGATTTTTACAGTACAAACTCAAACACCTCCACTTGTTTCAATGTCTATACAAGATCCATTTGTTCCACCAAAACCACAAGACTCTATAGTTCCACCTGCTATCACTCAAACTTCCACTGCAGGAGTGAAAAGTGACAAATTTGTCCTTCCACCATGGCTTGTGCCACATCAACCCAAAAGAAAGAAGCATGCAGTTTCATCGGATGACTTTGATTTTGGTCGATTGGTTCCCACCAAGTCAAAAACAACCAAAAAGGCTAAAACTTTGTCTAGAGTGTTTGTTGATGAAACAAAACACAAATTTGTAGAGATTGCTATTCCCACAGCTAACAATATTGACTTTGAAGATCTTGGTTATGTTATCACTAGAGTTGATCTAGGTAAGCAAACTCATGAAAGTGAAAAGGAAGACCTTATTGCACAATTGAATGCTTTTCTAGATAGATATGACAAGGATAAAGCTATAAAGGACCAACTCAAAATACAAGTTGATCAGTTGAAGTTAGTACTTCTCAAAATCATTAAGTCATCTGAACATGTTTAACCTATTGGCACTAGTACAAGTAATAAGCCTTCTTGAAAGTAGAAAGAATTGGTACAAAAGGTCAAGCAGTGGAGGCCATGATAGACATAGTACTTGCCCAGGGTTCACTACTTATAAAGTCATCCATTGAGCTTTATAATAACTTGGGCAAGTTCTGAAAGGAAATTGATAACACATTGGAATTTCTCTCACAAGACATGCAGTTGATTCAAGAGAAAGATCTAGAATCTTGGAATAAATTGAGAGATTTCAAAATTGAGTTATTGATTGAACATGGGGTCATCCCCGATAGGAGAAAATATGTAGAGTATTGAGAATCTATGATACACAAGAAGAATATAATTGAAGACTTAATACTTGATTTGAAGAAGGACCGTGAAAGGGGAGAAAACAAGGCTCAAGACATTTCTGATGAGCTAGAATATCTACCATGTCACATGCTTGGTGACAATCAGCAGACATTCCTAGAAGGTACAGTCATTCAAGAATTCACCAACTTGGCTCAGACGGAAGTTGAAACTAAAGCTTTCTCATTGGTTTCTCCTGATAAGTTGATGGAGATCCAGATCATTCTGAATAGACTGTGGAAGCTACTAAATAAGCACAAAGATGTAGCTAATACTCTCATCGATTCCATCACTTGAGTACTTATTATCTCCAAGCATACACCAGGGCCAAACAATAATGAAGTACAAGCCATAATGAGAAGATATGAAGAATTCTTGGAGAAGAATGAAGTTGATGAAGAAGTGTCCAAGGACACTTACATATTTTTTGATGTTTTAGTTTTTAAGCCTTGTAAATTTTGATTGACAAAAGTCATGTCATTTTTAAAAATTAGATTACACGGACTTGTGAGACAGATTCATAAGACAATTACGACTCAGGTTTTGAATAAGTTAAAGTAGTTGTAGATTTCCTATTTTCGCTCTCGGCCTCTCCCTATAAATAAAGAGGGTCTCTTATGTAAATAATAGCTTTCAATCTTTGAAGCAAAGCTCTGCCAATTTTGTGAAGCATATTTGAAACTTTGTGTTGAAAGTGCAAATCAAGAACTTATCAATAAAAGAAGTGAATTTATCTCCAACCTTTGTTTTGGGAATACATTTGTTGTATGAAAGAGTTTTCTTACGTCTCTCTATTCATATTATCTTGGAGTTGATTTGTGGGTAATCTAGTATTTCATTGTTGAAAGGAAATTGGATTTAATACTCGTAAACTTTGTGTTATTGTATTATCTTTGGAGATATATGTTTTGTATATGAGTGTGGTTGAGAGATTGCAGACTTTGTGCCACAAGTATCATCTATATTCTTGTGAGTTTGTGGTGTTGCAAGTTAATAGTCTTTGAGCTATAATTTGTTGCATAGAATATTTAATTGAAATCATCGCGGAAAGTGGCAAAAGACTTTATGCTGGGTGCTGCCACAATAATGGGTTACACTTTCTAGGACATCCTAATTTTTGCTGAAATCACGTATTTTTAGAAAATATAATGATTTAAGCCTTGAAAGGTTCCATTTAAAGGATTTTAATTGAAAAGGGTTTGATCAAACCCCCTTAGATTCAAACCCCCTTGGATAGAACCCTGCTAGTTTTAAACCATACCTATAATGGAGTCTCCTCTACACCTATCAAAATGTTGATAAAAAACCAATTTTGATTTATCTTTTGAGGGATCAAATCAATTCATTTAAAATTTATGCTTTGTAAGTATGTAGTCCTTATTATAAGCTTCCCAAAAAATATAATTTTAAATATATTTAATTTGATTATTATATTTATTTTTTATTTCTTGTGAATGTATGTTTTTCATCGAACATCAAGTTCTCTATTCTACACACATGGAAAATTAGTAACTTACTGAAACAAAATTCTAAAAAATATCTATGCACTAGGTATTGATGTCCTTGTTTCAACAAAAGAAAAAAATTTGAATTTCGATACATACAGAAAAAGTTATGTTTTATGGAATATGCCTATGTCTAAATTATAATTTGTTTGACTTCAAAAATTAATTAAAAAATAAATATTCAACAAAACATTATGAAACCAAATGCATACACTATATATCGTTGTTACCAATCTAAATTAAAAAGAATCAGAATTTTATCCTTTGTAGAAAAAAAGTTATGTGCTACGGAGTACACATCACTTTAAAAAAATGTTGTTTACTATTAAAAACCAGCTATCAAAGGAGATGCAAAAAAAATTACAATTTAATTCCATTTTTTTAAAAAATATATATTTTGAATCTACAAACAAAATCTCACAAATCACTAGTTCGCATCATCTTCAAATTCCTAATGGTTTAGCGGCTATAGGTGTCATAACGTGAAGATTTAGTTCAAAATATTGATTTCAATGTCAAGTTTGGCCAAAAAGTGTAACCCATTATTGTGGGATGACCCTGCTCCTATGGATTTTCTAGTTACTCTTATGTGTTGGTATCTTTCCTATTATTCTTTCATTTAATGGAATTGTATATTGGTTATTATTGCTATAATTGGTATTATTTAGTTCCTTAGCCACTATAATCATCAAGGTCTTTATTGTAATTTGTTTCTCTTATTCTAAAGAAAGAGAATATGTTAATGGAAACGGCCTCATGGATAATTGTAGTGTAAATCAGCATAGTTTAATCATTAGTTGATTCATATTGCAATAAGAAGGGAGCCTCCCCTTTCTGAGAGGAGAGATTTAATCTCAGTGTATTGTGGTTGATATAACCATTTTGTCCTCAGTTAGTTGAGAACAAAATATTCACCCAACAAGCTTCAACATTATTTGGGATTTGGTTGCTATTTCGGTAATGCCCTTGCATGGCACGGCAAAACTCAAATGGATTAGGATCTCCTAAGATTTTGATTTGAGTACCATTAAATGGGAAGTTGAGAGATTGATGGTACATAGAGGGTACAACACGCATGGCATGAATGGGTGTCCTAGAATGATATTATATGGAAGCTCATTGTCCAATACTTCGCATCTTGTTTCTAACATGGCAAGGCCTACTTGAATAGGCAAATGGATCACACCTTCTGATCAGTACTCTGCATCATCATAAGCTTTGACAGTGATAGACTACTTAGTATTTATCCTATGCTCAGAGTATCCTAGTTGTGTTAGCAGTTTGAGTGAACAAATTTTCAGACCAACACCACCATCTATAACTATACATTTTATCTTACATTGATGGATGAGAACTTCAATGTGGAGTGCATCATTATGACAAGGATCATGAGATGGGAAGTCCTTTTCAAAAAAGACCACGTGATAAGGTGATGCAATATGACCTATCATGGCTTGAAAGTCCATGACAACGATATTGTTTGGAACCGATGACTCTTGGAGGGATTTTTCAAGCACTGCTTTGTGGGCAGGTGATGACTTTAAAAGGTTTAAAATGGAAATTTGTGTGGGAGTCTTCCCTAGATGTTCTAGATATTGTATTCAGAGTTGATGGGAGTTTCTTGTGTTGGCCTATGAAGGGTTACACTACCACAGCGAGTAGTAGTAGCACAAGTAGGGGTTTTTCCCTTGACAGTAAGAGTAGATACACGACTTTCTTCAAGACGACCTATAATGGAATCATAAGAAGAGGAAGCCTTATTGACATTTTTACCTTTATCAAGGTTATTACCTTTACCATGTGGATGGAATGGATCCTTGTACATGTCTAGGTCCTTGTTTGTGGTTTGTTTTGGAGGATCATCAATAGTGACTTCTCCTCTATCTATGAGGTTTTGGATGAGATTTTTTAGTTTCATACATCCAGCAATTTTGTGCCCTTTGACTCTATGGTACTCACAGTTTTCATTGTCTTTGTACCAAGTGGGTTTGAATTAAGGTTCATCATATTGACATAGTTCTGGTAACATGATTAGGCTGTTGTGAACAAGTTTCTTGAGGACCGTTTCAATAGGCTCTCCCAAAGGAGTGAGTTTTGTCTGGGTGGAAAATCTTGTTTCGATTGCTCCCTAGGAGCAGATGGAACACTCTTTGCAGGTGATTGAAGATTGATTGGTGTTTGGAGAGTTTGAATATGTTTAGTGTCCATAACACCATCATTGACAACATTTTTGTTCTTGGACCAAAAGCGGGGTTTGTCATTGGATTATTGAGGGTTGTCTTTAGTTTCCTTAAAGATTTTGACTAGGCATTTTTCTATAAGGGCCTTCTCGATATTAGTCCCTTTGAATATGATCTCATCAAAGGAAGTGACACATTGGATTTGTAAATGGAACCCTAGCTCAAAATTTAGGTTTTGAACAAAGATGTTCATCAATTGCTTTTCAGGTATAGGCCATGGGAATTTGTTGGCCATATTTTGCCACCTTTGAAGGAAAGAGATAAAAGTTTCCCCATTTTGTTGTTTATTATTTACTAGGCCATTCGTGGAAATCTCATGTTCAATATTGAAAGAAAAGTGGGAGACAAATTGCTCTGCCAACTCACTAAAAGTTTTGATACTCAGAGGTAGATGAGAAAACCAATCTATAGCTTGCCCTCCTAGGCTTTGAGGGAAGAGGTGTAAAAGATATGTGTCATTATAAGCAACCTCCAAACAAGCCATATGGAACTCCCTAATATGTTCGTTAGGATCACCTTTTCCTTTGTACTTGTCAAATTTGGGTATTTTGAAATATGGAGGAAAAGGTATCATAGGTAGTGACCTATCAAATGGATAAGGACAAACTTCATCCAATGAGAAGGGTTTCTTGGTTTTTCCTAAGTTCATATCCAAGATTTGTTTTTGAAGACTTGAAAATCTAAGCTCAATGTCCGACATGGGTGGTTGATTTGGAACAAGATTTTGATAATGTTGTGCTTGGGAAACTTGTGGAGGATTGATATCGATGAGGTAGTTATGTGATGGGTTGTAAGGTGGGGTATAAGTGTTTTGAACTTGGGGAGCTTGTGATGGTATGGTATATGGGTTATTTGGAATAGGAGCTTGGAGTTGTGACCCATAAGGTGGATTACCATATGCCATGTTTTGATTTTGAGTTTGAGGTGCATGTGACCCAAGAGGTGGATTACCATAAGACATGTTTTGATTTGGATTTTGAAGTGTATGTGACCCAAGTGGTGGATTACCATATGACATGTGTTGATTTGGATTTTGAAGTGTATGTGACCCAAGGGGTGGATTACCATATGACATGTTTTGAGTTGGAGATTGGGGTACTTGTAATCCAAGAAGTTGATTGATATATGACGTATTTTGATTTGTATTTTGAGGTACTTGTGATCCAAGAAGTGGAATACCATATGACATATTTTGATTTGGATTTTGAGGTACTTGTAATCCCAGAAGTTGATTGATATATGACATGTTTTGATTGGAAGATTGTGGTGCTTGTGGTTCATGAGGTTGGTTAACATATGTCATATTTTGATTGGAAGATTGGGGTACTTGTGACCCATATATCATATTTTGATTTGTATTTTGAGGTGCATGTGATGGTGTCACTTGAGGAGGATTAACATATGAAATATTTTGATTTGAAATTTGAGGTGCTTGTGACACAAGTGGTTGATTAACATATGTCATGGTTTCATTTGAAGGTTGGGGTATTTGTGACACAAGTGGTTGATTGACATATGTCATGTTTTGATTAGAACATTATGGTTCTTGTGATGGTGTCACTTGAGGAGGATTAACATATGACATGTTTTGATTTGAAATTTGAGGTATTTGTGATGGTGTCACATGAGGAGGGTTAACATATGACATGTTTTGATTTGAAATTTGGGGTGCTTGTGATGGTGTCACACGAGGAGGGTTTACATATGACATATTTTGAATTGAAATTTAAGGTGCTTGTGATGGTGTCACATGAGGAGGGTTTGCATATGACATTTTGATTTGAAATTTGAGGTGCTTGTGATGGTGTCCCATGAGGATGGTTTTGTTTGATCATATATGATGGTGTGAGAAGGGGTTCTTGTGATGCGGTGACATTAGAAAGAGTAAAAGTCTTGATATTAGGGGTGCATATAATGGGTTTACAAATGGGTTTGTAGATGGTGCTAGATTAGAGTTATGTGTGAGTGTTATGGGTATAGTAGGTGCTTTGTTTGATATGGTTGGGATGGAAAGAGGAAGTGGGTTTCCCATAGCTAAAAAAGTGTTGTCAAACGAATCTTGTTCTTTGAATGTTGAGGTGTCAAAATTACTAGGTAATTTAGCTCCTTGTTGAGCAATCTTGAGAAAGAATCTATCAAGATCCAAGTTTAAGAATCTTTCTATGGCAGCTAAGATATCAGGATCTTGTTGTTCTTCTATTTGTTCTTGTGAAACTTGATGGGATGTTTGACCAAATTCATGTTGTGCTATTTGACTAGATGCACCTATTGTGTAACCCTTAGGAAGAAAAACATGAGGGTTCATTCCAGTGGTAAATTGTGTAGCATCTATGAGAGATGGGGGATTGTGTTGGGGATTGTTTTGGCTATTCTCCATGGCTTGATGATATTGACTTCTGGTTTGAGGCATAGTACTTCATATTTCAGATGACAATGATTTTGAGGAATGGGATGTTGTTTGGACTTCTTGTGACAAAGTTGAGACTCTAGGATGTTGGTGTTGATTGATTGATTTGGATGGAGGATAAAATTTAGATCAATACCTAATTTGATTGGGGTTTGATTATCTTCCAAGAGATAGACTTGTGACCTCAAGGAAAGATAGATAGGAAAGTGATTTAGACCAACCAAAGAGAATATGTACTCCTAAGCTAGCTAATGTCACTAGATGATTGGATAAAATCAAGGCTTGTTTGATTGATGATGATGTTGTTAATAAATCCTAATGTCTCAAAAAGCTCTAAAAGTCCAAAAGATTATATGAAGATGGGTGAAATTGATTGGATGACTAATAATCTGAAGGTATTATTTTGGGTGAAGTTTGATTTGGGTGAAGTCAAATTTTGCTGCTAAAATGGATTGGAGATGCACGGTTTGAGACTGATTTACTTGTTTGTAATGTTTTTAGGGGATTTTGTTGATTTGCGAGACTTTGTTGGTGATAACTATTCAATCCCTAGGTGGCAAGAGATCCACACACACAAAACAAAGAATACAAAGTAGTTTTGACCCAACTTTTCAAGGTCATAGGCTTGTCCTTAACATCAAAATGGTAAGTGGCTCATTTACTGGTATTTGACATTAAAAACACACTTTACAACCCTAATTTATTCAAGTAAGGATTATCTGCATAACTTGGGCCCACGACAAAATACCATAGGATCAACCTCTTCAATGCACAAAAGGTCCTTATACACTGGGGGATTTCCACTCTCAAGAACCAAGAGATAGAGCTCTGGTGACACAAGCTCGATGGCATGGGCACACCTTCACTCTCTTGTTTTGGAGACCTTGATGCAGAGGTAAGGTAGAGATTGTAGAAGTTCACTAAATGAACTTAAGTCACTCAACTTCCTCCAAGAGGTTTACAAAAGTGTTTGTGTTTACAAAGCCTACACAAGGCTATTCTTGAGATTGATCTAGCCTAGGACCACTATCTAGTGTCCTCCTCATAGGCTGCCCATCCCTCACCTTGGAGAGTTACTGCTCAATCCCACCTAATCCCACCTATCTGCACAATCCACCTTTTAAGGACTCAAAACTTTCTACCCACACCTCTACTAACAATGTCCACATATGACTATTAACACATATTTGTCATGACTATCATGAGGTCTCTAACCAAAAGACTAATTTCTGCATTCTCTAGACAAAGGACAGTGACAACAGTAGGACTGTTTTATGACAGTGGTTGAAGAAGACTTAAGTCTTATAAAATTAGTTCAATCAACCTCTCAAGGACCTCAAATGACCATCAGCACTAAACATTCAATGTGAACAAGAAAGAGGACAGTAGATTGTAGAAAGACTGTTCTAGGACAGTGTTAAGGTGACAGTTTATGTTTTGTAGCCTTTTGGTTTTGAATGACTAAACTAGCATTAACTCCCCTCTACAAGCATGGATCTTCGAACTACATACACCTACCAAGGCTGGATCACCATGAAATCATAGACCAACACATCACTACTGTTATTTGCTCTGACAGAAATAACAACTGTCTTATGACTGTCTTAAGGAAAGAGTCTTAAAGAGGATTAAACTTTGTAACTAAAAGAATGTTTGACAACACATTAAATGCTCATGATTCCATCTGATCACCACTTCTCAATGTATGAACCAAACACTCAACATGGATATGTAATCCAACCCACACATGCAGAACCGTACGGCTATTGGAGTTCAGAGACAGCAAATTGTCATTTTCTTGAAACAAAGCCTAAAAGGAGAGCAATGTGAAGGGAAAATGCATCCAATATGCATGTATAAGGTCTACCAAGTCCTGCACTAATCAATCTCCACCTGTAAACATAAACTCCACCATATATTTATTAAAATAACCTGACTGTCTTGACTGTCCTAATACAGTCTACCATCAATTTCTTAACTAGTCTCTAGTAAGACTAGCTAGATGCATGCCAAACGCTTGGAGAAGGAGTCTTCAACCTGTAAACCATAGAAAACAACAAAAACTAACCTAGTCTCCTCCATCCTTCTGAAAATGATTGATACTTTCAGAGGATAGAGGACAAATTCACCATTTTAGGACACAAAACCCTAGTTAAGAGGGTTTCAAGACAATTTCTACAAGTTGGAATGATTCTCTCTTCTACAAAAGTGTCAAGAGCTCCAAGTAGATGCAAATGAAAGGTGTTTTGTAGACCTAACAAATTTCTAACATTTCAACTCATAAAAAATCTGTACCAGGCCGTACAGAAGGCTGTTTCAATGAAAAAATGAAAAAAAATAGTTTTTCTCCTTAAAAGACTCCTCCTCTTATTCAATAATTGGCATGTTTTACAAACTAAAGTTTATAAGAAACTTTCCCAAATGTTTCCACTTCTCAACAGTCCATACAACTGCCCAAGAAAGGTAGTGAAACGTTGGAACTAGCCTTTTTTCAAAAAAACACTAAGTTTCAAAAAGAAACATTCCTATAAAATAGGTCTTATTAACATCCTAATGGACTAGTCACTCTAAATGACTAAGTCTTTATTTCAACACATCAAAATGGCTTTCAAAGCCTTAGAGGTAAACAAATAACATGAAAAACAACTAGGAAAAACAACACAATGATTAAACTGTGGAGCTCCTACACCAGACCTTCATCTTCCAAGGATTCCTCTATAATTCAAGACGGTACATAGTGAGTAACTTCCAGCATGATATTGTACTTTGCACCATGCTATGCAGATGGCCAATAAGGACTCTAGGCTTCTAAAACAAGGGTTTGTAGTGGAGGTACTCCATAAACATCAATCTATCTACAAGTGTGAGTCAGAAACGTTAGTTAAGACGCTCAGACCAACCCTACACCCCTATCTTGGTATCACCCAAGCTTCAAGATTTCACTAAACACAATGATGATTGGATTGAGGTACATCTTTTGCTCTCCCCCTTTATATAGACCGCTGGAAAAAATGTGTTAAAGCTCATCCCTTGGGTGATGAGGTCCCAAGGTAGGTCTTCTATTGAAAAATAAAAATTTGGGCCGTTGGTATTTCTCGTACACCCTCGATCACGTAATGTCATGAGGGGAGAGGATACGTACCAATTAACGGGAGACAAGATTGACTCACAAAGTGCAAGTGCACAAGACACGGTAAATAATTTTGTTTATTTTTAAAGCACCGAAATCCAAATGTCAAAGTTCAATTTTAAAGCACCAAATGGAAATGTGTGAGTTGTTGGTCAATTTTAAAGCACCAAACGAAATGTAAAAGTTGTTTGTTCAATTTTAATGCACCAAAATGAAATGTTTGATTTGTCTTGTTCAATTTTAAAGCACCAAAACGAAGTGTTTGAAAGTTGTCTTGTTCAATTTTAATGCACCAAATCCAAATGTGTGAGTTGTTGGTTCATTTTAAAGCACCAAACGAAATGTGTAATTTGTTTGTTCATTTTAATGCCTTAAAATCAAATTTTTTGGTTTTTTCCAACGCCACACGCTGCACAAACGTAAGCTTAGAAAGATCAAAAAGGGGGTTAGATGATATAAAAATGCAAAGAAGGACATGAAAATCAGATACCCTAATATAAAACCCTAGATTTAAATAATAAAAAGAAAAGTGATAAATCCTAAAATTTGAACCCTAATGTTAAATTAAAAGCCTAAAGTTTTAAAATCTTTAAAATTAAACCCTAATGTTAAGCTTAACCCTAAATGTTAAATTAAAAGCCTAAAATTTTTAAATCTTTAAGCTTAACCCTAATGTTAAATTAAAAGCCTAAATGTTAAATTAAAACGGTAAAGTTTTTGTTTTAATTGTGCAGGGTATGGATAATGGGGAAGGGACGGGCGGAGGGGAAGTGGGGGATGGGACAACGCAGGGAGGTGTTGGGAGAAGGGTGGCGCAGGTGGGTAGAGGGACGGGGGTAGGGTTTGCAGGGGAGGTTTTTGTGATTTTTTTTGTTTTTGTTTGTTTTTTATTTTGTTTTTGCTTTGTAATTTTTTTTTGCTTTTGATTTTTTTGAGTTGATTAATTTTTGTTTTTGATGTTTTTTTTTTTTATTGATTTTTTTATTTATTTTTGTTTTGTGATTTTTTTTTTATTGATTTTTTTATTTTTGCTTTGTGATTTTTGTTTTTTTTATTGTTTTTAATTTTTTAGTGTTTTTTATTGATTTTTTTTTTTTTTTGATGTTGATTTTTTTAATAAACAGCTATTTAAAAAAAATATTTAAAACAGATTTTCAAAAAAAAATTAACTATGAAAAATTGCTTGAAGATTATTAAAAAAAAAACTATGGAAAGAAAACCATTTTTTTGTTTTGTTTTTTTATTAATTTAACCGGGCGTGCCAAAATGTAACTAAAAGTTTCATCATAACCTATATCAAAAAGTCACGCAATAGATTAAAAAAATGAAATCGAAATACAACTAAAAAACATCATAAAAGCCTAAAACAGATTTCATCCTTAGTGCACTCCATTGTTCTCCTCTTTTTCTTAGATTTCTTGTAGCACAATTCATAAAAAATTTGAGTATAGTTTTGTTGCATTCTCTAGGTGTTAAAGGAAGAAAAGCAAAATGATCCGTTTATATAGATTTTTGGTGGAAGAAAAGTGGGAAAGTTGCCATTATGCAATTAGAAGATAAATTGAAGTTAACTAATGAAGATTAGAGAAAGTTTTTGTTACGAAGAGGAGATAGAAAATAGAAATCCCAAAAGGAGAGAGAAGAGTGAAAGATGGATATGGCAAGTGCATTTTTAATTAATTAAAATAGAATTTTAATTAACTTGTGGCATATGAATAATTAAATAAATAAATAGTATTTATTTAACTATAGAAGAAAAAGGTAGATAATTAAATAAATATATGTATTTATTTATTTAATTACAAGTGGGATTAAAAACAATTAAATAAATATAGATATTTATTTAATTTGGAGGGAAATTAAGAAAATGATAATAAATAAATATAACTATTTATTTAACTATGGAGAAAATTAACAATGATAATTAAATAAATATAAATATTTATTTAACTATAGACGAGATTTATCTAGGGTAATCTTTAGTGTCTACATTTTGCCCCTCTTTGAGATGGTGTTGCAAAGCAATATTGTTTCAAAGAAAGATAAAATATAGTGCTTGGTATGTATAGAAGAAGGTGATAGGAATAGGGATGATGATACTCGAGTGAAATGAAGAGATGAATGAAGGATGCCCCAAAATCTAACCAAAATTTTCATCATAACCTAGATCAAACAGTCACACAATAGAGTAAAAAATGAAATCGAAATACAACTAAAAAACATCATAAAAGCCTAAAACAGATTTCATCCTTAGTGCACTCCATTGTTCTCCTCTTTTTCGCCTTGGGAGAAATGGCTTGAATGAAACTTTGCTCTCAAATTTCTTGTAGCACAATTCATAAAAAAAATTGAGTATAGTTTTGTTGCATTCTCTGAGGTGTTAGAGGAAGAAAAGCAAAATGATCCATTTATATAGATTTTTGGTGGAAGAAAAGTGGGAAAGTTGCCATTATGCAATTTGAAGATAAATTGGAGTTAACTGATGAAGATTAGAGAAAGTTAATGTTATGAAGAGGAGATAGAAAATAGAAATGCCAAAAGGAGAGAGAGAGAGAAGAGTGAAAGATGGATATGGCAAGTGCATTTTTAATTAATTAAAATAGAATTTTAATTAATTTGTGGCATATGACTAATTAAATAAATAGATAGTATTTATTTAACTATAGAAGAAAAAGGTAGATAATTAAATAAATAGATGTATTTATTTAATTATAAGTGGGATTAAAAATAATTAAATAAATATAGATATTTATTTAATTTGGAGGAAAATTAAGAAAATGAAATAAATATAACTATTTATTTAACTATGGAGGAAATTAACAATGATAATTAAATAAATATAAATATTTATTTAACTATAGACAAGATTTATCTAGGGCAATTTTTAGTGTCTACAGTTTCTATGGATCCTTCTTTTCAGAAATCAAACTCCTCGCAATAATGGAAAGGGTTGCTTCCTACTCCACCTACATCTTCACTTATATCTCAACAAGAGTGCATTTTACCAAGTCTACTCAAGGACTGTTTGATTACTCTTCCTCCTCCAACATGAAAAATGTTTCCACAAAATAATCAATCGACACTTCCTTTCTGTGCATATCATCGAGTGCTTGGCCATTACACTAATGAATGTTGAGCCTTGCGTGACAAAATTCAAAAACTTTGAAAAAGGTATGGTTGTAGCACATTTCACCACACTTGATGTAGTCCCTTTAACATCTTGTCCTCCATCCATTTATATTTCATGATATTATTTAATTTATGTGGCACCTTATTGCAATGCCCGACATCATACCATGACTACACAAGCCATTGTGTATCATGTCTACAGCATCACCTTGGTTTGTCTGTCCTGGAGGCAACCTCTTGTTGTGATGTAGCTTTTGAGAATACATATCATTTGGGCGTGTACTTCCAAAAAGATCTCATGCTTGTTTTGTGTAGAGTTAAAACGTAGAGTTTTAACTCTACACAAAACAAGCATGAGATCTTTTTGGAAGTACACGCCCAAATGATATATATATATATATATATATTATTCAACATATTAATGTTTTGAGTCATGTTGGAGGATCAAAGTGAAAAGGAGACTCTAAGAATCTAGAAGGTAGTGGAAGCTACCAAGTGTTAGCTTGGTGCTCATTTGAAGAGCTCTCGAAACAAAAGACTCTCCTGGCTTGCACCAAGGCTCCATGTGGTGGAATGTCGGGTCTCCAAGGTTTGAAAGGAAAAAATGTGAAGGCAAAGTTTGGTGACGTCACAGTCGGCTTTAAATAAATAATGAGTCTCGGCAGAATACAGCGGAGGATGCCGCATGTCAGCACCGCGCTTGATGGAGGAGTCCCTTTTTTTTAAGCTTCAAGGTGTTACAAGAGCCTTCCACTTGTCTCACCATTGATTATTAAATCGGGCCCAACTCTTATAAAGAAGAATGTAGTGGAAGAAGCCACTTGTCAGCAAGGCACAATTTTGAAGAGTCTTTTTGGTAAAGTTTTGTAGAGGATGTGCCAGCCTGCCACGCATCCATTTTGTTGATGTAGTGGAAGACTCCACTTGTTTCAACGGCGCATTTTGTATTGTGCCTCCTTTTCAAAGGCTTTCTTTGTTGTGCCATTGGTTGTTATAGATAGGTGTTAGCACTAGGACAAGAGAGTCATAGGGATAATTTGTGATATTGTATGAATTAGAGAATATAGCAGAGGCTGCCATGTGTTAATTTTCTGAGTCTCTACACATGGAAGCTCATGGTTGAAATAGTTATAATGGCACAGTGAACAGAGAGTCAAGATTCTCATGAAGAGCTGTAGAATTGAAGCTAGAACAAAAAAGAGTCAGTTAGCTGGAACATCAGAGCTGATATTTGCAGGATTTGCAATTAGAAGATTTTGGCAGTTACAAAGGATCTTCAAGGGAGTTTTGCGCTTTAAATAGTGATGGATCAGAGACACAAAAGGAGAGATACAAGACTAGATACCAGAGAGTTCTTATTAGCAGCTAGAGTAGAAGCATTTTACTAATTTAATAGGTGCCTCTCCTGAGGGATCAAATATTGTATTTTTGAGCAAATTTTTGCCTCTTGTACTTTGTTCTCCTATTAATCAATGAAGAGAGTGGTGCTCTGTACAAATTGTAATCTGTTTCTAATTCTTATTTTTTACTTTTTGTTATGAGCCTTTTGGTTGATCTGATATAGTATGTTGGAAATATTAATCATGCTTTATGCTCTTTAACTTTACTAGTAGACTCTGTTAAGTTTAATCGCTATGTTGTTGGGGTTAAATAATCATCTTGGTGCATCACCTTAACAATTTTAAGTATTCTTTTATAATCTTGTTTTTTCTTCCTTTTACCTCAAAACAATAGAGAAGAGCTAGCTTCTTTAAAATCTGGAAGTCATTTCAAGGATCAAGTCCCACATTCTTGAAATTTGCCATTGTTGGTGATTTCTTGCAAAATTAAACATCAACAGTTTTTGGCATGCACAATGGGATAGAGTTTACTTGTACCTGATTAGAAGCACATGAGAATATGGCCTACAAGAAGTCAGAGCCCCAGACTAATTACACAAGCCCGACTGTTGTTAATCCAAGACTTTTATTGCCACCATTAGCAATTATCTCAAGAAGAAGAACAACCTAGCAAAATACTTCAGGACAAATGGGTGCCCCAACTCCACCTAGAAATTTTATTAATTGGAATAGTGGTAGCCCACTCATTCTTCTGACACCTCCAGACACATGGGACCCTATTCCTGCTAATACTCTAAAGGCATTACCTAAATTCACAGGAGAAGACTTCAAGACTCTAACTAAACATTTACAAGATGTGGCTGAAGTGTGCACTATGCATTATATTATAGAGTGAAATATTGTTATGAGACTGCTAGCTGCCTCTTTTAAAGGTAGAGCTCTTGATTGGTACCGATCTCTAGCACCAAACTCCATTGGAACTTGGGACCAATTGGGAGATGCATTATTCAAAAGATTCTGTGAAAAGAGAGATATGTCATCTTTCTTGCAATAGTTGATCACCATAAAGAGAGCACCTCAAGAAGCCATAACTGATTTTAATACCAGATTCCAGAAAACTTAGCAAAGAATCCCAGTTGCAGCCTAACCACCAGCAGGCATGGTAATTATTTTTTATCTTAAAGCTTTCACTTCTAATATTTCAGTTATGATCCAGTCATTAGGAGGGAAAACCCTTCCCGCAGCATATGATCTAGCTGTTAAAGCTAAAAATAGCTTGATAGATGCTAGGAAATTACCTCTAAGGCCCCTATGCCCATGTTCCCTGAATTATCCATTCCTATTCAAGAAGAAGTCCCTAATGCTCTTCAAGTTACTACTTCTATGTATACCTTTCCCACACCACAAAGATCACCAACCTTAGCTTCGTCTTCTTCTCCGTCTGAAATGGATGATGTCAAGAACATTCTCAAGACCTTTTCTAATGATATTATCAACCTTAAGAGGCAAGAAACCTCATATCAAAAGCCTCCTTATAAGGGATTCCAAGGGAATAGACCCCCATATCAGCTAAACCAATATCAAGGACCCTAGAGACCAACCTTTTCACAGTTTTCAATCAGCTTGTCCCTGTGCCAACACCGTTACAAATAGTCACACCTAATCCAGGGAGAGAGTTGGTCACCAGGTAAAATAATGTAGTTGAAGAGACAAATGCATGGTGCTTCCCTTGTAATAATGCACATATGCCTAAAGATTACCCAAGAGGTAATTTGCAACAAAGTGTGGCATAACAAAGACTTGAATGGGAGACCAGACTGGGACATCATCAGGACCATACCCATACCAGTCACCTGGTGTCCAAAATGCAACAATGGTAGCTCAAATTCAAGGCATGTCTATTGAGTAGGAAGGAGAGACTACCCCTAAGCATGCACTATTCTCATGGTTTGAGGAAGAAGAATATGTGTTCATCAATGAAGCATCAACTTCCAAGAACCCCTAGGTTCAGTCAGATTATTATACTCAATCAAAGAGAAGAATGGTAGAAACACTAGAAATCATTCTTGGTATAACAACTGAAACTAGAAAAGGACCATTAACTCAAGTTTCTTATGCCCCTATGGCAAGACAAGACATCATAGTGATAATATAGAATCAAGGAGTCCCCAACCCAACAATTGAAAGAATGAGGTATCCTTATTACCCTAAGGTGCATTCACTAGGACCAATGAATGTGGTAGAGCAATTGAAGAAAGCTCATACTAATGTATCATTATGGGATATGTTAGCTATTCCTAAATAGAACATACTATTGCAAGAAGCTCTGAAGGGTCAAAATGAACCAAAATCTATTGGCACTAAGGAAGGCTCAGTAGACAAAGGGAAGGAGCAACCCACATTATCTCAGCCACAATCAGGGTCTGCCCTAGTGAACATAGAAGAAGAGGTAGGTAAACCTAAACCTAACCCTTTTTATATGACTCTAATAGTGGGTAAAAAGTTACTGCACAACTCAATGATAGACTCAGGTGCAAGCACCATCGTTATGCCCAAGCAAATAGTTGATGCTTTAAAAATAAAATATGAGCCATTAGCCAAAGGTGTAATGCAATTATATGGAAAAGTGGTTCAGACCATAGGGATCATCAAGGAACTTCCACTACAATTGTATACATGCCCAAACATAACTTTAGTACAAAATGTAGTGGTCATAGATATTCCTCCTATTTTTGGTTTATGCTTATCTAGAGACTTCATAGCCAAAATTGGGGGATACATGTCTCTGGACTGGTCACATCTGATTCTAAGAACCAAGTATGGTTCAAAGATGAAATTGCTATCAGAGCCATTATGTAAGGAGCATATTACTAATGAAGCAACACCAAAATTTGAAGCATCCCATGCTATGATCACTAGAGATGAAAGAGTTTATGTTGAAGAAATGGGAGAATGGACTGAAACTGATAGTAATGAAAGGGGTGAGAATCATCTATTAGATATGACACAAGGTGGTCCTTTTGGGAATTATGATTCTACTAGGTTAGGAACATATGTGATTTTTGATGAAGACCCTGAGGTACCAGAAATAATGAGTCAATCAACAAAAGAAAAGGAAAGTCCTACTGAAGATTCCATCATATGGATCTTGAATTTTGATGGAGCTAGAAGCAAGAATGGTTCAGGAGCCGTCATCTGCCTTACCTCACCAAAAGGAGAAAAGATTCTCAAAGCTCTACATTTCCATTTTAGTTGTACTAATAATGAAGTTGAATATGAGGCCCTAGTACATGGCCTGATCCTTGCTAAGAAGAAAGGAATAAAAAAATTGAGAGTATTTGGTGACTCATAATTGGTAGTAAAATAGATCAGGAAAATAGTTGCAACAAAAAATGTGAGGATGAGATCTTATTATCACCGTATATGGGACCTGATTGAAGATTTTGATGCCTTCAATATAGAAGTCATCCCAAGGTCTCAAAATAGTGAAGCAGATAGGAAACCCAGATTGGATCTTAGTTTGATCTAACTAAAGACCTTTTGGCTAATGAAGTAGTCAAGATTATTATTCACACTGCTATCCCTGATAACAAAGATAAATAGCAAATTTTTGATAGTGATCTTCAAATTCTTTTATTCTTACAGCAGTCAAGTGAGTTTGTCGATCAATTGCAACCCAAAATTAAGGAGGCTTACGGTGATCAGATAGTACAATTCAAATCAAATAAGCTCCCAAGGGGATTGATAACCCTCAAGAATCTTTTTGATCCTAATGATGCAGGTCTAGATAAGAGAAAATTCATAGCAAGCAAAGAGGATTACTCAGAGATTGAGGTCAGCAATGAAAAAAACCTAAAATTAGGTAAGATTACTACTCAGGAAGAAAGAGATAAACTAATATCTCTGTGCAACAATATGACAAGGTGATAGCATGGACTTATGATGACCTTCACAATTACAATAAAAAGATTGTTCAACATAGTATAGACCTAACTGAAGGATCAAAGCTTGTGCGTCAGAAACAAAGGCCAGTAAATCAAAGGATTGAGTCTCTTATGGTAGAGGAACTCAAGAAGTTGTTAGAGTCAAATAATTTTTCCAATCAAACACTCGACATGGGTGTCCAACCTAGTGCCATTAATGAAAAAAAATGGAGAAATAAGATTGTGTGTTGACTTCAGAGATCTAAATAAATCCTCTCTTAAGGATCATTACCCCCTTCCTTCAATGGAATAGATCTTATAGACTGTAGATGAGGTAGAAAGGTTTTCTTTATTGGATGGTTTCTCAAGGTACAATCAAATCTGGTTGGCAAAAGAGGATCAATACAAAATTGCTTTTACTACAAAATGGGGAACTTTTGCATATGCAAAAATGCCTTTTGGACTTTCTAATGCTAGAGAAACATTTCTGCGTGCTATGGATATTGCTTTCAGAGGATTGATAAAAATATTATTCTGATTTACTTAGATGATCTGATTGTATTCACAAAATCTATTCAAGACCATTTTGATCATTTGGAAGCAATATTCTAGAGATGCCGGGAGTTTGGGATTTCATTAAATCCTAAGAAATGTGTGTTCAGAGTGCCTCAAGGTAAGTTTCTCAAGCATACAGTCTCAAAAGAAGGGATCTCCATAGATCCAGATAGAGTTAGAACAATACTGGATTTGTCTCTACCTATGAATAAGAAGGTAGTTCAATCTTTTCTAGGAAAGATTAACTTTGTTAGTAGATTCATATTTGATTTTGTTGGTTTGATTAGGCCCATTACTCTAATGTTAAAGAAGCACTTTAATTTCGAATGGACAATCGAAGGCAGAAAAGCTTTTGAAAACATCAAAAGAGCAATCTCTACTACCCCAATGTTGTGCAATCCAGATTTCTCTAAGGACTTCATAATGTATGTATATGGAGGAGAGCACAATATAGCAATAGTTTTGACTCAAAAGGATGAGGTGCAAGAAGAAGAACATCCAATTGCTTTCTTTTCTATAACACTGTGGGAGTATGAATCTAGGTATAATTTTGTTGAGAAACAGACATATGCTATAGTAAAAGGGTTAAAGAAGTTTAGACACCTAGTAATAGGAAATAAAATTGTGATATTTGTTTCCCATTCAAGTGTTTGAGAATACATAATGGAAGGAGAAATTACTGAAAAAAGAGCCAATTGGATAACCAAAATTTTAGAGTATGATGTTGAGGTTAAGACAACCTAATTGATAAGAGGAAGGGGCCTTTGCCAATACATTGCCCAAGATTCAGAAATTCTAGTAGAAGAACATGTTACAGAGGCTGTATTGAATGTACAGGAGAGTGAGATAGACTCTTGGGTTAGTGATAGAATACATTTTATGAAGACTGGTCAATAACCTAGTCAACTTGCTCCTCAAAAGAGAATATACTATAGGTAACAAGGATCTAGTTTTACTCTGATAAATAATGTTCCTTTCAAAAGGAATTTTGATGGGATCTTGCTCAGATGTGTGGAAAATGAAGAAGCCCATAGAATCTTGTATGAGTTACACTATGGGACATCTGGTGGACACTTTTCTGCAAAGACTACAATCATTAAGATAATCCAAGCAGGATATTATTGGCCCACGATGTTCTCTGATTGCCACAAAATAGTTAAGAAATGCCAGTCATGCCAATTTTATGTTGGCAAAAGAAAGAATGCAGCTTTGCCTCTAAGTTCCATAATTGTTGAAGAACCCTTTGCCCAGTGGGGTCTGGATTTTATAGGAATGATTAATCTGGTCTCAAGTTCAGGATATAAATGGATTCTTACTGCAATAGATTATTTCACAAGGTAGAGCGAGGCAGTTCCATTGAAAGAAGCCACTAAGAATGTCATTCTACATTTCCTTGAAGAGATTACTACTACATTTGGGCCTCCTCACATTGTTATATCTGATAATGCTAAGGCATTTCTAGGGTCAAAGATTTTAGAATTTGCTTTAAAAATAATATCTACATGAAAATCTTGTCAAATTATTACCCTCAAGGGAATGGTCTTGCTGAGTCAACAAATAAGAATTTGATTAGACTCATAAAAAGGATAGGGATAGACCATCAAAAGGAATGGCACAAGTATTTGATGGTGGCCTTATGGGAAGATAGAATCATGCTAAAACAGGTAATCAAAACCTCCTCTTATGAATTGGTATATGGGAAAAGTGCTATAATGCCTCTTTCAATGGAGATCCTGGCTCTACAGCTAATAAAACAAATTAAGATAGAGGAAAATGGTCCAATGCAAGTAAGGCTCACAGAATTGTTGGAGCTTCAAGAGAAAAGGGAGTCAGCACATGAATCTTTGATAAACTGCTAGCAAACGATTAAGAGTTGGTTTGATAAAAAGACTTCTGAGCTCAAATTTAAGGTTGGCAGTTGGGTCTTGAAATGGGATGAAAGAGCGGCAAAGCTAGGACATCATGAAAAATTTGATTCCTTATGGATGGCCCCCTTAAGATAACTACCTACAAACAACACAACGCCTATGAATTGGAGACTCAAGAAGGAGAAGCATTAGAGATTCCTGTCAATAGGATCTTCCTAAATCTTTTCACATTAGATCCAATTTGCCCCCTTGTATTATAGTTAAAGTAGTTTCCCTTCCATTTTGCTTTATGGATGTTGCTTTCCTGCCTCTTTTTGAATAAATGTTCCTCGAACACATGTCAGGAACTAATGCTCTCGGTGATATTCTATGTGTTTGTTCTACCCAAGACCATTGGTAAGGATCAGAAATCTTAAAAAACTTGTTTAACTTCCTTTCAAGAGGGAGTATTAATGGCAAGTTTCTAAAAAAATTGAATTATGATTATGAAATCTAAGGGATTCTTTTATTCGTGCCTTGGAGCATGCAAATTCAGGGTCATTTAATATGACATGATAGGCTCATTAAGGAGGTACATTAACTCGCACTAATGGAGTGCCAGGGTTAAAAGGGTCTTAGCTCCTTATTCTCAGTAAATAAATACCAGAGTTTTCCTCAAGATTAAGCTATAATTTTCCATTTGAATTCTGAGTTGGTGTGTGCATAGAAACAGCAAGGAGCCCAGCTAGTTTAGAGTCTAAGAAGAAATGGCGACAGAGGGACAATCTTCCAAGGGTTCTAAGTCAAAGGGACTACTTGAATTGCTGAATGAGTGGAAAAACAACAAACCATATGCCTCATCCCTAGCACAGGCTAAGGTCAAGCTCCTGAGAACAAAAGAGGTAAGGAAGGGTAATGTCAAGGACCCTTCTTTGGTTCTTGATTATGCTGATGAAGTTTTCAACCCTAATCCATCTAAGAAGCCTAAAAATTTGAGGGAAGGGGCACATGCAAGAATGATCCTACAAGTGAAGCAAGGTAAATTAGAGACTTTTAGCATGACAGTTTGGAGCTCTGGTTTGGCTCAATACATGGTCCCATTAGTTCATCCATATCTAGAATTAGTTGAGATGTGTGCACTCAACTTTGATTATTTGAGCGGGATCATTCAGAGAGGAAGTATCAGAGTGGTTATTCATGCACAAGCCATCTAAGATATGCTTGGTTTGTCGTATGATCCCTCAGCCAGTTTCTACAACATGGCCCAATTGCAGCAAGTTTGGCATCAAGTGCACTAGAAGCTTGGCTTCTTGAACAGGAACTACATCTAGAAGAAGACAACACCAAGCTACCATTCCTGCCCCTTGCTCTATTTTCATTGACTTCAGATGTGCAATATGCTTGTTCAATGCTGGCATTCATTTTTAGGCAGAACAAGGATGTAAATGTGCATGACTGGCAACTTGGAGCTATTTTTTGGCTCAAGACAGTCTTAAAGGCACAATCGTATAAATTTGATTTTGTGGAGCATCACTTTTGCATTGTGCCAGCAGTTGGTCAATTTCAAGCACACCCAGACATTCTAGTATTCTTTGTATCTATTTCACTTGATTTTTATCAGAATCATCAATGTTTTTAGCCACACATTAATATGAATCTATGGGATCTCACGGTAGATGCCCATAAAGTGATTCCAGTGTCTGCATGGAACCCCTTTGCTATCTGAGACATCAAATGTTTATAAATTTACGGAACACTTTGTGGTGCCACTCATTCAACAATTAGACCCAAACAGAATTAACCACAGAATGAGTGATTCTGTGAGGGGGATCATGTCAAATTCTCGAGTCCCTTGTGAATACTTCTTTGGAACCCACTACAAAATGATTAGGGTCCATGGTTTTGGTGAGGAGCCCTTCATGCTCCCTAAAATTTTGACAAGCAGAGTATTACGTTTGGAGATGGCCCAACAGATGGCTATTATTGACTCTGAGTTTGGAGATGGAAGAAAAAAGAAGGCCTTCCATGATATTCCATTGGCTAAAGGTGGTATCACATTGGTAAAGAGAGAAGCCGAGTACATCTTGATGAAAAAAATAGCCAATTATGGGCTAGTTTTGATTATGGATTAGTGGAAGTATGATCCAGATGGCTTCATGGTTTCTTGGTTGTCTAAGCGCAAAGTCAATTTCACACATGAGAACCACCCATTCTTTGAGAAGAGGAGATCACCAAAAATAGACACCCCAGAAGTCTACATTGAGTTGGGGGATTTTCCTTTTGAGCCTCTTCATCCATGGGAGACTTTTTATAAACCCATCAAGAAATATGACCCAACCAAAGTGATGACTCATGGCAAGTGAGAAAAGCTCTACTAGCTAGAGGTTGGAGTATAGATAAGATAGTTGCCTATTAGAAATATAGGCAATAAATTTTTGAATGGGAAAAGAATCTTGAGGGGATTGACACAGATGAGAAATGGGAGAGCCTCTGGGATGAAGCACACATGACTCCAGTCTCCAATCCTGATATGAGTAATATTCCTAGGCATCAGGAAATAGAAGAGGGATCAAATAGTGAGTCATAAGCATTAAAGGAGATTACAAATCCTTCCAAATGGCCCCCCTCTCACAGTGAATTAGAAAAATAGAAAGCTTCCCAACCACCATCTCATGGGGTCCATATAGCTTCGACATCTAGGGACCCTAGAGTGGGAATTTTACAAAGTTTAGGCGTACAAGAATTGTTAGTTTTATCATGGCCAGTGATTATAGAAGAGGAGCTCAAAGATTCTGCAGAGGGTCCTCTATGGAAAAAAAACGTAAACTAAAGCTTCAAGAAGAGGAAGAGGAGGAGGAAGAAGGTAATTATCTCTTCCCCTTCTCCTGTTTCTTAGTCTTCTTCTTCTTTAGGGATGGCTACCCCACTTTCTCATATCCAAGTTTTCTCCACCATCTCTGTTGTGCCTATTCAATCATTATCACCCCCATTCAGTTTTACACCTCCTGTTGTTTCACAACAGTTGAATTTACCCACATTTTCCCCCTCAGTAATAGAGAGTGCATCATCTGCACAAGCCCCATCCAGCAATTAACCACTATTCCATATGGTTTGCCTCAAGGGTCCCATTTTGTTGGTGGCTTGATTATCTCCCCTTCTGCCTTCCAAAATCAAGCTAAAACTGCAAAAAAGGCAAGAGAGTTAAGAAAGGAGAAGCAAAGGCAGAAAGAGGGTAGAGCTTCAGTTGTTCCCCACATGAGGTCTCTCTATGACCCTACCCAATTCTCTCTAACAATTACTCATATGGCCCCCAATGTAGTCAAGCCATTAGAATAGATGAAACCTAAAGATTACACCATGAATGTTGTGGCTATGGATCTCACTCAATTTTGGCCTTGGGATAAAGTAGATCTCATGAAAGAAACTGCAGCTATAGTGACTACTGATTTCCTTAAAGTCTCTAGGAAATTATAGAAAATAGAGGTTGAATTAGCCCAAACAAAGACTAATGTGAACCTCCTGACCTCAGAGGCTAAGGCCAAGGACTAGGAGATCAACCAACTCAATAAGGACCTGAAGGGGACTATGTCCAAGGAAGTCCTACAGGCTTCACAAACAAAGGTAAATGAACTGCAAATAGAGATAGACAAGGCCAAAGCTTCAATCAATTCTATGGAGTAAGAGAAGAGTTTCCTGGAGAAGAAATATAGTGACAAAGATGGAGAGGTCACTCAACTTCATCAAAATCTTATAGCTACAAAGGCAGAGAATAGTAGCTTGCAGAGCAAGTGCAAAACTATGGAAGAAAATGTGAAACAATTGACTCTAGAGCTTGCCCAACAACCTCAATCTATTGGGGTGTTGTCTATGGTAAAGGAACTTTATGTTTCCTCTTGGCAAAGAATCTCAGGTGAAGTGACCCAACTTAATCTTGCACTCAAATTTATATCAAATGCTCAGAAGATTTGTGAGAAGGTAGACTCTTCTCTGGAGAAGATCCTATCTTCAGTTGTTGCAAAGGTCTCTGAATCACAACTGTTGGTTCAAAAATTATATGATGCTTCTAAAGAAGTTTTACAAGCTGCAGGAGTTATTGACAGGTGGATGCCAACTTTCAAGGTGAATGAGATTCTAAGTTGCAACAAGGCTGCCACAAAATGTAAGAATTTGTTAAATCTTTTGAAATAAGGAGTAAAGGAAATGAAGGGACACATTGAAGAACTGGTCCAGTTAGGACTCCCCTCACCACTTCTAGATGATAGTATAGTCCTGATGGAGGATTATATCAAAACTCTACTAGCCACAAAATAGAATGACCAAACTATTTCCTAGTCTTTGAGTGACTCATCAAATGTTGCTAAGGTGGAAATGTTGCTTCCAATGGCCCAGTTAGAATTCTAGTTGCATGCAGTTATGCAAAGCATCCAGACCTTTTCTCATAGAGAAATTATTGAATTGGATCAAGATTTTTAGGCTCTTCAGAAGAAAGAATACCCATTAGAGACTGAATGGGTCAGCTTTCAAGCTGCCTTACAGAAGCTTTAGGGGGTTGTAGCAAGAAGTACAATTTTGTTTTCTCTCTCTTTTGATTGGGGCAGGTAGATTGTGGTTCTTTCTATGCATGCGTAGAGTCCCTAGTGGATCGCCATGAATTATAGAGTTAAAACTCTACATTTTTGAATATATATATCCAATATATATTATTTGGCATATTAATGTTTTGAGTCATGTTGGAGCATCGGAGTGAAAAGGAGTCTCTAAGAATCTAGAAGGTAGAGGAAGTTGCCAAGTGTTATCTTGGTGCTCATTTGAAGAGCTCTCGAAACAAAACACTCTCCCGACTTGCGCCAAAGCTCCATGTGGTGGAACGTTGGGTCTCCAAGGTTCGAAAGGAAAAAAGGCGAAGGCAAAGTTTAGTGATGTCACAATTGGCTTTAAATAAATAACGAGTCTCAATAGAATACAATGAAGGTACGTGTTAGCACCACGCTTGATGGAGGAGTCCCTTTTTGTTAAAGCTTCAAGGTGTTGCGAGAGCCTTCCATGTGTCTCACTATTGATTATTAAATGGGGCCCAACTCTTATAAAGGAGGATGCAGTGGAAGAAGCCACTTGTTAGCAGGGTGCAATTTTGAAGAATCTTTTTGGTAAATGTTTGTAGAGGATATGCCAGCCTGCCACGCGTCCATTTTGTTGATGTAGTAGAAGACTCCACATGTTTCAACGACATGTTTTGTATTGTGACTCCTTTTCAAAGGATTTCTCTATTGTGCCATTGGTTGTTATAGACAAGTGTCAACTCTGGGACAAGAGAGTCATAGGGAGAATCTGTGTGATATTGTATGAATTAGAGAATACAGTGGAAGCCGCCATGTGTCAATTTTCTGAGTCTCTACACATGGAAGCTCATGGTTGAAACAATTATAACAACACAGTGAATAAAGAGTCAAGATTCTTAAGAAGATCTGCAACATTGAAGCCAGAACAAAAAAGAGTCAGTTAGCTAGAACATCAGAGCTGATATTTGCAAGATTTATAGTTAGAAGATTTTGGCAGTTATAGCGGATCTTCAAGGGAGTTTTGCACTTTAAATAGTGATGGATCAGAGACACAAAATGAGAGATATAGGACCAGATATCAGAGATTTTTTATCAGCAGCTAGAGTAGAAGCATTTTACTACCTTAATAGGTGCCTCTCTTGAGGGATCAAATATTGTATTTTTGTGCAAATTTCTACCTTTTGTACTTTGTTCTCCTATCAATCAGTGAAGAGAGAGTGGTGTTCTATGCAAATTGTAATCTGTTTCTAATTCTTGTTTCTTACTTTCTATTATGAGCCTTTGGGTTGATCTAATATAGTATGCTAGAAATATTAATCATGCTTTATGCTCTTTAACTTTACCAGTAGACTCTGTTAAGTTTAATCACTATGTTTTGGGGGTTAAATAATGATCTTGGCGTATCACCTTAGCAGTTTTAAGTATTCTTTTATAATCTTGTTTTTTCTTCCCTTTACCTCAAAACAATAGAGAAGAGCCAGCTTCTTTAAAATCTGGGGGTCATTTTAAGGATCAAGTCCCACATTCTTGAAATCTCCCATTGTTGGTGATTTCTTGCAAAATTAAACATCAACATTTTGCATATATCACTTTTTCTACCTTAAAGGTAATTGCTCCTTAATGGAGTTAGCAATCATTTTAAGGTTGGGACATACATCATACTATGCATTTTACTTTGTTCATGCACCACGTGGTTGGTCTTGATATCAAAACACTTGTTGATCATCTTTGAAGCACCTTACCAGAGTTATCCAACAAACATCGTGCTTTGCCTGGCCTATAGTCTCTGATATGGTTGATGTGGAACTCACCCAGTAATTTGGTGGTCCTTACTAGCCTGTGATGTTTCCTTTTCTTGCTTGTCCATGAGCCACCTAGCATAACACAACTTGCTATCTTGTGTGCTTCATGTGACCTCTCCTTGTTACACTCATGGACATCTAGTAATTTGGTGGTCCTTACTAGCCCATGGTCCGTGAGATCATTTTATGTTATCTTTTTCCCTTCACATCGATTACTCTTGTTAGGAATTGCATGTAGAAGATATCAATTAAATACAAATAAAGATTAAACAGAGGAATGAAAATACACAGAAATAATAACAGCGAGAGACAAGTTTTTAACGTGGTTCACCCAAACTCAGGCTACATCCACCAACAAAGAGTCCAATATTATTATCCAGCAAATCAAACCGATTACAACCAACAATCCCTTGCAACTCAATACCACTGCAAATGCTACAATATAATATCAACAGAAACCCTAACCCTTAGTCACTTTTATCAAGCCTTATGTCATTTACAAAATAGGGTTTTTTATGTCAACTAATAGAAAACATAACTCCTGATGCCTTTATAAAATTAAAAAAATTATTTGAGGTTTCGGGGCCACTGCTTCTGGACCCCGCAAGGGGCACTGCCCCCAAACCCACGTTAAATAATTTGGGGGGAAACCGCGCTGATAAAAGTAGGAAAATCTTAAACTCTGAGTCTGATTAGGCTCCATATAACAACAATCTCCCACTTGGAGACTGATCAGACTCCACACCATATCATCTCCCACTTGGAGACTAATCATAACACCGTTGACCCTATAGCTCCCACTGGAAATAAGCACCCTGGACCCTACTGTTCTAATTTTTTGTTTTCAGTCTTGAAGACCAACTGAAGCTAAAGAGGAGCTCAACTTCTCCCTTGTCACTGCCTTTGTAAAAATATCTGCTAGATTTTCATCTGTATCTATATCTTTTCTAGCCTTAACTATCCATCATCCAACACCAATCGAATGAAGTGATACCTCAACTATATGTGTTTGGTCTTTGAATGCAAGGCAAAACATTTTGCAATATGTATGGCACTCTGACTGTCTATAAACAAATAACTGTTAGCATGTTGTTTGCCCAATTCTTCCATGAAAGATTGCAGCCATATCATCTCCTTTCTTGCCTCTGTTGTAGCTACATACTTTGCCTCCGTGGTGGATAAAGCAACCACCATTTGCAACCGTGAGATCCAACTCACTGTTGTCTCACCTACAATAAAGACATAACCTGTAGTACTCTGCTTGGTATCAATATCCCCTGCCAAATATGAGTCTACATAACTTGCTAAATCAGTATTAGAGCCCCCAAAACATAAGTGTTTATTGGATGTACCTCTCAAATATCTGAGAATCTATTTTACTGCATTCCAATGCTCCAATCCAAGATTACTCATATACATGCTGACGATTCCTACAACATGTGCAATATATGGTCTCATGCATACCATGGTGTACATTAAACTTCCTATAGCTGAAGCATATGGTACCTTAGACATTTTGTCTTCCTCCTCTTGTGTCTTTAGACACACCTCCTTAGTCAATTTCAAATGACTAGGCAAAAGTGTGCTAACAGCTTTTGCATTCTCCATATGGAATCTCTGCAACACCTTTTCAACATAATCAACCTGAGATAGAGTCAATTTTTTGTTCTTCCTATCTCTCCAAATTTTCATACCAAGGATTTGTTTTGTTGCCCTCAAATCCTTCATAGCAAATGATTGTGCTAACTGGTGTTTTAACTCTCTTATGTGATCCATTTTAGACCCTACTACAAGCATGTCATCAACATATAAACATAAAATAATGTAGCTGTCATTATCCAACCTCTTAAAATAAACACAATGGTCAGAATTACACTGGTTGTAGCCTTGCTCAGCCATAAAACTATCAAATTTCAAATACCATTGTTGAGGTGTTTGTTTCAAGCCATATAAACTCTTCTTCAATATGTACACCAGTTTCTCCTTACCTTTGACCTCAAATCCTTGGGGTTGTTCCATATATATCTCCTCCTCCAAATCACCATGGAGAAAGGTAGTTTTCACATCTAGTTGTTCCAAATGCAAATCTTCAGCAGCCACAATACTTAAAACAGTACGAATAGAAGTCATCTTAACAACCGAAGAAAAAATCTCATCAAAATCAATATCTTTTTTCTATGCAAATCCTTTTACAACTAACCTAGCTTTAAATCTTGTCTTACCTCCATCTTCCTCTTTCAGCCTATAAACCTATTTGTTTGGCAAAGCCTTTTTACCTATAGGCAACTTACATAAATCACAAGTCTAATTTTTCAGCAAGGAGCCCATTTCTTCTTTCATTGCAAGCTCCCACTAAACCTTTGTATCCACCTGCATGGCTTCATCATACCCTTCTGGTTCACCATCATCTATTAACAAAATAGAATACCAAGAGGGAGAAAACCTTTTAGGAGGTCTACTTAGCCTTGTTGACCATCTAACATTCATTGGAGTTTGTGGTATTCTTGTTGCTATTGCGGAGCATGAGGAACCAATGGAACATCACTATCTGGAGTATCATCTAACACTACATAATCCTTTTCTTTCTTCTCATGTTGTTGCAACTAATCTTTGTACATCACCTTCTCATTGAATACAACATCCCTACTTCTCACAATTTTCAAATTTTCAACATCCCAAAGCGTATTTAACCAAATTCATCAATGCCATATCCAACAAAGATACACCTTTTTGATTTTGCATCCAGCTTGGTTCTATTTTCAGAATCTACATGTGCAAATGCTTCACATCCGAAGGTTTTGAGAAAAGAATAACTCACCTTCTTACCTATCCATGCTTCCTCTGGAATACCACAACCCAAAGGAACTGAAGGACCTCTATTAATTAAATATACAACAGTATTGACAACCTCTACCCACATGTTTAAAGGCAGCCCAACATGCAATCTCATGCTCCTTGCACGCTCCATTATTGTCATATTCATATGCTCAGCCACTCCATTCTCCTGTGGAATCCCTGGAACCATTTTCTGCCTACAAATTCCATTAAAGGAACAATAATTCTCAAATTCTTTGCTGCAATACTCACCACCATTATTAGATCTGAGACATTTTAATCTTTTATCCGTCTCATTCTCAACCAAGCTTCTCCATTTTTTAGATGTTTCAAATACATCAGATTTCTGCCTAAGGAAATAAATCCAAACCTTCCTAGTTGCATCATCTATGAATATAACATATTACTGAGAGCCACCAAGAGAAGATACCTGAGCTAGTCCCCATACATCTGTATGCACAAGCTCCAACTTTTCATCTTTCTTTTGCTTCCCATCCTTGAGAAAACTAACTCTCTTTTGTTTGTCATACACACAACTTTCACAGAAATCCATATTAATACATTTCAGACCTGGTAAAACTTTCTTAGAATGAAGTACCTTCATACCTCTTTCACTCATATGCCCAAGTCTATTATGCCACAGTGTTGTCTCAGAACCTGCAGCAATTGTTTTAGTCTCTTCCTGTGAACCCGCAGCAACTGTTTCTGAACCTATTTAGTTTTTCTCTGCAACTAAAGTAGAAGGAACAATATGACCTGTACAAAGATATAAGGTGTCTACTTTCACACCTTTTGCTACTATTAAGGCACCTCTTGAAACCTTTCAATTTTTATCACTGAAAGTAACTATGCAACCTTCATCAATTAGCTACCCTGCTAAAATTAAATTCCTACTCAGCCTTGGAACGTGCCTTACCTCCTGTAGTAGCCAATGATTCCCATTCTACAACTTAATCTTGATTCTTCCCTTTCCAACAATCTGACAGGGTTTGTTGTCTCCCAAATAAACCAACCCAAAATCCCTCGGACAAAATCAAGAAATAATTTCTATGGGGTGTAGCATGAAATGAGGCCCCTAAATCTAAAACCCATGAATCATCAACATTATCTAGGGAAAGAATCAAAGCATCATCTTCAAATTTATTACTTACCCCATTTGCCTCCTTATTGCCTTCTTGTTTGTCTCCTTTATTCTTCTGAGACCAACAATCTTTCTTCAGATGACCTAGTTTCCCATATTACCAGCAATCCTTTTGTCCTCTGGATTGGGACCTCTTGTCCTTTGATTTTCCTCGTGACATCCCATGACCTCTAGAACCTTTTCCTCTCTCCTTTGATCTGCCCCTGCTTTCTGCATTCAAAACACTACCTGATGTGGACCCTCCTGAGCTTTTCTGTTGCATTTCCTCGCTAAGGATAACATCAACAACATCATCAAATTTTAAAGTATTTGAACCAGAGACAGAGTTACTTATAGCCATTACTATGCTATTCCATCTTTCTGGCAAAGAACATAAAACCAAGAGAGCCCTCACCTCTTCATCAAATTTCACTTTTACAAAAGTTAATTGACTAGTATTTGTATTAAACTCATTTAAATGATTTGTCACAGATCCACCTTCAATCATTTTCAGATTAAACAAACACTTCATGAGAAATACCTTATTTGAGGCTGAGGGTTCTTCATACAATTTAGCCAAAGCTTCCATCAGTTCATCTATTGTCTTCGCTTCTATTATATTGAATGCCACAGATGGTGCCAGGCACAACTGAATGGTTCCCAGTGCCTTTCTGTCTAGAAGATTCTAATCCTTATTAGTCATTGCTACCGGTTTCTTGGCTATTCCTTCCAATGGCCTCCATAAATCCTTCTAATAGAGATAATCCTCCATCTGCATCTTCCGTAACTGATAGTTCTACCCATTGAATTTATCTACCTTCAATTTACCTTCATTTGCCATTGCTCCCACTCAACCGTGAGACCTTCCTGTAGATGATAATCGAACACAACCCGCTTTGATACCACTTGTTAGGAATTGCATGCAAAAGATATCAATTAAATGAAAATAAAGATTAAACAAAGGAATGAAAATACACATAAATAATACCAGCAAGAGACAAGTTTTTAACGTGGTTCATACAAACTCGAGCTACATCCACCAACAGAGAGTCCAATATTATTATCCAACAAATTAAACCGATTACAACCAACAATCCCTTGCAACTCAATACCACTACAAATGCTACAATACAATATCAATGGAAACCCTAACCCTTAGCCACTTTTATCAAGCCTTATGTCGGTTACAAAATAGGGTTTTTTATGTCAGCCAATAGAAAAAAATAACTCCCGACGCCTTTATAAAATAATAAAAATTGTTTGAGGTTTCAGGGGCGCTGCCCCTCGACCCTGCCCTGTATCACGACAGGGAGCATGCCAGGGGCGCTGCCCCTAGACCCCGTAAGGGGCACTATCCCCAAACCCCTGTTAAATAATTTGGGGTAAACCATGCCAATAAAAGTAGGGAAATTTTAACCTCTGAGTCTGATTAGGCTCCATATAACAATAGCTCCCTTGTCTATCTGTATGTCTTATTTACATTCTTCTATATCCTTTTTAGAATTCCTCTATTTTAGTTACATCTTGGGGATGACGCATGGTAATTGAGACAACCTTTTAGACTAAGGTCTCTTTTACCTTGCTGACTAAAGATTTCACTTTGGTGCTTAGGTATTTGTGATCACTTCAATATTGTATGCTTTTGTCTTCCATGCATTTCTTCATGTGTGCTTTATGTGTATTATGTGTGTGTTTTGTGCGTATTCCACGTGTTTTTCGCGTGTATTCTATATGTCTTTCATGTTTATTCTCCATGTTTGCTTAGTGTATTATGTGTTTGATTCATGTATTACGTGTTTGCTTCGTGTATTGCATGTTTTATGTGTATTCCCTATGTATGCTTTGTCTTATCTCATGTTTACTGAATTCTCAAGTGTATGTATATGTGTATGTGGGTGATTTATGCCATGTGTTTTGTGACTCATAGAATCCTAAGCTTGGGGGCTAGGACTTCTCTCAAACTTAGAATCATTATATGAGGATTTTTTGGTTTCTTTGTACTTTAGCATGAGAAGGAGTGTAATTTCCTACTCCTGCTAAAGTGGGGGCTAAATGTAGTGTCATAAATTGTCACCTCTCACAATTTCACACTAGGCTTAGAATTTGCATGTTTAACTTGTGTTTTTATCCCTATTTAGGACATATACATTTTAGGACTTGATTAAGGCTCATGAATAGGTCCCTTTTTTATGGACACTTTGAGGAAAAATAGGTTTAGGACTAGAGTGCCAAAGCTCTAGTGTCATAGCTCTTTGCCCCAAAATTTGAATATGTCAGCCTTATTGACCTTGTGTATTGTACCATGTCAATGTTATTTAATTTGGGCCCTTAGAAAGTAATTAGAATGCATATATAAACAAGTCTCTCACTCATTCATTCCTAATGACATTCTAGCTAATGACTCTTTATGTGATTGCTCTCTAACAAGTGTTCTATCTAGAAGCTCTCTATTTGTGTAGATTATTGTTGTGTGTACTACCCCTTGTTGCAGGTCTTGGTGGAAGCTCCTTCCTCCTTTCATTACATCCTTGTGGCAGCTTGATGGTGACATCATCCCATCAAGAATTTCATGTTCATGGTCGAAGAACGGAAGATCTGATAGAAACGAGCGACAGAAAGATGAAAGTACAGGTGTCAAAAGTGCCTCAAACTTTCGATAGCCCAAAACCCTAGGACACCCATGCCTGGGCACCATATTCCTCCAGATCTAGGCCCTATTTCTAGTAGAGATCCCCAAAAATCTTGCTCTGCTTATTTTAGGTCCCAGTTTCTAGGTTTTCAGCCTCAACAAGTCATTTACTTCTATTTTAGCATATTTCATCGTAGAAACCCTAGATCTAGCTTATTTGCCTCAATCTTTTTTATTACAACAAAGGGACAAAACCCTTGTAGCTTGGCTCTTCTTTAGGACTACAACCAAGCTCATTTTGTGTTCCAATGTTTGATTGAAAGGATTGACCTAGCTAGTTGAATAGTGATTTGGTCTCTCTTTTCTATCAAACAGTTTGATGAAAAAGGGAAGATTCTAGTTGAGGATTGATTGAGATTAAATTATGAGGAAGATAGAATTAGCTTCCTATGACGTACATGAAGAAGATATAATTATCTTCCTATGATGTACACGAGTAATATATAATTAGCTCCCCAGTATAACTAAACAAGAGGATTTGGGATTGAGACTGTATAGAGAGGCATGCAATCTCCCAAGGTGATCCAATACTTGGGGAAGGGATGTAAAGATTGTAAGAAATAATTCCAAAGGCAAACCAACATTTGAATCCTATGGGGAGAAAATCTCTTTGAATCTACTCAAAGCTTGAACATGCAAAAATTCCCCCCCTTATGAATAAAAGGGGGGTTTATATAGGAGAAGAATGGAGAATAATAGGGAATAAAATAGGATAAGGATAGGCATGAAATTGGGAAATAAAGTAGGGAAGAAAGAATGACAATAAGTTGGTCATTGGGAGGGAAATTGGAGAAAAACTAGGAAAAAATAAGAAACTTACGTTCACTTTAAAATATGACCCCTTAACCTGTGTCAGGGTCTGGGTTAGCCCTTCTACCAGGGCAAGTCATTGAGGTGACCCTACAGCTTAACATGGGTCACCCAAGTGACCTTGAGGTCTCTCGAGCATCCTTGTAGCTCAAGGAAAGAAATAGGGTTTTCAAGAGGCAAAGAGGCTAAGGAGGCTACGATGATGGAAAAGAAAGATGGAGAACATTGAGGAAAGGTACTAGGATGCCAGGACAACTTCCATCAAGGTAGAAAAGACTGCGAGGAGAAATAATCACACCACATGGGTTGTGCATTAGAACTCCAAATAATCATCAAACATGTAATATTGACCCATGCAAATTTGGGTACTTATAGTGCCATTTGAACATCTTGGTTTTTTTTGTCTTGGAGAAGATACAAGGTTGTATACTTCTTTTAGATCCTCTAAAATATGCTCATCAATTTCCTTGGTTTCAACATAATCTACCAGTGTTTGCATAGGGACTTCTTCCACATGCCCATTTAATCAATAGCAATTAGAGGCCTCAATACTGATGCACTATTAGGAGCATCCTTTGTTACATGTGTCTCTTCATCTTGACCTCATGTTATTTTCCCATTGGGGCAGGGACATTAGGTCTAGATAGTGTTGACCTATGTGGCATTACTCCTAGGGTGTCCATCTTCTACAATAGGGCTTCAAGCCTTTCCACTAGGTTTTCAATTTCACAAAAAGCCTCCTTGTACCTAGGATCATTTAGCTTTATTCTCATCTTTTCCATCACTATTTTTCCCATGTTTTCCCTCTTTATATCTCTCTTGGCCTTGGTGAGATAGTTTCTCATTAATTCTTCCCTTTTAAAATATTCATGCTCAAACCTTGATCGACCTACACTTCTCCTCATGTTGTTAATGAATCCCTCAAAATCATAATTCCTTTTCTCATCAACCCTCATGCCATATTCCCTAATCAGTCCTATTAGAAGCTTGTATCCCTCTCTCCTAAGAATGGTGAAATCTCCTATCTTCAATTGGGGAGGCAGAAAACTAGACTTTTTATGCTACTTGAAGTGGAACTTACCTACCTCATACATTTGCCACACAGTTCCAAAATGGCAACCCTATCAAATACATACATGGGTAGTTTATGGGTTGCTAATGGAGCACCATACACTCTTATAACAATGTAGTTATCATGATATAACCAATCACCCCAATTTAATGAGGTTTTGGAGCAAATGCAAGGTGTCTAAGAAACTTAATGAAATGATCTATCAATGTCCTATTGTAAGCCTATTAAAAATAGGAGTGACAAAGAAGTCTTCAAAGACACAATAGTTAGTAGAGGCACAATGCATATCCATGTGCACAGTTCACATCTAAACTAGCAATATACATCTCTTAGGCACTAGTTCTGGTACAATTTGTACACCCAATGCCTCATCCCACTCAAAAAAAAAACATGTAACAAGATGTGGTACAAAACTAAATACCATTGAAAGTGTGAGGAGGCTCACTCCTTTTGAAATTCACCATTGCCTTATGCAATTTTTTTGCCACAACTGAGGTGTAATCAAATAGTCTATTCACATGGAAATTTTGAATATCAACTACAAGCATCATCATGTTGATTTGGACATGTTGTTTATAGTTGATTCCCATGACTTGACACAATTTTCTTGGTATGTCAACCTCAAATATCCCTCAAACTTATTAATATCACATGTGTCTAGCTCATCTTTCATAATGAGATCCAAAAACCTTGAAGTTTTGTTTGCTCTCGACTTATGATTAGGGATCCACTTCACCCTGTAGTTATGCTTATCCTTGTGATACTTAGTAGATAATTATGCTAAATTAATCTTCTAGTTTGCATTCATGTTCAAATTGAAAGTGGCCCTAATTAGCTCTATATTAATCGTGGATAAAACTCTTCCATTGGTGGCCCTGACCTCCCTGGTATTTGAAGCATATTGCTTGCACAAATACCCTAATAGGTCTTTATTTAAGAAACAATTGGGCACAACTAGTTTTGCCAAATCAAATCTCTAGGGATTGTTCATAGTGTTGGGTTTAAAAGATTTATTAAAGAAATACTCAAACAAATCCCACCTTGTGCTAGGAATATATACCTCCTTAATATATGCTATTGCATCCCACAAATGATATATTAAAACCCTCTTCTCTGATGGCTTCTTAAATTTCTTGGGCATCCAAGAATTGGTCGATTAAATCCTGAAAGGTTGACCTCTTTGAAGATTTGAAAGACATTGTGAATGTAGGCTAGGGTTTTTCTAAAGTTATCAATTTTCAAAATTCAATCCTCTATTTATAGGCAAAGGAAATAACCCTCAATTATTTCATAAATGATAGCCCACAATTTTACCCTTCAATTTTAATTTTACAATGAGGACATAACTAAAAGCTTGAACATAAATAGCATGAACAACTTACCTGACTGATTTCAATGGATTATATCAAACTAGAAAGATTTTTGAATCCTCTATTCGAGCAAATAGTAATAATGTCTTCAAAATATCTGAATTCTTTAATCACTTTTTGTTGGATTCAAATGCTAATACAGTTATTAGTTTGCATGAATGATTTTTACTTTATAAAGTATAATCACATGCATGGTAAGACTAGGGATTCATTGAATGATTCATCAAAGAGCAGATAGCTTACACACTATGAGCAGAGATTATTAATAGTGCATCTCAAACTTTGTTAACCTCTTTGAACATGTTTCAAACTATACCATTAATCAATTTGTTGGGGAGAGATCAATGACTGTATCACACTTTAGCGAATAGAAGTTTAGCTTTCATGGCCACTCGTTGATGCAAAGGCACTAAGCCATGTAATTGGAAGTTGTCATGTATAATTCTCTGATAATAGCAACTTTTCTTCACCATCAGTTGGAATTTTGGATTGGATAGTAAACACACTTGGACTTAGACAATTCTACTTTAGACAAGTGGCACTTTATTTGTTTATATTTCCATCACACATTGACGAGTGGCTATTTCACTCAATATAGCACTCCCTGATGGAAAAGTGTCATGTGATGCAATGAAAACAGGACATGTTAGATCAACCTTTTGGAGGTATTAAGAAGAAGGGGTCGATATTTGATTCATGATCATGGATATGACAAGGATTCAACATGGACATTTGAGACACAAATGATATTGTGACAAGAGAGAGCATGCGACAAGGGAACCAATGACTTGGCATATGTTACATCCCCAACTTGTGATTATCTTAATCTCTACTTTTATCTGGTAATCAGGAGGATTAGTTAAGAATTGGATTAATGATGTTTGTGGAAAATGTCAGATTAATCATAACTTCTAACTTATGATGGTTAGTTATGAGATTCTGGATTTAAATGGTTATTTAATTATTATGATTTATCGATTATATGATGATGCACTGATCATGGTCTTTTGATTGTGAGTTGGATCAGGAAAGAGATCATCTACCAGAGATGGAAGGAGAGTATCATTCAGGAGGAAGGAATAGATGTTTGGAAATGGGAGTCGACAGCTAGAGTATCAAACATTTTTTGTCCTTGTTTGAAATCGCTTAAGTTGGCATAAGTTATGCTTCATTTTAGCTAGTTGTTTTCCTTTGAGTCGTCTTGTTGATTTAGTTGTTTCAACAATGTAGTGTTCGACTTGACTCAAGGCATTCTTTGAATGTCAATTGTAGTTGAGAGTTAGCCTTATTTTAGATAGAACCTATTTATATTGCTCTTTTTTTTTTCTGTAAAAGGGAGAGTGGTGCTTAATCCCTAAACTACGTGTCAATCATGTCTTCCTTAAGTGGTGATATCAAAAAATGATATCTTTAATTCTTCTAGTAATTCTTTATATCTAGAGACAACATGATAATATTATTGTGCTATGACTATATAAATCTCATACTATATCATCATGCTTTAATAGTTGTCATAGTCAAAGGCACCCATGATAATGGGTTGATATTATGTTTATTTCATTAAGTCTTTAGAGGGCCACATGTTTTCAAAGGTGGCATATAAGCTTCTATGGGCGACGAGCCCTATGAATCAGGGAAGTGGCTGAGTGAGTAGAAGACCACTCATCCCATCTCATCGTAGGTGGTTACCACCAAGTTCGGCATGTGGAAAATGGGCAAGTAATTTGTGACTGGGTTTTGAGTAAGTGGAGATTATTCTTTCATGCAGTCTTTGGATAGGATAGGAGTGCATCTTTGCGCTGTGGAAGAGGACGCCAAGCGAAAGAAAGAAGTCCTTCAATAGGAACTATCGACATTGATAGACTTCTTTCAGGTAGAAAGAGAGTCCTTGACACAATGTTGTTCTTTCATATGATAAGATAGTTATCTCTGTGTCAAATCTTATGTTTAAATAACAATGGTTCCAAACTGCTCCGATCGAGCCTGTAAATGATTTAAGTGTAATCTTAAGGAATGGTTTAAGGCTAAAAGGTCGAACCAATTTTACTTTGTTGTATTCTTTAAGAAAGAGCTCATGGCCAAATGAGCGAGTTGATATTATCATTGAAGTTATCTATATGTGATGGCTCGGGGTCGAATGACCCAGCTTATACAATCTTTTAAAAATACACTTAACAGAAGGCTCGAGGCCACATAGGCCGAGCTAAGAACCTCTTTAATCTTTCATATTCAAATGGATCGAGGCCATATAGGCCAAGCTAAGATTCTTTATACTATTTTTTGTGAGTATGGCTCTAGGCCGCATCAACCGAGTTGTAAAACTTGATTTTGTAATGACTGTGGCTCAAGGCCAAGGTGGACGAGCCTATAGCAATGTAATCTTTTTTGTATTTTAGGTTCAAGTCCATTATGGACTAGCACCTATCCTTTAATGTAATGCATGTCAACTATGTTTATGGCTTAATAATTGAAAGTGGCCAAGACTTATAAAAATGATGAGTCGTATGTGCTCATGACACAAACATGCAGAATACTGCATTCTATAACTACTCATTGGCCGACATGTTTATAACCATTGTAGTCACCACGAAAGGTGGTAAAGGTCATTATGACCTTAGTCGATGAACTTCTCATTGTATTCTCTTTATGAAACTAATGATGGCAGTATGGTTAATGATATAACTGAGGCCATGTTTGATCAACCCTTGAGATAGGAGGTAGTGCATAAGGTCAAGAGCACAGTTTATTTTTACAAGTCTAGATTAATATGTATCTTTCTTATGAATGAACATTCTAAGATAGTACTTAACACTAAAATCTCACATGGGTAAATATGAGTTGTCATCCATTATAAAACTATTCTTTTGGTCTAAGGCAAGATATGCCTAGAAAGTCAAGAATATGACTCTTACTTTCAAGGTTGATAAAATCGAACTTGTGAACCATAGAGGACCTAGGGTGGTGATTATGGTCACTTTTGAAATAAGTTATAAGTGGGATAAGGTGACAAGGAGTCACGATTCCCTATTACTATAGTAACCCAAATGGTCGAAACAAACCCAAGATGGGAGTTGATTGCCCTAGTACGGGTTATGATTTGAATGGATCCCACTTATTTTGGACCTAGAGTGAAAGGTCAATTTAAACTTACTGTAGGACATGACAACTTATAAGTTGACTCAAGGTGGTGGTCATATGACAATGTTCATGATGTAACATCTATGTATGTAAAACTTTGGCCAAAGTAATGCATCCGTCCATGCATGCATTGTCGGTCCACAGTGCTCCATATGACATAATGGTCTCCAGTAGTGTCATGCATAGTTAGAAGGAATCTATAGTTGCATGACCGTGAGACATTATGAAGGACACAACACTAGATACTCAAATGGCTAACCTATTGGTTCCTAATATCTATCCTTTCTGTGAAGGGTTGGGCCACTTCCAGGTAGGAAGGTGTGCGGGGGACCGCCGGTCTGTGGTTGGTGGAAAAGCACCTGGATGATGCTCTCCTTCCCAAGCATGGGACAAGCTAAGACTTATGAATATGGATGTCAAATGTTCCAAATAGAGTGATTCTATTTTATGACTTGATGGTCTATTGTAATGTATAATTTTGATATGTATAAGATTATTTATGATGCCTTGGGCATAACTTGTTCATGAATAGTGATAGTTAATCACTAAGGATATGTAAATGAACATTGTTTGTAAGCTTGATTATATTATGTTAGAATATTATGCTTAATTGTCGAAATGAAAATGATTCATTATGGTCAAATTTGATTTGAGAAATCAGAAGGTTAACTAATATCTTGATTATGATTAATGTTTATGTTAAATTTTTGAGCATTATGGAAAGTGATGTTACATATGGTATCAGAGCTACCAAGTTCAATACATGGACCTAATGAGCTCACTACTTGATGATTATTTGTATCCAACATTAAGTATGCTAATGATTGGATGTTCTATGCCAGAATGGTAAAAATTAGAACCACACCTCGAAAGAAGGTAACAGAACATGGACATTACCTACACCAACAAAAGATCTTGAAGGCATGAGCCTCAAGAATGAAGAAAATTGAACAGACTAGCTACCTGGTAGGAGCATGGTTATCTAATGAGGAAACTTTCGTTGATGCGTAAAATGCATCAAGAAGGAGTTAAGGAAAGCTGAAAGGATGGCTGCCCCTAACTCTACTGATGCATCAGAAACACCCTTTGTCCCTAAAGCACCAACTGAGGGAAATAACCCTAAAGATTGTAATGTACTTAAGGAAGATGTGAAGGAGTACCAATGTGTATCCTCACCTCCTAAGATTGAAAATAAACTATGAATATGGGAAGCTATCCCAAATTGTAAATGACTTGCAGTAGCAAGGTGTAAACACAATTTTGTAATTTTGGAGGATTATATGTAATCCAATGGAAACTGTGATGCAATGGAAAATTTTGACAATCTTTCCTTTCTTGTTAAAGATTACATGAATGTGAATAGATCTGTAAAATGAATGAATTGAATAACATGGAAAAACTAACCCATGATTAATCTGCAAACTTCAGGAAGAAGTAGATTGCAGTAAAGGTTCAAATTAGAACAAGAATGGAGGGTAGCCGAGATGAAGGAGCACCTTTAGGGCAATTTGAGTCTAAATTAGACCAAATCTTGACTTTGTTGAAAGAAACAAGAGCGAGGGTAGAAACTCTTGAACATAAAGTAGGAGGCCAGTCAGAAGACAGGTGGAATGCTTATGATGGGGGTGATGGTGAGGAACACCATAATGACACCACCCAAAGTGAGCATGGAGAAACTAACTCTATGGCTAGATTGAAAGGGGATAAGAGGAGGCTATGGTACTATCTCATGACATGAAAAAGGTCATGCCACCTAAATTTGATGGATCTGTAAGTGGAGATGCTACGGAGACATGACTTATGGAAATGGAGAAGTATTTTGAAATCAGAAATTATAATGAGGTTACCAAAGCTATGTGGGGAGCATTCCAACTAGCGGGTGAAGCAACCACATGGTGGATGAACAAAAAGATGGAACTAGGCTTGAGGTCTACAAGCCTTACTTGGGACAGGTTCATAGAACTTTTTAGGCAAAGATGGTTGCCTCAACTGTTCTATGATTAGAAACTTATAGACTTTTAGAACCTGAAATAGGTTGATATGATTGTAAATGAATATTGGGAAAAATTCACCCGACTATTGAAGTATGTGTCGCAGTATCAACAAGATGAGAAATTTCATGTTCGGAAGTTTATAATGGGGTTAAACACCCAAATTAGAGTCAAGGTTGATGTTCACGGTCCTACTACTATGGACTAGGTCTACGAGAAGGCTGTCAGACAAGAATAGAACCTAAAGGCTATGTTGGCATATAGAGAAAGAAATTAGAAGAGATATAATTGGTCTCAATCTTCTCAATGCTCAAGGAAAAAGGGGAAGAAATGGGAATATGCTGAGAAAAGCGACAAAGGGGCCAAAAATAAACAAACTGAGTCCAAGGGAGAGAAAAAGGGAAACCTAGGGAAGTCAAACTAAGGCAAATTACAGCCTTACAAATGAAAAGAGCCCAGAGAAAAGGATGCCATCTTTTTGCTGTCAAAATGGAAAAACTAGATGAGACTGAGGAAACTTACTTCCAAGATGACTTAATGTTTTATGAATCCCAGAAACTTAATGAAGTTGGGATGAAGGAGTCCATAGGTCAAGAAAGATCAGATATGGAAAGGTATCCTTTCCTTAAGGATTTTGAGGATGTATTTCCGGATGAGCTACCGGGGTTACCTCTTAAAAGAGCCTTTGATTTTGCCATTGATATTATTCTTGGGTCAGAACCTATTTCTAAAGCCCCCTACCGAATGACCACAATAGAACTAATGGAGTTAAAGGCTCAACTGCAAGAGTTGCTAGATAAAGGGTTGATTAGACCCAGTGTATCACCATGGGGAGCGCCCGTTATTTTTGTGAAAAAGAAAGATGGCACTTTGTGGTTGTGCATAGATTACCGCATATTGAACATAGCCACCATTAAGAACAAATACCCTTTACCTCGCATCGATGATCTTTTTGACCAGATGAGGGATGCAACAGTATTTTCCAAGATCGATCTTTGATCCGGATATCACCAATTGAGGTTGAAGGATGAAGACATCCATAAGACAACCTTTAGAACTATATATGTGCATTATGAATTCACTATCCTACCTTTTGGATTGACAAATGCGCCAACGACGTTTATGAATCTTATGAACAATGTGTTCAGAGACTATCTAGACAAGTTTGTCTTAGTAGTTCTTGATGACATTTTGATCTATTCTAAGAATGAGGAAGAGCATATGCAACATCTAAGAATTGTACTTCAGAGGTTAAGAGAGCATAAGTTATATGGTGAGCTCTCTAAGTGTACTTTCTTTTAGAAAGAAGTATAGTATTTGGGTCACAAAATTTTAGCTAAAGGGATAGCTATGGACCCAGCTAAGATTAAGGCTATTTCAGAATGGCTGAAACTAAGAAATGTACATGAGGTCTGAAGTTTCATAGGCCTTGCTGGTTATTACAGGAAGTTTGTGAAATCTTCTCTAAAATTACTTATCCTATAACTTCCTTGCAAAGAAAAGGCAAGAAGTTTGAATGGTCAGAAAAGTGCCAGGAGGCCTTTGACCTACTGAAGGAAAAATTGACTTCAGCCCCAATATTGAAAGTACCTAACCCAGAAGGTCAATTTGTAGTCATTATCGATGCCTTAGGGGAAGGCTTAGGTGGTGTACTATTCCAAGATGGATAGGTCATTGTGTATGAATCAGGCAAATTGAAAAACTATGAACAAAATTATGCCCCACATGATTTAGAACTGGCGGCAGTCATTCATGCACTTCAAATTTGGAGACACTACCTGCTTGGGAAACCTTTTGAGTTGAAAACATATCACCAGGGACTCAAATATCTGTTCACTCAACCCCATCTTAATGTTCGTCAAAGAAGATGGTTGGAATTCATCTCAGATTATGATTTCAAGATTAAATATATTTATGGAAAAGAAAATTGAGTGGCAGATGCTTTGAGTAGGAGAAGGCACGTCTACTCCATGATCTCCATACATTTTGATTTTAGAAATCAGGTGCTACAAAAATCTAAGGGAGATGAACTTTACGAGCAGGTAAAACAGGCCCTTGTGGAGAATCCACAGAATCCAAAATATGAGGGATTCAACCTTGAACCAGATGGGTTATTAAGGTTTAAAGGAAGGAAGTATGTACCTAACTCAGCAGAGTTAAGGAATATGGTATGGAAAGAGGTTCATTCTGCACCATATTTTAGACATACTGGAGTAACCAAGTTACTCGCTGATGTGAAACCTTTATATTTTTGGAAAGGAATGAAGAGGGATGCTACAAACTTTGTAGCTACTTATAATGAATGCCAGAGGGTGAAGGCAGAACACCAACACCCAATAGGATTATTATACCCTCATGAAATTCCTAAGTGGAAATGGCAAATTATAAGCATGGACTTTGTGCAAGGGCTTCCTATGTCAAGAAACAGTCACAATGCTATCTTGGTTGTGGTGGATAGATCACCAAAGTTGCTCATTTTATACCTAGAAACTTGATAGATGGGGCACCCATCATTGCTCAAAAATTTGTTCAAGAGATTTTTAGATTGCATGGCATTCCGGAGAAGATTATCTCTGATAGGGATGCACGAATGACATCAAGGTTTTGGCAAACCTTGTTCTCTTCACTTGGTACTCAGTTGAACATAAGCTCTGCTTATCATCCTGAAATAGATGGACAAAATGAAAGGGTGAACCAAGTGTTGGAGGACTTGTTGAGGATGTATTGCATGGATCAACAATACAAGTGAGAGGATTATTTTCCTCTAGTGGAATTTGCCTACAATAACTCTTATCACTCAGCTACTAAGATGGCACCATTTGAGGCATTATATGGACAGAAGTGTCGAACCCCTATAAGCTGGGATAAGCTAGAAGATAGGGTTAGCCTTGGTCTAGAAATGCTATCAGAGATGGAAGAACAAGTCCATCTGATTAAAAGAAGGCTAGCGGAAGCCAATGATAGGCAAAAGAGTTATTTAGATGCAAAGCGTATTGAAAGGCATTTCACTGTGGGAGATAAAGTTCTCCTAACGGTAAAACCTCAGAAAAGATCCATCAAATTTGGAAAGATGCCCAAACTGGCACCAAGTTATGTGGGTCCTTTTGAAGTTCTTGAGGAAGTCAACCTAGTGGCATATATAATTGCTCTACCACCAGCCCTGGCCATGATGCATAATGTGGTTCATGTTTCATATTTGAAAAAGTTTAATTCTGCTGATAATCAAATTCCTATGCTTGATTGGAATGTTATACAGGTGAAAGACATAGGAGTGGTGGTGATTGAGCCCATCAAGGTGCTCAAAATGTGTAAGCTACACTTACGTAACAAGGAAATAACATAGTGCAAGGTCCAGTGGGACCAATATTCCATGGAAAATGCCACCTGGGAAAATTATGATGACTTTCATGCTAGATTTCCTCATCTTTTCTAAGACATTTGTTTATTATGCTCATGAAATATTTGCTTGATATTTTAAACTGACTTTAATATAGTAAATCATCGGGGATGATGATTCTTATGGGGAGACATATGTTACATCCCCAACTTGCGATTATCTTAATCTCTACTTTTATCTGGTAATCAGGAGGATTAGTTAAGAATTGGATTAATGATGTTTGTGGAAAATGTTAGATTAATTATTACTTCTAACTTATGATGGTTAGTTATGAGATTCTAGATTTAAATGGTTGTTTAATTATTATGATTTATCGATTATATGATGATGCACTGATCATGGTCTTTTGATTGTGAGTTGGATTAGGAAAGAGATCATCTTCTGGAGACAAAAGGAGAGTATCATCTGGGAGGAAGGAAAAGATGTTTGGAAATAGGAGTCGACAGCCATTAGAGTATCAGACATGTTTTGTTCTTGTTTGAAATCGCTTAAGTTGGCGTAAGTTACGCTTCATTTTAACCAATTGTTTTCCTTTGTGTCATCTTGTCAATTTAGTCGTTTCGACAATGTAGCGTTCGACTCGACTCAAGGCATTCTTTGAATGTCAATGCTAGTCGAGAGTTAGCCTTATTTTGGATAGAACCTATTTATATTGCTCTTTTTATTTATTTTTCCATAAAAGGGAGAGCGGTGCTCAATCCCTAAACCACGTGTCGATCTTGTCTTCCTTAAGTGGTGATATCAAAAAATGATATCTTTAATTCTTCTAGTAATTGTTTATATCTAGAGACAACATGAAAATATTATTGTGCTATGACTATATAAATCTCATACTATATCATCATGCTAATAGTTGTCATAGTCGAAGGCACTCATGATAATGGGTTGATATTATGTTTATTTCATTAAGTCTTTAGAGGGCCACATGTTTTCAAAGGTGGAGGATAAGTTTCTATGGGTGACGAGCCCTATGAATCGGGGAAGTGGCCGAGTGGGTAGAAGACCACTCATCCCATCTCATCATAGGTGGTTACCACCAAGCTTCACATGTGGAAAACAAGAAAGTCATTTGTGACTGGGTTTTGAGTAAGTGGGGATTATTCTTTCATGCAGTCTTTGGGCAGGATAGGAGTGCATCTTTGCATTGTGGAAGAGGACGCCAAGCGAAAGAAAGAAATCCTTCAATAGGAACTATCGACATTGACAGACTCCTTTCGAGTAGAAAGAGAGTCCTTGACACAATGTTGTTCTTACTTTCATATGATAAGATAGTTATCTCTGTGTCGAATCTTATGTTTAAATAGCAATGGCTCCAAACCGCTCCAGTCAAGCCTATAAATGATTTAAGTATAATCTTAAGGAACAGTTTAAGGCCGAATGGCTGAACTAGTTTTACTTTGTTGTATTCTTTAAGAAAGAGCTTGTGGCCAAATGTGCGAGCTGAGATTATCATTGAAGTTATCTATATGTGATGGCTTGGGGTTGAATGACCTAGCGTATACCATCTTTTAAAAATACACTTAACAGAAGGCTCAAGGCCGCATAGGCCGAGCTGAGAACCTCTTTAATCTTTCATATTCAGATGGCTCGAGGCCGTATAGGCCGAGCTAAGATTCTTTATACTATTTTTGTGAGTATGGCTCAAGGCCGCATTGGCCGAGCTGTAAAACTTGATTTTGTAATGACTGTGTCTCAAGGCCATGGTGGTCGAGCCTACAACAATATAATCTTTTCTATATTTTAGGGTCAAGTCCATTATGGATGAGCACCTATCCTTTAATGTAATGCATGTCAACTATGTTTATGGCTTAAGAATTGAAAGTGGCCAAGACTCGTAAAAATGATGAGTCATATGTGTTCATGGCATGAACATGTAAAATACTGCATTCTAAAACTACTCATTGGTCGACATGTTTATAACCATTGTAGTCACCATGAAAGGTTGTAGAGGTCATTATGACCTTAGTCAATGAACTTCTCATTGTATTCTCTTTATGAAACTGATGATGGTAGTCTGGTTAATGATATAATCGAGGCCATGTTTGATCAACCCTCGAGATAGGAGGTATTGTATAAGGTCAAGAACACAGTTTATTATTACAAGTTTGGATTAATATGTATCTTTCTTATGAATGAACATTCTAAGATAGTACCTAACACTAAAATCTCACAAGGGTAAATATGAATTGTCAGCCATTATAAAACTATTCTTTTGGTCTAAGGCAAGATATGCCTAGAAAGTCAAGAATATGACTCTTCCTTTCAAGGTTGATAAAATCAAACTTGTGAACCATAGAGGACCTAGGGTGGTGATTATGGTCGCTTTTGAAATAAGTTATAAGTGGGATAAGGTGACGAGGAGTCACGATTCCCCATTACTATTGTAACCCAAATGGTTGAAACAAACCCAAGATGGGAGTCGATTGCCCTAGTACGGGTTATGATTCGAATGGATCCCGCTTATTTTGGACCTAGAGTGAAAGGTCAATTTAAACTTACTGTAGGACATGGCAGCTTATAAGTCGAGTCAGGGTGGTGGACATACAACAACGTTCATGATGTAATGTCTATGTATGTAAAACTTTGGCCAAAGTAATGCATCCATCCATGCATGCATTATCGATCCATAGTGCTCCAAATGGCATACTGGTCTCCAGTAGCGTCATGCATAGTTAGACGCAATCTATAGTTGCATGACCATGAGACATTATGAAGGACACAGCACCAGATACTCAGATGGCTAACCTATCGGTTCCTAATATCTATCCTTTCTATGAAGGGTCGGGCCACTTCCAAGTAGGAAGGTGTGTAGGGGACTACCGGTCTGTGGTTGGTGGAAAAGCACCTAGATGATGCTCTCCTTCCCAAGCATGGGACAAGCTGAAACTTATGAAGATGGATGTCAAATGTTCCAAATAGAATGATTCTATTTTATGACTTGATGGTCTATTGTAATGTATAATTTTGATATGTATAAGATGATTTATGATGCCTTGGGCATAACTTGCTCATGAATAGTGGTAGTTAATCACTAAGGATATGTAAATGAACATTGTTTGTAAGCTTGATTATATTCTGTTAGAATATTATGCTTAATTGTAGAAATGAAAATGATTCATTATGGTCAAATTTGATTTGAGAAATCAGAAGGTTAACTAATCTCTTGATTATGATTAATGTTTATGTTAAGTTTTTGATCATTATGGAAAGTGATGTTACATCAGACACATGGACAAATAACATGGTGATACAACTTGGCTAGGCAAATGATGGGGGCCATACATGGGTTTATTACACATTAGTAGTTGATTAGTTTAATGAGGAAGGAACTCATCGATGTGAAAGATTGATGTGATCCAATGAGGAACTTTGATGAGGGGGTCAATCCCAAAACACACAATAACACAGATTACACAAAAAAATAGTAATTCTCTTTTATTGATTTGGAAAATGCATTACATTATAGAAATCAAATCAAAGGATGAATTCTCAATAGGCTGCAACACATTACAACTTCCTTTCTCTAGATTCTGGAACCTTCTACCTTCTATAGCTTCAAATCTACTAGGGTTTATGTTTTCCCTCCTCCTTTTGACTCTCCACTTTCCCCCTTTTCTCTACTACCCCAAAGGATTCTTAAAAATGGTCATAAATAGCCCTTTTTTGGCACCTTCCAACTAAAATTTCAAAATTTGTAACTCCCTCCAAAAATAGGTCAACTTCTGAGAGCCATAAATTTTGATCCGTGTGTCCAATTGATGAACCGTTTGATGCATTGGGAATCTCATGAAGTGATCTATGCGCTAAGAGTCTACTTTGCTAATTCTACCCATTTTCAGGGTCGTACGGGGCCTCTAAGTGCCTCATATCTAACTTTGAAACTTTTTCAAGGGTTTTTAAAGAAACAAAAACTTTAATATCTTTCAACCCATAAGTGATCTTTGGCCAATTCCTTCACCAAAGGTCATATTTTTCAATTCCGAAGCTTTGAGTAAATTTTTGCTTCCATACATGCTCAAATGCAAACTTTCTAAAATAGCAGTTGGCTATTTTTAACAGGTTGGAAAAACTGAAAGTTCTACATCATTATTCAAGCAATTGTGTATCCAAAAATATAAAATTTGAGAAAATAAAATCATCATTTGTTTTTGGGTGATGCAAGATTACCTTTACACCAATGGATGCTCCTGCATCAGACATCCAGGGTAATTTGAGAAGTGACCTTGTTACATCTCAGTTGTTTGAGGAAAACCTAAATGGTCAACCTCTGCCTTAGACAACCAGGAAGAATCTTTGACAGGCCTTCCTTTCCATTTCACTAGATATTCTTCATATTGCCTGTTCTGAGTACTCCTTCCCACACGGCTATCCAAGATCTCTTCTATCTCCTCCTTTGAAGTAGATGTCGGGATACTCCACTGCTCTTCTGTTGGTCCATCCTTTGTGTCACCTTCATGATATTCTATTAAATCAACAATGTTGAACACATGGGAGATGTTGATTCCACTCGGTAGGTCTACCTCATTTGCATTTCCTAAATCATGCTTCTTCAAGATCCTACATGGTCCAAATTTCTCCATCTTCAACTTATTATATGTCCCCATTGGGAACCTTTCTTTTCTCAGGTGAACCATGACTTTATCTCCAACCTTGAACTCCTTAAATGTTCTCTTTTGATTTGTTGTAGCCTTGTACTATGAATGCATCTTATTGATATGCTTTCTTACCTCCTCATGCAAGTTCTCTAGGTGCTTTGCAAAGTCTTTGACCTCGGCACTTCCTTTCTCTCCTCTATCCATCTTCCTCAACTCAAAATAATTTCTTGGACTACTACCATATACAATCTGGAATGGAGATTTACCAGTACTTCTATTGACATAATTGTTGTATGCGAACTCCACCTGTGGTAACATCAAATCCCATCCCTTGGGCATATCTCCTACCAAGCATCTCAATAGGTTTCCTAAACTCCTATTCACCACCTCTATCTATCCATCAGTCTATGGATGATGTCCATAACTAAACTTCAAATTAGTCTTCAACTTCTTCCATAAAGTCCTCCAGAAATACCCAACAAACTTGGTATCTCAATCTGAAACTATGCTTTTTGGTAGACCATGTAGTCTTACCACCTCTCTAAAAAATAATTCTACAACATGAAGAGCATCACTAGTCTTATGGCATGGAATGAAGTGTGTCATCTTTGAAAACTGTCAACCACCACAAATATGGAGTCATGTCCTCTCTGCGTTCTTGGCAAACCAAGAACAAAATCCACGTTGATGTCTTCCCACGGTCTCTCTGGTATAGGTAATGGTTTATACAACCCTGTATTCTGACTTAACCCTTTGGCCATCTAACATATTTTGTAGCTCTGCACAAATTTCTTCACATCCTGGTGCAACTGTGACTAGTAGTAATTCTCACTAACAAGAGAAATGGGCTTATCTCAACCAAAATGTCCTGCCAATCCTCCACTATGCTTTTCCTTGATTAGATTCTCTTTCATGGAACTCCTCGGAATACATAATTGGCTTCCTCTAAATAGCATACCATCTTGGATCATGAAATCCAACCACCTTGTCCTATCCAAAGTAATAGGTTCCAAACAAGCTTTCCAAGCCTATACAAAATTTGGATCTTTCAGATACAAAGTTTTGAGTTCATTAAACCCAACAACCTTTATCTTCATCTATGTCAACCCTGTTTGATCTTCCACTCTTGTGTTTCAAAACAAAAGTATAACTCTGCAAAAAAACAACGCATTTTAAGTGCCTTTGATTCAACTTCCCTTGACTATTAAGATATTGTAAAGCCTGATGATCAGTATATAGAACAAACCCTTTTGGCAACAAATAATGTCTCCATTTCTTCAAAGCTTGAACTATAGCATAAAACTCCTAATCATAGACAAAATATTTTTTCCTGGCATCATTAATCTTCTCATTGAAATAGGCAATGGGCTTACCTTCTTGACTCAAAACAACTCATATGGTATTGCCACGAGCATCACAATCTATCTGAAATACCTTATTAAAATTTGGAAGTGCCAAAACAGGTTGCTATGTGACTTTCTTCTTCAACATATCAAAACTCTTCGTTGCTCATGTGGTCCACTTGAACTCTCTTTTATCTCCTCTCATTGTTTCAATTAGTGGGGCACAAATGCTAATAAAATTCTTGATAAATTTTGTATAAAAATTTGCCAAACCATGAAAAAATCATACCTTTGTAGCACTCCTTGGTGTGGGCCATTCAACAATAGCGCTTACTTTTTTGGGTCCATCTTAAGACCCTCAGTTGAGACAACAAATCCCAGGTATATCAACTCCTTCTTTACAAAACTGTATTTCTTCAAATTAATCAACAACTTCTCCTCCCTCAGCTTCTCTAAAACTCTTTTGATATGCATCAGATGCTCTTCCCAAGTCTTACTAAAAATTAAAATGTCATCTAAATAAACAATAACAAACTTTCTCAACAACTCTTTCAATACCTCATTCATGAGCTGCATGAATGTGCTCGGTGCATTGGTTAGCCCAAATGGCATGACTAACCACTCATACAAACCTTCCTTTGTCTTGAAGGATGTCTTCCATTCATCTCTTTCTCTGATTCGTATTTGGTGATATCCACTCTTCAGATCAATCTTCTTAAAGTACTTGGCTCCACTTAGACAATCCATTATGTCATCCAATCTGGGTAATGAAAATCTATACTTAATCGTGATCTTGTTGATGGCTCAGGAATCTGTACACATTCTCCACTATCCATCTTTCTTTGGTGCTAGTACTGTAGGTACCGCACATGGACTTAGGCTCTCCCTTATCAGTCCTTTCCTTAATAGCTTGTGAACTTGTTTGTTTAGCTCTTCATTCTCTGTAGGAGTCATTCTATGGGCTACCTTATTTGATAAACTGGCTCATGGTATCAAATCCATTTGGTTACTTATCTTCCCAACCAGTGGTAAATCTTCTAGTACATTATTAGAGACAATATCCTGAAATTCTTCCAACAGATATGAGACTTCTACTGGTACATCTTCACATTTCTCCTAGCTGATCTTAGGAATCAATGCAAAGCAATGACGCTCGTGCTTCATACCATCCAAAAATTTCCTACCATCTACCAAGAAAATTTTGGTAGTACTACATACCTTTTCTTCCACCTCCTTCAAGGGCTTCAACTTATGATGAACTCCATCCTTTGTTAGGGAATAGGTGTTTACATGGCCATCATGGACAGCGCACCTATTGTACTGCCACAACCTTCCCAAAAGCATGACACACAGCCATTGATATGATGTTACACATCACCTCATCATGGTAGTCTCCAATCTTGAACTTGACTAAATACTACTCATTGACCAAAGCTCTATGGTCCTTTTGCAACCATGCAATCCAATATGGATGTGGATACCTTCTCCTTATCAACTTCAACTTATTAACCATCTCCTCTAAGACAAGATTATCAATGCTTACATTGTCAATAATAATATCACAACACTTACCTTCACATTTGCACCTTGTGCAGAATAAACTCTTACTCTGATATGGTTCTTTCTCCTCATTTAACAAGGTTCTTCTGACAAATAGGGTTTCTCCCCTTTTAACATCTTCAGAATGCTTAGACTACACATCTTCATCTACATGTGCAACTCGTGCATTACCTTTAGGTCTTCTATTTGTCCTTCCTTGATGTTGGGGACACTCGTAGGCTTGATGTCCTTCTTCTCCACCTTGGAAACATGTTCCTCTGAAACCTCCTCTTCCAGGTCATTGCCCAGGTCTTCATCTTCCTCTTCCTCTTTGCTTGCCATTATTTTGGTCACGAGGGCAGTAGGCATTATCTCCTTTATGATTTTGACTGGTGCTTGCTTCTTCACTTTTCTTTTGATATTCATTTCGAACTCCATAGGATCTTCCACCAGTCCTTCCACTATGACCTCTTCCTCTTTTCTTGCTTTCAAATCTTTTATTCAGCTTCTCTTCCACCTTCAAAGAAAATTGGTATGCATCTTCTATGGTGGTCATTTCGACTAGGCTCATCTCCTCTTGAATACTTGGCCTCAACCCATTAATATAATGGGCTACCTTCTCCTTGTTGGCCTCTACATGGCCTGTTCTGATAATAATCTTATAAAACTCTTTTGTATACTACTTAACATACTTGTTACCTTGCTTCAATCCTTGCAACTTCTTCAAGAACTCCAACTCATAGTGCATACGAATGAATTGTTTCTTTAGTTTGTCCACCATCTGATCCCATCTAGTAATCTTTTCTTTCCCTCTTCTATTTCTCTCTAATTGGACCTCCTTCCACCAAATATTGGGATGGCCCTTCAACTTTATTTTTTGTAAACTTGACTCATTCTGGATCCTCCACATCTTCATACTCAAAATATTCCTCCATATCATTTATCCAATTAATAAGCTCTTTCGGATTTAGATCCCCAGAATAGGTAGAAACTTCAATCCTAGGCCTCTTTCCAATCTTCAAAATGGCCCTCAACAACCTAACTTGTGTAGGATCTCCTATATCATCTTGTTCTTCCTCAAATAGCTCTTCTTCTTCAGCTTCATCTTCTCTTTTTTCTCTTATTCTTGGCTCAAACCCTCTTCGCAACTCCTCTTGCAATGCATGGATTTGCCTTTACAAGGCTCTAAAACCCTCTTCTATCAAAGCATTTCTCCCACCACCACCACGGTTCTTTCGTGGAGGTATTTTTTAAAGTTCTAGAGAAAACCCACAACCTCAACTCCTGATGCAAACTACCTCATAGTCGATAATCTGCCTACACACTCAAAAACTTGGCTCTGATACCACTTGATGAGGGGGTCAATCCCAGAACACACAATAACATAGATTGCACATAGAAATAGGAATGTTGTTTTATTGATTTGGACAACACATTACATTATAGAAACTAGATTCAAATCAGAGGATGAATCCTTTATAGGTTGTAACACATTACAACTTCCTTTCTCTAGATTCTAGAACCTTCTACCTTCTATAGCTTCAAATCTACTAGGGTTTCTATTTTCCCTCCTTTTTTGACTCTCCACTTTCCCCCTTTTCTCTACTACCCTAAAGGATTTTTAAAAATGGTCATAAATAGCCCTTTTTTGGCACCTTCCAGCCAAAACTTCAAAATTTGTAACTCCCTCAAAAATAGGTCAACTTCTGGGAGCCATAACTTTTGATCCAAGTATCCGATTGATGAACCATTTGATGCGTTGGAAAGATTGTGAAGTGCTCTACGCGCTAAGACTCAACTTTACCGATTCCACCCATTTTTAAGGTTGTACGGTGCTTCTAAGTGCCTCATATATGACTTTGAAACTTTTTAGGGTTTTTTAAAGACACATAAACTTTAATATCTTTTAGCCCACAAGTGATCTTTGGCCAAATTCCTTCACCAAAGGTCATATTTTTCAATTCTAAAGCTTTGAGTAAATTTATGCTTCCATACTTTGCTCAAATGTAAACTTTCTAAAAATAGTAGTTGGCCATTTTTAGCAGGTTAGAAGAATTAAAGGTTCTATATCATTATTTAAGCAATTGTGTATCCAAAAATATAAAATTTGAAAAGACATAAAATAAAATCATCATTTTTTGGGTGATGCAAGATTGCCCTTACATCATTGGATGCTCCTGCATCAAACTTCTATGTGTCTTTAGTTGTGCTTGACAAAAGCTGGGGTCAACAAATTGTTAGCAAAGAGTTTTGGGTCAATATGAAACAACCACACATATGTATTCAGATTATGAATGAGGATTTAATAGACCATGTGGGTACCAACTGATAAATAGTATACTGACACGGCACCACATCCTAATAGATAATAAAAACATATTGACCAATAGTGCATTGTCGACAAGTGAAGCTATTTTTGATTAAAGACACTTGTTGATACGAAGGGGCGTTGCGATGGGGTTAGTCACCTGATGATAGCAGAGGCATAGAGTGATGACTTAAAAGGATTGCAACTGGGAAAAGCAAGTCATTGACAAAACATAACAAAACTCACAAGGGAACAACAATAGAAGATAAATCTAGGGTTACACAATGGCTTGGAGAATTACATGCATACGACAAGACCGTAGAACCAACATAAGCAAGGGTGACACATTTACCAGAGCAAGGATCACAAGATAAACTTGGATACATCCAACAAGGTCAACCCTCATGGTGGGCTAGATTAACGATAACAAGGAATATGAAAAACAACATCCATCGACATGTAGATGAGGTCCTTTTGTACTTTTAGAAAATTGGAAGTATGCTTTAGATGCTCTTTTTATTTCCAAATCTAGCATACGAATTAATGTCATACAATGTCTTTACATAGCAACATGTCACATGAACATGTGCTATGTCAACCTATAACGACTAGTAGAAAAAGACATGAAAGTTTAATTTGAATTTGAATGATTTGAATTTTGGGTTCATTCTTGTGCATTACAAGATTGGTCTAGGTCAATCTCGAGCCACTCAAAAAATTAACTCTAGGGTAAAATGATAATTTTGAGGCAAGGAGTGAATGCGTGGAAGTAGGTGCAAACGAGGGTACAATAATGACGAGTAAATGATGAATGCATGCAAAACAATGCAAATAAAGTGAAATAGATGTGGATAGAAATCAACCCATGAACTAAACTTAACACAAGAGCATGCCATGTGAATATATTATTACATTTAAGACACCCCACCAAGGTAGGCACAACACTAAACGAGAAGTGACATGTATATGCAAACTTCAACATTACACCTATAGACACCTTGCGAATCAAACCATAGTTTTGCACAAAAAGCTTAGGCATCTCCAAATTAAGTGTATACTTAAGTTGCAAAGTTAATAAAAAATTGTGCTCGTAAAAGAAAGATCACTATGTGTGCCTCATATTAAAACATAATAAGTTGCCTCTTGCATGAACTAAACTCAACACAAGCACATGCCACATGTGAATATATTATTACATTTAAGACACCCCACCAAAGTAGGCACAACACCAAACAGGAAGTGGCACGTATATGCAAACTTTGACAATACACTTACAAACACCTTGCGAATCAAACCATAGTGTTTGCACAGAAAGCTTAGGCATCTGCAATTCGAGTGTATACCTAAGTTACACCTGAGTTGCACAATTAGTTAAAAAATTGTGCTCATGAAAGAAATGTCACACACGTTTGAATCATGCAAAATGCATATTATGTGTGCCTCATATTAAAACATAACTAGTATATTTATATTTAAAAATATATATCTAGAGTAGTATGTGTGCCTCATATTAAAACATAACTAGTATATTTATATTTAAAAAAAATATCTCTACAATACCCTAGAGATATCTTCTGATTTGTTTTTTGTTTTTTTGTTTTTATTTTTTTATTTTTTTATAAATTACTAGAAATGTTTCATTTACCATTAAATATATTTCTTATTCTTGACATTTATTTGCATTTTGGTTTAAAATAGTAAAAGTATCTTTGAGAGTGGTGTAGGTTTAATGGTGTATTTATTGTGGTGTTTTATTATGATCCTCTATGTTAATAATCTCATGCATATAAATCTTATTTTTTTTAATTTTTAGATTGGAATCTTATAAAATCAATATATTTCTTATTCTTGGCATTTATTTGCATTTTGGTTTAAAATATCAAAAGCATCTTTGAGAGTGGTGTATTTATTGTGGTGTTTCATTATGATACTCTATCTTAATAATCTCATGCATATGGATTTTTTTTTTAAAGATTGGAATCTTATAAAATTATGGGAGAGGGGCCAATTGCCGCCCACGCCCCAATAACTGCTATGTTTTTGTGCACTTGACCCCCCAATTAAAATTTTAAAAAGAACCAATACATGTAAAATACCAACCTAATAAATTAACACAAATGCACCAATACATGTTCACAACATTTGTATATGTTCACAAATGCACCAATACATGTTGACAACTCCAATAAATTAACCAATGAAATTAAGACAAGTGCACAAATGTGATGGCAAGCGGTTACTGGCACATTATTGCGCATGTATGGGGCAACATGTTGAAATGACACTTTTTTTACTAATGTGCACATAACGTGTCCTCAAGGGAAATGTATAAGTGCCCAGAAGCTGAAAGAATAGCTTTAAGCTCTTTGGACACATACAGAGAAACCCAAAAAAAATTGTCGAAATCCAATATGTCTAGAATGAAGGAGAATATTATCAACATTTGCAAGTGATTCTGTAAAGGTTAAGAGAAATTACAATAGCACCAATTCTATGAATTCCTGACCCTGAAGGATAATTTGAGGGAAAAACTAATGCCTTAGGAGAAGGATTAAGGGGTGAACCTATACATGATGAGCAAGTGATAGCCTAAGATTCAAGGTATGATAGGTTTTCATTTTGAGTCTGACGGACTATTGAGTTTTAGAGGAAGAATATATGTTTCTAATTCTACTAAATTAAGGAAATTGATGTGGAAAGAAGTTCATACCACACCATACCCAGGACATCTAGGGGTAACCAACTACTAACAGATGTAAAACCTCTTTAATTCTTGAAAAGAATGAAGGATGATACTACAAAATTTGTAGCAAGTTGTCTGGAGTGCCAGAGGGTAAAATAGAACATCAACACCTTGCAAGATGGTTGAATCCACATGATATACTAAAGTGGAAATGACAAGTTTTAGTATGGATTTTGTCCAAGGTCTTCCTATGTCTAGGAATCGACATAATGCCATTTTAGTTGTGGTTGATAAACTTGTTAGCAAGAGACACTGTGTGGCTTCATGAGTGTTGTCATTGATGGCAACAAAGTCTATCCCACACATCTGCATTACATAGTATGCCTATACTGGAAGTCAGATTGAAGATTGTTTTGCTCCGGTGAACAAGAACAGAGTATGCAACAATGTCCGACAATCAGGTCTGGATCTCTTAGATGGTGTAACTCAGCAAGTTGCAGATTTGGATAAGTCAAGAGGAGTATCATGACTACTATACTCCAAAGATTTAGCCTCTGGTGATAAAGCATGATGAAGATATGAGCATCTGAGTGTTGGGTTCCAGACAGGCAAAGTAGACAGAGAAAGAACTGACCGGTAGAGTATCAGACTTCAATCCGGATGAGTAATTGATGTTGATAAAGCAATTTGAGGGATCATACATTGTTGGCAGACATGATTGATGACTTCAATACCTATGTTTTTGATATGCATCACAAATCAAGCATGGATTCAGCCGATAGATCAGTAATTTGTAAATATCTTGAGTATTCTGGTTGTTGACTAGAAAGTTGTTGAAATCCTTGATGCAGATATATATACCAGATGGATTCCAGTATGTAGGAGTGTGTGTGTAGATATGATGAAATAAAGTGCGAAGAAAAGCAAAGACAAGTGTGGAAGCAGCAATACAAGTCTGGTATGTGACAGAGCAACAACACTAGAGCAGAGGAATAATGAAGTGCATCGGATCAATATATTGTGCCTAACCAAAACTAAACTCTAGCATTTGTAGATGCCTCTCATTAGTTCAAACACCTGATTACCTTCTGTAAGTTCTGTAGACAGTGAGTCTCTTGTAGGCAGTGTGCCTCTTGTGAGTAGTGTGCTCGGGCAGTGAGCCCTAATTGGCAAGTGCCACTTTGTACTTCTTATTCTTTTAACAGAGAATACAATCTTGGGTTAGTCACCCCGTGGTTTTTCCCTTAATAGGGTTTTCCACATAAAAATCCTTGTGTTATGTGTGATGATTTTATTTTTGTTCTTATGATCATATATGCTTATATATTTTGATGCTGCACTAATTATTAAGGGAGAAAAGAAAGTTAATATATTTGAGATAACTGATTCACCCCCCCTCTCAGTTATCTGCCTTGTTTCCAACAATTGGTATCAGAGCTAAGTTCCTCTAAACAGAGCTGAACAGGTTGAGGAAGATCTGGGAATCTTAATGGATATGTATGGTATGAAGGAACAACTTCAGTTTGCCCTAGATGATCTTGAACAATCCCACTCTAAAGTCAATAACTTGAGAGAAAGACTCAAACAAGTTGATGATTTCATAAATGAGCTAAAAGAAAAACTGAGTATCTCTGTGAAAAAAAGAAAGGAACTACTTCAAAAATTAGCAAGTTAGAGTGAAGCCAATGATACTAATGAAGATCTGGATGAGAAAAATAAGCTATGTGAGAAGCTATCAAAAGAGGTCATTATGGTAAGGCATGAGATGGAATCGGGGGTTATGAGATTCACCCAAAAAATTGAAGAGAAAAGGAAAATTGAAGATAATCTAAAACAATCCCTCAAGGAGAAGACAGAGGACTGCCACAAAATGGATAGAATAATCAAGCATCTTGAATCTAATCTTGAAGAAGCTAGAGATAATGAAGAACAACTTGAGAATCAAATAGACACTCTTAAACAAGTTCTTCAAACAACAAATGAATACAAACAGAAATTCAAGATAAGCTCGGCCCAACTTGAAGTTCTTCTTGAAATCCAAAAGAGGGTAGATGATAAGCGTGGTTTGGGATATGAGAAAGGTGAAAGCTCTAGATCCGGTCAGAAGAATTTTAGATCAGGAAATCAAAGAAACAAGCCTAGAAGACCTCCAGTAAGGCAACCAAATGCTCAAAGATATCCATCCTTCAATGGATACTGCTTCAATTGCAACAACTTCAGTCATAAAGCAACTCAGTGTAGAAGGAGAATGAACCAAACTAATCCATCCTTCTCCGGACAATGTTTCAATTGCAAAAGGTATGGTCACAAATCTCATGAATGCAGAAACATGCAAATAAACAATTCATTCAATGGTAGATGTTTTGCATGCAATGGAATGGGACATATGGCTAATCAATGTAGATCAAGAGGTTATCAGTCAAATATGCAAAGAAATGTTGTTTGTTATAACTGCAATAGATTCGGTCATATTGCCAAATTCTGTAGAAGTAAAAATTGAGATAAAAGGGGTCTGGTGCATCACAATCAAAAACAAGATAAGGGAAAAGACAAAGTGAATGCGGATGAAGTTCAAAGGGAGATGAGCAAGATTTGGGTTAAGAAGAGTACATAAAATGTTGGGGATGGATCCGCACTAGAATCTGGTGTTGATAGTCCTTTTGGAAACTAAACAGATGAGCTCTAGCTTAGGGGGAGTCACAAAGAAAAATAAATTCCCCTAGCTAGTCAATTGGTGCCTAAATTTGGCACATGGAATGCTGCGGATTAAAGAGTTCTTAGAAAAATATTTAAATAACCCTTGGTAAAAATATGAAAGATCCGCATGGAGTTTTGCAAGAATTTAATCATCCAAGGTTGATCCAGTTTGATAGCCATCTGGTAAAGCAGGATTTTCATAGACAGATCTGGTATGATTCAAAATTGAAATGCTTTGATCTGCGGATGCATGGCATGATTGAAGAAAAGAAGATACATTTCCAATCCTCACTAAAAATGATTCTAATTGGAACACACTGATTCGAGAAGATCTCTCTCAAAACAGGGCAACCAGATAACTTATGTTGTGCATTTATTGCAAAAGGAAATTAGGGTTTGTACAAAGATAAAAAGGTTCATTCACTTATTAGTTGCACATTTGCATTCGAGAAGAAGAAAAGAAGAGCTCTGCATCAAAGTTTCTATAACTCTCTCAAAGATCAACTGCAAAATCCAATTCAACCAATGATTTGTTCTGGCTCTTATTTCGAACCCTAAAGCATAAAATGGTACTTCCATTCTGAAAATATCTCTCTGAATCTTTTGTAAAATGGCTACTCCAATGGTTGTTAAGATCACTGATAGGCTGCACCCAAAATTCAAGAAACACCCCTATAAATCCCTAGAAGTTGATCCTTTGGGCGCTTTTTCTAGCATTCTGCATGGGGTATTGCATGTAGAAGATGTTAGGGTCTACATCCATGCCAACATTGAGGAGTTTGGAGACTCTAAGTTGATGGACATCTATCATAAACAGTTAATAGATGAAAGTTTTGAACTTAAACCTCAATACAAGGCCCTTCGGGATAAACACTTTGGACATTGCATCCACTTTCCCTGTTTTGCTGAAGATGATTGGGTCCGATATGTCCTTAGCAAAATGCATGATAATTTCATGTGGTTAATGAGGCCCTTCAAGATAACAAAAGATGCCATTAGGGCAGTAACTGGACTGCACTCATCCGGTGGGTTACCTGCACTCAAATCTGTCAAGAACCAGACAGTAACTGAAGCTACCGGATCTAAGTTTGACAAGAGAGCAATGACCATAGATGACATCACAAATCCGAATGTCAAATTTGCCTCAATGATAATTGGCTATAAGATCTATCATTCTAGCACGGAGAATTATGTGTCTGGGACTGCAATATATGCAGCGTATCAGATGTTGAGGGAAAATGTAGATTATGACCTATGTGATCTTCTTTTAAACCAACTGTTAGAAAACCTGTAGAAGATCAAGAAGGATAAGAAGAACTCCTTCAAGTATGGTTGTTTAATACTGTGTCTATTCTTCTACTACAAAAATGAGCTGCCTGAATCAAGTGGTTGGGTTTGGCAAAATGACAAACCAGTTGCAATACAGATTAGAGACTATATGTATGGACTTGGTGATGCTAAAGCTCAAAGCACAGCACTCTGGGGTTACTTTAAGAACTTCCAAAGCATGATGCAAGCCAGAGAGAGGATACCTCAATCCATAGTTGAGAAATACAAGGATATAGTGTGCTTGATGGCAGATACTGATCAATGCAGTTGAACCTAGAACAATTTGTATAATGCCAATGGGATACGAGGACGATGAGAAAATCTTGGAGCTACATATTCAACACCTGTTGAGCCAGCCTAAGGACCCTAAGGCAGAAAGGTTTGGAACCTTTCAAGAACTAAGTGTAAAAATACATGTTGAGCTAAGACAACCGGAGATAAAGAGGAAAGTTAGAAGGGAAGTTGAGGAAATTGCCAAAAGATATGGCATATCAAAAGAGGCAGTAGATACAAACAAGAGAAAATTGAAAGAGCTGAGAAAGAGAAACAAGAAGCAGAGAAAGGAAGTGTTCCAGTACAAGCCTCCTCCCGGACTAGATCCTCCAAGAGCTCTGCACTTGCCACTCCTAAGAGCTCAAGAGCCACCAAACTGAAAGTTAAGACATCCGGAAAGGGAGAAAAGAGAATGAAAAAAAAAGCCACAAGCTCTTACACAAGTCACAAGGATGATGAAGAAACAGAGTCTGATGAGGAAGTTAAGAAAATGAAGAAGAAGAAGAAAACATCCGGGGAATTCTCTGTCGTAAAAACAAAGAAGAAAAGGTAGAAGAATTTGTTGAAAAGCCCACTCTTTCCATTGATGATATCATCAAGGCAGTCACTGTGGATAGGAATATGCAACCAGTAACAGAATTCTATGATGAATACAGTGATACTGACAAGAAGATTCTGGAATAAGCTATAGTCAGGTATCTGAATATTTACAATAAAGCATTCATTGAAATTATTTCATTGATTGCCAAAAGTCTAGAGAAGGTATTTGAACTAAGAAAAGAGAATGCAAAAGAAAAAGACCTAGAGATTAGGGAACAGATAGCAATTCATCTCTATCCTTCTATTACTCCAAAGCAAATGGACATGATCTTTAAGGACTGCAAGGATGAATTCCGGAGCAAAGCAAGAATGAATAAACTTATGCTTGGAGAAATTGACCAAGTAGCAAGAGAAACAAAAGACATCCTCCGAAATGCCTTCAAAAGATTCAATCTTCCTATTGTAGAGGAAATAGATGAAGAACCTTCCACCATGGATGTTGAAGGATTAAATGCAGCCAATGAAGAATCTTCTGACAAAAATGTAGAAGGGTCAAAAGAGATAGGTGAAGAGAAGTCTAAGGACTTGGATTCCTCTATTTCGGAAGAGGAAGTTCATGAAGCAGTAAATACAGGTAACATCTCTCCTCCAGATCCCACTGCAAACATTCCAGATTTAGGATCTGAAGGAGAAGGAAGAAAAGAGGAGAAAGCGAGTCAAGAAGAGGAGGTAAAGGTAAAAGAAGAAAAACAAGTAGAGAAGACCTTTGATGACAGTTCTAAGATCCCAAAAGAAAAGAAGACTCAGTCACCGGAAAGAGACACTACAGAGGCAGTAAAGAACTTCTTGAACAAAGAAATGATGGAGATAGATGAACTTGAACTATTCTAAGGACCACTAAATTTTGATTCCCTCTCTCCGGTCTAGACAATGAAAATAGCATCTTTTGCTCAAGCCAAAGCAAAAGAAAAACTTTTGAAATCTCACATGGAAGACTGTGAGCTGTTGGAGATTGCATCCGGGATGCTGGAGAAGATCATGCCATCATTTCAAAAGGATCCTTCAGCCTCTCCATCCAGTAACTTGAAATCTCCGGTAAACTCTGTTAGCACTCATTTTGAATCTTTAGAGAAATCGACAGAAGCAAAGGTCTGGAAGGACTTTTTGGGGAAAAGATTCATTGAAGTATAGAGACTCATTTCTAATGATAGGAGGACCTTAGACATTGGAATAAAGAGCCTTGAAAATGCTCTTAAAGATGGTGGGGACATGTACAAATTTTGTCTATCTTGGCCTAAAGTGACAAAGGATATTGAAAAGAAGGTGAAAGAACAAGAAGGTAAACTGTCAAGTTTATCTCAGGATTTTGATCCCCTCACTACATCCTTAATGAATCAAGAATGCCAAGCTATTGTCATTATAAATGAAATAAAGAGGCTGGACAAAGAAAAGAAGAATATAATAAATAGGATGAGTGAACTCAGAGGGATAATTATCCCTAAGTTCGAGGCAATGCATGAGGCCTTAACAGATGCTCAGACCACAGCCTGGACCAGTGATCTGGTAGATTTAAGAAGGGCAGAAGCATATGCATTTTTGTTGAGTGGTCACATCTCGATTTTGGACAGGATGAAGTAGAGCTGGGCCATAGAGTTTGCACAGTTGAAGGCCACTTTTGCGGATATACTTAAGTATATGTAAGTATAACATGTATATATACTTATGCGGCCCTGTATAGGTTAATTTTTGCAAATTTTGGTGTGCGGATTCTGCCTTTGCCATTGATGTCAAAGGGGGAGTGAGGAGTAGTGAAAAATGTGGAATGCAGCTAAGGGGAGCTCTGGTAAAATAGTGCATAAGACATAGCATCAACCAAGGGGGAGTTTGCTGCGACACTTAGTCATTTTTCACTAAGTGTTGCCATCAATGCCAAAGGGGGATATTGTTAGCAAGAGACACTGTGTGGCTTCATGAGTGTTGTCATTGATGGCAACAAAGTCTATCCCACACATCTGCAGTACATAATATGCATATACCAGAAGTCAGATTGAAGATTGTTTTGGTCTGGTGAACAAGAACAGAGTATGCAACAAGGTCATACAATCAGGTCCGAATCTCTCAGATGGTGTAACTCAACAAGTTGTGGATTTGGATAAGTCAAGAGGAGTATCATGAATACTATACTCCAGAGATTTAGCCTCCGGTAGTAAAGCATGAAGAAGATATGAGCATCTGAGTGTTGGGTCCCAGACAGGCAAAGCAAATAGAGAAAGAACCGACCGACAGAGTATCAGACTTCAATTCAAATGAGTAATTGATGTTGATAAAGCAATTTGAGGGATCATACATTATTGGCCGACATGATTGATGACTTCAATGCCTATGTTTTTGATACACATCACAAATCAAGCATGGATTCAGCCAACAGATCAGTAATTTATAAATATCTTGAGTATTCTAGTTGCCGACTAGAAAGTTGTTGAAATCCTTAATGCAGATATATATACCAGATGGATTCCAGTATGTAGGAGTGTCTGTGTAGATATGATGAAATAAAGTGCGAAGAAAAGCATAGACAAGTGTGAAAGCAGCAATACAAGTCCGGTATGTGACAGAGCAACAAGACTAGAGCAGAGGAAGAATGAAGTGCATCAGATTAGTATATCGTGCCTAACCAGAACTGAACTCTAGCATTTGTAGATGCCTCTCATTAGTTCAAACACCTAATTACCTTCTGTAAGTTCTGTAGATAGTGAGTCTCTTGTAGGCAGTGTGCCTCTTGTGAGCAGTGTGCTCGGGCAGTGAGCCCTAATTGGAAAGTGTCATTTTGTACTTCTTATTCTTTTAACAAAGAATACAATCTTGGGTTAGTCACCCCGTGGTTTTTCTCTTAACATGGTTTTCCACGTAAAAATCCTTGTGTTATGTGTGATGATTTTATTTCTGTTCTTATGATCATATATGCTTATATATTTTGATGCTACACTAATTATTAAAGGAGAAAAGAAAGTTAAGATATTTGAGATAACTGATTCACACCCCCCTCTCAGTTATCTGCCTTGCAAAGGTACAACACATTTTATACCAAGGAATTTGACTGGTGGAGCACCAGTGTTAGCTCGCAATTATGTGCAAGAGGTGTTTAGATTGCATGGTTTTCCTGAGAAGGTTATCTCAGATAGAAATGCACGTGTCATGTCAAGGTTTTGGCAAACTTGTTCTCTATGCTAAGGACTAAAATTAATAAGAGTACAATTTATCATCCTGAGAATAGATGGTTAAACTAAGAGAGTTAACCAGGTTTTGGAAGTTTTGTTTCAAATATATTGCATGGATTAGCAATATAAGTAGGGAGACTACTTATCACGTGAAATTTTTAGCAATACCTAACTTTTGCTATTAAGATGGCTTGAATTGAAACATTGAATAGAAAGATGCTAAACTCCTATAAGTTGGGTAAGCTAGAAGATAGGATTAACATTAGTCTAGAAATGTTATCAGAAAGAAGAAAAGTTCTTTTGAGGGTCAAACCCCAGAAAAGTTTCATAAAGTATGGAATGTATTCCAAACTAGTTCCTAAGTATAAAGGACTCTTTTAAATTTTTAAGATTATTAATTTTATTGATTACAAGAGTCAATCTATTACCAGTTATTGCCAGGAGGCATAATACTTTTTGTGATTCATATATGAAAAATATATGTATGTAATATATGAATATTATATTCTATGAATGTTTGACAAAGTTCAGAACCTAGGAATGGTTATGATTGAGCTTCTTAAATGCTTGAGGTTTGCAAACACTATTTGTGTAACATAGAGGTTATGTAGTGCTAGGTCCAGTGGGACCAATATGTAAAGGATAATGTTACATGGGAGGATTACCATGAATTTTATCAGGAATTTTCTCAATTATTTAAGTTGTTATTAGTTGAAAATAATGAACTTGCTTTTAGTTACATTTTGATACCTTATATCATTGAGGACGATGAATCTTTAGGGGAAGGATATGTTACATCCCTAATTTTTGACTTGCTATACTTTTACTTTCATTGGGACATAAGTAAATCTATTTTGATGTTTAGATTAATGACAAGGAAAGATATGGATTATATTGAATGTCATTTATGAAATTATGGAAATGATTATGTTGTTATCAATTTAATATTGCATTATGAGATTTGATTATTATTTGAATAATGATGTACTGATTATAATTTATTTAGTTACAAGTTTGATACAGGAATTATAGGCTTTCAGATGACTCTCAGAGAAAAGAGAGAGAGATAGTATCTTTTGAGGAGAGAGATATAGACCTCGGGTTATAAGTGGTTTATTTGCCAAAAAGAGTATAAGTGTTTAACGAAAATGTGAACCAATGTGTCGTAAGAGGTAAGTCTTGTTTTGTCAGTTTGCTTCTGAACCAAATCGACAGGTAGTCGATATTATTTACAAAATCTTCTAAGTTGTAGTAAGTCGTCTTAGTCGTTAATAACGTTAACGACATCGTTTGAGTTTGATTCATGACTATTTACGTTAAACGTAAATATTACGACGTTATTGTTGTAAAATGGTAATCTTATCATTATTAAGTCCCTTGAGATGTTATAAACGATTCTTAACGTTAAGACATTTTCGTTGAGTTAAGAAGACGTGAATATTGTCGACGGATTGTGATGGGGAGACAAGCTCAACCTAGTCACAATACCTGTATTTCCTTGTTTAAACATTATCATTTTATTAATTAAACTGTGATTATCTAATATGGAGGCGATTTTATGAGAATTATATTTGATGTAATCAAATATATGAATGCCTTAACATCGAATGAGGATAATACCTCATAATGAGTCATTAACGTAATGCTTGAGTAGTCGAAGGCTAAATTTTAGTAGAGTCTTCATTAGTGATGAGTGGTGGTTCGAACCACATGATAAAATCATTAAAAGATCAGTTGTATTTTTAATGAAGTGTCGGCCTCATCCTTATGAGGATGACTATGGTTTTAACTGCCCAACCGAATGAGCCATGGAGTTAAGCTGTCTCCCATTGACATGTGGGAATTTGCAAATTTAGTGGATTCAGTTGAAACCGAATCAGTTGGAAGACTGTTTTGAATTCATTATATTATCAACTGAAAAAGAGTGGAGGTATATTGATTGCACAACTCATCAAGAATCGTACAATCATCCATAAGGTAACGACTCATAAAGAGTCGAGAAAGAGGATAGGAATGGCATTAAGTTTTGTAGAAAGAGGTACAATGTCATGATCAGGGAAGAATATAGGAAACGAAGAACATTGTTTTAGGATAACTTTATCTTTTGAGAGATAATACTCGGGGGGTGATCGCTAAGGGAGGATATGATAACTATCTTAGTAGAGAACGACTTGGGAGGAGCCGAAAGAGAGGAAGTATAACTATCTGTGTATTAAACTTGCTCATATTTTCTGTAGAGGTATGTTTAATCGTACTTCAATTATCTTTCTATTCTCAAGACTGCATTTAAGTGTATAGTGAACCAAGCTTTTTCCTCATGCTTTTCCTTTTACAAATCATGTTAATAGAAACTTTTCCATAACAGTAGCTCTTTAGGAGAACATAGGCATTCATAGAAAATGTTTGATGTTATGCGAACCTTGTTGACTGTAAGTTGAGTATATTTGAAGCTTTACTTACACCAGAGAACTCTTAGTCGATATTACTCAACTTACTGTTTCTAGTTGATATTATAACCTTTCTTTTAGGTAGATTTTAGAATCAAAGACTTCATCCCTTTAAAATTGTTAGTGATAGTGCATTTTATAGCCATTCGAATAAAGGCTAATCTTTGATTATGAGAATCGAAGACAGATAAATCACAAAGTCTTATATGTAATAAATATGTATACAAGTATACGCATTACTTTATGCCGTGGGTTACATTGTGAAATAGTCATAAGGTTACTATGTAAACTTTTATGTGCTTATCTTATGTGTCCTTTATACTGTATGATTTTTATATTAAACATAATATATATATGTCGAAAGTAGAATGTTTTGGATAACTATGGTATTAGTTTTCCTATTATTAAGAAGAACACTTAGGTTCTAGATAATAAACTTTACTATAAGAAGTATACTTTGCTTCTAATAGTGCTTCGAGGTGCAATGATTTCTCTATATCAGGTTTAGACTAGATCACTTGTAAGTTTAGCTTTGGCATAGCTCATTGAGTCGAAATGAGAGAAACTTAGACATGGATTTTAATTAGATAACAAATAGTATTAGCCCATCATATTTTGGAGTCAAGCTAATGTAAGCAAAGTTTAGATTTGTATTTGAACCTTTGGTTTAGATAAGTCTAAGAATATACTTGTGTAATGATCTAGACATGGTTCAAAAGATTTCAACGACCTCTTAAGCAAAAGAAGACTACAGGATAATCATTTCTTATGATATTCTTACTTTCTAGTATAAGTATGTTTGTTACTCCATTGTGTTGGAATAGGATAAATAAAACCCTAGTTTAACCTAGAAGGGTTAAAGATTATTTAATGACACCCTTAAGGTTATAACTCATTTTAGTTATTTTATGAGGGTAGACAATAAAGAGTCGAGAACCCTAAAATATTAAATGTTCATATTTATCTTAACTAAAGAGATTTGTTATTAGTCGATATTGTTTAACCTTAGGTAGAGAAACCTATTTGTTTGATTAAAAGTCGACTTGAGTTATAAGTAATAAGCCTCGGGTTTTGCAAGTATGCAAGAGGTACTATTAAAGGGTTAGTCAACCATAAAGTTTATTATACCTTTTGGTTACAACTTCTCTTAGCTATTACTTGTCGATAACTGATGAATCTCAAATGATTGCAAAGATGCAAAGAGATATTTAAGAATAGATAGTCATTCCATAAGGTCTATGGAGCAAGACAGGGTTTTGTAAATCCACCTAAGTTAGAAAGACTAGGTTTGAGTTAGAAAAAACTCTTTGGTTAAACCTTAACTTGACCCAGCTCTGGCAATTATTTATATTAAATCGTAGATACAGCTCATGATTGAAGGGACAAGTACCCTAACTATGTATATTTATTCTTACTTGTAAGAAAGGAAATAGTTTCCTAGACTACGATGCTTATCCTGGGTAAGGTAACCATCTTAGTCGTTATAATTCGATTTAAAATCCTTATGAGTTGATAAGTCTTGGATCTCAGGTATTGCAATGATGCAATGAGAATCCTCATAAAGAAAGGTAGTTGAAAAGGTCTATGGAATATAGGCAGTGAATGTAAACTTGTCTAGGTCGAGAAGACTAAATTATTGAAATTATCAGGACTTCTTAAATTAAACATAGTTGACCAAGTCGAGCTGTAGGAATATGATAGTATTTAAGTCGAGTTGGGGTGGGTGAACATAATGACAACTTTTATTGTGAACGTCAATTTATATTGAAACTATGGCCATAGTAATGCATATGTCTCTGCATGCATTGTCAGTTCACTGTATCTAGATTGCATAACCTATCAGAAATCATACTTAGCTAGAGGGTATCTAGGGTTGTATGATTGATAGAGTTGTGTAGGATACAACACTATGTACTAGGGAAGGCAAATTACCACTGGGCACCTTTGGTCTATATCCATCGTGAAGGGTAGGGCCACTTCCCATGTGGAAGATGTGTGGAAGACCGCCGATCTGTGGTTGGAGGTAAAACACTGGAAAGATACTCTCGCTTTCTAGCAGAAGACATGCCGAGGCTTGTGATAAAGATGTTAGATTTCTGAATGCAGTATATCTTTGAGACTTGTGTTTATTGAGACTATGTAAAACATTATCTAATGCAGATATTTGTAATTGATTTACTTTTGTAAACATTGTACTTGAGAAAGACAATATGGTTTATTGTATTTTGCAATGAGGAATCTTGTAATTGTAGTTACTTGATTATATGTTGAATAAAAGAAAAAAAATTCTCTATCTCATTTTTACCTTGTTGAATTACTTTATGGTAAATTTTCTAGTTTTACTATGTTTTTAGAACGTGGATGTTATAAGTTTCATGTTGATGCTATATGAGTAATGCTTCATTGCATGTATTCAACAATCTGTCTCCAAGTTGTGTGTGTTTTTCTTTTGAATTTGAATAGCTAAGAGGTATTTGAGGTTCTGAGATATGGATTTTTCTGTATTGAATGTTTAATCTTTTACTTCTGCTCAAGGAGCAGATTAAATGTTTTAGGTTAAACATTGGGAAGAACATATTGCAATAAGGATATTCATAAGCAGAGATAACTGAATACTCAATCTTGGGTGGTGTTTGTAAGACAAATACCAATTTATCTCCATGAAACTTGAATGTCAGTTGAGTTTGTGCATATATACGTCTAGTTGACTCCTTGCCCTGAGATAGGCACCAGTTTGTCCTTGTGTTGAAGTTATGATTCAAAACCCCTGTCTTGCATCCGAACATATAAAACAAAATCATTTCAAAATCTCAATCTTTTAGGTTTTAGGAGTAGGTTACATCTGCATGTTCTCATTTTCAGCTAATGAGATATGTCTAAGAACATTGCCATCCTTGTGATTTATCCAACAGATCTTGGTCATATATGAGAGCATTCTGCATGATATTGAAAAGCTAAATCTTTTGTTCTGGGTGAGTCAAAGTTAAATCTTTTGTTGAAAGAATACCCCCTTGGTGCGGCAGAACCAAAAGTGAAGGGGAGGCAGTTCACACAACCTCCCGTCTTTGTTGGCCGAATCGGTTTGAACTAGAGCATAGGAAGTGGCAAACCCTTTGCTGATTTGGGAACCAACAGTATGTGTACCTCATATTAAAACATAACTAGTATATTTATATTTAAAAAAATATCACTACAATACCCTACAGATATCTTTCAATTTATTTTTTGGTTTTTATTTTTTTATTTTTTATAAATTACTAGAATGCAAGCGTTTCATTTCCCATTAAATATATTTCTTGTTCTTGGCATTTATTTGCATTTTGGTTTAAAATAGCAAAAGCATCTTTGAGAGGTGTAGGTTTAATAGTGTATTTATTGTGGTGTTTTATTATGATCCTCTATGTTAATAATCTCATGCATATAAATCTTATTTTTTAAATTTTTTAGATTGGAATCTTATAAAATCAATATATTTCTTATTCTTGGCATTTATTTGCATTTTGGCTTAAAATAGCAAAAGCATCTTTGGGAGTGGTGTCATGTTTAGTGGTGTATTTATTGTGGTGTTTCATCATGATCCTCTATCTTAATAATCTCATGCAGATGGATTTTTTCTTTTTTAGATTGGAATCTTATAAAATTACAATGAATTTCTTGAAATTCATCAGCGCTTCAACTCCACCCATGTGATTGTAGAACCCTATTTATTGTGGTGCTTTATTATGATCTTCTATCTTAATAATCTCATACATATGGATCTTTTCTTTTTTACAATTAGAATCTTATAAAATTACAATAATCCCATATACTACCTATGACCCATCTATAAACTAAATTGTCCCCTCCCATAAACCATAAAAAGGACCTTTCCCTTTCTACCCTTTTAACTACCTAGTTATCACGAAACTTCTCCCCATCCATCTAAAGCTCCCTAGCTAGCCTAGGTAGTGCATGTAAGATTCCAGTCATCGAAAGGGATCCATCCTCCATCAAAGTCAACACGGAAGTTGACGGGGGTTGGAATTTGTGATTAAATATAAGAGGTTGAAGAAATAAGGGGGAATGGGATGGTTAGGGCGGCGGTCGTGACCCTTGAAGACTAGGGCAAATCATCCAGGATTGAGATAGCTGACTTAGGATTGATTAAACATCCCGTATTTCAACACGTGCAAAACGTTGTGGAAAAATGTATCTACCCACACTATACGTACAAACATACGACATATTATTATTATTATTACTACTATTACTATTATTGCGGGGTTTCGCAGCTCCTCCACGTACCGCCGTCAAAAGAGACGGCCATTTCGCGGTTGCGCGGAGGCACCGTTATTGCGCCGTCAAGTAGCCAGTTTGGAGGCCATTGACAGATAGGAAGGAGTAAGTAGTAGGTCATATATATGTAGAGAGAGTAAAATGGCAGGCGTAGTAAAAGGGGAGAGAGAGTAAGAATCAGAAGGAAAGGGTTGGGAGATTTTTATATTGGTATTCTGGTTTGAGTGTGGATTAATGGCTGTGAAGAATTGACGCGGGGTTATTCATGGCAGGCAATTTTGGTTTACCGTCAACCGACTCGGAGTTTCATGAAACAAAAATTAAATAAGAGGGAAGTTCGATAGAGACATTTTGTCAAACAGTTTGCGTGCATCCTCGTACGGATTTGAGCGCCTTGCTGTCGAGCAGAAATTTAAAAGATTTGTACAGTTGGAAATAGAATTCATGAGCAGGTGCCTGCTACAGGCTTTCTGAATGGAGAGGGCGCCAGAATCTCGCTTCATGGAATTGCAGGGTTTTCTGATTGATTGGATTGCACAAGCACAGGTTTGAAATAGTGGAGAGATGTGTTTAGGGAATAATTATGGCGCTTGAAGAAGCATCTGTTGTGTTTCATTGAAGGTTGTGGCGAGTGGCTTATTGTGGAGAGGAGTTGTGAAGAAAGGTATGGGAAAGGCGGTGGTGGGCTGCGCTATGGCTTGCGCCGCTGTTTCTTGTGCGGTGGCGGCGCTGTTGGTGGTGAAAAGGGTGAAGAATCGATCCAAGTGGAACCGCTTGGTCGGCATTTTGAGGGATTTTCAAGTGGATTGTTCTACTCCTTTGCAGCGCTTGCGACAGTTGGTGGACGCCATGGCCGTCGAGATGCATGCTGGATTGGCCTCTGAAGGCGGCAGTAAGCTCAAGATGCTGCTCACTTTCGTTGACACCCTTCCTACCGGGTATGCAAATGTTCATCTTTCCTTACTTTATCTAAATTTTCCGAGACTCGAACCTAGGACTTGTTGTTTGCTCTGAATGTGTGTGGAGGATTTTTGTCCTCTTTGGATTGTTTTCAATACCCCTCCTCAAGCCACAGTTCTGTGCTTGGGGTTTGTAGCTCAAGCTCTTTGCTTTTCAATACTATGGAATGTGAAAGATTCAAGTCTTCAATTTCATTGAATTTGTATTTTGCAAATACCTGTTTTTGATAACCAACCAAAGAAAATACAAGAAAAACATTTTGGTGAAATTTTCTGGATAAATGGTTGATGTTTCAAGTGAGCTCTCTGGGAAACAAATTACATCTCCCTTTACTATGGTATTTGCTTGTTTGGTTGTGGAGTGTATTTGCTACATGTGGCGTATAACTTGGTAGTGTGTAAACATTTGTACTTCTCATTAGAGGCGTGTTTAATACGGCATGGCCCCAGTTTGGTAACGTTTATGGATTTCATTTCGTTTTCTGCCCAATCTTAGAGTTGTCTCCCGTGCACAGGCATGGGAGAATAGATTTGATTTATATTGTCATCTGGTAATTGGTCGGGGCAGGGAGGGGGGAACTCTAGTTACTGCTGTTCGACACATTGCAGGACTGTATCTTGCAAAGAGCTAAAGCATTGTTAAGAGCACTTTCTTGGCACAGTTGAATGGAGGAAACTCTAGTCAAAATTGTTGGATGCCTCTGGCTATGATAGTGCAACCAAGATTGATTGAGCTCGTCCTGGTTCACCCCTGAGGCCTCGCCTGGTGGTACGAGTGGAGTTGTGATTGTCTAGGTGTATGGATCTGGCAAGGGCAACTGACTTGGATTAACTTGAAGATCTCACGTTGTCCATCAGTCCCTTAGATGTTACTTTTAGTACCTCTTTTAAACAGTGAGTTTTGGGGAAATTGAGAGGTAGCTTGTGGGAACTTTAGCTTGCCATGGTTACCTAATTTTTTGTTCATCAACAGGCAGTGCACAATTAGAAATAGATTTCTGGTTGCCATTTTATGTGGTGATTACCAGGAATCGATGGGCTACTTTAGGTGCTTAACATGTGTCCTCCTTATGGTATTGAGGATTAAGTAGAGCACAATTTATGAAGGAACCTATGAATAATGTGATGCATTTATCGTTGACTTTTAATGGTGATTGCCAGGGAATTGCGGAGTAATTAGGTGTCCTATTTGTAACTTGATTTCTTTCCATGATTTTCTGCAGGGATGAGGAGGGAGTGTATTATGCACTGGACTTGGGAGGGACAAATTTCAGAGCATTGCGGGTTCAACTTGGTGGAAAAGAAAGAAGAATCATGAAACATGATACTACAGAAGTTCCAATACCCGCTGATTTAATGTATGGAACAACTGAGGTGAGGATATTGCATTCTTTTTCAGAAAGGATTTTAGTTTTATTTCTCATGTTTTCCTTTGCTTGGGACTAAAACCTTGGGATACTAATGGAGATTGAACATGTTTCTGATGTGATTACACAAGTTTAAGATTGTTGCATTTGTTTTAGGTGTTTCCACCCTATTGGTTGTTGGTTGGATTTTCCACAACAGGTACCAACAATATTGGCACTGATGGTGCTGACATATTGTGTGTGAAGGGAGACAATATTGGAGGAAATGAAGACTACACAGATTAGAAACAAAACTACCAAATACAAATGTAGAGAATTTAAATTACTCAATAAAAACATGGCAGAACAATACAGTGAATAAAACTAAACTGGAAGTTAAATAGAACGGGCAAATTGATGAATAGTTGTTGATTGCTTAACTAATTAGAGGAGAGACTCTTCCGCACATAATTTTTGATGTTTATCCTTCAGTTGCTAAAATAGCTTAATAATATTGGGCCATATGAAGAACATCTATTGGTGATTATCAACATACCACAAAATATTCTAACTAATAATGTCTAGAAATATGTCCAAGAAAATGCCTTGATAATCACCGACTGTCCTGCTCATCTTACCTTCCCAGTCCAGCAGATGACCCAGTTATATATTCTGGAAAAGTTTGCATTTAGCAAGTCATGTAATTCTATTGAATTGTCAAATGTGTGCAGGATCTTTTTGATTTTATTGCAAGGGAACTAGAGGCATTTGTGACGAGTGAAGATGATAGTCTACAGCCTCATCCGGGAAGGCAAAAGGAGCTTGGCTTTACTTTTTCTTTTCCAATGAGGCAGTTGTCTGTTTCCTCAGGCACGCTCATCAAGTGGACAAAAGGGTTTGCAATTGCAGACACGGTTAGTTTTATCCTTTAATCCATGAGGTTGTCAGAAAGGAACCAGTTATTATGATTTTGATCTTCCTAATATAGAAAGATAGAATGTTATATAGAGAAATTGATGGCAGGAAATATTGACGTCTTTGTTTAAGCTTAAAAAAGACAGAAAGTAGATAACTTAGATTTCGATGGAAATTATGTGCAGAAAGAGTTGAAAATATTGCTGATATGAAAACAAAGGAATTAAGATCAAAGTAGCTTCTTTTTTCACCCATTTCTGGTCTTTAGCATCCTCTGTAGAATTTTGGAGATGACTTTTTGGATGCTTATACCTTTCTGGCCGGAACAATGAACATATATGCTTGTACCAGTATTGTTCTCTAATCTAGTCAGCCAATCCTTGGTTTATCTCTCAACGTAATCTCAAGCATTGATCCCCTGTCAAACAACTGCTATTCAGGGAAAAATATATTTCGGCTATTATTCTCGTTTCCACGACACTTGAAAGACCATTTTCTGAATTCATTCGAGGTTCTGTTGATGTTTCTTTAAATCTGGACATGGTTTTTATGTTGCATTTTTGGCTACAAGTCTTCAATGACTCTGTGGATGACGAGTCTTTTGGTACTCTATCTTAGGCATGTCTTCAACCTTTATGATTTTTTTTTTCAATTGGCAAGAAAAGTTAATAAAATATTAGATATCTTATAAGGACAGTCAGAGGTCAACTAAACAAAAGCATCACAGTACTGAAACTGCCTTTAAAAAAATCTCAGTTTCAAGACTCTTTAGAAGCCTATTGGTAACCTTTATGTTTGTTTAGAAACTGATGTATTCTTTTAGAAATTTGATGTACATGTTTTGTTGGGATTTGACTATTACTAATTTACTACAGATTAATGAGTGTTGGAGCTCATAGATTTGTTGTATTTGTAGGTGTCTGAGATTTCTACGTTTCACATTACACTTGGTCTGCCTTGATGGTCATTTCACACTGCATATAGGTTATTATCCCAGATTGTAACATTATGTATATTACTCTTGTAATAGAGAACTGAAGTGGCCTGTATTGATGGCCATTCCACACTGCATATGGGTTATAAACCCAGGCTGTAACTTTATGTATTTTACTCTTGTAATATAGATGTGATTTAATTTATTGACTTTTATTGCTGTATGTTGTAGAATGATCTGCTTGTATTCTATGGTGCATTCATTTGATAACTAAAATTAATTCATATACAGTATATTGAGCCAACAATGTCACATCCCTGCATATTTAATCATATTCCTATTCTTAGACAAAGAATGACCTCAGGATCTCGTGCCTTACACATGGGTTGTGATCACTATATAACATGAGGCTGGGTTAATTCGTCAGGATTTTGGGGTTGGCTCCATAGTTTCCTGATTGTTTACTCTTGGTGGAATGTTTAAAACTTTAAAGCATTAGCTTTAACTTTTTTGATTGCATTTCTTTTGCCATTTCTTGCAGTGATAGAGAGTGTATGTTGTATGTGTGAATGTGGATCATGGGTGCTGTCTGATTCCATGTAATTGGCAAGAATTTCTTTCTCTATTTTACTTTGGATTCATCGCTGCTGGTTAATTGCCAGTGATATTAAGTCATGGAACTATAGATCAAAGTTTGCAAACTTGGACTCGCCGTGGACTCGGCAGCCCAAAATTGGACTCGGAGTCGGGGCTCGGCACGGCCTCGTGACAAAAACTCGGCTAGGACTTGGCAAAAAAAAAAAAACCGTAGTTTAAAAAAAAAACAAAAGAAATTAATGCATTTAGAGAACATGAGAGCCTAATTTGATTATCAATTTGTCATAATTCAAAGATCACATGTCATATGATCATCAAACACTCAATAATTGAAATTTCATCATAGTTTCAAACTTTCAAAATGTATAACAGCATCATAAATGTTTACATATAATCATATGTCAAAATGAGGAAAACCTTAACAACCAAATATAATCTTTCTCGGGTTCTTTCACGCTGACTTCAATGGCAGACCTGTGTTTTTCAAGGCAGAAGAGTGAAAATGAGAAAAAATGAAAAAAACAAAGAGTTTTTTGAGTGTTTTATGCACGTCCCAGGCGCAGCGCGAGTCCCTGCTTGGGACTCACGAGTCCGACCTCAGGACTCGCGCGAGTCCTGAGGCCGGACTTGCGAGTCCCGCGAGTCTGCAAACTATGCTATAGATAACTACTATGGATGACTGGCTTTTGAAGGAATTGTCCAGCGAGTCCTGAGGTCGGACTTGCGAGTCCCGCGAGTCTGCAAACTATGCTATAGATAACTACTATGGATGACTGGCTTTTGAAGGAATTGTCCAGCATACATGTTTATTCTGAAACACTTTCTTTGTTTTTAATTAGAAGGGCCCTTTTTGAATGGGGGGCTACCTAGTTTGATATTATACATGTCTAGTAGGAGATTTGAAGTTGGGTTTATTCCAAAATAATTGTGAATATAATCCTGACTCTTGACCAATGCTTTTGTTGAGTATTTGGGATTGTGTAATGGATTTATTGTTGTTGGAAGCTACTGCTTGCAAGAATTGTGACTAGTCATTTAAGGTTGTAATTGGCCATTACTTTGCAGAAATTATTTTCATTACTGAAAATGATAATTTACTATTTAGTAATTTACTAAAACTACATCTCTTAATGTTCACTTCACTTACATGCACAATAATGCAAAGATACTTTAGTTGGGTTGCCCAACTTGATATAGGTTCAATATAGAGGTTCAGAAATTTAACTATACATGCCCATGAATCCTGTGATAGCCAGACATTATCCCCAAGTTCAAGAACTGTTTTTCCTACCCAAGAGGCTATTAGCTCTAATCAACTCCGAAATTTGGAAGTATTCCATTACTCCTCCTGCCATCATATCATGTTTAAGAACGGGAGGAGTGCCGACTCCTGGTCTAGTATAGTTTGTAACTGTCAGCATATTTGAGCTGGCATGATCTTTCTTTTGACAGAAACTGGATTCGGCATGCACATTTGCCTTCGGAGAAACACAAGAATGGGGAACCTAGTTATCATATCAGTTAATAATAAAAATTATGCTTTGGGAAGAGAGTGTGTTAAGAGGGAATGATTTGCTGTGAATTGCTGTGATTACTCAATAAGTAATTAATTTTTCAGTATTCTAATGGGTTCAGATATAAAATATATACTGCAAAGTGGAGCCCTAATAAAAACAGTTTCATGGTGCAGTACAAGCTATGGAAGCTTATGTAGAAGTCTCAAAGCTGTGAATACTGAGTTGAACTTAATACATTAATCAGTAAATGTAAAGCCAGGGTAGAAAGAAATTGTCTTATGCTTGCTTCTTGTAGGTCGTTAATGCATAAGGCTGCACTTGCACATCAACCAAAATTTACTTTTCAGCAATATACGTCCAAGGCTTAAAGAATCATTTGTGTGATTGATTCTTGTAGATGATCTATATGTTAGGATTGTCATGCAATAGGAATTTGTTTGAGTTTGTTTTTAGCTTTGGCAACACAGGTATTGCCTATGTTCTGTTTGATGCTCAGGTGAAGCTTGAAACTGAATGTTTAGCAACAAATCCAGAAATTTGTTCAGTTAATTGGTATTGTCTTCCAGTATTTCTACCTCTCTCTAACAGCTATGGTGCAGATATGATGAATAGGATAACAGTTATTATTTCCCAACTAGATTTTAAAAAATGATGTCATTTCCATTGTGTTTTCAGATTCAAATATTTGCTTTGGGTTGACTTGTAGTTTTGGGGGTGAATTATATAAAATTATAATTTAGGAAAATGCTTTCCCTTGGCAAGTGTAAAAGATGGACTAACAGTGAAAATTGCTTCCAATCTAAAATGTGTGTATGACATTTCTAGTGTTCAAGTTTTGGGGTTTTGAACTGGCTTTCTTCCTTGGTCAACCATTTGGAGCCAGGTGGTAGAGAAGGTCCTCTTTTCTTTAGGCCAAAAGTCTGCAGGTATTATGCAACAATAAACTGAAAATGTATTGTAGATGGAGTTTGAGGTTTTACAATTAACTATTGAATTGCTGGAAAATGATATTTGATTTGTATCCCAGTGCTACTTGACATTTAGGGCACAAAGGGTAAAGAAATTGTTGAATTGCAAAGGATAAAATTGTGGAATAAACTCCATTGAGAAAATCCCGTTGTCACAGTGAGGCTATTTAACATGTTCCTGCGTGTATCCTAATTACCATTTTTTATAACATTGGTTACAACTTACAAGTAGGAGGCTTTTGCAAATAGTTCTGAAAAATGATTTGACCTGTACAGCTATTGGCCCAAACTTATTGTACTGCTATTGGCTGTTTGTGCTAAACAAACATTGCAAAACCAAGAACAACTTTTCCATATGGGATGTTGGCCAATTCTTTTATAATGTTCTTATATGTAGTGTCTCTTGAACTAAGCATCTAAAATTTTAGGCTACATCTTTGGAGAAGCTTGCAGAATGCATAGTGAGAGATTTTTCAAATGTAAAAAGTATGTGTAGCTTACGTACATATATATTTGTTTGTTATTCTTGTTGTCTATGAAAGTGTCTGCTAATAATTTCTTTGGTTTCTTTATAGATTGGAAAGGATATTGGGGATTGTTTACAGGAGGCACTTACCAGGAAAGGGTTAAATATGCGTGTTGCAGCTTTGGTATGCATGAACAATCTCTTTGGAAGTTTAAGATGAAAAAATGATGTTATGTAATGACTTGTTCTAAACTACACAATTTCATTTGTCTTTCTTAATTATTATCATTTCAAACAATGTAATTTCAGCATTTGTCTTGTAGTTTACGTAATTGGTTAGGTGTTAGGTTTTTAGATGGTTGAGTTACATTATTTTGATAGCTTCAGAGTACTTATGTAATAAATTGCCACTATAAGGTGCATACTGATTTTTGCACATTGCAACCTGTAAAACCTATAAGGTAGAGTTTTTTAGGAAATAAGTCATTGTGATGATTTACAAAATTTTAAATTTCAAATAAATGACTGAACTCAAATCTGATCCACTTTTATTGTTAAGTATTCTGAGGCATATTGAATATCAGGTGAATGACACTGTTGGGACACTTTCTTGGGCACACTATTACGATGAGGATGTCATGGCTGCAGTTATTCTTGGAACTGGAACAAATGCATGCTATGTAGAACGTGCAGATGCCATAACGAAATGCCAACTTTCAAAATCCGGTGGCATGGTAACATTCTACTTATCGCTACTGCAAAAGAAGATTTTATATTGAATACACAAGTTTATCTTTATTTTGTAACTTCTTTGAATGTGTAGAGTAAGCATTTCTTGGAATTGGATTGTGATTAGGTTGTCAATATGGAGTGGGGGAATTTCTGGTCTTCTCATCTACCACGAACCTCTTACGATGAAGATTTAGATAAAGCTAGTCTAAATCCTGGTGATCAGGCATGTTTTCTAATTTCTAGCATGAAATGCTTCATTTCTTGTTTTGACTAGGTTAATTCAATATTTATATGTGGTGTTTGAAGGTGTAATGATTCAAATGTAGTTTGTTCAGGGTTTTGAGAAACTGGTGTCAGGAATGTATCTCGGTGACATTGTGAGAAGGGTGATCCTTAGGATGGCAGAAGAATCAGATTTTTTTGGTGATTCAGTCCCCGCAAGTCTTCTCAATCCGTTTCTCCTCAGGTTGGTCTGTTAAATATTTTGTGCAGGACTTTTTAAAGTGACGTGATTTGCTCTGTTCTGATTTTTTTGTGCAAATTTACCTAGTCTGCACATGCCTCAATTAGAGGTAACAAGAAGGTTGCTTCTTTGGTGACTTTCAAAGAAGCCTGTGTCATGCAAATTGTCCAGTAACTTCTAAATTAGTATAGTGTTTAAAGGTGTAATGCTTCTTTGGTGGCTTTTAAAGAAGCCATTCTCATGCAAATTTGGCATTTGCTATATAAGCAGACATAGGGCACTTAATTTATTTTAGCATGTATCCAGCAACAAAAGCAGGACCATTGTGATGCTCTATTTGTTGTTTCCCTAGCACAACTTGTAGCTTAGTTCTTTTGTTTCTTTCTACCGTGTCTACTGTAAACCTTGTAAATTGTAGATTATATTTTCATATACGATTCTCTTATATGTGGGGGATAGAGAGGTTGTGCCGTTGTAGTATATATGTTACTGAACTAACTAGGTCCCTTTGTTAGCAAAACTATTCGGTTTTCTACTGTCGGTTTCTTTTCCCACATCTTTACCAGAACATGTTCATTGTGTTCTCCTAGTATCCAGACAAATTCTAATGGAAAGTTTCCTAAAATTGCAGGACTCCATATATCTCAGCTATGCATCAGGATGACTCTGCTGATCTGCAAGAAGTTGCTAGAGTTATGAAAGACATTTTAGGGGTATATTATCTGTTTCTTTTTAATAGTTGTGGTTTTACAGCATGTATATTTAAGATCATTTCAAGGTGTCTGTTATTCTATGATAATGTTTTCCTAGATTAGTTTATTTTTGAAAGATTAATATAGAATGTAATTGCAGATTTCCAATATCCCTTTTAAAGTACGGAAGTTGATTGTGGAAGTGTGCGATTTAGTCATTCAGAGAGCAGCTCGTTTGGCAGCAGGTGGCATTGTTGGAATACTTAAGAAGATTGGCAGAGATGGAGCTCCAGGCTTAACTGGTAGTAGGATGAAAAGTGACACATCAAATAAGATGAAGAGGACAGTTATTGCCATGGATGGGGCTCTTTACCATCACTACCCAAAATTCAGGCAGTATTTGCAGGTAGCTGTTGTTGAGCTCCTTGGAGAGGAGACAGCTAAACATGTTGCCATAGAGTTATTCAAAGATGGATCAGGAATTGGAGCTGCTCTTATTGCTGCTTCTCATTCTATTTACTCAGATAATTAATAGGCATACTCTGAAGAAAAAATCATTTTGGTCTGTTAAATGCTTTCAGAATTGCCAATATTTGAAGCGATTCCGGTTCATAAAGAAATGTTCTTCAACATAAGCACACTGTATTATAGGTTGGTTACAGATAGCTCAGGCTTTTACAATTCGCAGGTTGTATTTATTTAGGCTTTTTCCTGAGCATTTGCTCAGATTTGCATGTATCGATCTCTTGTAAATGTGAGCTATGTGTCTATCACCCATTATTTGGAAAAAAAAGCTATTTTGTAAAAAGGATTCATTTCTGTATTTATTTTCCCTAAGGGAAGCATCAGATAACTGCTATCAGTATCAGATTACTGATGGACTTATATAAGTCCATGAATCCTTCAAACCAGACAGTACAAAAAATCTTTGTTTCATCTGTGGGAAGTATAATGTGAAAATGATTCATTTATTTGTCATTCTTAATCGTGTTGTCATTGCAAATAGTTGTGGAAGAGCATTGTTATTCAAATGTCTTCCAAATGACGTAGTATATAAATTGTTTTGGTCTTTCACTTTAAATGGCGTCGACTCATTCATGGCATTCCTCGATGTGAACATTTTAAAAATTATTTGGTGTGATTTCATCCATTTAACAAAGTTTTCTCCAATGCTTGCTGATGATGTTGACTTTTGATGTCCTTTAGACCAAATTGATCTATAGAACCTGTTGACGTGTATCATTGAAATATACACTAACCTAGTCCATTTAGTGCACGGTACATCTTTGGAGTTACTATATACATTGCTATTTCGGATCTCCTCGACTTCCCACGACCTTGAATTCACAAAGAATGTTAGTTAGTAAGCATCGTCTTTGGAAAGACTGCTGATATACCAATTATTCTCGGTCTCCACTTGATCGTTTGAACTTTTTCGTATATATAATCATCTCTGAAACAAAAGGTAAGAATAATAATACAAGATTCATACACAAAATGCAAAATATTCTTTACAGTATTATTTCAATATTTTCAACATGGTAAAAATGAAGGCACCAAGAAGTTTTGGTTCTTGGACAATGGGAGCACATGGAGTTGAGTTACATAGTTTTGTGACGTTAATTTGCATATTTGTGAAATTAATTTGCATACTTAAAGGAAAGACAAGTTTAAAGAAAATGGTGTTCATACCTATAATTTTGTTGACTTAAATAATTGAGGAAAAAAAACTTCAAAAGAAAAATGGTGTTCATCCCCATAGTTTATTGAGGTTAACTTACATGATTAAGGGAAAGACAAGTTAGAAGAAAACGTGCATTCTCAATTTTGTTGGAGTCCTAAGTTTTAAAAAATATGCTTTATCCCAACACATTTTGGGGTGAGCTCAACTCCTGGAGGTTGTGAGCATTGGCCTTAATTTGAAAAATAATTTTGATATGTCAAACTAGAGTTAATACTATGGTAGTACTCAGTTCTGTAAGCAATATTCCGTTCATTAACATGGCAATGTAAAAATATTTTTAATCTGTTGTAAATTCATTGTTGCTTCGAATTTCGTCTAAGCATATTGCTGTTGAGCATAGATTTACACTGCAACGAGTACAGAAATTTGGACTACAATAACGTCTTGAGTTTAAGGTAAGTATAAGAAGGTAATACGGGAAAGAAAAATTGAATATTTGTATATCCAGCATGAACAAAAAAAAATGGGATTACGAATGGTTGCTACAGCTCTTTTTATGCCGAGAAATTATAATGGTACACGATTCGTAGTTTGGACTATGTTTCGGTCTGTAACAATTCCGAGAATGTTGAGATTGCCGCTTTTAAGCTTTGTATATAAGCAATATGCATATTTTCTGGACAACGCACTAATAAAAGACAAACTTGCATATTATTCTAGGCAGCAATAAAACAGATAACCATGTTTTTCTCACCTATTTTTCTCACCTAATTACAGCACTCGATTGACGATTCCATTGTTTACTCCCCTCATGCTTTGTGACATATATACAAGAATTTATTTGTTAGATATTTTAGCTTCGGGCCCATATTCCCAAAATTTCAATGTTGAAGCCCTCTAAGCTTAATTAACAAAGGATGAGATTTGACAGACGGGCTCACCTGTCATTGAAGAATTTAACGTCGGGGAAACATTTTTCAGTTATGGCCATTTTCATAATTACAAAGCGTTCATGACAATAAAAAATCCTTTCACACAGTTAAATTTTGAAACACTCAGATATAAGATATAATATGATGGATTGTGGAAATCTGATGTCTATTATTGACAATAAAAAATTCATTATCATTCTATGCCGCGAGACAGTATGATTTATTTCGATAGATTCAACCAAATTTAGGAGGATGTCTTCTTTAAACATATGATTATACCCATTGCAGCCGCTTCTAACAACGACAACTTTTAGTCTTCTGAAAAATGAAGGCACGTCAGGATCGTTATCGACGGTTTATTGTTATCGATGCCTGTAAAACATATGCAGAGAATACTTAAAAATTTGCGTGGAACGGGCGTCAGATCTCATCCTTGGGCTGTACTCGATGTACTCATTACTTTTTCAGTGGTTGAGGCATAATTTGTTTTATCAAGATGGGATTTCATGGAGGTAGAAGTGAAACATTTGAAAATGGGTTCTCATGGAGATAGAAGTGAAACTTTTGAAAATGGGGTCGCAGGGAGGTAGAAGTGAAACATTTGAAAATAAAGTCTGGAAGTAAACAGCCAAGTAAACAGCCATAATCTTGTTTATTATTTGAAGAATGTTGTAGGCCAAAAGTTTGTATCACCCTTTTCCACTTTTGGAGAGCCTTTCTGTCAGAAGGCAATTTCTTTTCCTTCCAATTTGTTTAGAGATGTGGGTTAATGATGAGGTGTGTATTACTGAGACTGTTTAATTGAAAATCCTCAGTTATTGTTGAAGATATTAAAGATAAAGATGTACCCATTATGTTAATTTTAATTGAATCTGGAATTAACATTTTTTTTATAATACTGATTCTTTACACAAACCACTGACTTAGCAATATTAATTTCATTAAAAAGAAATTATTTTTTTATAATACTGATTCTTAACACAAACTACTGGACTTAACAACATCAACTTCATTAAATTTTTTTTTTAATACTGATTCTTTACACAAACCATTGGACTTAACAACATTAATTTCATTAAAAAAAACATTTTTTTATAATACTGGTTCTTTACACAAACCACTGGACTTAACAACATTAATTTCATTAAAAAAAATATTTTTTTATAATACTGATTATTTACACAAATCACTGGACTTAACAACATTAATTTCATTAAAAAAACATTTTTTTATAATGCTGATTCTTTACACAAACCACTGGACTTAACAACATTAATTTCATTAAAAAAACATTATTTTATAATACTGATTCTTTACACAAACCACTGGACTTAACAACATTAATTTCATTAAAAAAAGACCTGAACCAATACTCATTTGAGTTATTAATTTTTTAATTAAACTTTAATTTTTATGGGTACCAGTGATACTGATTCTTTACACAAACTACTGGACTTAACAACATTAATTTCATTTAAAAAACATTTTTTTTATAATACTGATTCTTTACACAAACTACTGGACTTAACACCATTAATTTCATTAAAAAAATTGAACCAACACAAATTTCATTAAAAAAAATATTTTTTATAATACTAATTCTTTACACAAAACACTGGACTTAACACCATTAATTTCATTAAAAAAAACTTGAATCAGTACTCATTTGAGTTATGAATTTTTTAATTAAACTTTAATATATATGGGTATGACTATTTCTGAATAATTTTTATCATCAAACATTTCGTCATCCATGCTGAGATGAAGAGAGCAAGAAAATAGAATCATTTTTATATTTTATACGAGTTTTCCCCTTTCCTTGCAAGTTGCTTTGTCCCCATGCTTGACCTAATGTCCTTTTCACCTTGGCTTCTCAACCAGACAGCTGTAGCCAACAATTTGAACCGTGAAATTACAATACATCCTAATAAATTTACCCACAGAACCCAAGACAGCTGTAGCCAACGATATAAACAATAACCTCATAATACACCCTCATAAATCCCAGTGACAAAGTGGGAAGTTTCAAAGTTAAGTGGGGGCAGTCATGCTGCAAAATCCAAGACACTCTGAAACTCTCAAAGAAACAATGGCTGAAAAAACCACCTTATCCCCTACCATAACCATTACCTAACAGACATTCAAATTGCCCAAAAAATCAATTCCTTCCCAGAATGGAAACCAACCAGCCTGCACTTTTTTAATGGGTCACAGTCGCTCGAAATCCAACATACTTTGACCGTTACAGCCCCCAGTTTCTTTGTTTAACCCCATCTAAACAGTTAATTTATTAACCCCAATCCATTTGGAAACGAGCAACCCCCATTAATGAGGCAGCAGGAAAAAAGTGGGAATATTCAGAAGAAAATCAAAACTTGGAAAAAAAAGTGGGGATTGGAGAAGTTGCATCGATGCGGCGACTGACAACGTGGAAAAGAAAAAGAAGTGTAGGACCCACAGTCCAGTTGTATCGCAGTATCCCCTGTACGTTTCACGCCGCCACTTGCATGTGTGTCTGCACCAGCGCATGCTCCGTCTTTTCCAGCGCAACGCATGTGGGACTAAATAAATTACTTGTTAACCATCTCATTCTCCCTTATTACCCACTAACTCAATTTCTGTCGGTGCGCTGCTGCCATGTTTGTTGTACAGAAAACCCTTTTTCGAGTCTCCTGGGGCAAATATTTGGGGGGCCCTGCCAACTGGCCATTAACGTGTTACGTGGTGATTTAATGGCTTCTTTATTGTTTTCTGCAAGCGGCGAAAAGTGTTCGCCTACACGTTGCTAAAAATATATTTTGTAGGGCAGCCGCAGGTGATCTCTGTAGGTATCCCCTTGGGGAAATCGTGCTATAATATATAAAATTGTAGTACCTATTGTTATAGCTTTACAGGTATTGTAGGAAGAACAGTGAATGAAGAATCTATTTGAACCAATTCTCTCTTCTGATTCCTGTGAATCCGTTTGGCTGGTTTACAGACGGTTTTCTGCTTTCTCACGGTGGTTGATCGGTAGGTTATCATACTTAGTATCTGTTTAAATTAATCGTTTTTTAAATTTTCTTGATGTACGCTGGCGCTACGCGTCAGATAAAGGAACCTCCTTTGTTAGGTTTAGAGAAAATATCTAGAGAAAGACTTCCAGTGGGGTCATGGCTCCAAGAGTCGAGACAAATGTTACAAATTTTTGTTGTTTTCATGCCTATTCGTACTTGGAGAATGTATGTTCCATATTTCCTTTGTGGAAATGGCAACTGGCTTGGTTTGGGCTTCTTTAAAGAGTTTTTGATTTGGTTTTGATTTGGTGATGTGATGGGCTCTCTCTAGCTTGTCTGGCTTATATGAGGAGATGTCTTGTTTTGCATTTATTCTCTTAGTGTCTCTTTACAATTTGGGTAGCATTCATTGGGTTTATTGGGTTTGTGTGTAATGTAATTTTATTGTTTGATCTTATGGATATTATTAAAAGTATTTATTTATTTATGGAAGGAGACATGTGAGTTTTAGTGTTGTTATTATGACGTATATGTGACTTTTTAGTATTTTCTTTAATTAATAAAAAATGTAGAACATTGTGGAGTATCCATATCCATGTCCTTTTCTTTTATGTTAGGGGTCTATGATGATTAGGTTGTCCTTGTACATTGACTAATTTGCAAGACAATGTATTTGGCATGAATGTTGACAAATAACCTTATCTTAGCTCTATTTGATCTCCACACGTCACAAGATTTTGGACTCATGCAAAACTATAGTTTGCCACCCTACTTTAGATCTATGGTGTGGAATTGACCCAAGTCAATTTCGTGCGTGTGGATCTAAACCCTAGACTTTTAAGTTCAAATTTTTAAAATTGGACCCATGTTTCCCTCCTTTACTACCTACTGAGCTAACTAAAGAACAAATTATTTCAAATTACATACTAGGGTGGTGTAGTTAAAGACTAACCTCGATTCATTCAAATCATCTAGGAACTACTTAGAAATTTATTGAGCACATCTAGAAATCAATTGCAAAAAAGACAAAAAGTGTTGGTATCATCTTAAGAGCATATTGCATGGTTACTTGTTGTCTTTGATCATTATTCATCACCATTGAATTGACTCGCCTAGGGGCTTGATCAAAGGAGAATGAATTCTTGTCGATTAAGTTTCTAAGTGGTGTATTGACACCATTTTCCCGAACATTGGTGTATTAGACCAAGGTGAACCATTTTCAGTCATTAGAATCCTAGCACATCGTTTCCACAAGCAAAGTTCATATTTGTGCATTAGATTCACTTCCATAGGCATGGAGTTTACTTCTGCATGCATGAAGATCAAATCCACAAGCACGACCTTAAACCAAACAATCAAACAAAAATGTTTATTATTATGAGGTCATCATTTGATAGGTCCAGATTCCTTGCTATAATAACAAATCATTTAGTGACATCTGTGATAATCTTTTCTTCATTAGACTGACACCTAAGTACCTATTGATTATTTTATTTTATTTTTACATCAATTGTAGTATTTATTACATTATCTGTTATTACTCCAATCTCTAAATCCTAGATTTATTTATTTATTGTTGTTATTTAATTGATTGCTCTAGGATATTTAGGTGAGTTGTTATTTTCCCTTAATTACATGTAATGAAAATAAATGCTTTCACTACAATTTACTTAGAGAAAATAATCAAACAATAATAAACCCTAGGATTTTCTACAGTTGGGACTAGAATAATAAATGCAAAATCAAAATTTAAGGAATTTAAATACGTTAAACATGAGATAGATTTTGAATGGTGGAATATGTCTCTAAAGATGCTATAAATTGATTCATCAATGTGTTGAAAACTAGAGCCTTGTCCAAACAAATGCCTCAATTTATAAAATGATTGTTCTCTACTTTGGTTTAGATTTATGCTTGCATATTTGATCTAGCAAACTTAACTCATAGGGAATGTATGACTATAGTAGACATGCTTCACCTCGCTATACCAGTTTTTGAAGTGGGGTGGTGTCTAGACACTATTTGGGAACTTGCTAGGCAAGGATTTATTCTCCTTTAGTCAAGCTTCGAGGTAGACCAATTTAATAGTGATGAACCAAGATAAAAATAGTAGGCAAACATGCAATATACCAATGATGATGAAGTAAGTACATAATGTAATTATGATACTCTATGATGCTCTCATGTGAATGCTTCTTGATGATGTACAAATGGATTAGGGCATGTCCTTAAAAAACACCACCCTAGCGTGTAATTTGAAATAATTCATGCTTTAGTTGGCTCATAATGACTAGTAGGAAATAGGGAACATGAGCCCAATTTAAAATTAAAATTTAAAAGTTTGGACCCTTCAAATTTGCATGCATGGAAGTGACTTATTATAGATTAGGTCTAGACACTTGGGATGTGTAAAAATGGAATGAGGGTAGGATAAGGTTATTTGCTAACCTCCATGCAAAATATGTTAACTTGCACACTAGTTAATGCATAAAGGACAACCTAATTGAAGTGAGACCAAAATATAAGGGAAAAGTACATCGATATGCGGCTTTGACCATTACATTTTACCCCTACTTTGATGTGTATGCAAAATACTATGAGGATGCATGCCAAAGTAAAGTAAGTAGTTAATATGGAAAGTAAATATTTCAAACACTTGAAGGATAAAAATATGGATGATGATTCTTGTATTCTTGTCATAATGAGTGCTCCATATGAAATGTGCAAAATAGAAAAAATATGCAATGAGTAGCATCTATAACATGTTTAAAATAGGCACTAACTATAATTGGCTTAAAAATTATCTATGAAAATAGTGAAAATAAAAAGAAGGATAAGATATTCCATCTAAGAAAAAAGTGGTAAAGATCTAAGTAGAAGAAGGACAGGATTTAGACTAAGAAGAAGATTATAACAAAGTAGAAAGGTTGATCTAGATCCCTTCAACATGAGGATGATTATGAACATATCACTATCTAAGATTTGATGGAAATCCAATCACACAAGCTTGGATCTAACTGAATGAAGAAAGCTACAATAGTAAAAGCATAGAAATAATGAGGGTTGCGATATGTAAATACGAATGCTATTCTATAATAGAGGAAATCAATAATCAAGTTCAATCAAATCAACCACCAAATAGATGGATGAAGTACATATAAATATGCCTCTTAGATGCATGACTTAAGGAGATGACATGTCAAGAGGTCATGAGTTTAATTGCCAATCAATGCATTAGTTAACTTAGTCTAACTAAGAGGTCACAGGTTTAACTTCTAATTATTAGATAAGTTAACTCAATTTGACTATGGTAGAGGTTGCTTTGATTGAATAGAGGTGGCACCTAACTATCATCAATCAAGGGTTACTGAGACATTGGTGGCACTTGTGTACCTCAAGTCAAGGTGAACACATGTCATTGTTAGCTACCTAGGTGAGAATAACTGAATATTCTTAATATTCTAAGTAAATTAATTATGTGTAATATTACACTTAGAATAAAAAATATCTAAGGTGAAGTATAAATATTACACTAAAACCCCCCATAAATGTAACTTATGAGAAATGAGAAATCGATCTCGACAAATGTGTAGCCATGTTAGATATTCATGTACAATATATTCCCTCAAAAGAAGAGAAGGAGAAAACTCATAGGAAAAAACTTCAAGGAGATGAAAGATGTAATCATGTCCTAAAATCCCTACAAAATAAGGCCCATGTGTGCCTCCACATAAAAGAGAGAATGTAGATACAAAATGCCCCATGGAAATTACTATAGTATGTCCCTTTGCAATGAATGATGCATCTTCCTTTTGAAAGAAAGAAACCTCAAGTTATCAAACTACTAGATTCCTACTCAAGCAGTGGAGTGAATAATGAAATCATGATCATTGTATTTGGAAGCTATTCATGTGTCTTGATGCCAATGTTGAATTTTGGTTGAAGTTGATCTATGGAATTTGCCACCATGCAATATTCAAGTACAATAACCATGCATGAATGGCTCTCAATAGATGTGTGAGATCTGAACCAATGTAAATTAAGTAGTCCTATAGAAGGTGTTAATGGTGATGAAATCATATCAATGGAATCCCAACCAATTGCATGATGTGTCAAGATAGAAGCATGATGAGGTGAAGGAAGAATAGGAGGGTTAGAACGTACCCTCAAAACATCTAGAATAGGAGATGCAAATCCATGTGAGTTGTCATTAAAGAGAAGATAAATGTCCTCAATGATGAGATCTAATGATACTTGAGGGGATGTCTCTATAGGAGGATAAGAACCATAAGAATTAGTCTTTATGTCATTATGGCATTCAAGATTTTCCTAATCAACAAGCTCCTCAATTGTATCATAATCATATGGTGGATTTTTAAAAACATCAAGGGGTACAAAATAGTCCATAGTAGGATCATCTAGGAATGGAGGATCATTAAGATCTCCACACATCTCCAAAATTTTGATCCAAAGAGCACAAGGCCACTCAATGTGCGAGGTGGCCCCAAACTGAGTTAGTATGAACACTACTACCAATCAATCCTAGGACATGATCATACTTGTCATCCCTTGCTTGCTTCTACCAAAAAGTACTTGTTGGTGTAGGTTTCTATTTTTCTTTATCTAATTTTTTCCTACACTTTTAACTAAGCTTGCTTAGGTTATAAGGAGTGGGTAATAATGTGAATGGAGTGAGTTGTTGGCATCTTCAATAAGAGTTACTCTTTCTTATTTTAGATATTTCTAGAGTTACACTTTATATTGGTTGTATTTGCCTCCTCTCTCACATGGTCTATATAGACTCACTCACCTAGCATATATCAAGTGATATATTAAGCATGTATTCTAAGATTTTCTTATTCTATTTTATTTATTATAGATTTGTATCTCTTGAGCATTTGCATGTCTCTTGTATTATTGGAAATTGACTCTATTATGATATTTTGATCTTCGATCATTTGTATTTATAATTTTATTGTATCTAATCCTTGCATCAGGTCTTGAGCAACTTCTTGCTTGTTTTAGAATCTAACATGGTATCAAAGCCATGGTGCTAAGATAAATCAACCAATTTTTAGATTAAGAGATTTGGGGGAGGGGTTGATCATTTTGCATGCATTTTCCTTAAGATCCAGTATGCTCTTCTCTCGCATCTTTCGATGATCTAGAGAATCAAAACAATTTAATGGAAAAAATAACTCTTTGGGGAGCTTTCATCTTAGTTTTAATGATTCTAGGTGTGCAACTTTTTGGTAATTTGGATAGCATTTTTGGATGTTCCATTATGTTTGGGAGGCTTGATAAAGTCTATTTTAACTTTTATTTTGTTCAAATTAGAGATCAATAAGTTGACCTACAATAGAGGGTTTGATCTTGCATCCTATGAACAACTCTATTTTTGAGGTTTTTTTGGGTGGAACGAACAACACCATTATATCTAAAAGGTGTCAAAACATATAGATCACCTATCCAATCTTTGAAATTGGAGTAGTTGTAATAGAGCTTCATATGGGTTTTTGCATGTGTTTGTTTGATTAAGTTTTGTAGGTGGTGTAATTTTTGGGGCATCTTGGCCTAAATATGACCACCATTGTGCTCAAAAACATAAAAAAGCCTAAGTTTGATTGTAAACTTGGGCATATTTTAACTTTTTTTTGGGAGTGGGGGGGGGGGTAGTTTTTTTTGGCCTGTGTAGAGATTGAGGTGGTCCTAGATGTCACTCTATTTTTGGGGCAATTTGATAGTTTTTAGAGGGTGCCATCATGTCTAGAGCAACCCAAAACCCCAAAATCACTTATTTATTCACCCAATTTGGAGAAAGCTATATCAAGAATTGCTTTGAGCTCATAACCCAAGGCTATACAAACACGTGTCTACACTATTTTTAATTTTTTTATAGTTAAAAATATTAAATTATTTTGAAGGCCTAAGGCCCTTTCTAGAGGTCCGCATCCTTTTGTAAAGGCTCATGACCTTTGTACTCAGGAACGATCCAATATAACCATGCCCACAACCTTGGTGTGAGTTGTGGCCTCCACTAGTCTAGCTACAACCCTTATTCAACAAGGCTTGGCTCTTTACTAGTTACAACCCTTTGTCTAGCCACCCTCCCTCTTAGCAACCCTTGCATAGTTATGCTAATTTGGTAGTGGCCTACTATTTTTAGCAAATCCATCATATTTAGTTGATTCCATTATTCTAGAGATTCTCCTAAATTTGGTAGCAAAGTTGATAGTTGGCACTAAAGTTGGTGGCTCCTCTATTTTGGAGGATTTCTAAACTTATCTAGTTGTCTTCTCAATTTGGAGGTTTTCTTTAGCAATCCTACTAATTATGGTGGTTTTTCTAAATTTGGGGGCACTTCTAAAATTGGTAGACTTATTTGGTGGACAAGCCCTCTCCATTGGTAGTTTAGTTTTTGCACTCTAACTTTGTAGGTTCCATCCTTAGTCATATTGGCTCAATTTTTTGAGATTTTTTTTTAAAAATTGGGGTAGTCTTCCAAGAGCTTCGCAATGGTGTACATGGTTTGTGATTTTCCTATCTAGGTTTTTTAGAAATTATAGATTCTCAAAGGATTTATTGCACAATTCTCATTTTGAAAACTTCCAAGATTCCATTCAAGTTCCTTTTTAGGTGTCTTTTTTTTTAAAACATGTTTTTTCATGTACTTTGTAGTGGTATCCTTTTTCTACCATTTTGTACTAAAATTGTAGTTTAGTATTTTGGCCTCTTGAGGAAATTGTATTCACTAAGATCAGGTCCACTTTTACGCTATTGGTAAGTGCCAAACATTGTATTACCTAGGGGGTATTTGCATCAGTTAGTAATTGAGGGTTATTTTATAGGGATATTGTAAACACCCTAAGATAAAGTTCCTCTTTTAATGGGGTTTCATTATGGATCTTGGTTTCCACTATCTTGTTGTCAGGATAAATTTAAAGAAATATTTGTCTTAGAAAAAGGGATATAGAATCATTGCATTATACTTGATCTACTACCCTATCTCCTTAGATTCATTCTTAAGCCAAGCGACTCTCAACAAGTGTAAATAATTAAACAATGACATGGTCTGCAAACTAATATGTCTAACAATTTTTGAGGATATTATGCATCAAATTGAGCACATAGAGTGCCCTTTCACTACTTGGACCATCATCCAATAATTGTATGGAGATCTTGAATCTCCATCTGAGAGTGACGATTCCTTAGAGAACCTTTCACATGTAGATGATATTAAGACTTCTACCACTCCTTTTGATGCCCCATCTATAATTGCAGACATTCCTCGTGTATTTTTTTCTACTTCAGAGTTTAGAGTCACTTCTTCAAGAGCTTCTAATAATTTTTTGTAGCAAGATTCTTCATGTCTACATGATCCACTTCATTGGAAGGTCTACTTACTAAAAATTTCACATCTATTTGTGGACTCTCAACTTTCAAATCTTGATGACATTATTAAGGACATTTGTCTTCTCTTTGATGATAACTTTGATAGAGTTACATCTTCTATAGATTTATTTGATCTATTTCTACATGATTACATGGTGACACAACCTGCAATTACTAAATCCCATGATTCACCTTCGTTATCATTCATATCGACACCTTTTATAGGAGTACTTAGTTCTTGGTTTGGTTCTCATACTAATGTTGGGAAACCTTTTGAGTCCTATTTGGTACCTAATTTGATTTATCAACACCTATCATAGTTTAGATTGGCTTTTTTGAGAAATATATCGAGACATCTTTTTACTCTCCTTTTTGGGTATTCTCTTTGTCTCTCTTTAGGGGACCATCTTTGTACATGGGTACCTTACATGGCCTCGTTGCAAGGACCCATTTATAGTTCTCTTTCTTCTTGGGGCCTCGCAATTTTATTGTTAGATGTAATGAAGGTACTTATAAACCCTCCCATTATCTCCATTTCATATTTCCTTGTTGCCATCTTCTACAGTTAGGCCTATGACACCTGATCAAAATTTAACACATCTGAGCACTGATATAGAGATATGTGAGCATTTTCCAAAGATCTTCCTATTTTTGCCTTCATTCCACCTTTGGAGTGGGAATTCAATAGTTTGACAACATGGGGTTTCTTTCTTTCAAACTTATGGTGATTATTTGTTGTGCAGGGGCCTACTTCAACACTTATTTTGAAACATTTTGCATTACATTCTCACTCTTCTATGTGGAGTCATTGATCTTGCATTGGACATCAGGATTACACTTAGAAGAGGGGCTATATGGTCTCTCTTTTTCTATCTCTTTTGGTAGAGAGTTTTCCTTACATGGGGTTTTATCCTTTTGTCTTTTGGGGAGGGGAGGCAACATGTTTCATGGGCGTGGGGTGGGGCGGGGTTCTATCTAATCCTCTCTCTTATTTGGGGGTGGGGGGTCTTTTCTCTCTATATTTGGGGGGTATTCTCTCTTTTGTTGGGGGGATTCTTCTCTTTGGGGGGATTGCTATGTACATGGGTAATGTTGGGGTTTATTCTTGCTCTAAACCAATGTTTTGCCCTAGAAAGTTTCTTGCACATAAAGACTTTGGGGAATGTCAATATTCAAATATGTTAGTGAAGGATTCATGATTGGACAAAACATGGGCAATACCAACACATGAGAGAAGGGATATTCTCTCCTTCTTCAAGCTCTAAAAAAACTCAAGGGGGTATTTCCCAATTGGATCCTTTAAAGATTTAATAGGATTAAGATTTCTTCATAAGTAAATTATAGTTATGACTATCAAAGGGATTGATTCTTCTGAATTCAACTACTAATTAGACTAAGCTCTTAAGACACAACCTCAACTCTAGTTTCTCTATTACATCCCCAACTTTGACTATATTTAACTTTAACTTTTTATGAGATTAACTGGATCAATAACCATAGATTAATGATTTGACATTTGTGGAAAATGTCAAGATAAATCATTGGTTATATGGATTATGATTAATGTTATTAAATTAGACATGAGATTACATGTAATTGAGATTATTTTAGTATGATGCATAGTGATTTGATGATGATACATTGATCATGATTTTGAATGATTGTGAGTGTAACCAGGAAAAAAGACTTCTAATTTTGAGAAGGGAAGGAAAGTATCACTCGGGAGAAGGAAATAGATGTTATGGAAAAAGATATGTTGACATCTGAATTTTAAAAGTTGTTCTTTACGTGAACCATTGTGAGACTGGGTATGTTTTAGTCATTCTCCCTTGTTTAGTTGATTTTGATCCAACTAACTGTCATCATGTCAAGTTAGGGTTTCTCGACATCTTTTACGTTGATCTAACTAAATAAATGTTCTTGAAACATTATTATTAGTTAGAGTTAGCCATTGTCTTTGTCAGGGCTATCCTATATGTTTATTTATTACGCTTGTGTATATTGATTTATTTACTCTAGATATTTTGCTAAGATTGCAAAGTGAGGGAGTGAACCTCGACCCCTCGTTCACATTTTGGTGCTTACTTGATGCTATACCATGTTGTTGGTAATGCTATTTTGGTGATAGTATAGATTACCATATTGTACTTATAGTATATTTATATGATGTATATGTATATGTATTATGTGGGTTATCATTATTTCACCACCTTTTTGCTATGACAATTATCTAGTGGTTTATTATCACTACGTGCTCATAGCTTACGCAACCCATGTTCCTTAAAGTATGGAGGAGTGGGAGAAGTTCTTGAGAAAGCCTAACCAACCCATGATTGTATCACATCGAGTGCTGCATGCTCTCAATGGGAGGGCATTTAGGTTATGGTTGAATTATTCCTGCGGGAGTGGGAATGGGAGTGGACACTCTCGATACTTCTACCGTAAGAGAGTCATTGAGTTAGTTTCTGTGTATCAAAAAAGGAAGAAAGAGGATGGAGCTCTGAGTGAAGAACAGGGAGCCAAGAGCAGTGTAAAGCTCAAAGAAATGCATAGCTTCGAATATAATTGTTGAAAGTCTACACATTTAAACTTAGGTACTCTATTGACTTTGTAATACACATTATAATACATCAATATGATACTAAGATGTTACTATTGGCCTTAAAGGATGAAATCTTTAGTTGATATTGCTTAAAATGTGACAGTCCGTCGAGGCCATGAGGCTAAGGACTGGTAAATCTTTGCTTAAACTATAACAGTCCGTTGAGGCCATGAGGCCGAGGACTGGTAAATCTTTTCTTAAAACTATGACAGTCCATCGAGGCCATGAGGCTGAGGACTAGTAATCTTTGTTTGAACCGTGATAGTCTATCGAGGCCATGAGGCCAAGGACTTGGAACTATATTAGTATCAGTTGCAAACTTCTCAGAGCCTTTATGGCTGAGACCTATGATATTTCAATGGAAGCTATGGAGGTCGATAATGCCGATAGCGTATCATACTATTGTAGCAGTATATGAATATAACCACAACCATGGTAATGGCTAGTATTCTATTAATCTTTACTCAAGTATGTGAATTCTTTAAATAAGGTTGAATCGAAAGCCTAACACTAACTATGCTTTCAAGCTAAAGAAAGATGGTGTATTATTTTGTTTATCTGGTAATTGGCCAAGAGCCACCCCACTTTTCCTATGTGCTATATCTTTCTTGAAATAATGCTGTAGACAAAACTTCAAGTTTCTTGGCATGAGTTATATATTATAAATATTTCTTTATAGATACTTTCTGTATGTGTCTTTAGTTATTTCTTGATAGAAAGAGAGCAGTAGGCTTTTCATGAATCATTAAAGATAACTAGGTTGGTAATGATATCATTACTACACTATGAATATATATCATGAACCTTGGATATGAGATAAGATGCATAGATATAGTCTTGTATTATCTTTGGAAAGAAAACAATAGAGCTAGGCAGCTCAATAAGTGTGTTATCATTTTGAATAACTATTTATAAAGATGGTGGGTATTATTATTATCTATCAAGTCTCTAGTAGACTATGAATATTTCTAAGACAAAAGATGATATATATATATATATATATATATATATATATATATATATATATATATATATATTTATTTATTTATTTATCTTGAGGTAACTAATGATTTTATAGTGACGTCAGGACTGGAGATGATAGCTCTCTAAGTACACCTTGACACTTATGGAAAAGTATGAAGCTTATTTTACAAAGATATTGTCAATTTGAATGGGCCATGTTTCAGTCGACAAGGATCAGATGGAGATCCATCAACCTAAAAAATTATTCAAACTCATCTTATAGAGATGTTATCCACAACTAATTTTGTGGTAGTGAACCGATAATTTGTACACTTAAGAAAGGAATAGAGTGACGAGGATTCATTGATTTCATGTTGCAGATCCAACGAGAAAACCAATGAAATATACTCTAGGAAATGGAGATGGAAGTTCAAGATGATAGAATAAATCCATGACTAGGAAGGGTCAACCAAAAACATTGTAGGATGAGATAACTTCTAAGTCAAGTTAGAGGTGTGTGAAAATTTGACTATGTTCATTGCGAAACATTTATTTATATTAAAACTTTGGCCAAAGTAATGCATCTATCTCTACATGCCAGATGGCATAACCATCTAGTAGTGTCATACATAGTTAGAGCGGATCTATAGTTGTATGACCGTGATGAGTTATGAAGGACACAACACTAGAACTTAGATGGCAAACCTTATGATTCCTTATATCTACTTCCTTCATGAAGGGTAGGGCCACTTCTAGGTAGGAAGTTGTGTGGAGAATCGCCGATCTGTGGTTGGAGGAAAAACACTCGGGTGATGTTCTCCTTCCCAAGTAGATGACAAGCTGATACTTATGAAGACAAATATCAATACTCCAGATGCGGTGTATTCTATTATATGACTCGATAGTTAAAATTTTATGTAAAACTTATCATTATTGCCATGAGCAAAACATTATGATTGTGAAGTGAAGGAATTCACTATTATGTTATCTTTGAATATGTTGTAAATTTCAATTTTGAAATTATTTAGAAAAGATATGCATTTTAATTATTGATTATTGTTAAACAGAACTATGATTATGTTGATCATGACTATTTACTTGATGGTAAATTAAATTGATAATCCGGGTAATATGAGTTGACATGTTACATTATATATCATTAACCTAAGTTGTGTTAGCCATTAGTAGATGGAAGGATTAAAGAATACAAAAATGCAGACCCATATAAATATATAAGTAGAAAAAAGTAACTCACAATTGATGATAAAATTTTTCTTCTCCATCAATTTCCTCGTGGATCATTAAATTATATGTTATCTTCAACACAAAGTTCATTCTAAATTTGAATTAGGTGGTTAGAAAGGCTAAGTTGGTGCCTTATTTATTGTGCAGAGAGTCAAGTATCATACTAAAAGACCAATAAATGACTTCAAGATTCTAGTTAATTCTAAGTTGCCTAATCTACTTGGTCTTGTCTTGCAAGACTCAGGTTATCAGTTTCCCTTAAATCTAAAACATTCAAGTTCTAATTAGTGACCCATTATGAATTCCATTCACCCCATAGTCAAATGTGGAAGATTTATTATTAAAAGAAACATTTAACATGAAGTTTTACAATGTTCAATGAACACAAAATAACACAACTCTAATAGGATTATATCAAATGTACTTACACAATTTAGAAGTTCCTAAAGCAAACAAACAACATAATGGAGGCAACTTATTATTCTAGATTAAAGTAATGTCTTACACTAAATTTTTAGAGAGAAACATGAACATTTCATAAGCAATTACTATGACACAACCCTAGATTTTATTTTCTTCTATTGAATTGGACTCATTTATACCTTCTCAAATATTTTTTGTAATCCCTTTTACAAAGTATTCCCACCGTTTTATAGAAAATGACAAAGCTCATCTCAAAGGATAATTGAAACTTGTCACTTTCTTTAACAATCTTGATTTAAAGTGGTTAACACTTTTGGACATAAATAAAGATTAAAAACCCAGGCTTCCAATAACTAGAAGTTGAGTGCCTTCAAAACAACATGTGTCCCCTTCAAGTGTAGTGAAATAAAAATGCATCACAAATTCTACTTGCACCTGATTACACCTTTGAGCCTCCATAGTAGGATACCACCTAGCATTAACAACACCATTCCCATGTCACCTTAGTAGATAGAATTAAAAGTCTCTGAAATATTTATGGAGAATGTTGATGTAGAGGAATGGGGGTGCTCCCACAATAGTTAGTCCTAGTTGTGGGATGGGGCAAAAAATTGAGCCCAAGGAAGCAAAAAAAATTAATCCAATCCAAGTTTTCAAAGTGTCCAAAAATGACAAAGTGTTGATAATATAATTCTAGAATAAAATGAAAGAATAAGAATATCATCACTATGAAGTACAATAAAAACATTCACTATAAAAAAATAGGACCAGAATAGAGTTGTTTAAGCAAGTTATGACCCTCCAAAGGTCTTAAAATGAGAATTGTACAACAAAAGTTTAAGAAAATATAAATTTTATAAAAACTAGGCAATGTGAGTAGAAATTAATTACACTGCTATGAAATAATTGAAAAATGTCCCATTTAAAATAAGAAAGCATGAAAAATACATCCACATGGCTAAGAAAAGGCATCTTAAAGTTGCCCTCTAAATCTAAAAAGGTAAATGGTGAGGGGGCTTGTTGGTGGTGGCAAGTTGGTGGTCCATGGGTGATAGATTGATGGTGGCCTGGTAGTGTTGTTGATAGAGGTGGTGCCTAAGAAACTCTTGGGTAAGAAATGCTTGTTCCTTGGTGGTGATTTCTAGGTTAGAAGACTGCGTTGATATAGACAAAGAGTGGTGACCCTATGGCTATGATTTGGTGGCTAGTTGGAGGGTTGTGGAGATCTCCAAAAAGATTGGACCAAGCAATGAGTTCCATTGATAAAGTGCAATGGAGGGTAGGGAGGCCTGAACACCCTTGCCACCACCTGCCATGGTAGGGGGTAGTAGAGGGTTGGTACCCCATGAACCCTTATACCCCTACATAATATGTTAGCACTACAATTTTATTACAAGTGCTTTCTTCTTTTAAATGAAAATAAAATAAAATATTTAGTAACATAGTATCTATGCTTGCACCTAAGTTGTATGCTCTCAACTTGCATGCTTAGACAATTTTTTTTCATGCAACTTTGGTAAAATTAGATAAATTTATATTTGATCCATATATTTTGATGCCTTTTAGATGCAATGGTGCTACTTGTTTTAAAAAAACTTCCTCAAAAAGTGTACTTCTTGCAAAAGACACCATATATATGCAACTGAAAGATAAATAATAATGACCTTTAGGTTTCCAAATTAGATGAAATAAAAGTAAAAATTAAGCATTTTAGCTACTCTGAATGCAATGGTGGGATTTGATCTAACTCAAGAATAACCAAAACAAAGCTTTCAATGTGCAAATATAGAGAAACCATTACTCAATGGACATGAATGAGCTCCAAAAACCAACAATTCTATAATATCATGTAAGATGAATCCAATCACACATGCTTGGATCTAGGTCAATGAAGAAAGTTACAATAGTAAAAGCATAGGAACAACAAGAGTTGCAATATGCAAATAAGTTCGTGCTATTACAAAATAGAGGAAACCAATAATTAAAACCAACCAAATCAACCACCAAATAGATGGATGAAGTACATATAAATAGGCCTCGTAGATGCATGAATTAAGGAGATGACATGTCTAGATGTCATGACTTTAATTCCTAATCAGTGGATTAGTTATCAGTCTAGCTAAGAGGTCAAGAATTTAAACAACAATAAGTGGATTAGTTAATTCAATATAAGATAGAGGTGTCCTTGATTGAATAGAGGTGGCACCTAACTACTTAATCAAGGTTTGTTGAAGTAGTGGTAGTGCTTGTGTACCTTAAGTCAAGGTGTACACATGTCATTTTTAGCTACCTAGGTGAGAATAATTAAATATTCCTGATATCCTAAGCAAAATTATTAATCAGGTGCAATATCACACTTGGTATAGAAACATATCCAAGGTGAAGTATGAATATTACACCAACACACTACAAAACAATACTCACAAAAGAACCATTAGTGACATATATGCCCTCTCTAATTGATCACATTATTTTTTACCATTCCCTACTTTAAATCCTAGAATTCTATCATTTTTGACTAATTTAGGTTCCCCACAAAGGTTTTAGTGAAATGAGAGGTGCTAATACTATCTTATATTACTTTTTTCTTACATACCACTTTAGTTCCATATACCACTTAGTATATTAGAAGGTTTAGTAAATTGATAGGTGTGGTATATTTAGATAATTGATTTTCCATGTCATCACTCTTCCATGTACCAATGATTATATAGAGAGGTGTGGTATATCAAACAATTTGGTTCACTAGAGTTATAGGTAGATTGAAGGAGAGAGTGGTAAGGTTGGAGTGATAAAGGAAAAAATTAAGCACTTGAAACCCATCATAGTTGGCATAGCACCATGGATTAGTTGGTTCTCATTGGTAGTGAGAACTAGATTGAATGAAAATATGACATGTCCAGTCTATTGATAACTGAGAGGGGGGGGGACTGAATCATTTATCTTAATTATTTCAGCTTTATGAACTTTCTTAATAATTAGTGCAGCATCAATTCAAACAAGCAAACATAACCATGAAATGGAAATACACATGACACAATATTTTTGACGTGGAAACCCTGTTAAGGGAGAAAACCATGGGGTGATTAACCCAAGATTGTATTCTCTGTTAGAAGAATAGGATTACAAAATGGCACTTGCCAATTAGGGCTCACTGCCTGAGCACATTGCTCACAAGAGGCCCACTGCCTACAAGAGACTCACTGTCTACAATTTATAAAGAGTGTAATATAATACTTGAACTGATAAGGAGCATCTACATATGCTAGAGTTCAGTTCTGGTTAAACTTAGTACACTGATCTGTTGCACTTCATCCTTTCTCTTCCTTAGCACTGCTGTCCCTTCACATACTGGACCTGCCTTTCTGCTTTCACTCTGCTTTACTGCTTTTCTTCGCACTCTACCAAAACCACAACACATCTCACAACTAAATCCATCTTGTATATATATACGCACAAGTGATTTCATCACCTTTCTAGTCGGCATCCGGAATAGTCAATATTTTCCATGAACTCTGATTTGTCGGCTGAATCCTTGCTTACCATAATGCGGATCAAGGATATACTTGTAGAGGTCATCAATCATGTTAGCCAATTATAACTTATGCCTTAAGAATCTTTACCATCATTAGTAACGCATCCGGAATAATGTCTGATGTTCTGCCAGTCAGTTCTTCCTCTGTCCACACTACCAATCAGGAACCGACACTTAAGTATTCATATCTTTTTCTTCATCTATCACCGGAGGCTAAATCCTTGGAATCTATCAGTCAAGGTAGTCCTCTTAACTCCCCCAAATCTGCACTTCACCAAGATACTTCCTTTGAGAGATCTGGAGCTGACTGTCGGACCTCACCACATGCTCTGTTCTTGCTTACCGGATCATAATACTCTGCAATCTGCCTTCCGGTAGAGACTCATCATGTCCTGCGGATGTGTGGGTTAACCTTTGTTGCCATCGATGACAACAATCATGAAGTTCCAATGTGTCTCTTGCCAACACAGTCTTCTATTGGAACATGCATTTTGGGACATTTTCAATTAGGATCCAACTACACTTTAGTTTCCTAATGATAGTTTGGTGTAGTATAAACATGGTTTGTATTTTTAGAAATCTATAGCAATGTTGAAGTATGTTGTTTCTCCCATCATGACACAACTCATTAACTATGGCACTCCATATGAGATTTGAGAGGCATTGTAGAAGATGTATGAGTAGTGATACCTATCAGTTGGTGAAATTAAATATTTTTTTGTTGGAAGAGTATAGGTCCAAGCTTATGGATCTAGGAGAAAACTCATGGTAGAATGATAAGAGACATAGTGTAAATCCATTGTCTATGATTACGATTAAGACTGCTTTTGGATTTCATTATGTAGTAGTTTTTGGCATCAATATTTTGGATCACACTCTGTGATCAACCATTAGGATGAGGAAAAATTATGATGGATCATGACATTTGATCTAAAAGGTTGATACCAAAAACTACTAAACAATGAAATCCAAAAGAACTCTTAATTAGGATGATAAGTAGATGTACACCTTGGTTCTAGAAAATCTGCCAATGCCATACAGTGATTTCTTAACTTTCATGAGGGATGACAATAAATTACATAACATTTATTGAGAGGTTCTCAAGAAACATTTATTACAAAAAGAATATAAATTGAGATGGTTGAATCTACTTGGTTCATCATTCCCAAAAGCCCTCATGTTCACATCGAAGGGCCTAACTTATTATTAGAAGAAGAAATATTGTAAGAAGAAATATCATAAGAAGAATGAGAAGGATAATAAACAATAGAAATGACACAAGAATGTGGTTTAGGATTATTGATATTCTAAGTGAGTTGAAAAAAAAGAATATTTAGAGTTCAAGGGAATTTGTTTCAGTTGTAGAAAGTTTGCAAGTCATAGGAAATTAGACTCCAATTTGGATCACAAAATAGAAAGAAGTAGGTAAAAGTGTGGATGGGTTGCAAAAGTTACATAATTTTCTACTTCTAACAATTTTGATGTTAGTGGCATGACAATGTTGGTCCCTACTACTGAGAATCAGGTTATCAATACAAGTTCCCATAAGCACATTGACCATAACAAGCATAGTTTTGTTTCTTGGAAACAAGGAGGTAGTGTTGGAAATGGTTGTTTTGATGATAAATTCTTCTTTAGAATAATAGAAGTTTGGGTTTCTTGGAAACATGTGTTAGATTAAATATCCAAAGAATAAATTCTTTGTTGTTGCAATTGGTACTTTATAGGATAACTAGTGGATCTTTGATAGTTTTTTGTAGTCAAAATAATTAGATCTTGATTACTTTAATGGATGATGCCAGTCATTTGCCACACAAGAGGTTGGGACACCTCAACTACTAGAGTATTAATTTCTTGAATAAAAACAATATGGGACATGGTGTTCCACATGTCATCACATCTAAGGAAAATTATGAATGGTGTGTGTTTAGAAAGTATCAAATGGAACCCTTCAATAATAACATTGCATGAAGAGCATGAAGAAAACTTGAGTTGGTGAATAGTGATTTGATGGGTCCAAAAATAATAAATTCACATAATTTTTTAAAGTATGTTTAATTATTTGTTGATTAAAGTATGTTTTATTCTTCGTTGATGATTTTTTTCTAGTTAAATTAAGGGTTATGTGTCCCTTACCATTTATATTATAGAATAAAAATTACATTTAGACATGGAACATAATATAATATCATTCCAAACAATATCAAACTTTACTATACTATAGTGAATCCATAGTTGAAAACTAGGAGCATATGACATAGACTAATAGAGAGCTATATAAAAGATTGACATAGATTAACTGAGAGTATATGACAGGTCTATTCATCATCAACCTTCACCTATTGAAGGGAATTCAAATTTGGGGGAGAAGTCTATCCATCACCATAACCACCCTAAAGCCACTTCTTGGCCCAATTCCATTACCATCTTTGTGCACCATCATTAGGAGGTACTGCATGAATCTACATTGGTCATCACTGCCCATGCACTATCCTAAGTGAAAGGGGTTTGACAAGTGAGAGATATAATATACAGTTAAAACCTTTTTTTCATATATTATTTTCCTTGGTTTTTGTGATCAATGAGGACAAAATGAAGATTAGAACATAAATCAAATGCAAAAATACACGATTATACCTGCATAATGAACTCACAAATCCAAGAGGGAAGGAGTTGCACCCGATTTGTCTCCTCAGATTTTACCCATGACTAATGTGTAGATGTGGATTGCTCAATGCTTTTCAACACAAATGTAGATGAGAGACGAGTAGATTCAGATAGATTAGATGGAGATGAGGGATAATTTTGGCATTATGATGTTAGGATGAGGAGATTGTGGAGTGATTTTGGCAGAGGTTTGATGCATGAAGAAGTCCCCCTCAAATGGCTTGGAGAGGGTCTCATTTATAGATTTTCTGAAAGGAGGATGGAAGGTGAGGATTGAAAGATGAGATCAAGGGCTAGGAATAAAAGTAAATCTTTTATTCATTTTGGGAAAAGGGGTGATAAATGAGGTATGGGTGTGAAAGAATGTGAAATGAATTAAAAATTCATTTGGGGAATGGGAAATGAATTAAGAATTCATTTGGGGATAAGAGGTAATGAATGAGGATGGGTGAGGTAAGGGGTTTGTAAGAGAAGTAAATGTGATGTGTGATTTATTTCAATTTTTAATTTGGGGGATGTGGGGAAGGGTGTTAAACTAGGTTTGACCACCCAAATGAGAGGTTAGGACTAATTAAACAAAGGTTTTGCTTAATTGATCCTAGGGATAGGATGGGGTAGGTTAGGGTAGGTCAATTAGTAGGCTAGATCAATTAGATAACCATGATTTATCTAATTAATGAGGATTAGGGAAAAGGAGAATTGAACCAAATAAATATTGAAAATATTTATTTGATTAATGAGGGATAGTGTTGTAATGTCTTAGTGATAAATTAAGTAAGTTAATTGATCACAAGGGATAGACAGATGGTTAGGGATAAAATGATTTTATTCCATTAATAGGAGGGATAAATTGGTTTGCAAAAGCAAGTCAATTTTAGGTGTCTACAGTTTTCATTTCTTCAACTGTTCTGATGAGAGTCACAAACCTTGCTTCTAACTCTCTAAATGATGCCATAAACACCAACCCATAGAATTCTTGATAAGTTATCGATAATAAGGAACCAAGAAAAATGTCACTGCATCCAAATCTTTCTCTAGGCCACTTCTATACTCTTGAACTTGACATATGATTGTTCCAAATTCATTTTCTTTTCCTTATCCTTCACAAATTTTAGCACCGTGGAGAAGAACATGAATGACATGTTAGAATTGACTCTACTTCACATTTTTGTTTCGACATAAGCTACTCCCAAGATGTCTAGAATTGAATGGTGTATAGCCCTAGATTGGATAATAAACACCTTATTTAGTTTGACCTTAGTGATGGCTATATAGAAGGCCATCTCCCTCTTCTCACAATATAAATGAAAATTTAGCTCCATTGGATGTTTTGTGGTTTTCAACTAATGTCACCATTTCCTATCGATAGTAGGTGTAATTCTAAGGAAAGAAAAGTACCAAACAAGGTGCCTTCTTCCTATAAGAAGGTCACTCCCACATGTGGAAAGTACCATCCATCAATGTAAGAGAGGGAAATATTCCCCCCAAGGGTTCCCTTGATCAGATAATCATTGTGTAAAAAGGTGAAAAAGTTGTGATGGAAAAATGTCTTTTTATTTTCAAAATCTTCCCAATTACCAAATAAGAATAAAATATGAAACGTTTTTGTGTTTTTTCTATCCTATGATCAATATAGTGAAATATCTTAGCCTTTTCTAATTTTTCCTCCCTATTTAAACTATGTTTAAATAAGAAAGGAGACCTAGGAACAAAAACTAGAAATAATAGGAATTGGAAATCTGAGATCTAAAAATGACTATAAAAGAATGAGGAACCTGGAAATCAACTAGAAAATCTCATTGGCTAGGATACTAGCATGCTGTATGATCTACTCATTTATATTAAGAAGTGGTAGAAAATTAAGGTTTCTCTCTAGAATCTTTTTTGGTGTGTGCATAGGAAGACAAAGACACATAGAACAACATACCAAGTACAACAGTAAAGAAATGAACTTAAACCAATTATTTTAAATAAAAATTTGAAAGAACAATAGAGAGAGAGGGACACAAAACCTCTGTGCAGTTGTACTCCTTTGAATACCTATTTTGTGATAGAGGAGAAGGTTGTTTGGTATTTTGACCTCCACATGTAGCTAATTAAATAAGGAGAAATTAGATAATGTGTGCTCTTAAACCCTATGTGTATCCAAAATTTTAAAATGACAATATTATAGTAATATATGAATGTTAAATCTTTGGTCTATGGGGAACAACACCCTAGTGTGTGTGAGTTAGGATAGAGAGGAGGTGAATCTCTCAAGGTCCTAACAATGGTTTTGTGTACACAAGAAACCAATAAATAGCAATGATAAAGAAGATGAAAAAAGAACTTGAACAAAGTCACCTGAAACACCAAGAATGGAGATAGCAATTGTTCTAAGCACAATGTATGTCTTCAATAATTGAAAGAGCTCATGAAAGACAATATTGGAATCACAATAAATCCTTTCAAGTGCTCAAGAATACTATAAAAATGGTTTGGAGTGTTGTAGTAACTTCAAAAGCAATGTGCATGCAAAAGAGGTTTAGTGGTTGGGTTGGTTGTCAGTTGTATTGAGCTCTCTTGTAAAATGCATATGTGAAGCATAGATTGGAATGTATGATTGCATGGTCATCCACTTTCTTGGACACACAAAGGATGCATTGGAGGAGCTTGATGTTTTAGAAATATTCATGGATGCTCTATAAGTTTATTGTAATTTTTTGTTGTTGAATAATACATTAAGTGCAAATGATTTTGGAGGATGATTTTTTCCCTCATGAGGGTTTTCTGAGGGTATATCCTGTGTCATCATGATGGTATGTTTATATATTCTTTTGCATTGTAGATTTTGAATACTTGTTTGCATATTTTTTTCTCTTGCCAGGGTTATATGGAAATGTTTATAATGGCTACAAATTTCCTTTCAAGGATTACCCATAAAATACTATACGAGTGTTTAAAATTAGTAATAAGAGAAATCAACAAACCATAAAGTTGCAACACATAACACCATATGTATGTGGAGAAACTCTTTTTGGAAAAAAATCTACTATCAAAGAGAGGCTCAAGAATGTATTAATATTCAAGAGTAGAATACATATGCAAAAGCCTAACTCCCTTTAATTTGACAACATTCTGGTAGCACCTATGTACCTATGAAACAACATAATGAAATTACTATCTCATTCCTCTAATTTATAGAGAAAATCAAGAGGAATACCACTAGTAGTTTCCCAAAATAATGAACCATCAAATTGAGGTAAAATATAAAAAAACTCCTACATCCAAAATGAATAGGCTCTTTTGATAATAGTAAGTGTAATTCCCAATAATAAGCCATGAATAGAAAAAATAACCTCTATAATAATAATAAATAACATCTTTGACTTGTAAATCCTCCCTAATGGCTCATATCCCAAGGTAGGCATCTAAAATCATCACCCAACTCATATGGGACCGACCAAAAACATGCAAGGTACTCTACTACTCAATTCTTAGTCCAAGTGGAGAAATATGTTAAAAAAGCATCATAATTGCCACTGCTAACTCCACCTCCTTAATGAATATATCAAGTGGGAGAATGTTAGGATAGTGTGATATTTAATTGCAATCATAATGTAACTATTTTATGTATCTCTAGCAATCTTGGAATGGTGCTTGAACACCTATGTTGTTGTGAGAGATATTATTTTATTATTATTCTCCTTGTTAGACATCCAAAGGAACATTAAAATATATCAAGTATAGGATCCAAGACCAATGGACTTCTTGCACTAAGAGAACTTCTCCATTCTCATTGGCTTTGTGAGAGAATTCACAACATTATCCTAAGTGTCAACCTTCTACAACAAGACCTTACCATTCTTTACCATCTCATGCATAAAGTGATATTGAACATCAACATGCTTAGTAGAAGCATGGTAATGGGATTTTTGTACAAACAAATAGCACTCCAACTATCACAACCAATTCAAACCACCTTGTAATCAAAACCAATACCTACACAAAGTCTTTGTAAAAATATTTCCTCCTTAGAGGCATGTGTAGAAGCCATATTCTCTACTTTAGTGGTGGGTAAAGTTGTAGACACTAAAATAATTCCTCTAATTACCCACCATTATTATCATCTTATTATAATTAATCGTTTACATTATTATTAATACTCCATTAATCGTCATTAACATTTATCATCATTATTAATCATTTAATTAAACAATTTCTTATTATTTGACTAATATGAAATAATTATCCATTCATATATTCCTCACACCTCATCACATCTCTCTCAATTTGTTTTCATTTCCAACTCATGTGCATCTAATTAATTAAAAATAATTAGATAAGTCTATTATTTATCCTCACATCTCATCTTATCTTCTTCTCAATTTGTTTAAATTTTCTAACTCATATAACTAGTTAAATGGAAACAAATAAAATAAATAAAAAAAATCCTATCCTCATCTTGATTTTTTCCATAAAATCCATCCATCAAAAGTCTATAAATTCTTCTTTTCACTCATCATTTAGGGATCATGAATTTTAATGCAAAATAACTCTATCATTTCTATAACTCATAACCATTAATGTTATTTTTTTGAGTTGAGCATCCACATGCCATCAAAATCTTGAGTACATCGCTTCAATATGCTTAATCTAAGGTTTGCGGTAAAATTGGAAACTAGAATTTTAATCTTGTGTTTTTATCTTATTTTATTTTTTAGATTTCTATTGCTTACATTTTAGTGAACTTGACGTGAAATAAGCTAATCCTTCATCTAATCTTGGTGCTTGTGAGTTTCTGGTGTTTTAATCTTGTAGGTTCCTTCTCTGTTTTAGGTGGTCTTAAAAATCAAGTTCTTATAGGAGCCTTCTGGTGCAAAACGGACCTCATGATTATGTTTAGAAGCACTGAGAGATGAATAAAAACATTCAATATATTTTGGGTAATTGTTTTTTTACATTTTTTTTGTACCATTGGATTTTCTCATAGCACAAACCCATACAACCATACAAAATCCATACTATATGGACTGTACTACATTAGCCTTTTTGTAGTATGCCTGTGTAGGTCTAAGGAAAAAATTATGATTTTCTTTTTTGGTCTTAAAACACAAAATTGAAGGTCTTATAAAAAAATCAATATTTGCACCTATTTAGTACAATGATATTTACACCTATTTAGTCATAAAAATTTCCCCTATTTAGTCTTCTATTTTTTGCCGCTATTTAGTCATCAATATTTGCACCTGTTTAGTCATAAAAATTTGTACCTATTTAGTCTTCTAGTTTTTTCCCCTATTTAGTCATTAATATTTGCATTTGTTTGTTGAAAATTTGCACCTGTTTAGTCTTCTATTTTTTGCCCTTGTTTTGTCTATGATTTTTACACCTTTTAGTTTGCACTAAAATAAGTAGTTTTCTTTTTAAAAATGCTATAAATTTTACATATTTTATTGTATTTTCAAGTTTTTATAAGCATTAGAAAGCTAATTGGGTGTACTTTGTTGTGGGATAGGTAATATTTTCAGATTTTGCACCAAAAAACTTAAGGGTTTGATCTTATTTGTTAAGACCTTACAACTATCCTTGCATGCCAAAGACAAAATTTTCAAACTACTAATGCATTTTCTATAGCATTGCATGTCAAAGAAAATCTTTATTCACTAATTTAGGAAGACTTAATTTTTAAAAAGAAATTACTTCTATTTGTTGTGCTTGGAATCTTATAAAGTGTGTATATTCTTCCCTCGCATCGAAAGGTGATTTTAGAGATCAAAAGCACTCTTTAGGTTCCATTTTGTTATTGTTTATCCCAAGAGTTCAGGTGTGTATTCTCTCTCCTCATGATGTAAAGCGATCTTGGAGATCAAAAGTACTTAGATTTCTTTCTCTTTAGGAGGCCTAATTAGGCATTTCATCACTCTAGGGGGTAACCTCAACCATGTGTTTTGGCGTGGTATAAAAATGGAGGAGAATGAAAGTTGTACCCCAATAATGGAGCTATTGTTTTGGGCCCACGTTGAGCATATGAGACTAGCAAAGTGATTTTTCACACACCTAACAACACACTTGGTCATAAATTTTGGGCCTTATATACCTTCAAGTATAAGGAGGACACCCCTAGATAGCCTTGTTTATCTTGGATTAAGATCTTTCGACCATCTTTTTTCATAGTGTACTGGTAAGCGGTTAGCTTAGAGAAGTTACTCACACCAGACTTCTGAGATTATAGAGATAGAGCTCATGGGTATGTGCATGGAAATGACGGACCAAAAGGGGGTCAAAAGTGGCCACTAAAATACTATTTTTTTTTCTTTAAAATGGTGGAGATTAAGAGATTCAAATAGGGGGAGCACACAAAGTGCTCCTGTTTTTGTCATAAAAATATAACATAGCATCTTGTGTGCCTATAAAATGTTGACTTTTTAAAAGCATTTTACAAACCACTTCGGTGGAAAATTAGCTAACATCATGTAGTTTATGCTTGATTATTTTGCTAATTTTTTAATGAATATATAATTTTTTTTTTATGAACTTTCAATGTGGACACATCTTGAAAAATAGAAATTTGAGCATGCTCCCCTCTAATTTTTTAAAAACTAATCAGGTTATTTTTTTGAATGTGTGTAGAATAGATTCTATAATGTAAAAATATAGTTTGTTTGAAATTTGAATGAATGGGTAAAAAATTACACCAAAAATACTACACATAGGTTTTTGGTAAAAAAGTAAGACACTACTAAAACTAATTAGAGATCCAAACCTTCATAATTTTATATTTAAAAAAAAAAACATGGTTAGAAAACTAAAACAAAGCTTTATAACCTAGTGGTGTTATTTTGACAATTTTATCAAAAAATACATGAACTTGATGGAGAGCATGCTCAAAATTTGTGTATTTTTTGTATGAGTTTTGTAAAAAACGTCTTTGGCTCTCAAATTGAATGCCTAGCCCTTAGGATTGGTAAATTCAAACATTTACAAAGCCTAATAAAGGCATTTTATTGTTCAAAATAGGAACATGAGCTTGTTATAACATGCTCACATTTTGAAAACACATATGAGTCATAACGCGAGTGTATTTTAAAGAATTATAGATGGTGGCCACTTTTTGATCCCCCATCTTTTTGCACTTACCCTCACTATGGGTAGGGCCTTAGCCTCCATGATAATGGTTGTATAGGTGGTACATGACCTTGCATTCTCTAGCTATCCACAACTTGGTAGATAGTATATTTGTGGGCCCATGGAGATTGATGCTCCCATTTGAATAAAGATAGGTTTGTTCACGCATTTGGTGTGTTTTCTTTGTCAAAACCAATAATTTTTCCTTCACTATCCAAAAAATAAAAAACCCAACAAAAAATATTTGTTTGTTTTAACTTTAGTTTAAAGCTTTTGTAGATTAAGAGAAACCTTTTAAGATACAATCCTCTTGCTAATGTAGACAAGTATAGCCATCTCCAAGTCAAATCATCCACATTCAATCCATCATCTTAAATCCAGTCAAACCTAATCCACTCACTATCTAGCTATTTTTTGTTCAAATTCTTAAACTTTAAATCGAGACCTTTTATCAAATCCAATCATCTTATCCTCACTTACTTGAGAACTTAGCCTATCTAAACTAGGTAATCCTCATTTCTCACTTAAGAACTTTACCTATCTTAAGTGTAGAAGATCCATTTATTGAATTCAAACTTTTAAGGTCTTGATTTTTAGTTTTAGGACCAAATTAAACCATCTTTTTCATCCCATTTCAATCCATTAAACCCAAATCACATAGTCTTACCATCCATCCCACAAGACACCATTTACCTTAGAAAAATTTGACCTAGGTCCTTTATTTCTCTAAAAGGCAAAATCCAAAAAATCTCAAAACATTCAAAATCCAAAAAAGTGAACATTCAAAAATCCAAAAATAAATCAAAATATTCTAAAATTCAAAAAAACAAAACGATCCTCATTTTATGCCACCCATTACAAGGTCACAAGATAGAAATATTATGGATTTCCACAATGAAAATACCTTTGAAGCTAGACCTAGTCATATCACATAGGGAGAACCTTCATCCCCTCTTCATTTTCTCAACAATATAAGTGAACTTGAAAGTCTAGTTAACCAATCTAAGTATTCTCTAAGGCACCTAGATTTTTCAACATTCAACAAGCAACTAATCAAAAGAGTGCTTGTCTTGCATGCCTTATCAGATAGGGGGCTAAGCTCCGTCATGGCTTTGATATGTCTAAAGTACAACACATATTTCATCATGACTCACTTACACCTCCAAACTCTAATAATCCACATGGTCAACCATTTTCTAATCTTGTTTATGATCATACACTCCATATTAGCCAACAAGAGGGTGTACCACCACCCCATCCATCTCATACCATTACACTTTCCTCTCATCAACTTCAACATGATTCATCCAACTTCAAATCTCAAGGCCATACTTATCATTCCACTTCTCATCCATTTTATCAAAATCCAACTTCTTCTAATCCACCAAGAATAAAGATCCACTATACCATGTCTACTGATGGCATGGTTTCTACTCACACATGCTCTTTTAACCATTTAAACCCAGACATACACATGCTCTAATACCAAATGATGGTTGCCTTGTTAGTCACAGAATCAAATAGCTTCACAAAGAATTCAATCAAACAGAGATTCAGAATAATGACAGGAGATTAGAAATTGAATACCCAAAATGACATGAAGTATTTATATTCAGATTCTTAATAACAATGAATTCACATAAGACAATGTAAAACCCAACTCCTCACTATTCTATTCCATTATCCAAAGCATTACAAAATCTATGTATTGGCTTGCAACAATCGGCCTTTCCTAAGTGTAGTCAAAATCAAATCTTCCTTTCTTGCCTTCACACCCGATGCTCTCTCCTATCCTCTGTTCCTTCACTAATGATGTTACTTTTCTTCCTGCTCTGCACTCCCAATTTTCTGTCTCTCTTTATTTTTGGCCTTTTCTGCCTGATCTTCCTTTCAGCTGCCATCATTTTCTCTTCCTCCTTTTGCCTGCCTGCAAATGCTTCTACTGTTCTTTGGCCTCCGACCTCTTCTCTCTCCTTTCAGCCTTAATGCCTCCCTGACTTACGGCCTCTCTATTGTTTTATTCATGGCCTCCTCCATTTCCTTCTATCGGCCTCTTTCTACTATTATTCCATTCTTCCCTCTCCACATTCGGCCCCTTTCCTTTTGTAATAATTATCCCTTCTCATTCTTCAATCTCAGTCGACCGGCCTCTTTCTGATATTAACTCATTATGAAGGCGATTACTCTTTCACTCTGCGGCCCCCTTCGTTGGTCTTGCCTAAACGGCCCTCTTTAGCCTTCAACAACCAACCTGATCTCTTCACCACTATGTGCCTCCTTCCTACTTGGATTTTTGTTCGGCCTTCTTCACATCCTCCTCTCCTCATAGGCATCCATCTACAATATATGGTCTCTTCGTTGTTATTTTCCTTCTATCATTCTGGCCATTCCAAACTTCCTACCTGCATCTCCATCTTCCATCGAATCTTGTCTATGCATTCTTCCTTGTCTGTTCCAAAACATAATTCAAACTATCCTTCAACTGCCAGCTGCCCATGACTCTTCATCTCCACATTGTCTTTTCCTTAACTATTCGATCCTTCATTATGTAACTGACTCCCAGCTGTCCACGATTGTTTAGCTTCCACTATCCATAACTGCTTATTCTTTTTGTGCCAAAGGCCATTTTTTTGATCAACATACTTCCTGTTGCTAAGGCGACATGAACTTGGTTATAGCACATCCTATCACAAAACTGAAATAATCAAGTAAATAGTGAAACTTATAAAATGTATGTGATGCTCCTGCATCAGACTCCCCAGGGGACAAAAGATCATGTGCTCCTGCACATGGGGTCATTATTCAAAACTCATTTTTCTGCATCCTTCTTCCGCTTCTTCCACAATCTTTTTGGCACCTTCAACTTATTCATCCTACATTGCTGTTCATCATACCACTCCACACTAACCAGACTTCCTTTTGTCTCATTCATCCACAAATCAGCCCTTCCAAACATCCAAAGATTAAGAAACTCTGCATTTATGGTACTAATTAATTCCACTTCACCTATCAGTTTGTCAACTCTAGTAAAAGCATGCTCAACCTTCAACAAATCTGCATTCATCATTCCATATACTTCCTTTTCCATGTCCCAATTAAACAACCATAAATCATTTTCAGAAACCATAATATCATGATCTCTTACAGATTTATGCTCAAACTTCTCATTGATCAATACTCTAAAGAAATACATATCCACATTCTTATAAAAGACATTTTTGTTTACCTCGGTCTACACCGTTACACCTTCTTCATTAGCACTAATTGAATCCTTTCTTCCTTCATCCATTGCTATCCTATTTTCATGCATACCTCTACAATCATTATTCCTTTGTCTTCCTGATTGAAACTCATATAATGGTGTCCACAAACTATCTATAACACCCTTGTTTGTTGCCCCTTCTTCAATTTCCATCTCTACCTTGTTTCCATCATGAATTTTATTTTTACCTCCTTTACCTTCTACTGCCTCAACTTCTTCATTTTTATTCTCTGCTGCTCCAACTTCCTCATCTGTATTTTCTGCTACTCCTCCTTCACTCTTTATGTCTTTCTTTGCTTTTCCCCTTTGGTTTCCATTCTCCTTGGCTAACTCATTCTTCATATCTATTTTGTACTCATTGCTAGACATTCCACTCTGCCTTCATTTGCTCTCCTTCCTCATTTTATATCTCTCTCTTCTCATTTTATTTTCATCCTTAGTTAGCTGCAACTTTTCCTCATATTTATAAATTTCATTGAAAGCCTCAAATTTAGCATCATCAAAATTAAATTGGCTACCTCTTACCTTGCACTTACCATGTTGCTTTTCCTCTAACTCCATTGCATGCTCTAGGGCATTATCCTTCTTTTCATTGTCTATGGGCTCTATTATGTTCTCTGGGTCATTGGACTTGTCCACCTCGAGACCTCTCCTCTTCTCTTGTATTGTCTTCTTCTCATTATCAACTTCTTCTACTACTATCCCATGCTTCACTACCCATGCTGGGTTCTTCATCTTCCTAATTTGATGCCTTACTATCTTTGCACTTGGCCTATCCTCAACTCTCATTTGACACTTCACCACAACTTTCATCCTTGGTGCTATCTTGCTTTTGTCTTTAGCCACTGTTTGCTTCACTTCTTTTTGCTGTTCTTTAACAACTGATTTCCTTTGCTAATATGGTACTATATAGCCATGATCTACTAATTTTATTTTCTTCTTTCTATCTTGCATATTCACATTCCTATGTCTACTTGCATAATCAAAATCACCACCAAAACTCACTTTTACCTCTTTAATGGTCTACTGTCCCAATTTGCTTACATTCTTGGCTTCATGTCTTGCCTCCCCTTCCTCTTCATAGGCTTTCTTCTTTTCTTCATTATCCCTCTCTTCATCTTTAGGTACCTTGTAATGCATCACTACTTCAAACTGTCTTCCTTTATCTATTGATGCAACTTGTCTTCTTTCATTCTTATCTTCATCTTCATCTAAAGGGTCTCTTCTTGCCCTTTCTCCATTTGCCTCCAAAGGTTTGTTCTCAGCCTTCTTCATACCTGCATTCACACTTCCAAACAAATTAGTAGCAAATAAATCAAGAGATCAAGATGTCTCTCTAAGTGCCTCTTCCATAGACACTATATTCTTGTCTTCTTCAAGTGCTCCTTGCTGTACTTTCTCTTTTCTCATTTCCTTAATATCTTTATGCAAGTCCTCTACGATTAGGACTTTCCTCTTCTCTTCTTGTCCACTTCCTACAACCACAACATTAGCAGGAAAATAACTCTTTTCCAACATATCCATTCTACTTGCAATCTTCTCTAATTCCTCTCAGAATTTTCTGCTTTTCACTCCATCCCAATATCTATCCCAAAATGGGATTATGACAGGTTTTATTACACTAATACCCATCCTTCTTACTTCTGTAATCCATAATCTCTGCTCAATCTTCAAGTGTAAATTGCCTCTCCTTTGGCGATCGGTTCACACAACAACACACATCACTTGCAATTTCTAGCACAGGTTGCCTCTCCTTCGGCATTCTACCTATGCAAACTTGTTGTATCCTTGATACCTACCCAGGCTACTCTTCCCTTTGCTCAGCCCCGTCTTATAAACCCACATTCTACTCTCTTCTTCTATCAATCAAATTGCAACATACATTAGACTGCAACACTCATACATCAATACCCATCAAAATCAAGGACACACTTAGTGCTTGCTACCCAGATCTTTTGGGGCTCAAATTCTTTTCTTTAACTTGTCAACTATATTCACTCATATCTTTCCAAGAATCAATGAATAGAAATAATTTTTAATCCAAACATTTTGTAACTCTCCACTTCTCTTTCTCTTATTACTTTAGGCGACACTCTGCCCACTCCTCAACAACCCAAATCTTTAGGCTTTGATACCACTTGATGGCATGGTTTCTACTCACACATGCTCTTTTAACCATTTAAACCTAGACATATACATGCTCTAATACCAAAGGATGGCTACCTTGTTAGTCATAGAATGAAACAACTTCACAAAGAATTCAATCAAATAGAGATTCAAAATAATGACAGGAGATTAGAAATCGAATACCCAAAATGATAGGAAGTATTTATATTAAGATTCTTAATAACCATGAATTCACATAAGACAAAATGTAAAACCCAACTCCTCACTATTCTATTCCATTATCCAAAGCATTACAAGATATCTGTATTGGCCTGCAACAATCGACCTTTCCTAAGTGCAGTCAAAATCAAATCTACCTTTCTTGCCTTCATACCTGATTCTCTCTCCTATCCTCTATTCATTCGCTGATGATGTCACTTTTCTTCCTACTCTACACTCTTGATTTTTTGTCTCTCTTCCTTTTCGGCCTTTTCCACACGATCTTCCTTTCAGCTGCCATCATTTTCTCTTCCTCCTTCTGTCTGCCTGCAAATACTTTGACTGTTCTTTGGCTTGCGACCTCTTCTCTCTCCTTTCGACCTTAATGCCTTCCTAACTTACGGCCTCTTTGTTATTTTATTCATGGCCTCCTCCATTTCCTTCTATCAGCCTCTTTCTGCTGTTATTCCATTCTTCCCTCTCCACATTCGGCCCCTTTCCTTCTGTAATAATCATCCCTTCTCATTCATCCATCTTAGTTGACCGACCTCTTTCTAATATTAAGTCATTACGAAGGTGATTACTCTTTCACTTTGCGGCCCCCTTTGTTGGTCTTGTCTAAACGACCCTCTTTAGCCTTCAACGACCAACGTGGTCTCTTCACCACTATGCGCTTCCTTCCTACTTGGCTTTCTATTTGGCCTTCTTCACATCCTCCTCTCCTAACAGGCATCCATCTACAATATATGGTCTCTTCATTGTTCTTTTCCTTTTGTCATTCTGGCCATTCCAAACTGCCTACCTGCCTCTCCATCTTCCATCGAATCTTGTCTATGCATTCTTCCTTGTCCGTTCTAAAACAAAGTTTGAACTATCCTTTAACTACCAGTTGCCCGTGATTCTTCATCTCCACATTGTCTTTTCCTGAACTATTTGATCCTTCATTGTGTAACTAACTCCCAGCTGTCCACGACTGTTTGACTTCCACTATCCATAACTACTTATTCTTTCTATGCCAAAGGCCATTTTTTTGATCAACGTACTTCCTGTCGCTATGGCGACAGGAACTTGGTTATACCACATCCTGTCACAAAACTGAAATAATAGAGTAAATAGTGAAACTTATAAAATGTATGTGATGCCCCTGCATCATTGACACAACCCATCCATTCTTCTAATCCACCTATTTCTTATTTCAATCCTCAATCATCCTTCTCTTCTATGAATAATACTATTCATTCTCTTCCACCTTTAACCATCCCCCAACAAATAAATCAACCTTCATCTACACTTCCTCCTTACATTCTATATCAACCCAGTTCATTTCAACCGTTTATCACAAATCATGCCCACCATCTTATCAACCCACTTCTATACCTTTCATTCATCACTAACCCATTTATATGTCAAACATACCATCGTCTCACCCACATCCACATGTGGATCAACCCCCTCTATCATATAGATCAATACCATATCATCCATCAAACCTGCCACATGGAATGCCATTTTCTTAGGAGTGGCAAGAGATGAAATATTCTTTGAAGGGGTTACAAATTGGGGCTACTAATTAAAGAAAATAATTTAAATTTGAAGACTTATGCCCCTACCCCTTTGATCATTCTATCACCATGGTCCCCTTTCTTACACACTTTGAAGTCCCAAAATTTGATAAATACAAAGGAAAGAGTGGCCCTAGAGATCATGTAAAAAACTTTTTCATGGCCTATCAAGAAGTTTCTTATAAAATGACTTGTATTTGTTGAGAATATTTCACTGAAGTCTAGGAGGGCAAGCATTGGAGTGGTTCATGCATCTCACTCCAAGCTCTATTACTACGTTTGCTGAATTGTCAAAGAAGTTTGTTGCACACTTCTCTTACAATGTCAAACATGAACTAACAATGTTAGATCTTTGTAATGTGAAACATTGTAATGGAGAAATTTTTTCCTCATTCTTACAATGATGGAGGAGTCTCACAAGTCATTTTCCTTGGACTATCCCTGAGAAACAACTTGTTAATATTTTTGTCACCAATATTAACCATGAAATGACATTCCATCTACAAGTCCATTGTGTCTCCACATTAAATGAAATCATTGAAAATGGTGTTACTATTGCAAAATCCCTTGTCACTAAAGGTTTGATAAAACTATACAGTAAAGACAAAGACAACAATAGCTCAAATGACAAACCAAAATTCTGGGCCAAAAATAAAAATGTGGTAAATGATGGAGCCACTGATAATAAAAATGTTCAATCCACCACATCATCACAAGAATAATCTAAGGTCTAGAATGTACAACAACCCAATAATATTTCAATTCCATCTAGACAAAATAAAACTCCCAATCAACCAAGATGCAAGTTTACCTCCTTAGGGGAATGCATTGAGGTTGCTTTCTAAAAATTGGTCATAGAAAACATGGTCACATTTGCATCCACAAGACCATTTGATGACTCAAAAACTAAACCTGATTGGTATAAATAAAATGAATATTGTGAATACCATCGTGTCAATGGCCATACAAATCACATATGTATGAAGCTTAAAAATTATATTTAAGATGTAATTGATTGAAGAGAAATTATAATTGAAGGTTGTTATGTTGTAAAAAGTTTCCCTAGGGCTTTTTACCTCCTAGTTTAGCTCCTAGGTCCCCTTAGTTTAATCATGCATTTTTAAAACTTATCTCAGAGAAAAGTCCCCAGAAACCCATGTCAAATGGGACTTAGGGCTCCACTTTAATGCTTAATCAATACTCAAAAAGCACACTTGGACTTGGGCACCCGCACACTAGTCTAGGCCTATTTTGTTGGGACCTAAATTTAAATTGTCAGCATAGAACCGTTAAAAAGGTTTCCCTTTGACGGCCTTTTCAATTCAAATTATGAATGTTAGTGGAAATGCATATATAAACATGTTTAGGACTTCATTTTACTCCTTGTTGATTAAGGTGAACTTAAGATCATCAAGAAAAGAGCATTCAAGGCATTCATTGTGTTGTAGAGTAGAATTATGTTGTGTTTGTATGTGTTTGTTGCAGATTTGGAGCCATCAACTCATTTCCTCATGATTTGAAGGCTCTTCATCTCTGTGAGGGTTTCACCTCTAAGTTGATAGCTATTTGTGTTTCAACCAATCTATATTATCATTTGATTTAGCCTCTATCCATCAAGGACACACACTCTATCTAACAACGGTGTTGGAAGACTTGAATGCCATTCTGGGGCTTGATCGAGGCAAGCTCCTAAACACCACAAACACCAAACCCCTCTCTTTGTGATTACAGGTTATAGATGCGAGAGTTTGCAAAGTGGAGTTGCAGAGAAGCTGAGCAGAAGATAAAGATTCAGGATCTGAGAAAAAAGTGCAGAAAATCAGACCTACTGGACTAAGGCACCCACCCTGTAGTCCTCCCAACTATCATTGCTAGAAACTCTGAAGCAGGTTGTAGTCCTCATCACCTCACTATTCCAGATCTATAAAAAAAGTGGTATGTTAGATTAGGGCGCCCGCCCCAGTGTCCTTGAAGTTCCACCTTCGAAAATCTGAATCCTGGTATGTTTCTAATATGCATTTAGTGCTTTCTTGTGTGATCATTTGTCGTATCTTGTTCATTTGTATTTGAAATCATATAATTAGGGTTTAAGGCTTAGGGTTTAGCAAATTCATCAATACATTATATCTTTCCTTATCATTTCATAGTGACACCAAACTTGTAGCTGAGTCCTCTTGCAACAGTAGTGACTTAACTTGGTTTATGTCCTCAGATGTGTATGTGAAAGGAGGGTTTGATTGAATCTACTTTAACCACACTTCAACCTTATCTCATATTTTCATATATAACAAAGGTGACTCTTCCACCTTGCCTAATGATAATCTTGGAATATACCAAAATCCCCTTCCAAAACATGATCAATCCCAACCATCCATGTCAATCCAAGTCAACCCTGTTGCAAGTATGGGCCTAACCGGTGTTGTCATTGATGTCAACATACTCATGTTGCATTAATGAGAAGGATTAGATGAGATGTTTGCTGAGGATATTGAGAAAATTAGTCTCAATCAGGAATAGTGAAGAACAGTGATGACAAGAAGGTAAAAGTCCTCATTAGGTTGAGGATCAGAGGATGCAGTTTAAAGGGTTTGTAGATATAAGTGTTGAGATGCTCTAGTCAAGTTTTCAGAGGTCCGCATAAAGATCTGAAGAAGTTATGGTCACTCAAGTAGAACCAGTTCTGGCAGGTGTTTAGAGGTGACAGAGTGTCACAGATAGGTTCTAGTGGGATTTAGAGTTATTTTTCTAAAGGATTGCAAAAATTGTAAAATTGTCAATATTGCAAAAAAATGCAAAAAAGGGCAAACAAAAGAGGAATATGAAGGGTCATAGGGAGTTTAATATGTAGTTTCTCACATTTAAGGAGTTTTATTTCATTATTGTTGTAATAAAGGTCTATTTAAGACCACTCTTATGTATTTAGAGGTCATTAGGTAGTGAAGCTTTAAGTTTGCTCAAGTTTAGTACTTTCTAAGTTGAGTAGTGTTAGTGGTTTGGCTATTTTTAGCCTCTTCTTTTTGCATGTAAAAGAGAGTGGAGTGGTGGAAAAAGAAACATGAATGTAAAGACAATATTCATGCCTTGAAATTAGTGCAAGAGGTAGAGATGAAGGAGAGATGAAGTTTAGAGAAGAGAAATGAAATAAAAGCTTAATTTTCTGCATTTTTTTGACTATTTTTCGCTGTTCCTGAGGATGGTATGGCCCTATACAGAATACCAAATGGCATAAAATTAGATTTTCTAGAAAGATCTTAGAGTCTTCTTTCTTTTGGTGTTGGTTGCATCAATTTTTATTATATTGTGTAAAAGTTATGATGATTTTAGTGATGAACACTTCCAGTTTTGTTTACTGTAACTATCATCTTGTTTGGAATGGTATAGATTTTACAGATCAAGTACAGGTCTGAAACCAATGGAAAAAGATGTATGCATGAGTCTAGTTTCATATTATTTTTGTTTGGGCAATTTTTATTAATAATTAAGTGAGTTATACCATTTTTGGTGAGGGCAGGTCTGCAATCTATGAGGGTCTCCATCTCTATAACAGTCCATTTTTGAAGCATACTTTCAAAAACAACCTATGTTGCATGTGAGATATGTTGTGTAAGAGGGTAATGAGTATCCAAATCAGTTTTTAGATCATGGGTTTGAGTTGTATTCTAAAAATTATGTCATTTTAACCTTATTTGCTGCTCTCATCAAAGCATAGTGAAAGTTTGTGAGTTTTGGGTGAATCCTCCATGTCTCTGCATCAAATTGGTATCAGAGCTCAGAAGGTCTGGGCAAGAGAGAGTTTGGTTTTGTATTTGTGTGTTTGTGCAGGTTGGAGAGAGAACCTGGTCGCCAAAAGACTAGGTAGAGGAAAAGAGAAGAGACCTAGGTGAGGCAAAGGCAAAGAAGAAGCAAGGTGAAAGAGACTTGCTTGAGGAAAGATGGATTTGTTTAGAAGGTACTTGCAGGCTGGGGGTTCACAAAAGAAGAAGAAAGAAGAAAAAGACAAGAAGAGGAAAGAGGAAAAGATGAGACAAATAGAGGTTGAGAACGAGATAAGAGAACTGAGGCAAGCTATGGAAGAGATGAGCAGAAGGATGGAAGATGAGATGGAGCAGTTGCTCAAAAGAGCACTGAGTTGGCACTTGAGAATCAAAAAGAAGGTATCATGGCCTATTAAGAAGATAGATCAAAGAAGAAAGCGAAGAACAGTTATGGAAGAGAAATTTGCAGCAATAGGACAAATTGAATGTAGCCCTGAAGTGCAACAACAAGAGATTGATCAAATCCTTTGGAAGGAGATGACAAGTTTGGACAAAGAGGAATACTACTTTGTATATGAAAGTCCTAAGCAATTAATAACTATGATGGAGGAATTAGAAGATGTTATTCATCAAAAGAAACCCTTGGAGGATAAGTTTGAAGTAGAGTGCATGGTGCAGGGAAGCAAGGAGGAGACCTCAAGGTCTCAATATTTTATTTCTAATATTTCATTGGATTATGTATGTGCAGGTTATAAAGAACAAGAAGAAGTGCCTACAATGTATGAAGATGATGGTGAAGAATATGTTGCCAAAACACTTGAGGAAATGATTTCCTTTTCAGATGAATATGTTGCCAGTGAAGACATAGATGATATTATTGAGGTATATACACAAGAAATAGAATTTTGGAGCCTAGAAGTTGAGAGAATGCTGACTAAGAGATGGCATAAGAAAAAGAAGAAGAAGAAGGACCCAGGGATAGTTGCAAAGATGAAGGACATGTTGCAGAAGAATTGGAGAACTAGGAAGAAAGAGTTGACTTGCATTCAAGAGGACTTGAATTTTATTTTCTTCGGGAGTATGGTGCAGGAGCACCTTGCTAGCTTTAAGCCTCCATGAGGCAAATTTTGGTTTTAATATAATTTTGGTGTTTTAATGATGTAATAAGGTCATAAATCAATTATTGGAAATGTATTAGAGGCATTTGATTAGGTTCTAGTGGGATTTAGAGTTATTTTTCTAAAGGATTGCAAAAATTGTAAAATTGTCAATATTGCAAAAAAATGTAAAAAAGGGCAAACAAAAGAGGAATATGAAGGGTCATAGGGAGTTTAATATGTAGTTTCTCACATTTGAAGAGTTTTATTTCATTATTGTTGTAATAAAGGTCTATGTAAGACCACTCTTATGTATTTAGAGGTCATTAGGTAGTGAAGCTTTAAGTTTGCTCAAGTTTAGTACTTTCTAAGTTGAGTAGTGTTAGTGGTTTGGCTATTTTTAGCCTCTTCTTTTTGCATGTAAAAGAGAGTGGAGTGGTGGAAAAAGAAACATGAATGTAAAGACAATATTTATGCCTTGAAATTTGTGCAAGAGGTAGAGCTGAAGGAGAGATGAAGGAGAGATGAAGTTTAGAGAAGAGAAATGAAATAAAAGCTTAATTTTCTGTATTTTTTTGACTATTTTTCACTGTTCCCGAGGCTGGTACAGCCCTGTATAGAATACCAAATGGCATAAAATTAGATTTTATAGAAAGATCTTGGAGTCTTCTTTCTTTTGGCATTGGTTGTATCAATTTTTATTATGTTGTGTAAAAGTTATGATGATTTTAGTGGACACTTCCAGTTTTGTTTACTATAACTATCATCTTGTTTGGAATGGTACAGATTTTACAGATCAAGTATAGGTCTAAAACCAATGGGAAAAGATGTATGCATGAGTCTAGTTTCATATTCTTTTTGTTTGGGCAATTTTTATTAATAATTAAGTGAGTTATGCCATTTTTGGTGAGGGCAGGTCTGCAATCTACTAGGGTCTCCATCTCTATAACAATCTATTTTTGAAGCATACTTTAAAAAACAACCTATGTTGCATGTGAGATATTTGTGTAAGAGGGTAATGGGTATCCAAATCAGTTTTTAGATCATGGGTTTGAGTTGTATTCTGAAAATTATGTCATTTTTACCTTATTTGTTGCTCTCATCAAAGCATAGTGAAAGTTTGTGAGTTTGGGTGAATCCTCCATGTCTTTGCATCAATTTGAGGAAGTGTTGAGGACGTCCCTATGAAGTATCAACTAGACTGGTTCATGGTTTGAAGGTCCAAAAGAGCCTATTCATTTGTGACAGTGATGACAGACTGTGTTCTTGAAGCTCCGGATGAAGGAGAGAAGAATTCTAGTAGGATGATGAAGTGCGGATGTTCTTGGTGATTCAGAGAAGGTTATGATGATCGTTGGATCATGTCCAGTTCATGTTGGTGGTTCGCATTGAAGTTAGAGTTTGCATATGAAGAATAACCTCTAGATATTGGTGTTCTTCTTGAGACTGGCCGACCAGATGTATTACACGTCTTGCAGATGTTCTTGTAGGTGTTTGCCGACTTAGATGATTGTTCCTAGGTCGATGCCTTGTATAAATAAGGGATTGTGAAGTCATTTTGAAATGTGTCTTGCGGTGATGAGTGTGTGGTAGCGAAGAGAAGTACAAAAGGCAGAGCAGAAGTATTGGGCTTAAATGGAACTGATTCAAGCATGGTGAAGATGCTATTCTCTAGTTCATGAAGGTGATACTTATTTCTTTGTAGACAGTGTGTCTCTTGTAGGCAATGAGCCTCTTATGAGCATGTGCTCAGGCAGTGAGCCCTAATTGGCATGTGCCATTTTGTTCTTTCTATTCTTCTAACAGAGAATACATCCTTGGGTTAATCACCCCATGGTTTTTCCCTTAACTGGGTTTTCCACGTCAAAATCTTGGTGTCTTATGTGTTCTGATTTTGATTTGAATGCATTATGGTTCATGATTAATATTCTGCTAATCACTAAAGAAGATTTAAGTGTTTAATTTGAGAAAGTTTCGCATAACTGATTCACCCCCCCTCTCAGTTGTGTGCCCTAAGTCTAACAATTGGTATCAGAGCTATGTTCCTCTAAAAGGAGATTAATCGCTTGAGGAGATCCAGGATGTCATCATACAAGAAGGATAGTCCAAAGTTTGATGGAACCAACTTTGCTCTTTGGAAAGGTCGCATGAAATGTCACTTGCAGTGTATGGGAATGGCGTACTGGTCCATGGTCACAAAAGCGTATGTACCTCCACAGGGTGGTCCGACAACCCTAAATGAAATCACAGATGTTGAAAACAATTTGCGAACCAAAGAGGCTCTTCTAAGTGCATTAACTGACTCAAAGCTCTCAAATGTTATTGACCTACCAACTGCCTATGAGATCTGGATTAAATTGGAACTTTTACATGAAGGAGACCAGTATGTTAAATGTGCAAGGTTACAGAGTCTAAAAGGGAAATTTGAAAAACTGAAGATGAGAGATGATGAAAATATTACCACTTTTATGCCAAGAGTGAATGAGATGGTTTGTGGAATTAGAAATTCTGGTGGAGTCTTGGATGAAAATGAGATTGTTGGTAAAATTCTTAGATCCCTTCCTACCTCTTACAAAATCAAGGTTGCTGCCATTGATGAATTCAGAGCCCATACAACTGTCACAAGAGACCAATGGGCTGGCAAACTGGCTGCTTTTGAAATGACCGAGTTTGGAGATGATGCCCCCAAGATTGAATCTGCATTCAAAGCCAGTGCCTATGTGAAAGGTAAACAAGGATTTGATCTGGGAGAGAACTCATCAAGGAAACTGTCATGGTATGAAAAAATAAGAAAAGACCTGGAAGAAGATGAAGTAGAAACTACTCAACTTGAAGCCCTCATTGCAAAGAGACTGCCAAGAGGATCTAGTAAGTATGAAGGAAAATTGCCTTTTAAGTGTTTTAACTGTAATAAGATTGGTCATTTTGCCTCAAGATGTCTAGAAAGATTTTTAAAGCCAAATCCTAACAGATCAAGGTTCCAAAAGAATTGTTACTATGTTCATGAAGAAGATGATAATGAAGGAGTAACAGATGATGAATAAGAGTCAAGAAACAAATCCGGAAGTGAATGGGTGTTTATTGCCATCAAGGAAGAAGAACCAATATCCTCTGTATCTATTAATCATAAAGTTGTAGAAAGAGCTCTGGCTGCCCAAGTTGAAGAAAAGAATGATTAGGTCATTGACAGTGGTTGTTCTCACCATATGACAGGTGACAAAAATAAGTTCATAGATTTGGAAAGGTATGAAGGAGGAGTGGTGAAGTTTGGTGATAATTCTGTAGGTAGAATTAGAGGAAGAGGAACTATTTCTTTTGATGGAAGAAACAAAACTGGTAATGTACTATATGTTGAAGGTTTGAAGCACAATCTTCTCAGTGTTGGACAGTTGGTGGACAAAGGCTATGATCTCCGATTCAAGGATGGAAAATGTAAAATTTCTGAAAGATCCGGAACATAGATTGCGTCCGGTGCTCAAACTAAAGGTAATATCTTCCACTTGGTTGGTACTGGTAAAAGCTTCTTATTTGTTCAAGTTGATCAGAGTTGGTTATGGCATAGAAAGATGTGTCATGTGAATTTTGATAATATCATCAAGATAAACAATACTCATGCTGTAAGAGATCTTCCAAAATTGGTGAAACCTACTAACAACTTGTGTAAGGAATGTCAGTTGGGTAAGCTGAGCAGAGTCGCATTTAAAAGCAAGGAACTGTCTTCTACCAGATTATTGGACTTAGTTCACACTGATCTTTGTGGTTCAGCAAGAATTAGAAGTATTCAAGGTGATAGATACTTCATGCTACTAATAGATGACTATTCCTGGATGATGTGGGTAACCTTTTTAAAGGAGAAATCAGAAGCTCTTGAGAAATTCAAAATATTCAAGGCTATGGTAGAGAATGAAACAGGAATAAAGTTGAAATGTCTGAGGTCTGATAGAGGTGGAGAATTCACATCCAGTGAGTTCATAGAATTCTGTGAGAACCATGCAATTAAGAGACAATTGTCTGCTCCAAGGACTCCACAACAGAATGGAGTAGTGGAAAGAAAGAACCGGACTATCCGGGAAGCATCTAGGACCATGATGATGGAAGCAAATGTTCCTCAGATCTATTGGAGAGAAGCTGTCAGCACTGCAGTCTATACTCTTAATCGAGTTCAAATAAGAAGAAATACCGGTAAGACCCCTTATGAACTCTGGTTTGGCATTACTCCTACTGTAAGATATTTCAGAGTCTTTGGTAGCAAATGTTACATCAAAAGAGATGAAGATTTAGGCAAGTTTGATGCTAGAAGTGATGAAGGAATATTTTTGGGTTACTCTACTCAAAGCAAAGCATACCGGTGTTATAACAAGAGACTAAGAAAGATGATAGAAAGTACAAATGTGAAGGTTGATGAGGGAATAGAGAAACCCTCAAGGTTTTATGAATATGATGAAGATGATCAGAATGGTTTTCTGGTTCAAGGAGCTCAATCCTCTTCTGAAAGTCAGATTCAGACTGATCCAATAAATCAGGAAGAAGAGATAGGTCTGAATGAGCCTGATCAAGAAGCAGAAGTGCAAGAAACTCCCAAAGTTCTAAGGTATGTAAGACTGAACCACTTTGAAGATCAGATCATAGGTGACAAAAGCAAAGGTGTGCAAACTAGAAGGAAAATTGCTCAAAATTTAGATGAATATTGTCTGATTTCAAAGATTGAACCTAAGACAATAAATGAAGCCTGCAATGATGAAAACTGGACCAAAGCAATGGAGGAAGAGTTGATGCAAATTGAGAAAAATCACACTTGGGATCTTGTTCCCAGACCTAGAAACAAGAATGTGATTGGAACCAAATGGGTCTTCCGGAACAAACTAAATGAAGTTGGTGAAGTAATCAGAAATAAAGCCAGATTGGTCTGCAAAGGCTACTCTCAAATAGAAGGAATTGATTTTGAAGAAACCTTTGCTCCGGTGGCAAGAATTGAAGTAGTCAGATTATTTCTTGCATTTTCTGCCTTCAAGGATTTCAAGGTGTATCAGATGGATGTCAAATCTGCCTTCCTGAATGGTGCCTTAGAAGAAGTGTACATTGAACAACCAGATGGATTTCAATTATCTGAGCATGGTGATATGGTCTACAAATTAAAGAAGGCATTGTATGGACTAAAGCAAGCCCCAAGAGCATGGTATGAAAGATTGGACAAACATCTTTTAAAGATTGGTTTCGTCAAAGGTACTATTGACAATAACTTATATTTCAAAATTGACCATGGAAACATCTTGATTGTTGAAGTATTTGTTGATGATATCATCTTTGGAGGAAGAGATAATATGTGTAAAACCTTTTCAAATCAAATGAAAAGTGAGTTTGAGATGTCAATGCTTGGTGAAATGAATTTCTTCTTGGGTCTGCAAATTACTCAGACAAAGAAAGGAATCTTTATTTCTCAGACCAAATATGTGAAAGAATTGTTGACGAAATTTGGAATGGAAGATTCAAAGCCAATGAACACTCCCATGGCAACTGGATGTAAGTTAGTAAAGATGATGACTCCCCTAAGGTAGATCAGACAAAGTACAGATCAATGATTGGAGGATTATTGTATCTCACTCAAACTAGACTAGATATAGTGTAGGTTGTTGGTCTTGTTGTGAGATTCCAGGCTGATCCCAGAGAATCTCATGTCATGGCAATCAAAAGGATTTTTAGGTACCTAAAAGAAACAGTTGAGTATGGTCTATGGTATCCTAGAGATCATAATTTTTCTCTTCATGCATATACAGATGCAGATTGGGCAGGAGATGTGGATGACAGGAAGAGTACCAGTGGTGGAGCATTCTTTTTAGGAAAAAGATTGGTTTCTTGGCTAAGCAGGAAACAAGAGGCAATATCCCTATCTACAACTAAAGCAGAATACATTGCAGCAGTAGGTAGTTGCACTCAAGTTTTATGGATGAAGCAGATGCTAAGAGATATTAAAGTAGAATATGAGGAGCCTATCACAATTTTCTGTGATAATTCAAGTGCAATAAATATTTCTAAGAATCCAGTGTTGCATTCTAAGACTAAGCATATATCTATCAAGTTTCACTTTCTGAGAGAGCAAGTGAACAAGGATGAAGTCAGATTGGAGTATGTGCCCTCCAAGGATCAGATTGTAGATATCTTTACTAAACCTCTTCCCAAGGACTCTTTTGAGTATCTCAGGGAGAAGTTAGGGGTTATTGCCCCTTTGGTGATGAACTAGGATGCACTAATGTGCATCAATCTGGTAGATATCACAGTCATATCTTGTGATCCAGATTGATGATAGGGAGCTGCTACTCAGGGGGAGCAGCTGGTATGTTATGAAGTAATGGAGTTACAAGTATGAGCCCTTTTCCATTGATGTCAAAGGGGGAGAGAAGACGTGAAAACAAGTGGTTTCTGATCAAAGGGGGAGCAATAAAGGAAGAGAAGACATGTGAATAGTTGTTGCTGTTAGGGGGAGTTGTGACAGCGAGGAGAAGTTCTTGTCTTGATGGTTTTTTATATCATATGTTGCCATCAATGACAAAGGGGGAGATTGTTGCAAGTATGGGCCTAACTGGTGTTGTCATTGATGTCAACATACTCATGTTGCATTAATGAGAAGGATTAGATGAGCTGTGTGCTGAGGATATTGAGAAAATTAGTCTCAATCAGGAACAGTGAAAAACAGTGATGACAAGAAGGTAAAAGTCCTCAATAGGTTGAGGATCAGAGGATACGGTTTAAAGGGTTTGTAGATATAAGTCTTGAGATGCTCCAGTCAAGTTTTTAGAGGTTTGCATGAAGATCTGAAGAAGTTATGGTCGCTCAAGTAGAACCGGTTCCGGCAGGTGTTCAGAGGTGACAGAGTGTCACAGATAGGTCCGGTGAGATCCAGAAATTCATTATCCTATTTTGTGGATTTGAGGGAGTGTTGAGGACATCCCTGTGAAGTATCAACTAGATTGGTTAGTGGTTTGAAGGTCCGGAAGAGCCTATTCATTTGTGACAGTGATGACAGACTGTGTTCTTGAAGCTCCAGATGAAGGAGAGAAGAATTCCAGTAGGATGATGAAGTGCGGATGTTCTTGGTGATTCAGGGAAGGTTATGATGATCATTGGATCATGTCCAGTTCATGTTGGTGGTCTGTGTTGAAGTTAGTTTGCATTTGAAGAATAACCACCAGATATTGGTGTTCTTCTTGAGACTGGCCGACTGGATGTATTACACGTCTTGCAAATGTTCTTGTAGGTGTTTGCCGACTTAGATGATTGCTCCTAATTCGATGCCTTGTATAAATAAGGGATTGTGAAGTCATTTTGATATGTGTCTTACGGTGATGAGTGTGTGGTAGCGAGGAGAAGTGCGAAAGGTAGAGTAGAAGTATTGGGCTTAAATGGAACTAATTCAAGCATGGTGAAGATGCTATTCTCTAGTTCATGAAGGTGATACTTATTTCTTTGTAGACAGTGTGTCTCTTGTAGGCAGTGAGCCTCTTGTGAGTAGTGTGCTCAGGCAGTGAGCCCTAATTGGCATGTGCCATTTTGTTCTTTCTATTCTTCTAACAGAGAATACATCCTTGGGTTAATCACCCCATGGTTTTTCCCTTAACCAGGTTTTCCACGTCAAAATCTTGGTGTCTCATGTGTTGATATGTTTCTGCTTTTGATTTGAATGCATTATGGTTCATGATTAATATTCTACTAATCACTAAAGAAGATTTAAGTGTTTAATTTGAGAAAGTTTCACCCAACTGATTCACCCCCCCTCTCAGTTGTGTGCCCTAAGTCTAACAAACCCCATAATAATCACACCAATAAATTTGATTAGACATGAGTTGCAACCATAAATATCCCATCTAAATCCTCTCATTGTGCTGTCACCACGAGGCATGGTAGGGTCACCATTCAAGGGCCTTCCTCATCATCCTCCTCATAGGCCACCCAATACAATTTATTAGAACATCTTGGGAAGACTCCAACACACATATCCATCTTGGATCTCCTCAAAACATCGTTTATCTATAGAGACATATTGGACCATGCCTTATAAGAATATCAAGTCCCTAACAACATTGACATCGAGAAATTCCAAGCCCTTGTGGGTCATCTATCATCCACTTATCAACTCACATTTAGTCAAACCAATATGCCTCCCATTGACCCCACACATAACCATCCCCTTCATATTGAAGTTTTTATAGCCAAGTATAAAATAAAATGAGTCCGCCTAGATAATTGGTCTAGTTTGAATCTATGCACCTTAAGATTGGTAAAACAATTGGGGTACTTTGGAAATGACCTTGAGCGACATATAATTACAATAAAGGCTTATGATAATACAAAAAGAGAATAAGAGGGTACTATATAGTTTTCCACTACAAGTTGGTCCTATACTACAAATAATTACATTTCATGTTTTTGATCTTGACCTACCATATAACATCCTCGTTGTCTATCCATGGGTCCATGCCATGTAGGTCATTCCATCCACATACCATCAATGCCTGAAATTCACCCACAACAATACATAGGTTACTACTCATGCTAATCCCTAACCATTTGAGTATTGCAAAGCTATGTAACCCTCTTATCATAAAACCCATCATTGTCCTAGCACTAACATCACTAATCGTGACAAGGCCAAGGCTTCATTCTCATATGTTGATACCAATACTCTTTCTTCCACCTCATCTCCTTATCAAAATCCCAAGTCCACCAAGGTCAAAATCATCAACACTAGATGTGGAGAATGTGAGCTACACAATGCCTTTCATGTAGGCCAATTGCCTCTATCTCCCTAATCCTACGGTCATCCTCAATAGTGACCTCATCCACAGACATAAAAAATTAAATAGTTTAAGCCATTACCTTCACATATACAAGAACCTTAGTTGAAGAGCATAGCAAAGGTTTCATAAACTCTTGGTTGTATTGAGATGAATCAGATGAAGAAGAATCAACACTTAGCTACCTGAAACAAAATTACCCTAGACCACTGCATATCTGTGAAAACATGAGATACAAGGGTAAAGGCCTTGACCTCCATGAGCAAGGCATCATCGAGCCAATCTAGATACAATTCTCTATTGACTATCATGGACTAGGATACATGCCTCTTGGTCTAGAAACTAATGATCCATATGATACTTTCGTGAGTGTAGAGTAAACTTCACTCGATGTTGAACACATTGTAGAAAAGGTCATCATCACCTCCTTTCAAGACCTATACATATCTAACCTTTTCCATGAAACATCCATATGCACCATTGGACTTCCATTAATATATCCTAAAATAATAAACTAGAACCAATAAGATCCGATTTCTCTCGATTAGTTTCGAAATGATGAAGAAATCATGGAATTCCTAGGGGTTCATGATGACATTTCATTTTTTGATCATAAAAAGTGATTTGATATCAACGTTGACTCCTATGCATACTTTAGAGAAAGAAGAGTTCCTTAGTCCATAAAAAAAATCAAAAACAAAATAAAAAGAAGTCCTCTAGTGAAAACCTCTCTGAGGCACTATTGGGCATAGAAAAAGTAAAAAGAAAGGATGTGTCTATTGGTGAAAACCTTTCTGAGGCACAAATAGATGAGGAAATTGACCTCCCTCTTCAACCTCAATGGCATGATCAATCTAGTGTTTTGGTAGAAGAAACACAAGAAATAATCTTTGGGGATAGAAGATAATCAAAAACTCACATTTCTTGTTGCCTCCTTAGAACTAGCCATTCAACAAGCACTTTCAGCCATTTTGAAGAACTATACTTTTATCTTTTCATGGTCATATTCTAACATGATAGGTTTAGATCCCTCTTTGGTGGCACATGATCTTGTGGTTCGCTTTGATGCCAAATTGGTTAAGAAAAAACTCAGGAAGATGCATCCACAAATTGCCCACTTGGTCAAAGAAGAATTACAAAAACTCATAGAAGTCGGGTTCATATACCCAATTGACTATCCTAAGTGGGTATCCAATATTATATTGGTTATTAAGAAAACTAAAGGCATCAAAATTTGTACATATTTTAGAGATCTTAACAAAGCTTTCCCAAAAGAGGATTTTCCATTGCCTAATATTGACATCATAGTGGATTTAACAATAGATCTTGAAATGCTCTCTCTCATGGATGGTTTCTCAGGATATAATAAAATATGGGTAGCTCCAAAATATTAGCACAAAACAACTTTCATATCTCCTTTGGGTGCTTTCTATTATGAAGTCATGTCTTTTAGACTAAAAATGCTAGAGCTACATGAAAGGAAGCAAGGTATGCGGAAATGCTTCCTACACTAATCTAATGAGGAAAGGTTTATGCAAATTTCTATCTTTTACAGTTACAAATTAAGATGAATATTAATAGAGAGATAATAACAACATCCAAAATACAAATACAAAGTCCACAACACAAGATATACATGGGGAAAACCCTTTCGGGTGAAAAACCCCACACTCCAAAACCTACACAATGTATTACCAAATCCAAAGAAGACTACAACACACTTGCAATGCAAGTTCTTTCAAGAGTTCACAAATGTCAAATAATGGAGTAATTCTAGCAACATAATGGTACCTACAAATGAACCATACATCTCCAACTCCAAGCACCTGTATATATAGAGAAATACCAAGGTGGAGGTAGCTTCTAGAGAAAGCCACACAAGAATCTCGTCGAAATCCATATGGCCCAAATTACAAGGCCATAAAGCATGCAAAAGACACTTGTCAAAGATTCCCTTTCATCCCTTACAACCCCCATACTTGGGCGCCCAAAATTTTCCCAAAATAGGTGTGACATATGCTCTTACACCGTCATAAAATTTGTCATAGATGACAACACTTATACCTGTAAGAGAATCTGTCATAACTAACTATCAATAAACGATTCTATTACAACTTGTCATAGTCAAACTTGGGGCCCTACTTTCTCCATACAAAGATGCTTCTTAACACTTGTCACACCTGTCATAGAATCTCTATTTCTGGCTCTTACATGTCATAGAATCCTTCATATGCCATAACCTTTTACACAACCCACAAGGTGTTGACACATGGCAATAATGCCGCCTCAAAATGGGATGCATACATTTTTAAATGCTGACTTGACCATCCAAGTCACCTTCCAAGTGGGATGACATGTCAACATGCCACCTCACATTAAATGACAAAACTGAATGACCAATATTAATTACAATATAGACAATTAAATAAATATACAATCAAATAATAAATGCTAGGAAATTGTAAAGGTTGAGACACCTTAATTCCCAACACTACATACCAAAGGGGTATGAATGTAATTTTCCATGACATGTTGTATGATATTATGGAAGATTATGTTGATGAACTCCTTGGAAAATCCAAAGCAAGAGCAGAACATCCACAGGTACTCTATAAATTTTTTGATAGATTAAGGGAATATAAAGTCTGGTTAAAATTAAAAAAGTTTTTTTGGGGTTACATCATGTAAACTTTTGGGCTTCATTATTTCACACAAAGGAATAGAGGTGAATCTAGCTAAAGTTTCAAATATCATGTAGACATACCGCCTCCTCTTAATCTCAAACAACTCCATAGTCTCCAAGGAAAATTACAAGCCATTAGAATATTCATAGCACAACTCACCGATAAATGTCAACCTTTCTCTCACCTCTTAGGAAATGACAGAAAATTTCATTGCGATAAATCATGTCAACAAGATTTTGATCATATCAAAGAGTACCTTGCCTCTCCTCATGTGCTCATGGCACCAATTGTAGGAAAGCCTCTTGTGTACAAAAAGATGTGAACTATCCTAAACAAGCTAGAATGATTTTAACCTATTCAATTCACAAATCTTTGCAACCTCATGATAAGACAAAAGAGAGATGCACAAACTAACTAAAATTTCAACCTATCACTATGCAACTCTTGTTGATTTGTACTATGATATACTAAGCTATATGCTAATTGATAAATGTGAGTGCTCAATGAGGCATAATTTCATTACATTCCAATTTCTTGTTGGAAATGGATGGGGAAGGCTCAATTTATAGATTTTTGGAGGTGAGGATGGAGGGCTAGGATTGAATTGGAAGATCAAGGGCTCACATTACTTGAGGATTCTCAAGCAAGGAGAATTGGACAAGTGTCATGAGGAGGTTGGATGAGGGAAATGCTCCAAGATTCAAGGGAAGATCAATGGATGAGATTGGATGGTTGAATGGATGGATGGCTAGGATTGGGTAGGTGTATGACACGTAAGGCTTCATTTATGAAAAGGTATGGTTTGGATTTTGTGAAGAATTTAAAATTTGGGGGAGAGGACAAGTGGAATTTAAAATTAGATGAATAGTGGAGGATTAGTGCCACATGGAATTTAAAATTTCATGAATAGTGACATTTAGAGTGGATGAGAATAAAATAGGATAAATGGACCCTTTTTGGAAGATTTGTCCATGCTTCCAAAGTACCACTTGTCATGTACATGCATGTACATTGAATGACAAGTGGACTTCTAGAAACATGGGGAGATGTTATTGTGAGTTAATTTTAATTAACCCATGTGCACATGATTAAGAGGAAAATAATGAGGGTTACTTTTTAGTAATCAAAAGTGCACAAAATAGGGAACTAAATAAATAGGAATATTTATTTAATTTTTGGGAGTTTATATGAACTATAGTTTTCCAAAATATTTAATTTTTTGAACTATAGTAGAAGAAATTGAATTTTGACAATGGAGGAAGGATGGGGAAATAATAATTAATTAAATAATTATAAATTATTTAATTAACATGTGTGTTGGGTAGGATAGTGAGAATTATCAGTTTTAGAAAGGTTTAGTGTGTGAATAATAGATGAAGGTGGTTGTGACCATTTTCAGGTGTCTACATTTTTCCTCTCTTTGATATGGCATCATTACTACCAGGGGTTGACGGGATATCAAAGAATATTTGGACGATGTGCATGCCCCAATTGACTAACGAGAGAAGAAAGGATGGTGAGGTGATGCCCCCTCAAGAGATCGACAGAAAAAGAAGATGTTTTTGGTGATGTCTCAAAAGAGGAAGAAGAGCTAGATGAGTAGAGAATAGTGGAAAAAAGGATGAATGAGGAGTAGAGGATGGGGTGAGAGGAAATAGGTATAGGGGGTGAAATTTGTGGTTTAGAGAAAGAAATTAGGGTTTAGGGGACTACATATAAGGGATGGGGGGCCCATTCTCCTTATTTGTCTTATAGCTAAGTGTAAACCCTTGATTAGAGAAGAGAAAGTGACTTGAGATGAGATGGCATGGATTCCATGGGAGGATCATCACGTAGAGCAGGTGAGGGATTATTTGTAACCTACGGTGGTTGAAGATTCGGTATGTGCCCTAATGATGCTTTGTGATTTGGGTTGTGTAGTTAGGTGCAATAAATGCTAGGGGGAAGAGGGTAGAAGATAGGCATTGAAGTAGGTAGTTTATTGGCCAGGGGCCATGTTTAGCACCCAGATGGGAGGGATTATTGCCCAGACCAGGGTTTAGCACCTGGTTTGGTGATTAGCACTGAGACAACACAGTTTAGTGCCTAGGCAGGTAGGGTAGAGGGGGAGGGTTTAACGCTTAGAATGGAAAGTTTAGTGTCAAAAATGGTAGGTTTAGCTTTGAGAACCAACACATACGCTGGTGATCAGTGCTTAGAGGCCTAAGTTTAGTGCCCAGAGGGGATGATTTTTCACTGAAAATAGTAGATTCAATTCCTAGAGGGAAATAGCATTAGGTCTGGTGATTAGTGCCCAGACCTGGGGATTAGTGCGTAAAATGAAGATTTTAGCACCGAAAATGGATTAGCACCTAGGTGCCAGGGTTTAGCACCCAGAATGAAAAGAGGACCTGATGAAATATCCTGGACACATCTGCAAGATGATGAGGATGTGCTATAGTTGCATGAATGATGACCACTGACACATGTACTGTGGGACTAGTTAGACGCCACAGATTAATTTTTCTTGAGGTTGATGGGTTTGAGGTAGATCGTCGAGATGCTGAGGATCTGGGCACATAGGGCGATGACAACCCTAGTTGAGAGATGGCAGATAAAGCAATGTTCCTTCTTGTTTCCCACATGAGAGGAGACCATTACACTTGAGGATGTATGGAGGGTCTTGTAGATCCCTATACATAGGGAGAGGGTGGTCTATGACCACAGGCAAGGAGCGTAGTTTGTGGAGGAGGTGTTTGCCTTAGTTGTGGTTCTATTTGACGTGGGGAGGACATAGATGATATACATCTAGGTGATGGGAAGGCTATATAGGCTTCCCTTGTTCGTGGCAGGGGTGATTGTACGGATGCTAGTACCTGACAGGCGATTGAGGGGATTTTTGTTGGAGTGGGGGATGGTGTTATCGAGGATGTTTAAAGATGGAGTGGTCTTTGCATGGGGACCGTGCGTACTAGTGCACCTATACCACGATATGGATGTGGTTGTGTACCGATAATCGTCCAGCTTGGGGTGTGGAGTAATGCTGCTGCACATCTGTGCTTGGGAGCATATTGCCATCACCAGGCTGGTGACAGTGAGGGATTGGGAAAGTCATCATCCTTATGTTTTTACTTATGGTAGGGTGCTTCAACACCATAAGTTGGGGGATCTCAACTACTGGTGGAGGATGATCGATGATGTGCAATCAGTGATCTGGAGACTGTGGAGGGAGTGTGAGACATGGTCTGAGGACACAGTGTAGCTAGGATATGTTAGACAACCTTGGTATCTTATGGGGTGTACTAAAATAATCATAGATAGATACATGCTGGATTGGGTTGGAAGGTAGTTTGGGATCACATAGGATGTGTTGTAGGAGGAGGCTGTGTTCCCATGTATACATGCGGAGGGTCCACGGTGGGGTGCACTGATTGACCCATGATTGGTGATTGCAGAGTTTGATGGACTACAGGCAAGAGCCTAGGATGCGAGGATGTAGGTGGAAAATATAGGTACCATGACATTATATGACAATTGGTGGACACAATAGAGGCTAGTTCGACTGACGACACTGATAGGCCAGGCAGTCATGGTGCTGATAGTAGTAGTAGGAGGAGGAGGATGAGGAGGAGGATGTGTAGATTGGAGATATGGATGTGGAGGAGGAGAGTGATGGAGGGGCAGGAGGAGGAGGAGATGGGGAAGGTGTAGCAGCAATAGAGGTGACGAGGTTGTAGAAACTGGTACAACAACTACAGGCCTAGGTATAACAACTACAGGGATAGGTAGCATAGCTATAGGGGCAACTAGCATAGGGATAAGGTGATGGGAAGATTGTCCAATTATAGGCCCAGATGCATTGCTATAGTTGCAGTTAGCACAGGCGTAGGGATTGGTACAAATATATCAGTAGGAGCGCGATCAGGTGCAACATGCATTGGGGCCAGGAATGACGGGTATGTTTTGATCATTACAACGATAGGCATATGGGGTTGGGCAAGAGGCACAACATTATAGGATGCTATATGAGTGACTTGTGATGACAGGCTAGAGGGAGAGCTGCAGGAGCTAGTCTAGGGCCTCTGACTCAAGAAGGATTGGTCAGTCAAAGTGATCAGTGCAACAACTGTTATAGGCGCAGGCACCAGTACTCAGGCAGGCACCAATATCAGGATAGGTGGGTCAGTAGACCATGGGGTAACCTCCACAAAGTGATACAAGACAATCCCAATCAGGGGCATCAACTGTGGATAGTTCTGCCTAGGGGCTGTAGACCCATATTTTTGATTGTATCGATGTATTTTTGACAGTCCTCAGGACTAATGTATCATAATCATTTTTGATGTATATATATGAGATGAGACTTGCGATGCTTATGGACTATGTTGGTATATTTGTTTATTGGTGTTTATGGATTATGATGTGGATTATGATGTGAATTATGATGTTGTGATTCATGATGTATTGACATGCATGATATGGATGATGTATGTGTTTGATATATGATGTGATTGATGATGTATGTGTGATGCAGGATGACATGGTGTATGATGTATGATTTATTTTTATGGATGTTTGTATGGATTATGATGTGGATTGTGATATGTAGGAGATGGATGGATGTGTATGATGTTATGGGTGTGGATTTAGGGCATGATAGATGACATGGTTTTATGATGTATGATATGGATCATGATGTATGTATGATATGATTTTGTTCACGGATGTTAATTTAGGTTATGATATGTATGTTATGGAATGCTATGGATGACATGTTTTGTGATGAAATGGATAATGTATGATGTATAGATAAACAAATATGATAATGAATAAATGAATTAATGCAAATGAATGGATACACGACTAAATACCAATGGATAAATGGATGAATGAAATGTAAAATGATAATGAAATGGTATGTGATAATTGTTACCTATTTGTGCATTTCAGCCCAAACAGGTTAGGTTGGGACAACATTTGTTTGTTTCTACCTTAAAGAGGGAGATAGGTACAATAGAAACATAGACTAGGTGTCTAACACAGTAGGAAAGGAAGAAGAGTAAGGAAGGGTAAGAGCTCACAAATGGATTTAGAAGGCGTACTACCGAGGTAGAAGGCCATTCTAGTCATCACTTCTACCAGGATCATGCATCAACTCAGTAAGAGTTGCTACAGGAGCCAGATAAAAGTGGGAAGGGCATCCTACAAGAGTAAGTGACATCCAAAAACATAAAGGAGGAGGAAACTAAGGTACGAGTTTCAGATTGTTTCAAATCTATGCATTATAGTTTGTTCAAGTCTCAAATGATAAAGGTACACAACTTGTTAAATATACATATGATTATAAGTAACTACATTAAGAAATAGGTTTCAAATGTATTTTCCTTATGCAATTGATAGTTTACAAAAATAAGAACAATATACAAATCATTGCATAAAACAATTGCTTATATTCACAAGGAAAATGTGTTTAAAGTTCCCACACAAGTCTTGGGAATTGACATATATAAATCTAAAGTAAGAAGAAACATAGAAGAGGAAAAGGGGACCTGTCATTGCCTGAGAATACGAATCCCCACTGGTGGCTGTACCATCTTTAGAGTCTCCATTTTTGTCTTCAGAGGTACCTGCAAGAGGAAGAAATAAGTGTGTTAGAACTCAGGATATTCTTTCACTCATGTATATAAGAACATCAAATGTACATCTATCATCTCATAAGCATCAAAGCAGGAAATGAAAGAGATAAAGAGCTTCCAGGTGCAAATATATAGCTACAAGAGGATGCAAGAGATAAAGATCATATAATCGAAAGAGAGGCTCTTAGCCTTTATGTTTTCTCCAACTTGTGTTTTGAGTGTGCAAGTATAGGTATACGAAGAGATCACACTAATGAAATAAATAGAATAGTCATTTATGATTGTCATTCACAGCCAAATGGAACAATCATGATTGACTATCTAGAAGGTGCAATCCAAGTCATGAGACAACAAAACAGTCACAAGGAAACCTTATATAGGACAAAATTCATTAACAAGGTCTACAAAAAGATGCAAAACAGTCTCAAGGACTATCAGAGCCATCATTTAGAGATGTCACCATTGGCAATGAAGTGTGAAAATGTTAGATAGAAAAGGTGCATACAGTGGAACAATAGTCATCCCCATCCATAAGAAGCAATCACTATCCAAGGGGGCAGTCAATGAGACTGTTTTGTAAGATTCATCAGTAAGCAAGAATATGAAAGGATACAAAGAATAGTGAAGGGTCATTTTGTCATCCTAAAGACCTCACTAGAAAAGTAGCCAGACAGTCACTAATGGCAAAGACAATCAAGAAGACTGTGTACACTTAACAACTAAGGACAATCATACAAATTATAGTACAAAACATTGACAAAATCAGATGATAGCTATAGCATCAAAAAAGTAGGAAGAGAGATCAAAGGCTATAGGATAGTCAAGAGAGGGTCTCAAGGAGAGACATCTTGTAATAATTACATTATGGAATGCCAATGCATATAAAGACCCATCTTGTAGGTTAGATGTATTCTCCAAAAGCTTTTTGTAGAGTTATAAGAGAAAAAAACTTGTATCAATCATAGAGGATTCCATTACAGACTTGAGACATCTTGCAAGTAGAGGAATGAAAAGGACAATCATAATGATAATATTGGATAGTGAGATCTCATATAGGCCATTTTGAGGTCAAAGCACACAGATGAGATATAGAGAGCAGTAGTACATCATGAGTATAATAGTAGATCATGAGAAAATCAATATATCAGGCATTCTAAATGGTACAAACTCTATCAAAACCCTTACTGTATGCTTCAAAACCCTCATTGTAAATGCATCCATATAAGCTTCATAGCATCACAGTCTCAAAGTAATAGATAAGGAGCAGCTGATAAAGAGCATCTAAGCACAATAGAAAGAGAGCTGAATGACTGTCCCAAAGTAAAAAAGAACAGTCCTATGAATGACTATCATAAAAGTAAAGCAACTGAACTTGAAGAGTCAGCTAACAATGTTAAGTATATCTAGTACTTTTAGAATCTTTACAACCTTTAGGTATAGCATAGAGCTTGATGACGTTGTACTCTCATTATAAATTCTTTAAAAATCATTTGAAATGGAAAGCAATAAAGAGCACAAAACATAAAGAGTATAATAGACATTCGGCAAACTGTCCTAAGGGACAGTCACAACAATGTGGACAGGGGCTAGCAGGTTGAAAGGAAAGGTCATTGGTAGAAGGAACAATCAATAGAGCAAGCAATCACAAGGTCTACACCAGTAAAGGATGCATAATAGTGAGAAGAAAGAGTTTGAGAGTTACCAATACCATGCAAACATTGAAAATGATCAACTCTTATTAGAGTCTTCTTTATCATGTAGGAAAGGTCAAATGGATTGTAAGTAATTCAGAAACATGATCGTTTTCAATAATGTTCAAGACTTTCTTGAGACAGGTTTTTTCTATCATGGGTATTTTTAGTATATCAAGTGCCATGGAAAGGTCTTGACAATCAAAAGACTTCTATGACTGTGAAGTCATAAAGCCATAAAGCAGTCATAGATAACAACAAACAGTGGTAAAGATACAGCAGTGAGAGCATCAAGTAAACCCTTCAACAACTATTTCAAAGTTACAGTTTTTCCTCAGAAGATCTATAAAGAGCATCATATCATAGTATGCAGAATAGAAAAAGAAGGTTCTTCATAGTTTTACAGAGCATGAAGACTATCACAAATAGAATAATCATCAAAAGGTTTAGAGTATGTGCTATGCATAAAGAAGCTTACATAAGGTTTTCCATTTTCAAAGAGTATCTCATTTTTAAGCTTAACAGAGTCCTCATGGATCAGTTGTAAAAAAGGACCAATGGAACCCTAACCCTGTAAAAGATCAGTCATGAAGGATAGTAGTATGTGCTATGATGAAGATCATTATTTAAGTTTTCCAACAGAGTTTTAGCATCATAAAGAGAGCTTACCTAAAGATAGTAAGACAGCCATGAGTATGCAGAGCCATAAAAAGGGGAGTTCCCTTAGTATTATAAAAACCCTACCAGAAGCTTCATAGTATGAGCAGATATGATGCAACAAAATAAGATTCTATCACCTTTTTCTCAAAGCAAGGTCTTCCCGAAGGTCTCTGAAAGAGCATACACAACAAAAGAAACTTTTCGTTGATTTTCTTCACGGTAAAAGCAGGAAAGAGTCAAGTACTTACCAAGAGGAGATGCAGTGTAGCAAGGAGATGAGAAACCCTTCAAGGAAGCTTCACCAGAACTCAAAACCCTTCATGACGATGCCCAGAGCAACAAACAAGAAGTGTGTTAGGACCTAAAATTTCCTACAATTTTTGGTAAAATTTTAGACTCCCATGATGAAAAATTTGATTGCAGCACTAAAAAATGCACATGTACAATATGTCCCAGGAGCCTAATTTGAAAAATCATAACTGAAAGCCCATTCAGTTTCATGCCAAATAACTTTGTAAACATGTTTATCTACCATATGTAAGTGTGTACAACTGATTTCAGTTTCCTACGATCAAATTTGATAAAGTTTTGAAGCGCCAAGATGAAATGTTCTAGAAAGGTTTGTTGTCTGCACAATGTTAAATCTGCTAGAGAGGTCAACTTTGGAGAATAATATTTATGAGATGGTTGATTTTCATGATGAACCAATTGGTGTTTCAGATTGTCTCCATGCTAATGTACTTTCATGCCATTTTGCAAAACCTCAACATCTCATTTGATATTTTTTCAAGGCCAAAAGCAAATGTAGTTAGTTCTATTTTTACATTTGCATTTCCAAAAAGTTGCAGACATGTCAACTTTGGCCTTTAATATTTCATGAAAGAAGTGGATTGGAAAGAAACCCTTTTGCACACATGCTCATTTGACCTAAATGAACTGATCCCCCAAGTGCCAGCCCCCTAGGAAGAGGATTGATATTTTTTCAAAATGACAAGTTGGTAAGCCCTAATTAGTTTTTGAGAGATACAATTTCAGAAAAGGTTGAGTGAGATACTTTGGTGTTGAATATATTGTACCTCAAGATCATCTTTGCCAAACCATTTTTTGCAGTGAATTGTTGGATCAAATGTCTACATGCCGGTGCATTTTCATGGCTCTAGGAGATGGTTTGAGCAGTTTTCCAAGGCGATTCTAGATGGCACCTGGCTTGTTTGGGTCATGGATACAAAGTGCCAGAAAGAGGATTCTAATGACTACCCATTGCAATTTTTCACCTCAGTAGCATATTTCAAGACAGAAAACCTATTTCAAAATGATTTTTTTTTAGCCGGGCCCATAGGGGTACCTGACTTGTGTCACATAAGTATTGTTGATAAGGCTCATAACAAAGTTTAGTGACACTTTTCATGGCATATCCTCAAACTGTGTTAGTAAAAGTGTATACTATTTAAGAGAAGGCTGCCTTGCAAATCTAGAGATATCTACAAAAGGTGCCTTTGAAATCATTTTTTCAAAGTGTGATATCTTTCCCACGAGAAAATTTAGGACCTTTCCAAATTCACCATTTTCTAGTAATGTCTGTTGAAAGGAATCCATTGATAAGTTGTATCAGAGCCTGTTGACAACGAGTTGAACATTATTGTGCCATAAGACAAATTTGTTGTCTTGACCTTACTGGGATGGCCAAATGCCCTAGGCATTTTGGAAAATAGGGGCCAGTTTGCCCACTAAAGGGAGCAATTTCTTTAAGTTTATCGTGAAATCTTATGAAACAAAATAATATAAGAGGGGTCTTAAAGCTGCTAATTCTATAGTCAAAATTTCCAACTCATGGAGAAAACAATAGCAATGCAAGGTCTGATATTAAATTGCATGGATCGCAAGGCAAAAGCATATGAGCTTGTACAACATGGTTCAAAGAATGTCTTGAAAAGTCATGTGTGTTGGTACATTTAGACTAGGAGTACAAGGAAGCAATCAAATGTTATAGAAATGCTCTGAGGATTGATCCAGAAAATATTGAAATTCTACGTTATCTTTCTCTTCTCTGGGCACAAATGTGAGATTTAGCCAGATTTGTGGAAACAAGACAGAAGCTATTAACTGTAAAACCCAATCAACGCATGAACTGGATTGGATTTACAGTTGCACATCACTTGAATTCTAACCCAAGGCAAGCCATTGAAGTTTTGGAAGCTTATGAAAAGATGCTAGAAGAGGACTATCCTCCTAAAAATGAATGCTAGGAACATAGTGAAATGCTACTATACAAGATCTTTCTTCTTGATGAATGTGGAGATCCAGAAAGAGTGCTAGATGAAGTCAATAAGAAGGCAGCTAAAATAGTTGACAAGCTAGCACTCAAGGAACAATGTGCTTCATTATTGTTAAAGATTGGGCGTTCTGAAGAAGCTGAGGCAACATATCAATCCCTACTTGTTGCAAACCTTGACAATTATAGATATTATGAAGGGCCCCAAAATTGTTTACGCCTATTACTAGAAAGTGGGAGTAGCGATGGAAAGGGGGATGAGTGCATAAAGGAACCGTGGTTACTGGAGGAAGATGCCGTTCTCAGCAGGTTGGTGGAGAAATTTGGAGCTCGCAATTGGAATCTCATAGCGAGGGGCATTCCTGGCCACTCTGGAAAGTTAGTAGAAGTAGAAAACCAAGACGTAAACCCTAAAATGGTGTAGTATTCATCAAAAGGAAAATATTATATCGGTGAGAGATTAATGTAGTCTTTCTGATATACCGATGGTGTGGGCCCCGAAAACCATATTTAGTATACACTGCCAAAATCAAAAGACATAAAGAATATTGGAATGACTTATATACTTCAGAGTGAGTGATTTCCAAGTCTCTCTAATATGCCAAGGTCACAAGGTATAAAGCATACAATATAAACATCATTTGAATAAAGGAATTTGTCCCTTTGATATGATGAACTTGCGAATATATCTAAGCAACAAACAAATATCTTGAGAGGATAATGCGATATCAGAATAAAACCATATGAGGTTCCTTCAAAATAACTAAACAAATAAAAGGATATACCAGTAAAAAGATATCAGGGAAAGTAAATAATATCGGTAGAACAAAATTATTTGTCTCTTCAAAATCCCGAGAACAACAAAGAACATACACATGAAAGTTCATCGTTCAGGAAAGTAAATTTGGCAAGAGCTAAGTTATGATATCCTCAATATGGCGATGGCACTTCCTTGCTAAAGAATGCAATTAATGATTAAATGAAATTAGGATTATGGTGATTATTTTGAAGAATAATATTACTTTGAGAAGATATAAATTTCATTAATGGTAATGATCAATGAAACATTTTCACCGAAGGGTTATAAGGTGGGTAATTATTTTACCTGAAGGACATAATGAATATACCAAATGAATATAGTTGAGAATATTTTCATTCAAAAGTGAAATAATTTTCCCAGAAGCATTAATTAAGTAGGTAATTATTTTACCTAAAGAACACTTTTATTATGTGAAAGTGCATATAATTGGAAGTGAAGCATTTCGCCGAGGAGGGTAGAAATATATAAAAAACAATAAAGTGAGGAATTATTTTACCCAAAAGGAGCATTAATTTGGATGAAAATACAAATTACCAGCAAGGAGGAGGAATAATAGTTATCATTAAAATTAATTTGTACAGATGAAAGTTAAAATTAAATATTTTTTTTGAAGATAATCAAGATAATGAAAGGTTGCAACATGAGTGAAGGGTCAAAACCCTAAAAATACAAAGTATATATGAAGGATAAAAATCAAAGAGAAAAGAAGAATCAGCAGTAGGAAAATCAATCAGTAGGAATTAGAGATTATACAATATACCAGAAAATGAAGGCTTTCGATGCACATTGCAAATTTTTTTGAAGCAATTTAACGGAGAAGAATATTATAATCTGGTGTCCAATATTTTGGTGTTCAATTATTTGTTGATATTTATTCATATATGTTATTTGTGCTGTCTCCAGAATGGTTTTCCTTTGTTATTTATACTAATATATCAAGGATATACTTAATTTATCAGTGCACATTTTTTGCTTCTGTGTGATCTGTTTGATTGGTCTCTGCCCAGAGTTAAAACCCTTTAAATAAATCATCTTGGTTGGTTTCCTTCATACCAGAATTAAAAGTCCTTTTAATTGATCACAGTAACCTAGGAAAATATCATTGGGATTTGTAAGAAGAGCTAAGTAACTGACTGATGGTGACTGATTGTCATTGATGTCAAAGAGGTCTTGCAGGTTTACAATGTGTTGGTTTTGATAGGAGTTGTTCATGTTCATGTTCATGTTCATGGTTTGATTTGATCAAGATATCTTCAAAGTTGTCTCAGGATGGATTCTCATGTTTAGTGTTTATATTGCTTCATATTTGATCTTGTTTATGATAGGATCTTGGGTTGATCTTAGTAAACATCTGAAGGTCACTAATGAGGAGGTATGTGGAAGAGGTTAATGCAAGTTGAGGATATACTTCAAAAGATAAGGACTTGCTTCATATGTGTGTTCAAATTTATCAATAGTTGTATACATTCACATGATGTTGTTGCTCATCAGGTGTCAAGTCTATCAAGGATGTGTTTGTTTAGGATATCTTCAAATGGTTTCTCATGATCTTGATGTGTAGTGTTCATATTGGTCCTTGGAGTTATCAGTTTTGGTTTATGATGGTAATCATTAATGATCACAAGACTTATTTTATCAGGTTGATCACATAAGATATTGATGCTAATTTGTTTATGTTGATGGTTGAGGAAATTCCCATACTTTATGCTTCTAATAGTGAGCTCACCTTACTTCAATCATTCATGCTAGATGATGGCTATATGATATGACAGGATGCTTCAATGATCTTGCAAGATTGTTTGATAACTCAGAACTTGTTGCTATTAGATCTTCTTTAGTGTGCTCTAGATCTTCTTCAGTGTGCTCATTTTTACAGAGTTCATGTAGTGATATGAATGCTACAAAGAGGTAGAATGTTGGTTTGATATTGGTGACTTAAGATAGAGTTGATTAAAAGATATCAAAGGTCCTAGTAATCTCTTCAATCATAAAAGTTTCCTTTGATGATATAGATCTAAGGGGTTGATTCATATAGGGTTATGTTTACTCAAACCCACATTATCTAATTCCCTAATCCTTGTTATTAAGTCTTAACTCTGCCCATCAACTTTAATTTGCACTTTTTGTTGTATTCAGAAGTTGACTTGATATCACAGGTCTGTCACTTAAAGTGACCTATCAAAGGGAGGTATGCACGTTAGGTAAACCGGCCCCTTCACCTGCATCGGTCATCTCTTAAAAAAAAAAGATTGAGCGGGATATATAAAGAAGGTTTAAATTGCATTGAATTTTTTTAAGAGGAGCATAGTTTATATTAGAGCCCGATTCATGTATGAAAAGCATAAAGCATCGAGGGAGAAATGCAAAGAAAAAAAAAACAAGTCTTATTTTTTTGGAGAGTCCAATTTATACAAAGCCATCCAATATGTCAAGTTGGAGTATTCGATGCCAGATCATTCAAAGATATTTAATGAAGATTTGTTTTTATAAAATGCATGGAATATTTTTGGTTTGAATTTGTATGAGTTTTATAAAGCTTCGAAAGTTTTTTTTAAGTATGTGGATTAGCCATAAAAGGCTTTGTATTTAAAGTTTAGAATTTTTTTAATTTCTATTTTATTTGCTTTTTTTTTTTAAAAGTATGAGATCCAATATGGGAAGTATATGAGTTTCTTAAGGAGTTTTTCAAGGAGCTTTTAAAGGAGATAGTTGATGCTTTTTAAAAGCATTTTTTTTGGAAAATCCTTTCTAGTTTCTCTCCCATACCATTGAAGAAATTAGTGATTTGAAAAGAAGATGAGAAGTTTTTTTTTGCAGAGAAGGAGAATAAATTGTTGAAGGAAAATGAAAAGATCTTTTGCAGATGGATCTTTTGTGGGAAGCTTCAAATGATTTTTCTTAGAGAGGTTTTTGTTTTCATTTTGTTTCTTGCAGATTAAAAGAGAATATGAAAAGTTTTGAATGGGATTTAATTTTATATTATCCTATTTTGTTTGGAAATAATTTTTTCAGGAAGATGAAAAGAAAATGAAAGGAGATTATCAATGAATTTTTGATATGAATTGTTTATGCAGAGAGAATGTGAAAGGTCAGGAGAAGATATTTAATTTCTTAATTTTAATGTCATCGGGTGTGCCTTGAAAATGTGTGGATAAAATGCAGACCAATGATGAAGATTATATACAATTGTAATGGATGTGAATCAATATGCAAATTGAATACAACTTGTGATACAGATTGATTCTTATGAAGTTTGAAGACCATATGCAAAGATAAACTGAATCAGGTTTCTATTGAAGATGAAATGCAAAGGAAGACATTGAGAATGTATTGTGAATCAATTATTTTGATTATGCAGAGATCATGGAATTGATAAGCAGATTGGTTTGAGTATGATTGCAAATTCAGAGAAGACATGTTGAATAATGGTGCAAATCAGATTGAGTGGCAATCACTTCTTGCACACTTTGTAGTTTGTTCTATATTAGGGATTGGCGCTCCTTGAAGTTGGTGCTTCTAAAAGTATTAGGGTTTGGTGCTCCTTGAAGTTGGTGCTTCTAAACATTGTAATCAGTGAGATTTTTGATAAAGCCAGTGAGGTAGTTTTGAAGTGGTTTTTCTACCCCTGGAGGGTTTTCCACTCATGCAAATTTGTATTATGTCTCATATTGTTTTCATCTGTATGTGTGTATATTAATACTTTGCTCATAAGGCTTTGTTCTCTTTCTTCATTCTCAGTCATGTGCATATGTTTGACAAATCAATGATATCTTTCTCTTTGTGTCTTGAAAGTTAAAGTTTGCAAAAAGATTTGAAAATTTACACAACACTGATTCACCCCCCTCTCAGTGTTGTCCTTAACTCCTACAATTGGTATCAGATCCAAGTTCCCTTTTTGAAGTCTAATAGGCTCGGGTAGGTCCTATGTGTGGAGTTTAATGGGTAAGTACAGAAGAAATAAGAGCAAGAAAATTATCAAGTCTCAGACTAGTCAAAACTCTTCATCTTTATCAAATTCAAAGGTTGATATAGAACTTGTTGATATAAATGTTCCTCATGTTGAATATGATAGTCTATTAAAAGAAAAAGTTTTAGGAGTTCCTCAGTTTGATGGTTCAAATTTTTCAGTTTGGTATGTTAGAATGTAGATTTATTTATCCTCTTTAGGATATGATGTTTTAATGTCAGTCGAGAATGGAAATGACAAAGAAGCTCTTGAATGTAATCAGATTGCAAAGAAGGCCATATTGTCTGCTCTGTCTAATGATGTTTCTTTTAAAATTATGGACTGTGTTACAGCTCATGATATGTGGAGGAGATTGAAAAGCATTTATCAAGATAATGATAAAGAAGAGGACACTCTAGTGTGTGAAGTAAGTGGCAATGAAAGGAGAGTTTCAAATGAAGGAGTTGAAGTTCAAACCCAATCAGATTTAGAAGAAGCTAACATCATAAGTGATGATGATCAGGAATATGATGAACAAGACTGTGAGATTGATATGGAAGGAGAGCTCATATATACTCTAATTGAACTCAAGAAATATAAGGAGAAATAGAAATTAATGTTGCAACTGCAACAAGAAAGAGATTTAAAAGACAAAGCTCTTATAGATCTTGAAGATGCTAGAAACTTGATTGTAGACTTGATGAATCAAGCAGGTGAATCAGACAAATTGATTGTCAGTTTGAAGACAGAAGTTGAGGAAGCTAAAATGATAGTAGATGTTTCAATATTTGACCTTGAAGTTAGAAGGATTGAGAATATGAAATTAGAAGGTGATATTATAAATATGAGAAAAGAGTATGATGATCTCAAGGCTTTATCTAAGAAGTATAAGGAGTTTGAAGAAAGCTCAAACAAGTTGCATGAGATGTTGGGCAAATAGAAGCATCATAACGACACTACTAATTTAGGATTTGAAGGAGAGTGTTCAAAAGTTAGAGAGACTCCCAGAAAGAAGACTGATTTGAATGCTACCACTGAAAACAAAATGCAAAATCAAAGAAGAAGAAATTTTAGAAGAAATGCTCCTGTAAGACAAGCATACATGTACATGTATAATTATTCTTTTAGTGGTTATTGTTATACTTGTAATCAATTTGGACACAAATCAGTTAATTACAGAAGGAATACTAATATTGTTTGTTACAAGTGCAATAATGTTGGACACATTCAAAGAAACTATAAAATGAATAGAAGGTATGTTCCTGCATGGAAGCTTAACATGAGTGCTCAAAGGTACTATCAGTCATTTGATTATGATTGTAACATAGTCCATCTGGAAGGACCTATTCTACACCTCCTAGCCACATACCAGTAGGTTTCATTCAAAGAAATCAAGTACAAAATACTTAGGTACCAAATACTCAAGTACCAGTAAATCCGATGGCAAGATGGTTGCCCTTTGTGTCATTTAATGGTGACAGCCCATTACAACTTACACAACGTGATGATATACCGATGGTGGCCCTTAGGAGGTTATCTTTCTTCATTGGAGAAGATCAAACTAAACCCATTGAGCATATCAGAGACATGGCTACACTGTGTTCAGTCCATCATGTAACAACTGAGAATGTTGCAGCGAGACTTTTGGCTGCATCTCTAAAGGGAAAAACACTTCAGTGGTTGAGGGGTTTAGTGGTAAATTCAATCACTTCTTGGGATCTGCTAGGTGAAGCCTTAAATAAGCAATTTGAGGATAAATCAGATAATCTATCACTAGTTGAACAACTGACCACAATCAAGAGAGCTCCACAAGAGCACATGGCAAATTTCAACTTTCGGTTCTAGAGGACTTGGAACAAAATTCTAGCCACGGTAAGACCTTTTGCTGATCATGCATTCTTATATTTTCTTAAGGCTTTAAATAGTGATATTACAATAATGATTTAGTCAATGGGTGGTACAACACTACCAGATGCTTTTTATATTGCCATAAATGCTGACAACAACCTGATCCAAGCTGGTAAAATAGCCCCAAGACCCCTAATGCCAAATTTTCCAGAGGTACATCCACCTATCCCATTTCAAGTTCCACCTATAGCTACTATACCTACTGTCCCAACATTAAATTATCAAGTAATTACCCAAACAAAAGTTGTCCCAGCCCCATCTCAGGAATTCCAAGAGATTAAAGGCCTATTACAAACTTTTAGAAATGAATTAGTGAACATAAAAAAGAAGAAAAACCAAGTTTACAGAGCTTACCAGGCTCCATATCAAGCCCAATAGTAGTCAAATCAACCTAATAGGCCTCCCTACCAAGCTGATCACCAAGGTCAATGAAGAAATTACAATGCAAGACCATATCAGCCTTATAACCAACATGCTGCCAACACCTTTAGAGAGGTTGTTCCAGTCCAAAATAACATGGCACATGACTATGAATGGTGTTTCCCATGCAACCAGCCACATAACTACTCAACTTTCTCAAATGGCATGCTAAATCAGGCCCTGATGGTATAAAACAACAACACTATTCATGGTGCAGTCACGATTAGGAGGGTCCACAAAGTGAACAGTCCAGGCCGTGTAGAAGAGTAAACATAATAGAAGCACCTCAATTATAGAATACAAATGCATATTTAGTCATTCAGTATATCATAGATCCAAAATACAAACATGCCAACAACATGTGGGCTCACAGATTAGGGCTCACAGGCCTGATTCTCAAGTCACAATATATGCGCAAGATATAGCTTTGAAGCACCTAATACAAAAGAATTTGAATTATCTAACTTGTGAATTATTATAACTACTTTCCTAGACATCTATTACATGAATACATATCATCTCTGGATCATAAGAATCCTCCACGTTGGCCAAGAGTGATTACAAACTCCAATGAAAGAGATGTAACATGTGGACACGAATAGGTTGACCCAAAACATATGGAAATCCTTTGCAAGTGAATGAATCAATGTGTGGACCTCAGGGAAGGTCGGCCAAGTTCCAAACTATCTTGAATGATGTTCCATTTAGTTCTGCAAGTTGTGGAAGTGCTTCACAAGTCTTCTTCTTTAGCTGGTTGTCTGAAACTATCTGAATGCTCTATTCTAAGAAAACAATTGATCTTTTGATAGTGATATCTTTCTGGAAACTGATCCAAATGATCTAAATTTTGGATATGATGTGCATGATGATGTCTAGATGCTAAGTCCATCTCTGTAAGGTCTAAAATGAAACTGTGGCAGAATGCAGACCAATCTACTAAAACTGCTATTGACTGAACTAATTATACTAGACTAGAAAATGGAAGAAAACAAAATGAATGCAAATATTTTTGGGTGATGCAAGATTGCTCTGCAACCTAGAATGCTCCTGCTTCAGACACCCAGGGTTGTTGAAAAAGTGAGTCTGTCACTTTGCTAGGGCTAGAGAAAAACCAAGATGGTCCACCTCAACTTGAGAAATCCAAGACGAGTCTTCTTCTAGTCTGCCTTTCCACTTTACCAAATATTCCTTGTATTGCCTTCCTCTGGTGCTATATCCAACTCTGTTGTCCAAGATGTCTTCAATCTGCTCTAGTGCTTGTTATAGTAACTACTTCTTCAAATGGTCTTCAATGCTATCACTGAACTCTCCTTCATGATACTGATATAGGTCTGTAATGTTGAAAATAGGTGATATACCCAATGTCTCTGGTAGCTCCACTTCATATGCATTTCCTGAATCAAACTTCCTGAGTATCCTACATGGTCCAAACTTCTTCATCTTCAACTTGTTATATGTCCCAACTGGAAATCTTTCTTTTCTCAGATATACCATTACCTCATCTCCAACTTCAAACTCTTTGTGTCTTCTCTTCTCATCTGCTTGCTCCTTATACTTACTGTTCATCTCCTCCAAATGTTTCTTAACCTAATTATGCACTGTCTCCATGTGTCCGAAAAATTATTCTTCTTCTGCACTCCTCTTATCCTCCATATTGATATCTCTCAACTCTGCTACTCCTCTAGGGTTAGTTCCTATCACAATCTCAAATGGTGTCTTTCCTGTACTCTTGTTCATTGAATTATTGTATGCAAACTCTACTTGTGATAGAATGAGATCCCAATTTTCTGCCTTCTCTCCAACCAAACATCTCAACAAGTTTCCCAAACTCCTATTTACTACCTCTATCTCTCCATAAGTCTATGGATGAAATGCTGAACTAAACTTCAAGTCTGTCTTCATCTTCTTCCAAAGTGTCTTCCAAAATATCCAAGAAATCTTGTATCTCTGTCTGAAATTATGCTCTTAGGTAATCCATGCAATGTTACAATATCCTTGAAAAATAGGTTAGCCACATGAACTGCATTAGTTGTCTTCTTAAAAGGTATGAAATGTGCCATCTTTGAAAATCTATCCACCGCTACACATACTAAATCATGTCCTCTCTGTGTCTTCAGCAATCCCAATATGAAATCCATGCTTATGTCTTCCCAAGGTCTCTCTGATATTGTCAAAGATTTGTACAATCCAGTATTCTAATTACTTCCTTTTGTAACTCTACAACTCTGCACAAACTTCCTGACATCCTTATATATCTAATGACAAAAGTAATTTTCACTTACCAAAGCCACTATCTTATCAATTCCAAAATGCCCTGCCAATCCACCACTGTGCTTCTCTTTGATCAAATTATCTCTCATTGAACTCCTAGGTATACACAACTGATTTCCTTTGAACAACATATCTTTCTAAATGAAATAATCCAACCACTTACTCCTATCTGTCACAACAAGTTCCCTACATGCTTTCTAAGGTTCTGCAAAATCAAGGTCTTCTTCATACATGTTCTTCAACTCCTCAAATCATAACACTTCAACTCTCATCCATGTAAGCAAATTCCTTCTTCTACTCAATGCATCTGCAACTTTGTTTGATTTTCCACTCCTATGCTTCAATACAAAAGTGTAACTCTACATTAACTCCACCCATCTCCTATGTCTCTAATTCAACTTTCCTTGACTGTTCAAATACTACAAGGCTTGATGAATTGTATACAACATAAATTACTTAGGCAACAAATAATGTCTCCACTTCTTTAAGGCTTGAATTATGGCATAGAACTCTTGGTCATAAACTAAATATCTTCTCCTTGCATCATTCAACTTTTCACTAAAATATACTATAGGTCTACCTTCTTGACTTAACACTACTCCTATTGCATTTCCACTTGCATCACAATCTACTTGAAATACCTTATTGAAATCTGGTAATGCCAATACTGGTTACTCTGTCACTTTCTGCTTCAAAAATTCAAAAATTTTATCTTCTCCTAATGTCCACTTAAAGTCCTTTTTGTCTCCTCTCAGTGTCTTTGTCATAGGTGTGCATACTAAACTAAATTTTTTGATGAATTTCTAGTAGAAACTAGCTAATCCATGGAATGATCTAACTTCTCCAATGCTCTCAGGTGTAGGCCACTCAAAATTTTTTAACTTTCTCAGGGGCCATCTTTAATCCTTCTGTAGAAATTACAAATCCCAAGTATACCAATTCTTCCTTCTAGAAATCACTAACCATTCATACAATCTTCATTTGTCTTAAAAGTAGTCTTCCATTCATCTCCTTCTCTTAGTCTAATATGATGGTATCCACTCTTCAAGTCTATCTTTGTAAAATATTTTGCTCCACTCAAACAATTCATTATGTCATCCATCGTAGGCAATGGAAAGCTATACTTAACTGTGATCTTGTTGATTGCTCTAGAGTTGATACACATCCTCTAATCTCCATCCTTTTTCGATGCTAGCACTATAGATACAACACAAGGAGTCAAGATTTCTCTAATCAAACCTTTCCTTAGCAACTCTTGTATCTATCTATTCAATTCTTCATTCTCTGCTAGTGTCATTGTGTGTTCTACTTTGTAAGGCAAACTAGCTCTAGGAATAAGATCCATGTGATGACTGATACTCCTAATTGGTGGCAATCCTTCAGGTACATTATTTGATATGTTGTCTTCATACTCTGTCAGCAATTTAGTTATCTTTTTAGGTTGTGATTCTTCAGTCTCTGTCTTTAGGTTTCCAAGCTTATTAGGAATCAAAGCATAACACATATTCTCATGTCTCAAACATCTAGAAATTTCCTTTCATCAACCAAATAGATTCTAGCATTCCAACATACTTCACTCTTAGGTTCATCTTCCAAAGGAATCAAAATAATTCTCTTTCCATTTGATGTTATAGTATAGGTGTTCTTTCTTCCATCATGGATAGCTTTTCTATCATACTACCATGGTCTACCCAACAATATATGGCATACATCCATAGGCATAATATCACACAATACTTCATCATGATAAGATCTAATATAAAATTTCACCAAACATTGTTCACTCACCAGTACCTTATGATCATCTTGAATCCATGTTTAACTTAGTCACCATCTCTTTTGAAACCAAATTATTAGAACTACCACTATCAATTACAACCTTACAACATTTACCTCCTGATTTGCATCTGGTTCGGAACAAAATTTTCCTCTACGGTGGTTCCTCATTTGTCTCTGCTTAAAATAGTGCTGTCAACATGACAAGTGATTCTCCTTTCTCAAGTTTATCGATTGAATTAGGTGATCCAATAGGCTCTTCTTCTACGTAAGTTGCTCTTCCACTGTTCTTTGTCTTCCTACTTGTACTTTCTTGATGACATTCAAACACTTTGTGTCCTTCACCTCCACACTTAAAATAGGTTCCTTTGAATGTTCTCCTCTCAAATCCTTTTCCATCTCTTTTGTATCCTTCACTATAGTATGAATTAGGGTTTCCTCTATGATAGAAAGTTATATCATCCCTCTAATATGAACCGCTATCTTTGTCTTCCTTCTTGAATGTGTTATCTTGTCTGCTTTGCTCCACAAATGATCTTTCTCCTCTGGAAAATGTTCTACCTCTCTAAAATTTACCTCCTCTACCTCTCTGTCTATGCTCATGCTTTTTGTTGAAATTTTCTTCAACTTTTAGGGCAAACTGATATGCTTCTTCTAATGTTGTCATCCTTACCAAACTCAATTCTTCTTGAACGTTCAATCTCAGTCCATTGATGTATCTTGCAACCTTCTCCTTGCTTGCTTCACTATGTCCTGTCCTTATGATCATCTTATAAGATTCTTTAGTGTACTCAACTGATTCCTCCTTTTGTCTCAAGTTCTACAATCTTTTCAACAGTTCCAACTCATAGTCAGCAGGTATAAACTAATTCTTCAATTTTGTCACCATTCTATCCCATTTTATGATTTTCTCTTTTCCTCTTCTATTTCTATCCAACTGAACTTCTTTCCACCAAATAGAAACATGTCCTTTCAACTTAGTTTTTGCAAATTTCACCTTCTCTAGATCTTCAATTTCTTCATATTCAAAGTATTCTTCTAGGTCATTTATCCAATCAATAATTTCCTCTAGATTCAAATTGCCAATATAGTTCGATACATCCACTTTAGGTCTTTTTCCAATCTTTGAAATAGCTCGCAACATCTTCACTTGATCTGATTCTTCTTCTTCTTCTTCTTCTTCTTCATTTTCCTCAGCGAATTGAAATTCTTCATCATCACTTTCTACATTAGGTCGAGGTGTAAGTCCTCTTCTCTGATCTTATTCAATAGTATTCAAGAGAACTCACATTGTCTTCATCATTTCCATCATCTCATCCATTCTTCCATCCATAGTACCAACAACAGGTATTCTCCTCAGTGACATCTCTTCCTAGGATCAAGTGTAACTGCCTCAAATTCAGCGATTGGGCTACAAGGTGACAAATGCCTCACAATCAACGATCGGTTGACAACACAAGTAGTCTACCTCAGGTTTGGTGATCTATTCACAACAAGATCTTATGGAATGCCTTCACAAACTTTGCTCACTTCGCTCCCAATAGATTCAAACTTCACTCTGATACAACTTGGTGCAGTCACGGTTAGGAGGGTCCACAAAGTTAACAGTCCAGGCCATGCAACAAGAGTAAACACAACAGAAGCAACTCAATTAAAATGCAGATTCAATCATTTAGTAATCATAGATCCAAAATACAAACATGCGAGCAACATGTAGGCTCACAGATTAGGGCTCACAAGCCTGATTCTCTAGTTACAATATATGTGTAATATATAGCTTTGAAGCACCTAATACAAAAGGATTCAAACTATCTAACTTGTAAATTATTCTAACTACTTTCCTAAGCATCTATTACATGAATATATATCATCTCTGGATCACAAGAATCCTCCACGTCAACCAAGAGTGATTACAAACTCCAATGAAAGAGATGTAATGCGTGTACACGGATAGGTCAGCCCAAAACATATGGAAATCCTCCGCAAGTGAATGAATCAATGTGCGGACCTCAGGGAAGGTTAGTTAGGTTCCTAACTATCTTGAATGATTTGCCATTTAGTTTCGCAAGTCATGGAAGTGATTTGCAAGTCTTGTCCTTTAGCTAGTTGTCTAAGACTGTCTAAATGCTCTATTATGAGAAAATAGTTGATCTTCTTATAGCGATATTTTTCCAGAAACTGATCCAAATGATCTAAATTTTGGATATGATGTGCACGATTATGTCTAGATGCTAATTCTAGCTTCATAAGGTCTAAAATGAAACATCAGCAGAATGCAAACCACTCTATTGAAACTGCTACTGATTGAACTAATTGTACTGGACTGGAAAATGAAAGAAAACAAAATGAATGCAAATATTTTTGGTTGATGCAAGATTGCTCTGCAACCTAGGATGCTCTTGTATCAATTCAGCATGATGTAGCACAAGTAAATCTAGAACAATAGAGTCCTCATTCTAAATATGGCCAGCCTAATGTAGCACTAATGATTTGGCAAGGTGAAGAGTTATGTGGGGTAAATCAGACACATGGTCAAAGCCAATTATCTCATTCCATAGCAGCCAACACAAGGGCCAAAAAGAGAGCTATTGATATAGGACAACAAGCTAATAGAAGGCAAAATCAGGCCTCTACAGGCCAACAAGGTGCTGCTGGTCCATCACATGCACCGAATGTTTAAGTACTGCCAAGGGGATAGCCTATTCCAAACAACGATCAGCCTAGAAGTCAACCACAATCAATACAAGCATAAGTGGACATTGCTGCTACTAGAGGACAACCTAAGGTTAGTACAATCTTATTCAATATCTTAGAGAATATGAAAAAAGCCAATGTAAGCATGTCAATGTGGGATTCTCTATCACTTCCAGGCCAAAAGGATTTGTTGTAAAAATCTTTATCTAATGTCTCCTTATCCAATGAGTCCATTCATGACCATCCTAGAGTTGCTCTTACAAATACTCCCCTAATCAAGAGTGAACAACAAAACCAAGAGGTCAAACCACCCCTATTCTATGTATCTTTGATTATTGGTCAATACCTGGTTCATAATTGTATGATTGACTTAGGTGCAAGTAGCTCTGTTATGCCTAAATAGATAGTAGATAAACTGGGTTTGTCATATGAACCACTAGCCAAAGGAGTAGTACAGGTGGATGGAACAATCATCAATACCATTGGAGTTATTAAAAATTTGGGTCTTACCTTGCATGCTTGCCCAAATTTCTCGATACCATAGGACATTTATGTCATAGATTTACCACCATACTTTGCAATATGTCTTTCCAGAGACTTTACAACAAAATTGGGTAGTTATCTATCTGCTGATTGGTCACACATGTTTTTTAGAACAAGATATGTTACAAGAGTGACTATCAAATTAGAGCCTATTTCCAAGGACCATATTGAGGCTTATGTCCGTAGTGCTGTAAATGCAAATCTAACAATTCATGAAGAGGAACCACCTATTGTTCATGACAGTAATACCCTTGTAGAAGACATTTCTGATATATTTTTAGATGAATGGGTAGCTAAAAATTATGAAGATGACCCTTTCAAACACATGGAAGAAGTAGGGTTGGGAATATACATGATCCATGAGAAAGACATGACTATCCCTAACCTCATGAAAGAAGAACAACAGTAGGAACAACAAGATAATGAGTTATGGCAACTCTATTTTGATAGTGCAAGAAGCAAGGTAGGTGTCGATAGAGGAGCGATGCTGATCTCCTTTGAAGGTGAGAGGTACTATGCAGCCTTCAGGTTTACTTTCAACTATACCAATAACACAACGAAGTACGAGGCACTTATCCATGGTTTGGAATGGGCAAGGAAGAAAAAGATTAAGTGCTTGTAGGTATTTGGGGACAATGAATTGGTTACTAATTAGGTAAGAAACATAAATGTGACTAAAAATGATTTACTTAAATCATAGAAACATAGAGTTTAGAACATTATTGAAGAATTTGATGCTTTCAATCTGTTGTCCTTACCAAGAAATCAAAATAAATAGGCTAATAAACTGGCTACCATGGGTGCTAAATTTGACATTCCAAAAGAGATAAAAAATGTTAAAACACAACAGTATGTAAAGGTGGTTATAAGGCCATCAATCCCAGATAACAACATCCACTGGCAAGTGTTTGACAGTGATGAGTAGATTGCCAATTTCCTTATTGAAGAGGTTGAATTCTCAACTGGAAATTAGCAAAAGTTACAATAGCAGTTTGGAGACCAAATTCTTTAGCTACAGACAAATAAGTTGGCAAAGGGTTTTGTTACCTTAGAATCCATTTTTAATTTAGATGACCAGGTGAGAAGAGAAAGAGCCAACATACTGGTTAAAGAGGAGCATTATGAAACTATTGAAATCTTCAAGGCCAAACTCCTCAAACTGGGCAAGGTATGTACCAAGGAAGAAAAACATGCATTCATTTTACTGTGTCAAGAATATGATGATACCTTTGCTTGGGAGTATCAAGATCTAAAAGTTTTTAACTCAGAATTGCAACAACACACCATTGAGCTAGAACTGGATGCAAAATGTGTGAAACAAAAGCAAAGGCCTTTGAATCCTAAGCTTCCTAAGCTGGAGATCCTCATGAAAATAGATCTCAATAAACTAATTCAAAGTAACATCATCTTTCCCATCAAGCATACATCCTGGGTATCAAACTTGGTGCCTGCGAGGAAAAAGAATGGTGAAATCATATTGCGTGTTGATTTTAGGGACTTAAATAGAGCTTCATTAAAAGATCATTATTTGCTACCCTCAATGGAGCAGATATTACAAGTTGTATCAGGTTTAAAGAGATTCTCATTGCTAGATGGATTCTCAAGTTATAATTAGATTCTAGTGAAAGAAGAGGATCAGTTTAAAATAGCCTTCACCACAAAATGGGGAACCATGGCCTACAAAAAGATGCCCTTTGGACTGTCAAATGCTGGGGCAGCTTTTCAAAGAGCCATGGACATGGCCTTTTAAGGTGTCATGAAAAAATTTGTGTTGGTTTATCTTAATGATATCACTATGTTTTCAGAAGATGCAAAGGAGCATTTCTCCCATTTGAGGCAAGTTTTTGATAGATGTAGAGAGTATGGAGTTTCTCTCAATCCAAAAAAATGCATCTTTACTGTTCACAAAGGTATGCTCCTGGGTCATATTGTTTCCAAGCATGGCATTACAATTGACCCAGAAAGAGTAAGTGCCATTTCATCCTTACCCTTACCGGCTCACAAAAAGGGTCTAAAAAGATTTTTAGGTAGAATTAACTTTGTAAGAAGATTTATTCCAAACATTGCAAGTCTTTTAAAGCCTCTAACCTCTATGTTGAAGAAAAATATGGGTTTCAGCTAGACCAAGGAGGGAAAAAGGAGCTTTGAAGACATAAAGGAGGTAATAGCAACAACACCAACATAGATAAATCTAGATTTCTCTAAGGATTTCTTATTATATGCTTTTGGAGGCACGTACACCATCTCTGCTATGTTGACACAACAAAACAAAGATAATTTAGAACATCAAATAGATTTTTTCAGCCAAGGCCTAGAGGGCTATGAGAAAATATATTCTTTTGTGGAAAAGCATGTACTTGTTGTCATCTGAAGCCTTAAAAAGTTTAGACATATGTTTTCTAACAATAAGATTCATCTGATGGTTGCCCATCCTAGTATTAAGGAGTTCTTGTTAAGAAAGGATTTAGGAGACAAAAAGGCTGGATGGGTCACTAAGGTGATGGAATATGATGTAGAGATCAAGGTCACAAAGCTGGTTAGAGGTAAGGGGTTGTGTGAACAACTAGATGATAATTCATAAAAAGATGAAGACATTCAAAAAGAGGCTGTCCTAGTGGCTAGTAATAAGTCACAAACTGCTGTCCCAGCAATGGGCACTGGCTAGACACAAGAAATGGTCCATTACTTACAAACTAGTGAGTGTCATATAGAGCTAAATGCTGCCAAAAGGAGGTATTTCAAACTTCAAGCTATCCCTTATGTCATTCTGAATGGTACTTTGTTTAGAAAAGACTATAATGGTGTACTTTTAAGGTACATAGAATCAAATTAGATTGACAAAGTCTTGCATGAATTTCATGATAGACCAGTTGGTGGCCATTTTGCTTCAAGAACAATAGCCTTGAAGATCATGAAGGCTCAATATTATTGGCCTTCTCTTTTTAAAGATCTGCATGCATGGGCAAGAAAATGCATAAAATGTGCCATGTTTGTATGCAAACAGAAGTTGGCAACCTTGCCTTTACAACTAATATTAGTGGATCAACCCCTCACTAAGTGGGGCCTTGACTTTATTGGGGCCATTAATCCACCATCTAGTTCTAGCCATAAATGGGTGTTAACAGCTACAAACTACTTCATTAAATAGACAAAAGTTGTGGCCTTGAAAGAGGCAAATGAAGGTGTTGTCCTAAATTTTTATGAGTTAATAGCAAGGTTTTGTGTACCAGATTCTATTATTTCAAACAATACTTTAGCTTTTGTTGGAATGAAACTAACTGATTGGGCTATCAAGCATGGAATTTATTTAAGTACATCCTCTAATTACTACAGGGCAATGGACAAGTTGAGTCCATTAACAAGAACTTAATCAGGATTATCAAAAGAACCATTGAAGATAATCAAAGGACGTAGCATTCAAAACTGAAATTACCCTTATGGGCTGATAGGATCACTCCTAAGAGGTCCACAGGTCAGTCTCCTTTTATGCTCGTGTATGGAAGGGAAGCAAGGCTTCCCATTTCAACTTAGCTACCAGCTGAGAGCCTCATGAAAGAACTTGAAATGATGGAGGAAGGTCCCATTGAGGTTAGACTAGCTGAGTTGTTAGAGCAGGAAGAAACTGAGAAGCAAGCAGTGCAACAACTAGAGATGCATCAAATGCAGATGAAAATGATCTTTGACAAAGGGGCAACACCTAGGCAATTCAAGGAGGGAGACGTTGTCCTTAAATGGGATGAATTTAAGAGCAGCCTGGTAAGCATAACAAGTTTGATGCCATGTGGGGTGGCCCATTCATGATTACTGAGTGTAAGCAACATAATGCTTTTTAGTTGTCCAACATGGAAGGTGAGGTTTTGCCTCTCCCAGTCAATGTGATACACCTCAAGCATTGTTTCTGAGGAACAGAAGTTTTAAAATGTACCATATTAGAATAAGAGTTTGAGTTAATAAGTGTTGATTGCACATTTATTTCAGTTCTATTTTTTCCAATAAGTGTTGATGCATAGTTTGTTGGCCCTATTTAGGGTTAGTCTCGTCTTGTTTTCAGTTGTTTTGTTTGTGTGTTGTTTTTGTTCAATGTTTCTAACAGTTGAGTTGCAATAAATTTTTGAGTTGTAAAGGGCCTAAAAGACTCTATTACCTAATGGATATACTAGGAAAATGGTCCTATGAGTTTTAGCAAGAAAAACTGATGTAGAGGTTGCCAAAAATGTTACCTATTTGTGTACTTCAGCCCAAATAGGTCAGGCTGGGACAACATTTGTTTGTTTCTACCTTGAAGAGGGAGACATGTACAAAAAAAAATTAGACCATGTGTCTAACATAGGAGGAAAGGAAGAAGAGTAAAGAAGGGTAAGAACTCACAACCATCTTTAGAAGGCCTACTACCCAGGTAGAAGGCCATTCTAGTCATCACTTCTACCAGGATCATGCATCAACTTAGTAAGAGTTTCTACAGGAGCCAGATAAAAGTGGGAAGGGCATCCTCCAGGAGTAGGAGACATCCCAAACAAGAAAGAGGAGGAAACTAAGCAATGAGTTTCAGATTGTTTCAAATCTATGCATTACAGTTTGTTCAAGTCTCAAATGATAAAGGTACACAACTTGTTAAATCTACTTATGATTATAAGCAACTATATCAAGCAATAGGTTTCATATATATTTTCCTTATGCAATTGATAGTTTACAAAAAGAAGAACAATATACAAATCATTGCATAAAATAAATGTTATATTCGAAAGGAAAAAGTGTTTAAAGTTCCTACACAAGCCATGGGAATTGACTCATATACATCTCAAGTAGGAAGAAACATAGAAGAGGAAAAGGGGATCCATCATTGCTTGAGAAGATGAATCCCCACTGGTGGCTATACCATCTTCAGACTCTCTATTTCTGTCTTTAGACGTACCTGCAAGTGTGTAAGAGCTTGGGATATCCTTTCACTCCTTTCAATCATACAAATTATAGTACAAAACATTGACAAAATTAGATGATAGCTATAGCATCAAAAAAGGAGCAGGGAGAGAGATCAAAGGCTACATGACAATCAAGAGAGGGTCTCAAGGAGATACATCTTGTAATAATTACATTATGGAATTACAATGCATATAAATACCCATGTTGTAGGTTAGATGTATTCTCCAAAAGCTTTGTGTAGAGTTATAAGAGAAAAAAACTTGTATCAATCATAGAGGATTCCATTACAGACTTGAGACATCTTGCAAGTAGAGGAATGAAAAGGACAGTCATAATGATAGTATTGGACAGTGAGATCTCATATAGGCCCTTTTGAGGTCAAAGCACATAGATGAGATAAGGAGAGCAATAGTGCATCATGAGTATAATAGTAGATCATGAGACAATCAATATATCATGCATTTTGAATGGTACAAACTCTATCAAAACCCTTACTATATGCTTCAAAAACCCTCACTGTAAATGCATCCATTAAAGCTTCACAACATCACAGTCTCAAGGTAACAGATAAGGAGCAACTGATAAAGAGAATATAAGCACAATAGAAAGAGAGTTGAATGAATGTCCTAAAGCAACAAAGAATAGTCCTATGAATGACTATCATAAAAGTAAAGCAGCTGAACTTGAAGAGTCAGCTAACAATGTTAAGTATATCTAGTACTTTCAGAATCTCTACAACCTTTAGGTATAGCACAGAGCTTGATGATGTTGTACTCTCATTATAAATTCTTTCAAAAACATTTGAAATGGAAAGAAATAAAGAGCACAAAACATAAGGAATATAATAGATAGTCAGCAAACTGTCCTAAGGGACATTCACAACAATGTGGATAAGGGCCTACAGGTTGAAAGGAAAGGTCATTGGTAGGAGGAATAGGCAATCGAGAAAGTAATCACAAGGTCTGCACCAGTAAAGGAGGCATAGCAGTGAGAAGAAAGAGTTTGAGAGTTACTAATACCATGCAAACATTGAAAATGATCAACTCTTATTAGAGTCTTATTTATCATGCAGGAAAGGTCAAATGGATTGTAAGTAATTCAAAAACATGATCATTTTCAATAAAGTTCAAGACTTTCCTGAGATAGTTTTTTTCTATCATGGGTATTTTTAGTATATCAAGTGCCATGGAAAGGTCTTGACAATCAAAATACTTCTATGACTGTGAAGTTATAAACCCATAAAGCAATCATAGATAACAACAAACAATGGTAAAGATATAGCAGTGAGAGCATCAAGTAAACCCTTCAACAACTATTTCAAAGTTATAGTTTTTCCTCAGAAGAGCTATAAAGAGCATCATCTCATAGTATGTAGAACAGAAAAAGAAGGTTCTTCATAGTTTCATAGAGCTGAAGACTGTCACAAACAAAATAATCATCAAAAGATGTAGAGTATGTGCTATGCATAAAGAATCTTGTAGAAGGTCTTCCATTTTCAAAAAGTATCTCATTTTTAATCTTAACATAGTCCTCATGGATCAGTTGTAAAAAAGACCCAATGAAACCCTAACCTTGTAAAAGATCAGTCATGAAGGATAGTAGTATGTGATGTGATGAAGAGCATTATTTAAGTTTTCCAATAGAGTTTTAGCATCATAAGGAGAGATTACCTAAAGATAATATGACAACCATGAGTATGCAGAGCCATGAAAAGGGGAATTCTCTCAGTATTATAAAAACCCTAGTAGAAGCTTCATAGTATGAGCAGATATGATACAAGAAAATAAGATTCTATCACTTTTTGTTCAAAGGAAGGTCTTCTTGAAGGTCTCTGAAAGAGAATACACAACAAAAACAACTTTTCCTTGATTTTCTTTACGGTAAAAGTAGGAAAGAATCAAGTACTTACCAGGAGGAGATGCAGTGTAGCAAGGAGATGAGAAACCTTGTGAAGCCTATTATTTTTTCTTCCTTATTTTGATCGTTATACATTTCAGTTGATGACATTATCAAACTTTTTTTAGAGACTATGGTTTCATTTTGCAGACTTGATTATATCTCCTGAGTTGATATGACATTGATTAGACATATGGTGATTCAATCTGATCATATTTGATGCTATTTTGTGATTCGACATACGAGATATATTTGATGACGTTTTGTGATGTGATTTCTAGTTATTTATGTGTTGAGGATTATTTGACATGTGATAGAAAAATGCAGTTTAATTCAGAATTATGTTATTGGTGATTATTGTTGTATTCTATGGCATGAATTTAATTCCAGTTGCTTCGGCTATGATTATCATGATATGATTGACACTTGATCGAGATGTGCAGGTTTACATTCCCAAGCCACGTGAAATTAGAGGTAGTATTCACACCAATGTCACTCCCTGTGAAACTGATCCATTACCAAGAGGGATGAGGATCACGTTTGAAATTGAATGTTAATTTAAGTGCTTGATTTAATTTTATCATTTTGGCCTAGTACCCTTTGTGTAATTAATTAATATTAAGTGTTGTATAATTTTTATTGACTTACACCACTTGGTATTTATTTTATTTTTGAGGCCATTTAAAGTAGATTTATGACCCCCTTGGTGAACCTTAGTGTCCCAAAATTTACCCTAGGTGGTTACCCATGGGTCTAGGGTCAATTTTGACTAACTAACTCTTGGATTAACTCACTTTTGGTGACTCTAAACTATGGTTTAGTCAAAGTGACGAAATTTGAATTTAGAGAAGGTGGGAGATGAGTCATGCTTTTGGAAAGACTCATCTCCCTTCCCAAAGTTTGGGAATCCTTTCCAAAGGAGGACTTGGGAGGTCTCCAAGACTCCCAAGTGTGTGGGATCTTCCTCCAAGACTCTCACACACATGTGAGAGCATCTTGGAGGGAGATGACTCTTTTAGAGAATAAGAGGATGCCATATGGAATCCCTTATCCTCTTGGAGGTTTGAATGTGAATGCCACCTCACCACTTGTTCTCTCACACATGTGTGAGAGCACAAGTGGATAAGGTGAGGATTGAGATGGAATTGGAGGATGACACTTGTCATCCTCACACTTCCTCTCCCTTGCAAGTGGCATTGGAGGAGGAAGGAGAAGGTGACAAGTGTCACCTTCTCATTCCTTAAGGCCAAAATTGATGGCCTATATTATCTCCTCTTGTTGAGGAGTGTGGGGTTCTTGCATTTTGGAGTTTCTTTCTATTTTTGGAGCAATTTTGGGGAAGTTGAAGAAATTCTTGGAGATTGGAAGGTTTGGGAAAGCTTGGAGCTCATCACCAAACGTGCTTCCATTATAGGGCTTTGAAGGTAAGCCTCATGAACTATGTTTCCTCACCCTTGCTTATTTATTGTGATGTGTTTGTATTTTTTTGTTGGTTGTTGTTTCTTTATTTTGTGTGGGATGGGAGTATGGTGAGAGCACCTCCATTTGGAGGTAAGGCTCAACTTGTTTGGGGTAGGGGAAAGGAACCTCCTTGAGGTCACTCCTATATTTGTGTATTTATGCCTTGAGGGCTTCTTACTTGTTGTGAAGATTATTTGAATGGCACGAGTGCCATGGAGGTTATTTTGTGATATTGGAGAGTTGTGGTTTTGGAGATTTTTGGCTTGAGGCCGTGAGATTGGTATTTTTGTATTTTTGGGTGGCCTTTGAAGTAGATGGGTCCATTCCCTACCCCCATAAAACTCATTTTCATGAGTTGAGTTATGTGTTTATCCTTGGGGCTGTTTTTGTGTTGATTTTATTTGATTCTTGTTGTGGAGTGTTTGCACCCGTGTGAATCCCTACCTCCCTAGCTTAGGGGTGACCCACTTGCGGGTCTATGGTAGGGAGGAGGGCATTTCAAAGTGGTTGGGTTGTTCTTTTTGCTGTGTTTTAATTGCAAGTGTTTATATGAGGAAATGGAGCTTGTTGAGGAGTCCATTTTTGGTGGCTTTAGTAGTGTTTTATTGGCTGTTTGAGCCATGGCCATTGTGACCCTATTGTAAAATTTGTTAAGTTTTTGCCCTTGAAGTTGGCTATGGTAAAAGTTGAAATGTAAACATTCTGGTTATCTTATTTAGAAGTTGTTTATTTCCTTATTGTGGGGTTGGTATTGTGTTGTGAAATGCATGAGATGATTTATTATCGTCAAATGTACTTTGCACAAATATATATATATATATATGTTATTGTTTATGTTTTGGTGCAAATTAGAAAATATGAAGAAAGATTTAATGTATTCTTTTCTGTTAGTTTGTATTGTGAATTATATGTTATGAGTTGCTGCTATGAGAAGAAAAAGGGTTGTTAGAAGTTTAGATAAAGTTGGGATTTACTTACTTTCATAGTTGCATCAAAAGAAAAGATAGGTTGCTGTGCATTAAACTGTTTAAAAAAAAATTCTGAATAGTATAATTGCAAAAAAAAAGAAAAAAAAGTAGAAATATGTTTCTGTATTATTTATGTTCCGAATAGAAAATTTACATTTAATGATAGGCCCAGATTTGTATTTTTGGGAAGAATTAGTTTAATGGGCATATATATATATATATATATATATATATACATACATACATATATATATTTACATTATTTTTCATATTGAAATCTATTGCTGTTCATTTCTTTTCTTTATCATTGTGTACATACAAAAAAAAATAGAAGAAAATATACATAATACATTTTTGCTGTGTATATTATAGATGTATATACACTTACATATATATAAATAAATATATAATAATAATAATAATAATAATAATAATAAGTGTATACATGTATATATTTATATACAACAAAAAAAAAGGTTATTTATACTGAGATATTTTTAAAAACACGGTGAGTATCTTGCTGTGTATATATATAAATATATATATAAGCCGAAAGTTTTTTTTTATTTAACAAAAAAAAAAGACATTGAAAATTTTATACAGCGGACTGTAGATGTAGGAATGGAACTGTTTTAAACAAAAAAAAAAAAGGAAAAAAAAGAAATATATATATATATATATATATATATATATATATAATGCAGGGGGATGACGACCCAGCCGCCGCCCCCTGCCTCTGTTATATCCTTGGTGTGGGGAGGGGGCCGTGCCTCCCCCCACACCCATGGGTGTGGGGGGAGGCATGGCCCCCTCCCCACACCCACAGGTGTCAGGGGAGGCACAGCCCCCTCCCCACATTGTCCCTTCACCAATAGCTGCGCCCGCTCCTTACCCCTGAACCCCCTTGACAACCACAGCGTCGGTTCCCCACTTCCTGCGTACGCTGAATGCCACCCTCCACTCCATTGCAACCTCTGCCAAGCAGCGGCGCCCCCCATTCGAACCATATACTTTTGACCTTGTAGCGGCGGCGGCTCCATTGAAACCCTTCCTTCAGGCCTACAATATGATTTTTAACTGTTATCAAATGATTTTTAACAATGAACCTTGCTGTGTATACCTCCGTGAGAGGTAGCAGCAACTCTTTCATGGCCTCCGTGGTCCTTACAAACCCTAACCTACATTCACAAAGGAAAAAACAAAACAAAGGAAAAGAGAGGATAAGATTAGAGGATTAGGGCAACAGGGCAAATGAGATAAGAAGTTAGGGTTTTCCCCAAGTAGAAAACATTAGAATAAAATAATTAAGTTTTTTTTTAAATTTTGAAAATCATTATTTTAATGAGAGAATTTTTGTGAGGGAAACTGTTTTATTTCCTTATTTTAAACCCTTCATGTTTGTCTTGTCTTTCTTGTACCTCTTGAGACATTTAAAATTTGTCTTTATTTTAAATTGGGGGTTTTGCATTTTGTTTATATTACCTTGTGAATTAATTCTATTTTGGGGAAATTAATTTAAATCATATTGGGGAGAATACTCCCCTTGTTTTAAATTCATCATAGTTGGATTATTATTTTATTTATTTATTTATTTTTAGCGTGTTTATTTATCGTTTTAATTATTTGTCTATTTTATTATTATTTTATGGGAATGAGTATCTTAACCTCTTCCCTTTCTCTATTATTCTGAGTTTGATAATAAACATAATTGCCAAATTTATGTTTATTAACGAACTCAAATTTTGGAATTCGATTTGGCGTTTGTTATTATTTTATTTCAAATTTTTAATCTTTTATGCAAGGCCAATTTATTCGACCTTGGAGAATATTTATTTTATTATTGTAAATCATTTTAATTTGTTCTTATGTTTTATTTTAAATTTTATTCTTAAATTTTATTTGAATTCTTTTGGAGTTTTATTTTTTTGAAATTTTTAAGTCATTCATTGAAAATGCGTTATGCTGTCAAATTTTTCCTAGATTTCTAGGGTTTTAATTTTACGTTACTTCACCATTCCACCTTAATCATGCATTCATCATACCACTATTTTTCTTAATCTTTATTTCGATTTCATTTTGATCTGAGTTAGAGTTAGGTTTCGAAGCTGGCGGAATCATCTTCACACCTAGGAGACTTAGGGTTTAGATTAAAATCAGTCTAACCCTAAAAGTGACACACTTCGCGTCGCATACCCCCTAGATGGCTATCATCACATAGGGGACTGCGTGGGACAATGTACCTCCCTAAATTATGTTGACATGTTTACGCCTTATGCGTATTGCCACCGAGCACGCAGACGCGTGCGAGGGGGTTCCTAGGGATAGGTAGAAATTTTTTTCGTAATTCATGTCATGACCACATGGTAAATGTGGACATGACACGTGTGTTGTGTGTTGTGATTGCATGGGAAATGCGGGCATGACAAACCCTTCAAGGAAGATTCACCAAAACTCAAAACCCTTCATGGCGGTGCCCAAAGCAGAAAACAAGAAGTGAAGAGCAAAATGAACTCAAACTAGGGTTTGAAACCCTTTTGCTATCAAACTGGCCTAAGTCAAATGTCGAGGCAAAGATTGCCTTTTCTTTTGTTCTTTTTTAAAATTCATTTGAAGATAAATCATGCCGTGGTAAACACTTAAGTGTTTAAAAAAGACAAGGAAAGTCATGAGTGCCACAAACTTCTAAGGGTCTTTTCATGGGTTTTGAAATTGAAAGAAAAAATTATCATGAGCCTTAAACCTTTGTAAGATTGTAAGTCAAATAAAATAATCATGAGACCTTTTCCCTTTTGCATGATTAGAGATTGCTATAATGTATTTTAACACTTGTTAAGGTAATATTCAATAAAACTACCTTAATACTTGTTATATAAAACCAAAACAAATAATCATAATTTATTGTAACACTTATTAAGGTAAATTATAATCTTAATTACCTTTAATATTTGTTAAAATAAATTATAAATTCCTCCCAATCATGCAAAAGAGAGAAGAGAAGAATAGTGAAACAAGAGTGACTAAGTCATGCAAAGAAGAGGATTTTTGCTTTTTACTTGGACTTTTGGTCAAACAGAGCTATTTTTGGAAATCCACTTGGTCAAGTCACATGATAAGAGGAGTTCAAGACTAAAATAACTCAAAATGGAATAGTTTTGAACCTTCTAATCTAGGCTTTTTTGCCTTGCTCGCCCAGCAACTGGGACTTCACTATTTTTGGTTGAATACTTCTTTACAACCCATTCATGCATCAAAGGAGAGTTCAATTAGATTGGAGTTGACTTCCCCATGGTTTTGGAGAGAGTTTGTATTGTATAGGAGTTAGCAGAGATGCTTTTTATCAGTTCTTGCTTTTATTTTTTCCTTTGCACATTGTAGAGAAAGATCATTGTATTGTAACTCAACAATTTTATCAATTTTGATATAGTAGTAGCATTATTATTCAACATTATTCAGAGATTTTTGTAGAGGTATTCCTATTATTTTTCCAATAAAATTATTGTTACCTTCTCAGATTCAGGTGTTGTGTTTTATTGAATGATTTTGATAAGAAGTTTTAATGTGATTGAAAATAAATCCTTTAAATTTATGTCTCATTCCTTGAAGCTTAGATACGAAAAGCAATTGATTTACATAGGTTATAGGTTGTGCAAGCCATTTTATGCCTTTTCCTAGTTGTGAAAGTATTAGTTTTCCTTCAAAGAAAGTAGAGATATTCAAGCCTTCTTATGATATATTGATGTGTGAACATTGCCCAAGACTGAGTTGTGTAACTAGATCTATTGAGAGATAATTATGAATCAAAATAGCAAGTTAGAATTATACACTCGGTACATCACCTCCTAGGATCTAGTTTTTAGTTTCATAGTAGTCCTTCTATCCCTTTTTCTTGCAAAAATACATCAGATCCAGGAGATTTTCAAGGGAACCAGCTCTTTTGGAGGTTCACCTTCGCCATAGACAACCCACAGTCTAAAGGTGATCCCATGTTTCACAGGATTGTTGAGCTTCATGCTTGACAAGGGTGCAATCCTCGTGACAACAATAATGCAATGAACTAATGATATAATGGACTAATGCTGTGAATAGATGATAATGAATGAATTAATGAACCAACTAAGAATGATAACTAACTAATGGAATAAAATGGATAAATGGACTGAGTGTTAAAATGGATTACTAATGATAGTGGAATGGAATGCAAATGGACAAATGATAATGTAATGAATTAATGATAATGAACATATATTATGAAAGATATGGATACATGAATGGATGAATGTAAAATGATAATGGAAGTGAAATGGAGCATAAACTGAATACATGCTCAGAGTAATAAACATAAGTTATGGATAAAAATGATAATGGAATGGAAAATGATAATGGAATGTATAATGAACATATGTTTAGATTAATAAACATATATTATGTGTGAAAATGATAATGGAATGGCAAATGATAATGGAATGTATAATGAATATATATTTAGATTAATAAACATATATTATGGATGAAAGATAAATGTACAAAATGATAATGGAATGGAAAATGATTAAGGGATAAATATAAAATAATAATGGATAATGATAAATGGGTGAATGATAATCGAATGGATAATGAAAGGGAATGGGAATGTCATGGATGGATGGTTTGATTTGTTGATCATGATACCAAGTGCCTGAAAATGGTCATAGGGTGTAGTCAAGGAGGGGAAATAGATGGTCAAAATGAATAGGTAGCAGAAGAAAATAGGTGGGGGAAATGAAGATTGTTCCAATGAAACTTGGAGCAACATATGGGATGGGAAATGGTAATAGGAAGGTATATGTAGGATGTATGGACAAAGGGGATGCTCGAATGGATTAGAAATTCTGCAAGCAATTATGAGCACTAATGTTGATATAGCATGAGATGTTATGCACCAAGGTATGAGGAACCAAGGTGACAAGGTGTCCCATGCATTGGACTTGACTTGGCAAACAATAGGATGATCTCATACGTGCCCAAGATAGTACAATCTTATCTAGACAAACGAGGGGGATCCATAGCATAAGCCCTTAGTACACAAAATGTATGAGGAACCTTAGATGTAAAAGGAAACTAATATGCAAGAACCGACCCTAACATTCACAAGATATGAATACGAAATTTGAGTAATGAGAACATCTCACAAGCACGACACACAAAAGTAATGACCATGGCTCATTCTAGGTGTTTTGCCACGTACCATAATATTGTAAATCAAGGTAGTTTTGAAACAATCCTAGAATGGAACAAAATATAAAATCAATAACCAAAAGACCAACTAACCAAACAGACAACAACTATATCTCTTGCCAAGATGGGTGTAGATTGAGGATTCTACCTATTTTAGGAAGGATGCATCCATAAAGCAGGAATTGATGGATGATTAGGACAAATCAAAGGATGGGTGGAGAGATATATTGACCATAAGTTGTGGTTGAAGATGATTTTATAGTTGATGATTGTGAGTGAAGGATTGATGCTTTAATAGTATGTGTGGTGAGTGTATTGTGCTGAGGTCAAGGGTAATCAACAAGCTCAGGGAATATGGGCCATCCAAGTGGGGTCAGATAGGTGACATCTTATGCACCTACATATTGGATACTTCCTTCGTATTCCAGACTACCTATATACCCTATATCCACGGGATCAAGGCACATTAAGATGCGGGTGTGATGATATGTAATTCTGGTGACTTCATGAAAGGGGAATAGGAGGATGGTATGATGGGGACAGATGAGGGCTGAGTAAAGGATGGAATTGTCAGTTTTCAAACTATACCATGTATTAAAATCATGGTTAGGGTGAAGATGGGTAGGGTGTGATACGAAGGGGAACAATCATGATTGGCCAGGTGACGTGTTGGCAGTGTAAATATGTGATGTGATATATCACGAAAGTGAACTAGGGGATGAAGGGTCAAGGGAGGCTTATGATGATGAGGGAGACAGGGTAATTGGCTCAGTGACTTGGTGGTGTAAACACGTGATATTTATGAAAAAACCATGAAGGGGAGCAGGCTTTGGAGGGATCTAGGGAGGGTGGGATAATGTGGTAATCTGGGTGGAGGGTGAGAGAGACATGGTAGCTTAGTGACTTGGTGGTGCAAAGACGTGATGTTTATGTTTAATAGGGAAGACAGGTTTAATGGATGTGTGGGTTAAATCCTCCTTTCACTACAAACATTCAAGGACATTTAACCGAGTTGAATTACACTTTTTACAAGAGGATTCATCTACATGTTTGGTGTGACTTGTAACACTATGGAAAATTAGAAATTATCAATTAATATATTAATTTAATGCTCAAATATGCTTAAAACTCTAATTATGCAAAATTAGAAGCAAACAAATGAATTACGACAAATGCTTGTAGACCAAGACAATAGACAAAGATTAATTATTGACCATTTTTTGAAGTTTGTGATATGGAATGCTCAGGGACACTTGCACTCACACCCTAGTCCAATGTAGACTTTTCTTCAGGGATTCAGGACTCCTTAGGACACTGATGATCATTGTTTAGTCTATTTCTTTGATGAGATATGCAGAGGACACTGGCACTAGCACCGAGTCCAAGTAGCTTCTTTATGCTAGATCTAGAATCCTTATCTTCTACAATCCTCCTCTACAACTCCACTCCACAAAATCTAATACCTGTAACCTGCAATCACAACGAGTATGGTTGGGGGTTGTGGTGTTTTGGAACTTGCCTTAGTCGAGCCCCGGAAGGACATTCAAGTCTTTCGAACACTGTTTCCAGATAAAGAGTGCATATCCCTACGAGATAGAGGCAAAAACAAATTGATAAATGATTCAAATACAAATAGATATCACCTCAGAGGTGTAGCTCGCATGTAGATGAAAATCCTTCAACACATGAGAAGATGAAGCTAAATCTGTAATCACAAACACAACAACAATGCTCTACTCTGCAACAATGAATATCTTGAATGCTCTAAAATCATAGGTTTGCCAAAAGTTAATAATCATCATCTAGTTTACAAATGAAACCCTAAACATGCTTATATATCCAACTAAACACATTCCCTCTTTAAATTTCATAATTCAAACTTAAGATGCCAGCAATAGAACCTTCTAATGGTCACATAACCAACATTCAAATTTGGGACCTACATGAAATAGGGGAGGACAAGGGCATGAGTGCCCATGTCCATAGGTCCTATTTCAGGGTAGGGTCAAGTACAACAATGTCCCTCAAGCCCCATGTGACATGGGTTTCAGGCCATTTTCTTCCAGGAGTCAAAATAAACATGCAAGATGCAAAACAAGGGACCCGAGAGATAAACTTAGGAGGTAAATGTCCTAGGGGGACATTTTATGAAATAACATTTAGCCCCCACTTTAATGTATGCATGAACACAAGGCCCATACATGCATTAAAGTACGGTCAAAATACAACAAACACGCCAAGCACTTGAAGCTAATGCATACACAAAGATCGAGAGACTATTTCAAGCCCCTAGTCTCAGGTAGACATTAGAGAAAACACATTATAGACACGCCAATCATAGTGAAGATAGTAACAGTCACGCAAAACACAGAGAAGGCAGTATTGAAGACACACAAAACACAATGAATACAATGCATGCAATGATTATTTCTTTTTCATTTTCATATATAAATGAATGCAGATGCAGATGCATGAAAAGTAAAAATGCAACACACCACCCAAAATGTAGGAGGGGCATTTCACTATGCTCTTTGGACTACATATGGGGCAATAGACATGCAATACAAATATCAAAGTGCAGGAGGGGCATTTCACCACGCTCTTTGGACTACACCTGAGAATAGACATGCCATACAAATCCCAAAGCATAGGAGGGGCATTTCACAATGCTCTTTGGACTACACTTGGGAACAAACTTGCCATACAAATCCCAAAGCATAGGAGGGGCATTTCACCATGCTCTTTGGACTATACTTGGGAACAAACACATGGAAGACATGAGGAAAACATGAGCGTCATATAGCATGCCAAAGACATATTATACGTCTAAAACTCGACAAACAAGGTGATGGAAGGAACTTATTGCTAAGCCCCCATCATCTCAAGCACATTATAGACACACCTGATGGTTGGGCTTATGCCACAACAACCAACAAAGACACGCTTAAGGGAGGATACACCAACCCCACCTACTCAAAGGATTTTTAGAATAAAAAGGATGTGCACTAGCTCAAGAGATACACCATCCCTGCCTTCGCAAAGGGCTTTCAAAAATACAACCCCACCTACATCACGAAGATGTCTTATAGTGAAAAGGAAGTACATACCAAAAGTATACAGCCCCACCCACATCACGAAGATGCCTTACAGTGAAAAGGAGGTATATGCAATAGATTAAAGTATGGAAACATGCTTTATCAGTACTAAAATCATCAAATAGATTACCTTGTATGCCCCAACCTTAATGTGGTTGATATCATGTACCAATATCAAGCACTTTAAGGTAAAGAGAAAACACACAAGGGAACAAGAGCTCTCACAAAACCCATGCCCCCAAAGGTGACATGTACTTTACGATCACCAATTGTTCCCACAAACACACAATTTGCTGCAAGAAGAGTGGTTAGAAATCTTTCTCTAAGATAATAACCACATCACATGATCAAAGAAATGCATACATATAATCACATCAAGAGCCCAGGTTATACTACAGATTGGGAAACTGAGTATAACCATGGGGCTATATTGCAAAGATCTCAGAACCGAGTGTAACCAAGGTGAGACCCAAGATAAACAAGGTGCACAGAGCAGCTATATTATTATGGTTTGTTAGAAAATATAAGACATCATCAAAATATCACATGGAGTGATTCTACTAGCCAAGCGTCAGATAATATATATCAACCCCATCGTCATGTATGGACTAGGTCCATTTTTGCTTACTCGCTGAAGGGACACGTGGTCCGTATCAGTATAATTTGTTTTTTGTCGTCCGCTAGCTAGATAGAACCACTAGAAGAAGGTAAACATTAAATCAAGAGAGGAGAACAAGTGCCTTAGGAACAGTCATGTAAGAGGATGCGCCCAAGTCATCAACCGCAACACTATGCCCCTAAGACACAACACACAACAATGAAAATAGAGGAGAAGCAAGATAGAAGAATGATGATACAAATAGAAGAAGGGTCACAATAGAGGCAGTCTCCCAGTATCCTTGACCTTACAAGAGTATCAAGGGTCATCCAAGGAGTCCTAAACAACACATAACACATCACGGGGGAAACACAACACATAAGTAAAGGGTTAGAAATACTCACCTGAAGGTACTATTGAACTAGCGGTTGTCATCAAGAAAATCATCATCTTCCCAATCTTGACTGTTAGAGGAAAGGGGTACATAAGGTACCATAGCCCAACTTTTGTTCTTGTCTTCAAATTGTTTGTTCTTAAGCTCTTTGTTGTTTGATTCGATGTTAGGTGGTGGAAGTGATTTTTTTTAAAGTGATCTCAACATCTATTCCTAAGGGATTTGATGCGAGTCACTAGTGCTACATCTTTTGGAGATGGAGCATAGGAATGAAGGAAAGGTGAGGTGTTGTGAGGATAATTGTTAAAGTTTATATCTTTAGTGATGTTCAAAGAATATGCAACCAAATGAGAGGTAGTCAATGTTTCTAAATCCTTAGTGATATCCAAATGACTTGAATACAAATCTAAATTACAAAACTTAGCAAGGTGAAAAATTCAAACAAAAGACGGGTTCACCAAAATTTTTAATAGGAAAAGAGGGAAGACAGGTTTAATGGATGTGTGGGTTAAATCCTTCTTTCACTATAAACATTCAAGGACATTTAACTGAGTTGAATCACACCTTTTGTAAGAGGATTCATCTATAGGTTGGGTATCACTTGTAACGCTGTGGAAACTCAGATTTTATCAATTAATATATTAATTTAATGCTCAAATATGATTAAAACCCTAATTATGAAAACTTGGAAGCAAACAGATGAATTATGACCAATGATCACATACCAAGATAGTAGACAGAGATTAATTACTAACCATTTTTTGAAGTTCATGATATGGAATGCTCGGGGACACTCGCACTCATGCTCTAGTCCAATGTAGCCTTTTCTTCAGGGATTCAGGACTCCTTAGGACACTGATGATCACTGTTCAATCTGTTTATGTGATGGGAGATGCAGAGGACACTGACACTAGCACCCAGGTCTAAGCAACTTCTTTCCACCAGATTTGAAATCCTTATCTTTTGTAACCCTTCTCTGTAACTCCACTCCACAAATTCTAATACCTGTAACTTGCAATCACAAGGAGTGTGGTTAGGGGTTGTGGTGTTTAGGAGCTTTCCTCAGTCAAGCTCTAGAAGGACATTCAAGTCTTTCGAACACTGTTTTCATATAAAGAGTGTGTATCCCTACGGGATAGAGGCAAAAACAAATTGATAAATGATTCAAACACAAATAGATATCACCTCAGAGGTGTAGCTCGCATGTAGATGAAAATCCTTCAACACATGAGAAGATGAAGCTAAATCTACAATCACAAACACAACAATAATGCTCTTCTTTGCAACAATGAATATCTTGAATGCTCTAAAATCATAGGTTTGCGAAAAGTTCATAATCATCTTCTAGTTTACAAATGAAACCCTAAACATGTTTATATATGCAACTAAACACATTCCTGCTTTAAATTTTGTAATTCAAACTTAAGATGTTAGCAACAGAACCTTCTAACAATCACAAAACCGACATTCAAATTTGGGACCTGCCTAAAAGAGGGCAGGACAAGGGCACGAACGCCCATGTCCATAGGTCCTTTTTCAGGGCAATATCAAGTACAATAATGCCTCTCAAGCCCCATGTAACATGGGTTTCAGGCCATTTTCTTCTGAGAGTCAAAATGAACATGCAAGATGCAAAACAAGGGACCTTGGTGCTAAACTTAGGAGGTAAAAGTCTTAGGGGGACATTTTATGACATAACATTTTATAAACGAAAGGGCTAGGCGGTTAGAAGGATGAGGTAATCTAGATGGGTGATGGGGGAATAGGATGGGAGCATTTATTGAGGGTGTAATTTCTTCTTTTCTGTTACCCACTCTATAAAAAGAGAAAGTGATGGAGGTAGGGGGATGGTAGTTCAACTGGGATAGGGTAAGTGGTTAGGTGACTTGTTAGAGGTGCAAAGACGTGATATGATAAATCACCAAGGGGACTAGGTTGGGAGGGATTAAGGGAGGGTAGGATGGTGTGGTAGTTAGGGTGTTTTTGAGGGAGGCTTAGGAGGATGAGGGATTATTGTGGGTGTGATGTATGCTTTATAGTTACTGACTCTGTTTAAAAAGTGGAGGAGGTAGAGGGGGATGGAAGGTTAGATAGGGGCATAGGCGGATGGGGGAGGGAGGATGAAGGTTTGTGGATCAATGGCAGGGCTGAGTTCTACTGTTCTATTACATAGTTTCTTGTAGGACACATATAGATTGGTAATGGGATGTATATTTTGGGAATGATGGATACTCAGATTTATGGAATCGTGAAAGCTTAGGCAATGGGAATGATGGGGAATGGATGAAGTGGGTAGGATTGTGAGAGTATGGATAAATAATGGATTTAGATTGAGACTACACATGACACCTGTAAACATGTTTTAATCATGGTACTTGCCCAAGGCACCACGAGGAGTGGTTTTCACCATAGGATGGATTATTTTTCTTTACTTTTTTGTTTTTTTGTTTTTTGACATTTTTTGGCTTTTTTGTATTTTTGATTTGGGGTATTCAAAGGCTTAGTTATGGAACTATTTCAGGTGGATGATGTTCATAGGTTACTCAAGCTCCTCTCCTTCAAGAGTAGAATGGTGGTATGCTCCTGAACCATATTTATCTATGATAACATAGGGACCCAACCAATTAGGCTCAAAATTCCCTTTCTTGTCTCACTATGAGAGATTTCTTTGGTTTTCTTTTAAGACCAGGTCACCTACTGTAAATTCTCAGGTACGAGATCTTCTTGTTGTAGGATTTATGAAGTCAGTTCTGGTATGCCTAGAGATGATTCAAGGCATTGAGGCATCGTTCATCCAATAGCTCTAACTCTTGGAGGCATGCAACATGGTAATCTTCTTCAGTGATGACATTACACAAAGAGATGTGCAAGGAGGGTAATTTGATCTCGATTGGCAAGTTAGCTTCAGTTCCAAAGACAAGTGAGTATGGAGTGGTTCTAGTAGGAGTGTGGATGCTAGTGCGATAGGCCTAGAGGGTAGGGTGGATGTGGAGGTGCCAATCATGACTAGTTTCATTGACAACTTTCTTGAGGATTTTGAGCAAGGTTTTATTAGTTGCCTCGGCTTGGCTGTTACCTTGGCGATAATATGACGTGGACTAACACTAGTACATAAACAACAATATGTGATTAAAAAAACTACTAAAAACTACTTATAAATGACTAAACTTGGTCATGTGACCATTAGTAGTTTATTGCCACTCATTTATAATGCGACCAAAACTATGACTAAACCAATTTTAATCATTTATTTGGTCATTTTGATTGATCAATTTGGTAGTATATTTAGTTTTTAATTTAGTCATATTATTCACTGAGCTTGGTCACGTGACAATTAGTAGTTTATTTGGTTGTTTTGATTGATCAATTTGGTAGTATATTTTTAGTCATTGATTTAGTCATATTTATTCACTGATTTCTATCAATTGGTAGTATATTTATTTACTGATTTCTATCAACTATACTAGTACAAAAAGAACAATATATTACTAAAAAAAACTACTAAAAATTGCTTATAAATGACCAAACATGGTCACGTGACCATTAGTAGTTTATTGCCAGTCATTTATGTGACCAAATTGATGACTAAACCATTTTTAGTTATTTATTGGTTGTTTTGATTGATCAATTTGGTAGTATATTTAGTCATTGATTGTTGTAATCTGGTCACTTATTTAGTCATTTTTTATTCATTGATATATTTAGTCATTAATTTAGTCATTGATTGTTGTTAACTGGTCACTTTAGTTATTTTTATTCACTGATTTTTGTCCATTGGTAGTGTATTTAGTCATTAATTTTAATCATCATTTTGATCAATTTGGTAGTATATTTAGTCATTTTTATTCACTGATTTAACATTGGTCATATATTTAGTCATATTTATTCACTGTTCACTAATTTCTATCAATTGGTAGTATATTTAGTCAATTTAATTATTAATTGATGTCAATTAGTAGTATATTTAGTCATTTGAAGCTTGCAATCTATGTAGATTTCCATCTGTCATTAGTTGTTCGCTTCACACATGTCTCTTTTATTATATTCATTGAATGCTCTATAAGAGGAGTGTTGCAAGATGAGCAATATACTTCACATTTGGATCTCATCTGGCTTGGTTTTATTTCCCCGCCATCTTGAATGACTTCAATTCATTATGTTGGCTCATGTGATCCTCTTTTTATGTAAGAGACCATGGCATCTGTGTCATTATTTAGTTCTTGCCTCTTCATTTTTCTCTTGCTGTGTATCTGCAATGTCTATCTATCCCTGCAATTGTTGACTTCATTTACCTGTTCAACCATGGGAACAACCAATGCATGGAAGCATCAACTCAGATTTCATGGCTAGGGCCTTCAAACTACTTGATGAAGAGGTGGAGTATGCTTTGATAGATGTATGTGATAGAGATTTTCTACTGCAATCCAGGGTATGTTATGCTACGCATCTAGTATCGTAATTTCTCTCAAATGTGATGGACTTATTTCATCAAGTTGATAAGGTTAAAAGGATAGCATCAATTTTTGTTCATGACTATCTAATCCCAAATGTCAAGCTATTTGAAGCTTTTTCTACTTATAATCTCCATGATGGCTAAGCTTTAGTAGGGGGACTCTTCCTCCATGAAGATATCATTAATAAACCCTATTTAAACTGTGTTTATCAAGTGATGATTTCAAGTTTACAATCAGGTAACAGAGAGCCCTTTGATAATTCACTGTGGGCTCACAATTCTGCATTTGGAAGGTCCAAGAGGGAAAGGATAGAGGAAGTATTCAATGCATCGAGTTTCTTGTCAAATTTCCAACCACCGGTAGTTCCCTTCACTAATGATGTTGACATAGTCATTTCTGCAGAGAATCCAACTGGGGGTTCATGGCTTTAGGGTTGTAGATTTAAATATGGACATGTGAACCAATCTTTCTGTTTTAAGTTTTTGGTATCCTTTTTGGCCAGAAAAGGCCTTTTAGATCTATAGCTCTATTCAGGGCTCTTAGTTAAAATGTTCTATTATGTTATCTTTTTGGCCAGGAAGGGCCTTTTTTGTAATATGTAAAAATGTTTTTATTAATACTAATATATTATGATGCTCTAAGCATCCTTACCAATTCAAAAAAAATGTCAACCTTGATTCATGTGTTGTCTCAGTAAAGACTTGCACCATGAAAGAATCCATTAATTATACATAAACTCCAAATTAAGTTGATGAGAAAAGATCTTTGATACCTAACTGGGAAGCCTTAACATCCAAAAATTACTAACCTTATGTTTCACAACAAGTTTCCCAATTGTGACATCATCTTTACTTAAGAAACTAGCTATTGATGCACTGCCATATTGGATCTCATAGGATTCTCCTTCACAAACAACAAATGATATATATTAATTGTTTAGCAACTTCCTTAATATCCCCATGTAAGAAGACTAAACTAAGTGAGGTTGAGGGTTTGAAGTAGAGTACCATCTTCTTGGTATGTGCTTGACTTTGATGACTTGTATCTTGAATGAAAATAGCAAGCTAGCTGCACTGTAAAATCATTGTTACAAAAATAGCCACAAAATCCTCTTTAATTAAAATAATCCTTCTAGATATTTCAAGATAAGATATTTCAGTTGATTTCTAAGAAATCTAATTTCACTATCCAAACAACCATCAATCTATTTACTGTATATAATTTCCCAGAATTTAGAATTTGAATGTAATGAAACTAACCATAATTACCAAATATTTGACATTGAAGCACTCTGGAACACTAACATTGTAAGCTTTGCTTGTGTTCTAGATGCATGCAGTCATGCAGGTTTAGTGGATGAGGGTTGCACATACTTCACACATCAGTAACCCTTATTGCATTACATATATAGTTGATCATTAGGTGTGCATGATTGACCTTCGTGCTCGTGCTAGCTATCTTGAGGACACCTAAACATTATTACTAAGATGCCAGTTAAACCTTTGGTTCCTGTGGATCATAACAAAGGGACATCCATGAAAGCATAACAATAGGGATTTTTTTGTCATATGTTGTAGTTGCAAGTGCCCTGCTAGACATACATGAAAATGTGGAAGCATAGACAAGGCAAGCGAACTATTTTTAAAAATGCCTTAAAGAAATGTGATCATCGAATACTGTAATTAAAGGATATGTTTAAAATGGGTTTTTCTAAAAAGTCCTTAGAAAATTTTAAGAAAATGCAACCAGTGGGTGTAAAGCCCAACTCCCAACTAAGACTTAGATTTAGGTACATATGTACAATCCCCAACCCAATAATCAAATCCATAAGATTTTGATTTGATTTTCCCAAACTCAGCTTTTAGCCTGGGCTCTGGGCTACAAACTCTACAAAAGCACTTAACCCAAAAGAAACGGCCTAAATTTTCAAAAAATACTTCATTGCTTCAGCAAGCATGCACTGCTTTTGTTGGATACTGATTCAAGCAAAAGACACAGACCAAAATCAACTAAGGCCTTATATTTAACTCCAATCTTTCAATAATTATATAAGTTACATATCAACCCATAATGTTTCATTTAGGATTTAAAATTTTACCTTTGAATAACATGAGAAACTTAAGTATGTATGGTTTCATAATAGGTGAAATACAACTAAAAGTTCACCATCAACAAGGAGATTATTTACCTGGAGCAACAACTAGATAAGCCATGAAGAGTCTTTGAAGCTATTAAAAGGTCTACCAAACATTTCTAGGTTTGTCAAACTTTTATGAAGGGTTTGTGAAGCATTTGGTGTATGTGATTATCTTTGGAGTACTTGTGGCATCATATGAAGAAATAAATGTAAACTCTAGGCAGAGAGTGACCATACAAAGGGATCAAAGACAATGGAAGGGTAAAGCATAGGATGTTGTACCAAAATATTATCAAGTGAGAAGTAATGAAGAAAAATCAATCACCAAATGATTTTCATTCCCAAAAATAATGGGTAATGTTGGCAATGCATAAAGGGGTAAGATCCCCATTGCCATAAGGTATTTCAATCATTCAAAATTTTTATAGCTCTAAGAAGGTTTGTCAAGAGTTTTAGGGATATGTATAACCTAGGAAGGTCTGCATAATATTTTTAAGGTCTTTGTAAACCCTAAGAGCTCTATTAAACCCTAATAAGGTCTATCAAACCCTAAAGTCCCATCATTTTTATCAAATCCAGTGTTTACTGCAGTACCGTTGAGTGCAGATAAGAGGCGTGTGGGCTGGTGGTGTTAACTGCCATCCCATGGGAGTCTTTTGATAGTTTGTTGATAGTGTTTAGTACCATAGTACCTCCAAGTGTAGATAAGAGAGGTGTGGGCTGGCGGTGCTAACCACCATCCTACAATGGTCAATGGAATGGCCTTGTGGTAGTGCGGTATACATACCGCCATCCCGTGATGTCAATGGAATGGCCTTGCGATAGTGCGGTATACATACCACTGTTCTGCGATGTCAATGGAATGGCCTTGTGGTAGTGCAGTATTCATACCGTCATCCTGCGATGGTCAATGGAATGGCCTTTTGGTAGTGTGGTATACATACAGCCATCCCGCAATGGTCAATGGAATGGCCTTGTGATGGTGCGGTGTATAACCTACAACACTGCGACAGTCATGCAATGGGGTCTGTGTTATGGCGGTTAAGCTTGGGAACAACAGACAAAGACAGAACTATGAGAAAGGTCAATGACGATTGACTGAGAAGTAAGGTGTTGACACATGGCATGAGGCTGCTTCTTGATCTAAGCCATCAAAGTACCTATAGCACACATTTCTGGCCATGTAAATTTCCAACATCTTATGAGGTACTTTGTAGTACAGATTTAATGTCATGTCAAAATCTTCACACAAGACTTTCAGTTTCATGAGGTTGCCAATTGATGTTGCCTTAAATTTTAACTCTTTAGATGATTCCTCCTTTATGACCTTTTCCAATTGTTCTCTCAAGACATCTATTGAGTTGATTGAATTGTTTTCACCATAAAACTTGCATGGAATCTTTTCAATGAATTCACGAAAATCATCTAAGGTATTTGGGGCTAAAGCATAAGCCTCCTTGAATTTATCTTTCCCTCCTAAGTTTTTAATCTTGTATTTATAAGCCTCTTTCCATTCTTTATGAAAATGGAGATCTTTCCCATCAATAATTTCTTCTAAGAAAAGAGTGTTGAAATCAACTTTGGCCATCTCCAACATTTCCTCTATATAGTCAAGCATAATCTGAAGAATTGCTTGGTTTGAAGAGTTTCTAATTTCCCTAGTATCTTGATTATAAAAGTTTGCAAAAGTCATGACAAGCTCCAAGGATTGAACACAAATGGGAAAGGCAGGTACTTGTATGATGCCATTTTCTGCGAGGTGTCTACCCATGCACTTTGTTTTCTTCATTTGCTCTATCCTTTTGTGGAATTCTTCTAGGTTCACATGGCCTAAATCTATATCTAAAATTTGTGCAAGTTTTGACATGATCTTAAAAGGAGGAACCACCTCTTTGAATTCATATTTCATCTTGGCTGGAGATTACATATGCCCCAAATTCCCTTGGTTTTGAAAAGACTAGAGAAAAATAGTTGAAAATATGCTTTGGAAAGATTTTAGATTTTTGATGTAAGTTTGTAATTACCAAGAAGGCCAAAACATTTGGATCTTAGCCTTTGTCAGAGTTTCAGACTTTTCATGTAATGATCTAACAATTACAAGAGTGCTTTGAAAGCTCAAAATTCCATAGAGGATTTTAGGAAGTGAAGTTTTAGGTTTTTGATGTAAGGATGTAGGATTACAAACAAATCCAAAAAGTCTTAAACTAGAACAAGGTGGGGTTCTAGAGTTTGATTAAAAAGATGTAAAATTAACAATAGTGTAAGAAAAATCTAGAATTCCAGAATGGTGAACTAACACAAGGTTTTAGTGTTTGTTTGTAACTTAATAAAAGTTACAAAGGTAACCTGAAAGTTGAAACCCTGAAGACTTAAGCATAGGCATAGTTTTATGACCAATGCCATCTCATTTCCTATTTCTCATTTCTAGCAGCACAGATTAGAGGACAGATGTGGCCAATGTTGAACAGTAATAGCACAAAATGCAAATATGTAACTATTCTTGAATAATCCAAAATGTGAGAAGATACTGATCAAAAACCTAAAAGATGGAAAACCTCACAAACTTGATAAATCAAATCTTATGAGCTCAATTCATACCATGAAAATCAATTCATAAAGAAACATTAAATTAGAAAATAAAACAATTTGAATATTGCCTGTGCAAATTGTTGCAAACATACTAAGATTATGGGGTAAGCCGCATCCTGATCAACATAGAGGAGCATATAGAAACCATGCGGTTATTGTAATAGTAGCCACAATTTGTAGCTTGGTTTCTCTGGGATTATTATTGCTTGGATTCTACTGCCATAGAAGAAGCAATGGAGGTAGAAGAAGCCATATAGCAAGGAAAATTGATGGATCCTCAAGAATCCCAGTAATGGCAATATATCAAGGCAACCCAGTGAGAACGGTAGCCCAAATTTGAGGAAAAGTTTATCATCAGATCACATCAATCCTCCTATCCCTGCCATCCATGTTATAACACACAAAGAAGCCCAGGTGTTCACTTACAGACAGCTTCAATTTGCTACAAACAATTTTAACCCTACTAATGTTATTGGCAATGGAGGATTTGGGTTAGTGTATAGAAGCATCTTGCCTGATGGCAAAATAGTGGCCATCAAACAACTTGATAGAGGTGGAAAGCAAGGAGAACATGAATTCAGAGTTGAGGTGGACCTTCTAAGTTGTTTGCATTCTCCCTATCTACTTGAGCTGATTAGATATTGTGAATGGATTTGTAGATTTCACATCCTATTAAAGCAGTTTTGAAAAAAAATTAGTGCAATGGGATGAAGTACTTTATGGATGAAGCTATTGAGAGGAAAAACATTACCCTCTATTTATTGTCATTGCAATCTATGATAATCTATAATAGAGGGTTTGGGCTCCTAATTTTACTCTTAGGATAGTCCCATGGAAATATGTAATTGTACTTACATGAATAAGTGATTTATTCTTTTTTAAAAAAAGAAGCATGGGTCTTGTGGGATATAAGATGAATGTTATTGTACAAGGGAAATTTATGGAATATGGAATAAAAACAAAACCAAATATCAGAATGCCATTGTGAAATTGATAAAGATGAACATTCTTCTAAATGTATTTTGTGAATTGCACTCTGTAAATCACAGTTAGAAATACAGATACTAATCATACATACAAACAAAACCCTAGAAACCAAAAAAATGAAAAGGATTATAGTATTTTTTTAAAGTGTAATGAATGTGTACCTATCTCCATCTCATCGCTAGTAACCATGAGCTTGTGAGAATCAAGGAGCATTATTTTTTCCTCAGACATCTTCTACACTACAATGCTCTGCATGATAGATGTATCGGCCACAACCAGAGAAAACCCATCCCCAACTAGTCCAAACACACACTCCATCACACAACCATTGAAAACCCTCTTCCCTTTTTGCTGCCTGCAAATACTTCTTCGCTAGGTAACACATAGACTGTATACCAAAACTATTGAACTCACCCTCTTCTTTTTCCCTTTAGTACTTTAGATTTTCCCACGTCCCTTTTACTGTATAAAGAAAAATAATGTTTTGACTCTTTACCTAGTCCCTTTTTCGTGATGCAGGAAAATCTTAAATTTGTATTTCATTTTCCCAGTTTTTTAGTTTGTAAGGGTAAAAGTACCTCTAATTTTGTGACTAATTATTTAGTCATTTATAGCTATGATTTTACCCGATGATCAAATTAGTCATTCATAGCTGTGTTGTAAAAAATTAGTAGAATTAGTCATTTTTTCACTGATTTTTGTCAGTTGGTAGTATATTTAGTCAATTGGTAGTTTATTTAATTTTTTTTGTTCACTGATTTCTACCTAAAAGTGTTGGAAATGAGACAATGTTTTTGAGGTTTAAACATAAAACATAGAAAAACATAATCAATCATTCATTTGCACATAATGAAACAGCTATAAGAAGGCAAAATATTGAAATTTTATTCAGAAAAGGTGTTCTTACTGCAGACATAAGATAGAAATATGTGTCTTTGCTTTGAAAATTGTTTTACAAAGTGTGTTTCTCAGTGCTGTGACTAAGAAAATTGAGTTACAATGCTCTAGTTTTTGCTTATATAGCTCCAAAACATGAAAGAACTACTTGAAAAAAGAAGCCTAAGGGTCCTATGAAAGACTCCTCTACAGACTTCACACCATGAATACTCAGTATGGACTGAGAACTATGTTATGCATATACCTTGACTGATAAGATTTACTGAACATGATAGTGGACAAATCCAAACTTATCACAATAATTTATCAGTGGACGAGCATCTGGAAGTCTTGCTTCCATAAGAAAGTTCTTTGTCATTTTAGCATCATAGAAGTTTGACTCTCTGGTTACATGTTCCACCTCCTTGATTTGTCCAGTTTTGGCTGTTGCTTCAATGTATTTGAAGTGAATGTCAGGATCCTCACTACTAATGACATTGAAAATACAGTTTACCATATAAGTACAAGGTTCCCAAGATACTAGAAAATTACCTCCTCAAATAGATCAATGAATATCAATGACAAAATGATACAAGTGACAATCCAAAGTCAAATCACCTAGAGCTCAAATATGCACTCAAGAAGAAATATAGCCCTTCATAAGACTTGAACTGTTCAAACAACTTGATGCATGAATCTACACCCAATACAGGCACTACAAGAAATAATCATATTTAACAAAACAAATTACATCGAGAGCAATAGTTTAATAGTCACCTCAACTTTAGAGTTCCATATCAAAAACCATAAGATATTTATGAATAGGAAGAAGATATATGAATTTACAACAACTAGAAAGCAATTACCTGAAGAAAGAGATCCATGATGACATTGTAATCAACTGAACAACCACCCTCCATTTGAGACATCAATAGTGTAAAGTTTATAGTGCCCTACAAAATTTACTCAACAAATAAGACCTCTCTTCAAAACATCTTCAGATTCAACATCAGAAATATATTTCTATCAATTGATAGTACCTGGGGATCATAGCACAAAATTGTCTGGAGGAGGAACAAGTAATTAGGAGTGTACTGAGGACATGGTCCATGTGAGATGCTATCAATAGCCACCCAGCCAAAAGGGAAAATAGTTGCTCAAATCAATATTATACACAAAAACCATAAAAAAAATGCATGAGAACAATCACTAAAATTTGAAATAAAATGCACATCCTATTTGTTTGACATTCTTGGGTAGGATCTTTCATGAGACAATGTCTTTTCAAGTCTATTACAAAATGTAAGAAAAAACATTAAATTCTCTACAATAAGGCAGACAATCTTCATAACACTCTTAACCAACAACCTCTATAACGTTACTCATGTTTGGAATCTAGAAAATTGGTTAAAGAACTAGGCATTTTGCCATTTTCTTACCCCATGTGAAGAAAAATGAACAAAAGCAAATCCTCAGTTGTGTTTCTTCTTGTATGTGTTTGAGTCACCTATGCTTAGAGGCATAGCAAGATCTACAGATACAACTTCCTGAAATGCCTGAGATCACGTCTAATAAGAAAATTGAACATCAATTAGAACTAGATAAAAGCAATGTCTACAAATACTATTGAAATGAACCAAACAACTGAGAGGGGGGGTGAATCAATTGTCACAAAACTTAAGTAATTCTACACCTTAAATCATTAAACACTTATCCACTATTTGTTATGATTAAGTCATGAAAGCATAAACATAGAACCATAAACTCAATTGTAAAATCATACACAAGTGACACCAAATTTTTACGTGGAAAACCTTGTCAAGGGAAAAACCACGGTGGGGGTTAACCCACAAGATATATATGTAAAGCACAATACCAAAAATCAGAGGCTCACTACCAATAGGGCTCACTACCCAGAAAAAGGCTTACTACTAAGTGGTGGCTCACTGCCAAGGGTTTTGAACTCAGATGTTAGCATCTACTCCATGCCTAAATTTAGTTCCATTGAAGTGCAATATTCTTCTGGTCTGCTCTACCTTTTATCTTCCTTACTTATCTTCACATTTTTCACACAAGGACACCTTTTCCTCGACTCAATTGTAAGTATTTATACACTACATCAACCTTGGAATGATCATCAAGGTCAGTATTACAATCATCAACCATTGGAACAATCTCCAAGGTCAGCATTACAAACATACATAAAATAGGTCTGGACCTAATACAAAATTAGCTAAGGAAATGTAGTAAAGATGTATGTAGATCACTCCATGCCTTAGCTAGGACTCAAACATGATCTTCCATGCCACTACATGCTTCTACAATCTTTAATACATCTCCGCAATCACCGGAATTAACCAAGTTAGCTAGGACTGGTTACATGCTACGTTATTTGGTAATAAATTTCAAACACGATCTCAATTCCTTAACATGGACCCATGTAAATGTAGGAACACAATCAGGAGGCATCCACAAGCACGTTGTAATCATCGGAAGCAACCGCACAAACTATAACCACTTTATCCATGAGATTCTTCACACCAGAGCACATGAACTTCTCTGTCTTCAACTGTCATAAAAGAAAGATAGCTTGCGGACCACTAAATCATGAACCATTGTAGTTGTAGGCACTTATAATTATCCCAGACTTCCCTTTAGAACCGCAGAGAAAAATACTTCAATGCGGAGAAATGCAGAGCAAAATACTTTCTCCCTGTCACCAGTGAATAATAAGAAAAAGTAAGTTTTACTCTGGTGAATGTAACTCACTCGATTCTTCATATTGGAGGCTCAAACTTAGGATTCAACATCTTTAGACATGCCTCTAAATAACTTCCAATCCATAGACCAAGATCTTCACTCTCTAAGAAATGTAGAGCAGTCTTCTGGACTGTTCTTCAGTATGCAACTCACTATCTTCACTGTGATTCACTGTTTCCTTTCTGATTCTTCTAGAGGGGCTAATTTTCTCAATATCCTCAACATATAAAGCTTCTAACCAATTAACAAAATAGGATACAGTTGATACTAATGACAACAAAGATATGTTGACATCAATGACAACACCGATTAGGTACATACTTGCAACAAATACAACTTCAGGATAAAAGCAGTCTACCACATCAAAATTAGTTAAACCCAAAGATGCCACAACCAACACAGAATTTTTAATTTTACCACAACACTGCAAGTTTTGTTGCTGGGCCTTGCGGTGATGCGGGTGACATCCACATCACTGCAAGGCCCAACAACAAACCTTGCAGTATTGTGGTGGAGGCTTTGTGCATCATTCAAAAGATAATTTGTGCATAAATTCTTCATTATTGACTTAGCTCTGCAGATTCTACATATTAACTCTATAAATCATACAATATATTTACACATCTTGAAAATAGTTCATCACTACTACTATTACCTAGGCCATCATTTTCTTGTTTCCATCAACCTGATAGTCCTTAATTGAAGCAAATGTTCTTCCCATTGCAATTCCCTCCTATGATAGCAAAGATAGATTTCACATACTTTAGGGTTGTCATTTCCCATGAGCAGCTTTACATTGCAGATCACAAGGTTTCCTTGAATAGTTGGGCTTATTCTTACCGTCAGCGCAATCAATCCAATCAGAAGACTAGCTTTGAGGGCCAATGCCAAATAAGGACCATGAAAATATAACATGTTTGTTGAAGTTGGATTTAGTCCTTTCTGCAAGTGACCAATCTATGGGAATTTGATGGAAAAACATATTGAATTTGATTGCTTAAAAAGATAAGAAGAAAGAAAGTACTAGGAATGAAAGATATATGCTATTGCTAGAAACTGTCTCAATCACAAACAAAATTGGTTTGGCAAATGAAGGCAGTAGGGTATTTCCAAATTCAAGACTTTTACTTAATGTTGTGGAATAGAAGAAAAAAGAATCATTTATCTGCCACCATAGTGAAAAGTTAGCAATTGCATTTGGTTTTTTAAACATGGCCCCTGGTACAACTATTAGAGTTGTTAAGAACCTTTGAGTATGTTCTGATTTTCACACTGCATCTAAATTCATCTCCAATATTGTTGCAAGAGAAATTGTTCTGAGAGATGTGAACCATTTCCATCATTTTAAATAGGGACAATGTTCTTGTGGAGAATATTGGTGATGCTAAATGAAACAATTTGAAAAATAGGCTTGCACTATAATAATGTGCACAACATCAGATATCCACTAATAACAAAGGGAAATCCATCAAAGCATAACAACAGGGATTTTTTTGTCATATGTTGTAGTTACAAGTGCCCTGCTAGACATACATGAAAATGTGGAAGCATAGACAAGGCAAGCGAACTATTTCAAAAAATGCCTCAAAGAAATGTGATATCATGGAATGCTGTGATTAAAGGATATGTTTAAAATGAGTTTTTTTTTTTGAAAAGTCCTTAGAAAATTTTAAGAAAATGCAACTAGTGGGTGTAAATCCCAACTCCTCAACCTTTGAAAGCATCCTTCCTTCCTGTGTGTGAATTGGTGCTTTGGATGAGGATATGAACATCCATCAAAAGCATATTTGGAAGTAGATTTTTATCAGATATTATAGTTGCAAGTTCCACTTCGGATCACCAAAGCCTTCACAAAAATTTTTGCACAAAATTCAATAATGAAGAATTTATGCACAAATTCTCTTTTGAATGATGCATAAAGCCTCATTATTCAAAAGAGAATTTGTGCATAAATTCTTCATTATTGATTTTTGTGCAAAAGTTTTTGTGAAGGTTTTGCTGATCCAAAGTGGAACTTGCAACATTTTTGCTTGAATAAATAGGAGGATTTGGTACATCCTCCATTCCACCAGGTCTGCTACCTCCAACTAGACCTCTGATAAGTGATTGAAGGAATAAATTACAAAAATATCATCTTATCTATTTATGATGTTTTACTAAGCATCAAAATATTAAAAAAACAAACTACAAAGCACACAAGTACATCTCTTAGTTGTATAGACCAGGACAGTTCAACCACCATTATACCACTTAATGAATACTAACCAGCTCATAAGTCATGATCCAGATGACTCCTTTGGCGCCTTGTAGGTGGTCCTGCATATGAAAGCTTTGGGTCCTAACAAAAAACCACAAAATCAAGGAGTTCAAATGAATAATAAATGATATAGGGAAAATAACCTACAATAAAGATTTAAATTAAAATAAAAAGACTACCAGATCTGAATATGGGTGCTTGACAGATCAACTCACATCCATTTGAAGTTGTCACCCAACAGAGTCTCAACTATGTTTCTTAGAAACAAGAAAAATGTATTTCTTCTGAAAAGATGGCTTATCCATTTGAGAAGGTTCAGGTATTCATGAAATGAAACAGGGTTAGTTAAGAAGCATGTAGAGTCAATTCATCTTCTACAATGATTCTCCTACAATGTTCTACAAGTGATACATATCTATACATACATTTGATAAAAGAACATTCAGGGACTGATACCTCACAGAGTTCCAGCTGCAGACATAAAAAATTATCACTAAGACTTAGATTCAACTACATATATACAACCCCCAACCCAATAATCAAATCCATAAGATTTTGATTTGATTTTCCCAAACTCAAGCTTTTAGCCTGGGCCTTGGGCTACAAACTCTACAAAAGTACTCAACCCAAAAGAAACAGCCTAAATTTTCAAAAAATACTTCATTGCTTCAGCAAACATGCACTGCTTTTGTTGGATACTGATTCAACCAAAAGACAAAGACCAAAAACAACTAAGGCCTTATATTTAACTCTAATATTTCAATAATTATATAAGTTATAGATCAGCCCATAATATTTCATTTAGGATTTAAAATTTTACCATTGAATAGCATGACAAACTTAAGTATGTATGGTTTCATAATAGGTGAAATACAACTAAAAGTTCACCATCAACAAAGAGATTATTTACTTGGAGCAGCAATTGGATAAGGAATTGGTGGTTGTGAAGGTGATGTCCACTATCCATTAAGAGGTCCTAAAGTAGGACTAGGTCCTGCTAGTGGAGGACCTTGCGTTAACCATGAGAAATTCTACATGATCATTAGGAACTCTATCAAGTCATTAAAGGTATGCACAAGATTTTTAAGGGTCTGTGATGTTTTCTAAGGGTTTATGAGACATTTGTAAGGTCTATATAGATAGACTTCTAGAAACCATATGGAACCCATAATAGGCCTGTACATGATCCAACCAAGACAAGACTAGAAAGGTTTGTAGTCATTCATTAGGACCATTCAAAATTCTCAGTCTCACTTGGTTTCATGCAAATTTCCTTCCATAAATCCATCTTAGGGATCCATATTTCTTTTAAAATTATTCCAGGAGTCATTCATAAGCACCCCATACCAAGTCCATGTGAAAGATATTTGTATTTTTGACCATTGATGTGTTTTTGTCTCTCACCACAGTCCCGCAGGTCACAAGGGAGCAGTTATCGCTATTCTATAGCATGAAGAGATTGAACTTGCGGCATCGTGGTATGCAGAGATCGATTACCGTAGCCCCGCAATGGTCTCAAAATGAAGTGGCAGGCTAGCGGTATAAATTTAAGTGGCATGTGATACTTCACCATGGTCCTGCGGCAGTCAAGAGAATAACTAGCTCAGTAATGTGGTAAGTGTTGGCAAGAGACACTATATGGATTCATGGTTGTTGTCATTGATGGCAACAAAGGTCATCCCACATATCCGCAAGTCATGATGTGTCTCTACCGGAAGTCAGAATAAAGAATGTTGTGGTCCGGTGAAGAAGAACAGAGCATGTGGCAAGGTCCGACAGATTGGTCCGGACCTCTCAGTGGAAGTGTCTTGGTGCAGTGCGGATTTGGGGAAGTCAAGAGGACTACCTTGAGTGGTATATTCCAAGGATTTAGCCTCCGGTGATGGACAAGGAAAAAGATATGAATGGTTGAGTACCGGATTCCTGAGAGACAGTGAAAACAGAGGAAGAACTGACTGGCAGAGTATCAGACTGCTTTCCGGATGGGTTACTGTTGATGACAGAGGTTGTGAAGGCATGAATCATGTTTGGCCGACATGATTAATGATATCTACAAGTATATGCTTGATCCGCATTGCTTGGTGAGGAAGGATTCAGCCGACAGAATGAGAGTTTATAAGAAACTAGACTGTTCCGGATGCCGACTAGAAAGGTGATGAAATTACTTGTGCGGATATATATAGAGGATGGATTTAGTTGTGAAGTGTGTTGTGATGTGGAGAGATATGCGAAGAAGTCCAAAGAAAGAGCAGAGGTAGCAAAAAGGATCCGGTATGTGGAAGATAGCAGAATAAAGAACAGAGGAAAGATGAAGTGCAGCAGATCAGTGTACTGAGCCTAACCGGAACTGAACCCCAGCATATGCAGATGCTTCCAATCAGTTCAAGACTATGATTCTCATCACTTTGTAGACAGTGTGTCTTTTTGTAGGCAGTGGGCCTCTTGTGAGCAGTGTGCTCGGGCAGTGAGCCCTAATTGGCAAGTGCCATTTTTGTAATTTCCTATTCTTCTAACAGAGAATAATTCTTGGGTTAATCACCCCGTGGTTTTCTCCCTTAACAGGGTTTCCACGTCAAAAATACTGTGTCATGTGTTTCTTATTTCATGGTTAATGTTTTGTGTTTGATTTTATGCTGCTTCAATTAAAAGGAAAGTTCAATAAGGGAAATAATTAGGATAACTGATTCACCCCCCCCCCCCTCTCAGTTATCAACAATTGGTATCAGAGCTAAGTTCCTCCTAATAGAGCCTAACAGCTTGAGGAAGATCTGGGATTTCAAATGGATGCATATGGTTTAAGGGAGCAACTCAAGACTGCCCTTGAGGATCTTGAACAGTCAAATTCTGAAGTCAGTGAATTAAAGGAAAGACTCAAACAGGCTGATGAATTCATGAGAGAATTAAAAGACAAATTAAGTCTCTCTATGAAAAAGAGAAAGGAGCTGCTTCAACAGTTGGCAAGACAAAGTGAAGAAAGCAATACAAATGAAGAATTGACTGAGCAAACCAAGTTATGTGAAAAGTTATCAAAAGAAGTCATTATGTTAAGACATGAAATGGAATCAGGAACTATAAAGTTTACTCAAGAGATTGAAGAAAAAAGAAAGGCTGAAGACAATCTAAGACAATCTCTTAAAGAAAAATCAGAAGAATGCCACCAGATGGACAGGATTATCAGACACCTTGAATCTGATCTTGAAGATGCCAAAGATAATGAAGGAAAACTTGAGGATCAAATTGCCTCTCTCAAAAGAGACCTTCAAACAGCAAATGAATACAAAGAGAAATTCAAGATAAGTTCTGCTCAACTTGAAGTTCTTCTTGGAAGTCAAAAGAGGACAGATGACAAGTATGGCTTGGGATATGAGAAAGGAGAAAGCTCCGGATCCGGTCAGAAGAATCTTGGATCAGAAAATCCAAGGAGCAGGCCTAGAAGACCTCCGGTAAGACAGCCAAATGCTCAAAGATATCCATCCTTCAATGGATACTGCCACAACTGCAACCACTTTGGTCACAAAGCTAATCAGTGCAGAATGAGAATGAATCAGAATAATTCATCCTTCTCCGGACAGTGCTTCAACTGCAAAAGGTATGGACACAAATCCCATGAATGCAGAATTATGCAAGTAAACAAATCATTCAAAGGTAGATGCTTCACATGCAATAGAATAGGTCATATGGCTAATCAATGCAGATCAAGAGGATATCAGTCAAATATGAAAAGAAATGTTATTTGCCAAATCTGCAATAGGTCCGGTCATAATGCTAAATTCTGCAGAAACAAGAATCAGGACAAAAGAGGTCCGGTGTATAATCAGAATCAAGACAAGGGTAAACAAAAGATGAATGCGGATGAGGTTAGGAATCACATGAGCAAGATCTGGGTGAAGAAAAGTTCAGAGAATGTAGAGGTTAGATCCGCACCAGACTCTGGTGCTGATATTTCCTCCAGAAATTAAAAAGTGAGCTCAGGCTCAGGGGGAGACTCAAAGGAAATCTTGTTCCCCCAGCCAAACAAGTGGTGCCGGATGTGGCACAAGATGCGGATCAAAGGGTTTGTAGATATGAGTCTTGAGATACTTCAGTCAAGTTTTCAGAGGTCCGCATGAAGTTATGAAGAAGCTGTGATCGATCAAATAAGACCTGTTCAGGGAGATGCTCCGGTATGATAAAGGATTACAAAAAGGTCCGGAAAAATCCGGAAATGCACTATCTTGTTCTGCGGATTGGACAGAGTGTTTGAGATGATCTTGTAATATGCTACCTCGATTTATTCATGATTGAAAGATCCGGATGATATCCACAGATCAGGACTAATCCGGGATACTCCAAGCTATCCAGACAAGGCAAACTGGAATGATGTAGGTGAAGCATTTATTGCAGACAGGCATTAGGGTTCGCGGAGCAATTTAAGGGATTTCTCAAAGGTCATTTGCTCATTCTGCACTCGAGAAGAAGCGAAAAGTGGAGCTCTGCAACAAGGTTCTTCAAGCACACCAAGGATCTCCTGCCAAAGCTATTGGATAAAGAAATCAATCCAACCACTCCGTGCAAACCGAAGGCGCATAAGGTATTCTCCGTTTTTCATTACCTCACTGCAAATCTTTGAAGAATGGCTACTCCAAACATAGTTAAGATCTCTGATAGACCTCGCCCCTCATTCAAGAAACATCCCTACAAATCATTGGAGGTAGACCCACTAGGAGCCTTCTCTAGTGTTCCTCACGGAGTTTTACATACCGAAGACATTAGGGTTTACATACATGCAAACATTGAGGAATTTGGGGAATTCAAATTAAGAGACCTCTATCACAAGCAGCTGATTGACAATGCTTTTGAGCTTAAACCAGAGTATAAGGATATTCAGAAGAAACAATTTGAGCAATTTATTCATTTCCCCTGCTTTGAAGAAGATGAATGGGTCCGGTATGTACTGAGCAGGATGCATGACAACTTTCTATGGCTAGATAGACCCTGCAAGATTACAAAAGAGGCAATTAGAGCAGTAACTGGTCTATACTCTTCCGGAGGGGTACCTATCCTCAAATCTGTCAAGAACAACATTATAACTGAGGCCACCGGATCAAAATTTGACAAGAGGGCAATGACCATTGAAGATATTTCGGATCCGGATATCAAATATGCATCAATGATAATAGGATACAAGATCTATCACTCCAGCAGGGAGAATTCTGTATCCAGAACTGCAATATACACTGCTTATGAAATGTTAAGAAAGAATGCAGAATATGATCTCTGCGAACTACTACTAAGCCAATTAATGGAAAACATACAGAAAATCAAGAAGGATAAGAAGAATTCCTTTAAGTATGGTACTATGATTGTATGTCTATTCTTCTACTTCATGAATGAGCTACCCGGAACAAGTGGATGGGTATGGCAGAATGACAAACCTGTTGCAGTCCAGATAAGAGACTACTTGCATGGACTTGGGGATGCAAAAGCGAGAAATTCAGCTCTATGGGGATACTTCAAAAACTTTCAGAGCATGATGCAAGCAAGAGAGAGAATTCCTCAGTCTCTCATTGAGAAATACAAGGACTCAGTGTGCTTTATGGTTGACACTGATCAGTGCCTAATGGAGGCAGTGGAGCCAAGGACTGTCTGGATCATGCCCATGGGGTATGAAGTTGATGAACAGATAGTGGAGCTGCATGTTCAACACATGCTAAGTCAGCCCAAAGATCCTAAGGCAGAAAGGTTTGGAACCTTTGAGGAGCTGAGTGTAAAAATACATGTAGAACTCAGGGAACCTGAGATTAAAAGAAAGGTAAGAAAAGAAGTAGAGCACATTGCTCAAGGCCTAGGTATCTCAAAGGAGGCACTTGATGCCAGCCGGGAAAAGAGGAGGAAGGCCGAGGAAGAAGAGAAAAGCAAAGAAAGTGCTCCGGTTGGAGCTCCCACCCAGACCAGATCAACAAAGAGATCTGCACCTCCCTCAACCAAAAGTTCAAAACCGGAAGTCCAGGCATCCGGTAAGAGATCCAAGACAAAAGCCACAAGGGCTTATGGAAGCCAAAAGGATGAAGAGGAAACATAATCAGATGAGGGAGTAAGAGAAGTAAAGAAACAGAAGAAGAAAGGATCCGGTAAGCCCTCCACAGGCCAAGACAAGGATGAAATGGCAGAGGTATCTGTTGAGAAGCCCACTCTGTCTCTAGAGAGCATAATCAAGTCGGTCACGGTGGATGGAAACCTTCAACCAATGACTGAATCCTATGATGACTTCAGTGAGGCAGACCAAAAGACTCTGCAGGAAGCCACAGTTAAATATCTGAACATATACAATAAGGCTTTCATTGAGATCATATCTCTCATTCCTAAAAGCCTAGAGAAGGAAATGGAAGTAAGAAAGAATAATGCTCATGCTAAAGATCTTGAGATCCGGGAGCAGATAGCTATTCAGCTATATCCTCAAATTGATCCCAAGACAATGAACATTATCTTCAAGGACTGTAAAGATGAGTTCAGAAGCAAAGCCAGGATGAATCAACTCATGCTTGGTGAGACTGACAAAGTGGCCCAAGAAACAGAAGAGATCCTCCGGAAGGCCTTCAAAAGGTTCAATCTTCCTGTTGTAGAGGACTTAGGTGCAGAAACAGCTGCTGATTTGGAATCTTCTGTTCCAGAAGAAGTGAGCCCTGAACAGACAAGTGAGGACTTGGGACCCTCTGCTCAAGAAGAAGTGGCCCATGAACAAGTTAGCATCTCTCCTCCGGTTTCCCCTACAGTCTCCGGATCCAAAGAAGAAGAGCAATTACAGGAGAAGGAAGCAGTGGTGAAAGACAAAGATCTAAGACTGCAGAAGAGAAGAAACATCTGTCTCCGGCAAGAGACACTGCACAAACTGTTCAACAATTTTTGAGCAAAGAAACTCTAGAGATTGATGAACCGGAGCTTCTAAAAGGCCCATTTGATTTTGACTCTCTCTCTCCGGTACAAACAATGAAGATAGCTTCATTTGCAAATGCCAAGGCAAATGAAAAGCTCCTGAAGTCTCATATGGAAGACTGTGAGTTGATAGAGGCTGCTTCCGGAGTACTTGTGAAGATCATGCCATCAATCCAAATAGATCCGACAGCCTCCACTTCCGGTAATCTAAAAACCTTAGTCAGCAGTGTTGATACACATTTTGATTCTCTAGAAAAATCAGCTGAAGAAAAGGTCCGGAAGGAATTTTTGGATAAGAGATTGTCAGAGATATTAGAATTAATTTCTAAAGATAGGAAGATTGTAAGCATTGGAATAAAGAGCTTAGAGAATGCTCTTAAGGATGGCGGTGATATCTATAAATTTTGTATATCCTGGTCAAAGGCAACAGCAGCATTTGACAAGAAAATAAAAGAGGAACAGGATAAGCTACAAAGCTTATCTCAAAGTTTTGATCCTCTCTCTTCCTCTATAATAAATCAAGAATGTCAGACTATTGCAGTCTTGAACGAAATAAAGAATCTTGAGAAGGAAAGGAAGAACATCACCAACCGGATGGGAGAACTTAGAAGGATTATAATCCCTAAGTTGGAAACCATGCATGAGGCCATCAGTGATGCTAGGACCACCGCCCAAACAAAAGATCCGACAGATCTCAAGCGGGCAGAAGCGTTTGCATTTTTGTTAAGTGGTCACATTTCAATTTTGGACAGAATGAAGCAAAGTTGGGCTACCGAAATGATTCAATTACAGACATCCTTTGCAGACATTCTTCAATATATGTGAGTATGTAAATATGCGGCTAAGTATAAGAAATTTTTGAAAATTTTGATATGCGGACCCTACCCTTTGCCATTGATGTCAAAGGGGGAGTGAGGAGCAGTGAAAAATGAGGGATCCAACTAAGGGGGAGTTCCGGAAATTGTATATAAAGACAGAGCATCAGCAAAGGGGGAGCATAGTGAAAACACTTAGTCATTTTTCACTAAGTGTTGCCATCAATGCCAAAGGGGGAGATTGTTGGCAAGAGACACTATATGGATTCATGGTTGTTGTCATTGATGGCAACAAAGGTCATCCCACATATCCGCAAGTCATGATGTGTCTCTACCGGAAGTCAGAATAAAGAATGTTGTGGTCCGGTGAAGAAGAACAGAGCATGTGGCAAGGTCCGACAGATTGGTCCGGACCTCTCAGTGGAAGTGTCTTGGTGCAGTGCGGATTTGGGGAAGTCAAGAGGACTACCTTGAGTGGTATATTCCAAGGATTTAGCCTCCGGTGATGGACAAGGAAAAAGATATGAATGGTTGAGTACCGGATTCCTGAGAGACAGTGAAAACAGAGGAAGAACTGACTGGCAGAGTATCAGACTGCTTTCCGGATGGGTTACTGTTGATGACAGAGGTTGTGAAGGCATGAATCATGTTTGGCCGACATGATTAATGATATCTACAAGTATATGCTTGATCCGCATTGCTTGGTGAGGAAGGATTCAGCCGACAGAATGAGAGTTTATAAGAAACTAGACTGTTCCGGATGCCGACTAGAAAGGTGATGAAATTACTTGTGCGGATATATATAGAGGATGGATTTAGTTGTGAAGTGTGTTGTGATGTGGAGAGATATGCGAAGAAGTCCAAAGAAAGAGCAGAGGTAGCAAAAAGGATCCGGTATGTGGAAGATAGCAGAATAAAGAACAGAGGAAAGATGAAGTGCAGCAGATCAGTGTACTGAGCCTAACCGGAACTGAACCCCAGCATATGCAGATGCTTCCAATCAGTTCAAGACTGTGATTCTCATCACTTTGTAGACAGTGTGTCTTTTTGTAGGCAGTGGGCCTCTTGTGAGCAGTGTGCTCGGGCAGTGAGCCCTAATTGGCAAGTGCCATTTTTGTAATTTCCTATTCTTCTAACAGAGAATAATTCTTGGGTTAATCACCCCGTGGTTTTCTCCCTTAACAGGGTTTCCACGTCAAAAATACTGTGTCATGTGTTTCTTATTTCATGGTTAATGTTTTGTGTTTGATTTTATGCTGCTTCAATTAAAAGGAAAGTTCAATAAGGGAAATAATTAGGATAACTGATTCACCCCCCCCCCTCTCAGTTATCAACAGTAAGGAGCAGAGGAAAATAGTACACTATGCCCCCACGGAGGCCTCAAGTGAGGCTTGCGTTATGGAGGTATAAGTAGTTTAAGTTATGTAAGTGTTGAATACCGCAGCCCCACAACAATTTCAATGAAGGAGTGCGTTAGTGCGATGAAAGGCTTCAAGTGATGTTTACTATACCGTGGTCCTGCGATGGTCAAAGAAACAGTTTGCGGTACTATGACAGGGAACAAGTCATCGTGATATAGTTCAATTTTTGAGCCAATATTTCTCATTGGCCTGATCAAATCAAAGAACACTTTTTCTGCCTTTTCTCCACTATTCTTTTATGAGATGAGTAATTTCAAATTTGATTGTTATCATTTGCAATGCATTTCAATCTGAAATGTTTGATCCATTGTTGGATTGTTGTCACCTTTACAAACATAAAAATGTACCTGATCTAATATTTTGAACTTATGACAAGTCAAAGTGGGCTATGCTCGTTTAGTAGCTAGTTGAAATTTAATTTGAATGTACTGCTTCTTGATGTTCCCCTTGACTCATTATCATTTTTGTTTATCATCTTGCTTTTTGGCTAGCAACAAACATGTGATGCATCTGTTGTGATGTCCTATGGATGGTGGCTTTTTCCAAATTATTTTCAAACTATTTTGAGTTCTAGGTGTACACCTTGTGGAGACTTATGGCATATTTCTATGCTTAATTTTTTTTCCAAGGTTACAGTGAGATGATAAATGCAATTATTCCAAAGGTAGTGGACATAATTTTGGAACAATTATCTAAGTTCTCTTAATGTTCAGATTTGTGCAATTTTTGATTTGCAGATTTTTAATAGCATTGTTTGACGAGTCTTGGAAATTAGTTTCAATTTATAGGGTAAAGCTTCCATCTAGAGCTAAGAAGATTGTGCCAGGTAGTTGTAGAGCCATGATTGGTTAGGTTATTGGTGGTGGAAGGACAGAAAAGCCAATGCTCAAAGCTGGCAATGCATATCACAAATATAGGGTCAAAAGAAACTATTGGCCCAATGTTCGTGGTGTGTCAATGAATCTTGTTGAGCATCCTCATGGTGGTGGTAATCATCAACACATTGGACATGCCAGTACTATGCGTCATGATGCTCCCCTACGGAAAAAAGTTGGTCTCATTGCTACTAGGAGAACTGGTCGTCTGTGTGGATAGGTTGCAATAGAAGCTAAAAAGATAAAGAAGGATTAGCATGCACACATACTTAATCATAATTAAACAATTATAGAGTTCTGATCATTTAAAAATTTTGTCTTTTAGTTTCTTTTTTTCTTTAGGTTGCTTTGTGTTAACAATTTATGGGGACCATTAGATTGTAAACCATGTTTCAAATTATTGTTTCTTACCATTAGTGGTTTACTCTTGATTCAAAATTTTGGGAAAGACTTCAAACTAGGTTGTAATCCTTGTTTCCTTGTATTGTTTGAGGCCTATTTTAGGCTGCCATAGTAATTGACTTTGATATTTTTTATTCTTTCTTGAGTGCTTGTTATTTGCTTTCAAATCATAGAAATGGGAAAAAGATTGATGATTTCTTAGTATTATAAACTATAAACTTTCTATTTTTAAAAAAGTAATAATTTGGAGGAGTCATTTGATGTATCAAAGAAGTTGACATTTGAAAACATTTCGAATATTCTCAATTGTACAAAAAAATGAGAAGATAATGTGCCAATTTGTCATCACTTTTGCTGAGTATGTTTCTTACTTTGTTGTTATTTTTTTTTTAACTATTTGGCTTTATACAAGATGCATTGAGGCTTCCATGGTATTGTGTTAGAGATCTGATGACATGATAATGCAAGTATGTGATGAAGTAGAAAGATAAAGACCTGAGAAGCCAATGACCATATGATTCTAAATGAAAGGAAGTAGAAAGATAAAGATTTGAAAGCCCAAAGAATTGTTATCTTGCACAGTAAATTGATAGATTTTAGAGTTGAATTTTGAGAGGTCATATTGCTGAATTGTTAGGCTTGATAATTTTGAGGGTAAATTAATTGGATAATAGAGCTAAAATCTGAGGAGTAATTTTACTGAATTATATGTTGGGTTTTGGAGTTAAATTTTAAGGGAAACCTTGCTATCAAGTGCCCTTTATTTTCTGTTTACTTTTTTAGATGTACTGAATGCAAGTAAACATGTGGCAATGAGTGCTTTCAAGTGCTAGGAAGCATGAGTATCATTTTCATGGTGCACAGAATCATATAATTTTATAGTGTTGATATTGATGATTAAAATTGGTTGTGCTGTTTAGCTACTAACAACTGCATAGGGTCTAAGGCAATTGTTATGATGTACTACGCAACTTGTGACTAGCATTGGTATAGATGTATATATCTTTGCAAGCAACTGATGGGTGTAACTCATATTGAATATGTTAGACTTAGGGCACACAGCTGAGAGGGGGGGGGTGAATCAGTTGTACAAAACTTTCTTCCACTTAAACACTTAACTCCACTTTACAATTCAGCAATATAATAATAAATCAATCAAGGAAACACAATGCAACAAATTAAGAGCAGAAACACATCAACACATGAGACACCAAGATTTTGACGTGGAAAACCCGGTTAAGGGAAAAACCACGGGGTGATTAACCCAAGATTGTATTCTTTGTTAGAAGAATAGAAAGAACAAAATGGCACATGCCAATTAGGGCTCACTGCCTGAGCACACTACTCACAAGAGGCTCATTGCCTACAAGAGACACACTGTCTACAAAGAAATAAGTATCACATACATGAATTGGAGAATAGCATCTTCACCATGCTTAAATCGGTTCCATTTAAGCCCAATACTTCTGCTCTGCCTTTCGTTCTTCTCCTTTCTATCACACACTCATCTTGACTAGGACAACTTTGAAATGACTTTGCAATCCCTTATTTATACAAGACATCAACTTAGGAATGATCATCTAAGTCAGCAAACATCAACAAGAACATCCGCAAAATGTGTAACTCATCCAGTCAGCCAATCTCAGAAAGAACACTATCATCCGGAAGATTTCTCAATTGCGAGATCCAACTTCAATGCGGACCACCAATCATGAATTGGACATGATCCAAAGACTTCCACAAACTTACCTGAATCACCAAGAACATCCACACTTCATCTGCTTACTGAAATCCTTCTCCCCTTCATCCAGAACCTCAAGAACACAGTCTGTCACTACTGTCACAAAGGAATAGATGCTTGCGGACCTTCAAACCATGAACCAATCGAGTTGATACTTCACAAAGACTTCCTCAACACTCCCTCAAATCTACAGAATAGAATAATACATTTCCGGATCTTACCAGACCTATCTATAACAATCTGTCAGCACTGAACATCTGCTGGAACCAATTTTACTTGAGTGACCACAACTTCTTCAGATCTTCATGTGGACCTCTAAAATCTCTATTGGACCACCTTAAGACACATATCTACAAACCCTTTAAATCGTATCCTCTGATACTCATCCTATCTTGGACTTTTACCTTACTGTCATCACTAATCTTCATTGTTCCTGATTGAGACTAATTTTCTCAATATCCTCAGCACACAGCTCATCCAATCCTTATCATTAATGCAACAGGAGTATGTTGACATCAATGACAACACCAATTAGGCCCATACTTGCAACAATCTCCCCCTTTGTCATTGATGACAACATATGATGTGAAAAACTATTTTGACCATCAAGACAAGAACTTCTCCTTACTGTCACAACTCCCCCTATCAGCAAGAACCATTCACATGTCTTCTCTCCCTTTACTGCTCCCCCTTTGATCAGAAACCACTTGTTTTTCACATGTATTCTCTCCCCCTTTGACATTAATGGCAAAGGGCACATACTTGCAATTCCAACACTTCAGAATCATACCTGCTGCTCCCCCTAAGTAGCAGCTCCCCATCATCAATCTAGATCACAAGATATGACTGTGATATCCACCAGACTGATGCACCTCAGTGCACCTTAGTTCATCACCGGAGGGGCATTAACCCCTAACTTCTCCCTGAGATACTCGAAAGAATCCTTAGGTAGAGGTTTAGTAAAGATGTTTGCAATCTGATCCTTGGAAGGTACAAACTCCAATCTAACTTCATTCTTGTTTACTTACTCTCTCAAAAAGTGAAACTTGATGGATATGTGTTTAGTCTTTGAATGCAACACTGGATTCTTAGATATATTTATTGCACTTGAGTTGTCACAGAAAATTGTGATAGGTTCCTCATACTCCACTTTGATATCTCTTAGCATCTGTTTCATCCACAAAACTTGAGTGCAACTACCTACTGCTGCAATATATTCTGCTTCAGTTGTAGACAGAGATATTGCCTCTTGTTTCTTGCTTAGCCAAGAAACCAATCTCTTCCCCAAAAAGAATGCTCCACCACTGGTACTCTTCCGGTCATTCACATCTCCTGCCTAATCCACATCTGTATATGTATGAAGAGAAAAATCATGATCTCTAGGATAGCACAAACCATACTCAACTGTCCGTTTTAGATATCTACAAATCCTCTTGATTGCCATGACATGAGATTCTCTAGGATTAGCCTAGAATCTAACAACAAGACCAACAACCTACATAATGTCTAGTCTAGTTTGAGTGAGATACAACAATCCTCCAATCATTGACCTAAACTTTGTCTAATCAGCCTTAGGAGAATCATCATCTTTGCTCAATTTACATCCGGTTGCCATGGGAGTATTCATTGGTTTTGAGTCTTCCATCCCAAATTTCTTCAACAATTCTTTCACATATTTGGCCTGAGAAATGAAGATTCCTTTCTTTGTTTGAGCGATTTGCAGACCCAAGAAGAAATTCATTTCACCAAGCATGGACATCTCAAACTCACTTTTCATTTGATTTGCAAAAGTTTTGCACATACTATCTTTTCCTTCGAAAATGATATCATCACCAAACTCTTCAACAATCAGGATGTTTTCATGATCAATTTTGAAATACAAATTATTGTCAGCAATGCCTTTATTGAAACCAATCTTCAAAAGATGCTTATCCAATCTTTCATACCAGGCTCTTGGGGCTTGCTTCAGTCCATATAGTGCCTTCTTCAACTTGTAGACCATATCACCATGATCAGACAATTGAAATCCATCCGGTTGCTCTATGTACACTTCTTCTTCCAAGTCACCATTCAGGAAGGTAGACTTGACATCCATCTGATATGCCTTGAAATTCTTGAAGGCAGCAAAGGCAAGAAATAGCCTGACTGCTTCAATTCTTACCACTGGAGCAAAAGTTTCTTCAAAATCAACTCCTTCTAATTGAGAGTAACCCTTGCAGACCAATTTGGCTTTATTTCTGATTACTTCACCAACTTCATTCAGTTTGTTCCAAAAGACCCATTTTGTTCCAATCACATTCTTGTTTCTAGGTCTGGGAACAAGATCCCAAGTGTGATTTTTCTCAATTTGCATCAGTTCTTCTTCCATTGCTTTAGTCCAATTTTCATCATTGCAAGCTTCATTCACTGTCTTAGGTTCAATCTTTGAAATCAGACAATACTCTTCTAAATTTTGAGCAATTCTCCTTCTTGTTTGTACTCCTTTTCTTTTATCACCTAAGATCTGATCTTTAGAGTGATTCAATCTTATATACCTGGGAACTTTGGGAATTTCTTGCACTTCTGATTCTTGATCAAGCTCATTGAAACTCATCTCTTCTTCCTGATTTACCGGATTAGTTTGAATCTATCTTTCAGAGGAGGCTTGAGCTCCTTGAATTAGAGTACCATTCTGATCATCTTCATCATATTTGTAAAACATTGAGGGTTTTTCAATTCCTTCATCAACCTTCACATTTGTACTTTCTATTATTTTTCTATCTCTTGTTGTAACACCGGTATGCTTTGCTTTGAGTAGAGTAACCCAAGAATATTCCTTCATCACTTCTAGCATCAAATTTTCCTAGATCTTCATCTCTTTTAATGTAACATTTGCTACCAAAAACTTTGAAATACCTCACAGTAGGAGTGATGCCAAACCAAAGTTCATAAGGAGTCTTACCGGTATTGCCTCTGATTTGAACTCGATTGAGAGTATAGACTGCAGTGTTAACAGCTTCTCTCCAATAGATCTGAGGAATATTTTCTTCCATCATCATGGTCCTAGATGCTTCCTGGATGGTCTGGTTCTTTCTCTCCACTACTCCATTCTGCTGTGGAGTCCTAGGAGAAGACAACTCTCTCTTTATTCCATGTTTCTCACAAAACTCTATGAACTCACCGGATGTGAATTCCCCACCTCTATCAGACCTCAGACATTTCAATTTTAATCCAGTTTCATTCTCTACCATAGCTTTGAATATTTTGAATTTCTGAAGAGCTTCTAATTTCTGTTTTAGAAAGGTTACCCACATCATCCGGGAATAGTCATCAATTAGCAACATAAAGTATCTATCACCTTGTACACTCCTATTTCTTGTCAGACCACAAAGATCAGTATGAACTAAGTCCAATAATCCGGTAGAAGACAGTTCCTTATTTTTGAATGTGACTCTGCTCAGCTTACCCAACTGACATTCTTGGCACAAGCTATTAGTAGGTTTCACCAATTTTGGAAGATCTCTTACAACCTGAGTGTTGCTTATCTTGATGATATTATCAAAATTCACATGACACATCCTCCTATGCCATAACCAACTCTGATCAACTTGAACAAATAAGCAACTTTTATCAGTGCCAACCAAGTGGAAGATATTACCTTTAGTTTGAGTACCGGATGCAATCTCTATTTCAGAACTTTCAAAGATCTTGCATTTTCCATCTTTGAATCAGAGATCATAGCCTTTGTCCACCAACTGTCCAACACTGAGAAGATTATGCTTCAATCCTTCAACATATATTACGTTACCAATCTTGTTCCTTCCATCAAAAGAAATAGTTCCTCTTCCTCTGATTCTACCAGCAAAATTATCACCAAACTTTACCATTCCTCCTTCATACCTTTCCAAATCTATGAATTTGATTTTGTCCCCTGTCATATGGTGAGAGCGTCCACTGTTAATGAACCAGTCATCCTTTTCTTCAACTTGGGCAGCCAGAGCTCTTTCCACAACTTTATGATTGACATATATAGAGGATATTGATTCTTCTTCCTTGATGGCAATAAACACCCATTCACTTCCAGATTTGTTTCCTATCTCTGATTCATCATCTGTTACTCCTTCATTATCATCTTCTTCATGAACATAGTAACGATTCTTTTGGAACCTTGATCTATTAGGATTTGGTCTTGAAAATCTTTCTGAACACTTTGAGGCGAATGACCAATCTTATTGCAATTAAAACATTTAAAAGGCAATTTTCCTTCATACTTATCGAATCCTCTTGGCAGCCTCTTTGCAATGAGGACTTCAAGTTGAGAAGTTTCTACTTCTTCTTCTTCCAGGTCTTTTCTTGCTTTTTCATACCATGACAGTTTCCTTGATGAGTTCTCTCCCAGATCAAACCTTTGTTTACCTTTTACAGAGGCACTGGCTTTGAATGCAGATTCAGTCTCGGGGGGGTCATCTCCAAACTCTATCATTTCAAATGCAACCAATTTGCCAGCCAATTGATCTCTTATGATAGTTGTATGGGCTCTGAATTCTTCAATGGCAGTAGCCTTGATTTTGTAAGAAGCAGGTAGGGACCTGAGAATTTTGCCAACAATCTCATTTTCATCCAGGACTCCACCAGCATTTCTAATTCCACAAACAATTTCATTTACTCTTGGCATAAAAGTAGTGATATTTTCATCATCTCTCATCTTCAGATTTTCAAATTTCCCTTTCAGACTCTGTAACCTTGCACATTTAACATACTTGTCTCCTTCATGCAAAAGCTCCAGTTTTTGCCAAATCTCAAAAAGCAGTTGGTATGTCAATAACATTTGAGAGCTCTGAATCAAATAATGCGGTAAGAAGAGCCTCTATAGTTTGCAGATTGTTTTTAGCATCTATGATTTCATTTTGGGTTTTCAGACCACCCTGTGGAGGTGTATACTGTGTTGTAGCCATGGTCAAGTACACCATTCCCATACATTGCAAGTGACATTTCATGCGACCTTTCCAAAGATTAAAATTGGTTCCATCAAACTTTAGACTATCCTTCTTGTAAGATGACATCTTGGATCTCCTCAAGTGGTTAAGCTCTTTTTAGAGGAACTTGGCTCTGATACCAATTGTTAGACTTAGGGTACACAACTGAGAGGGGGGTGAATTAGTTGTACAAAACTTTCTTCCACTTAAACACTTAAATCCACTTTGCAATTCAACAATATAATAATAAATCAATCAAGGAAAAATAATGCAACAAATTAAGAGAAGAAACACATCAACACATGAGCCACCAAGATTTTGACGTGGAAAACTCGGTTAAGGGAAAAACCATGGGGTGATTAACACAAGATTGTATTCTTTGTTAGAAGAATAGAAAGAACAAAATGGCACATGCCAATTAGGGTTCACTGCTTGAGCACACTGCTCACAAGAGGCTCGCTTCCTACAAGAGACGCACTATCTACAAAGAAATTAGTATCACATACATGATCTGGAGAATAGCATCTTCACCATGCTTGAATCGGTTCCATTTAAGCCCAATACTTATGCTTTGCCTTTCGTTCTCCTCCTTGCTATCACACACTCATCTCAACTAGGACAACTTTGAAATGACTTCGTAATCCCTTATTTATACAAGACATCAACAAGAACATCTGTAGAATGTGTAACTCATCCAGTCAGCCAATCTTAGAAATAACACTATCATCTAGAAGATTTCTCAATTGCGAGCTCCAACTTCAATGCGGACCACTAATCATGAACTGGACATGATCCAAAGACTTCCACAAACTTACCTGAATTACCAAGAACATCCACACTTCATCTGCTTACTGAAATCCTTCTCCCCTTCATCCGAAACCTCAAGAACACAGTCTGTCATTACTATCACAAAGGAATAGATGATTGTAGACCTTCAAACCATGAACCAATCAAGTTGATACTTCAGAAAGACTTCTTCAACACTCCCTCAAATCTGTAGAATAGGATGATGCAGTTCTGGATCTTACCGGACCTATCTGTAACACTCTGTCACCATTGAACATCTGCCAGAACCAGTTTTACTTGAGCGGCCACAACTTCTTCAGATCTTCATGCGGACCTCTGAAATCTCTACTGGACCACCTTATGACACATATCTACAAACCCTTTAAACTGCATCCTCTGATACTCATCCTATCTTGAAATTTTACCTTACTATCATCACTAATCTTCACTGTTCTTGATTGAGACTAATTTTCTCAATATCCTCAGCACACAACTCATCCAATCCTTATCATTAATGCAACAGGAGTATGTTGACATCAATGACAACACCGATTAAGCCCATATTTGCAATAGAATACCCAACACACCAAAAAACATTGAAACTTCTCCATATACTACATGATTACCAAACTCTGATCAAAATAGCTACAATTGAATACTAGACACACCCAATAAATTTTGTCCTAAAAAAAACCCAATTAAATTCTAACTAGCAGAAAAAGGAAAATGGGCATAACTAAAATAGAGTACCAAACACAACAAAAAATTATAGTTTAAAAAATACATGAATACTGGACTTGCTAGTAAGGTTCCTTGGTGATTGAATGCAATTCATCTGGCCATGCCCTTCTCTAGAAACTCTTCTATCACTTCTGGGAAATCCCCTGAAATTGGTGTGCCCAATACATAATTTAACAAAATACAATAAAATTAACATCTTCAAGTTATTGCGTTCCAATTCATCAATGCAAAAAGAGGGACATTAATGAGCCTTACCCATTTTTGAGCGCGTCCAATTCAACCCCTATACAACACATCCAATTCAACAATGTCTTGAGCGTAGAGATGGTCTTCTTCATTCGGCACATCTTCTAAGTCTTTGAGAGTATCAGGAATTACAAAGCAAGGAGCCATGACTCTTCTTTGTCAATTCTTTATCAGTTCAAGATGATACAGGGGTTTCTTTTGTTTGAATTATTTTTCATCAAAAAAATTTCCCTCTCTTTCCAATTCAAAATATTATTTTAATTTCCCTCTCTTTCTAATTTTTATTTGTGTGACTAATTATTTAGTCATTTATAGCTATGTTGCAAAAAATGACTAGAATTTAATCATTTTTAGTTGTCATTACTAAAAGTTTTAGTCACGTAGTCATTTATTTGCCAAATTATACTAGTGTAATGATGTTGAATATGGAATTGTTCACAAAGAGCACATATATCATTGTTTTTGAATGGTTTACCATTATTCATGGCAAGGGTAGATGGGATACCATAGTGATAGATGATATAGTAAAGGATGAATTTGCTGATCTGATTACCAATGGTAAAAGTGAGAGGAATGGCTTCGACCCACTTGGTCAAGTACTCAATGGTGGTGATGATGATTTTGTGTCCATCAGAAGAGGTCGGGTGAATTTTTCCAATGAGATCTAGGCCCCACTGAGAAAAGGCCCATGGTGTAGTGATTGGTTGCAGTGCCTAAGAGGGAGCATGGATGAGATTTTTGTGCTGTTGACAAGGCGTACATTTCTTTACATATTCACATGCATCATGTTCCATTGTTGGCCAGTAATATCCTGTATGTAATTTTTTTTGTCTAGGACAATACTACTTGTGTGGGCACCATAGATGCCTAAGTGGACTTTGTGTAGTGTGAGGGAAGCTTCTTCTATGTTTAAACTGAAAGGAAGCTAGGTGTGTGGAAATCACATCCTAAACTAATCTAATGAGGGGAGAGGTATGTAAATTCTTTACAACCTTTACAATTGGAGCAATATGAAACATATATCAGAGATATTACAGTAGCAAACACAAAACAAGAATGTATACAAAGAGAAGTAGACACAAGATGTACGTGGGGAAAACCTTTTCAGGTAAAAAATCCCACACTCTAAAACCTGCACAATGTATTATCTGAAACAGTTATAGTTTACAATACACTTGCAATGCAAGTTCTTCAAGAGTCTTTAAATGTCAATTTTGGAGTTATTCTAGCAGCATAATAATACTTGTAAAAGTACTATGCAACTACAACTCGAAACTATGCAATATGTAGAGATTACAAGGCAAATATTGAGAGCATCTTGGGATAGGCATCCACCTTGGCCACATGGCCATTATCCCACATCAAAGGACACTTGTGCTTGCTACAAATACATCCCTTACATCTATCATACATGGTAGCTTTGACTTTCCCAATATGGAGCGCTCCAGGCTAAAAATAGACTATGACATATGCTCTTACGCATCTTACAGTTGTCATAGATTTTCCCAAGATAACAACCTTTAATGTTGTAAGAGAATCCATCATACAATGATAAATATAGTATATTCATCTTACAGCATGTCATAGCCCAAATTGGGCACCCAAATATGCCTTTCCCTCATGCAAAGATCCTCGTCGACACTCGTCATCACTTGTCATAGGAATCTCCAAACTTGGCTCTTATGCGTTATAGATTCTGTCATATGGATTATTGTATTCCACATGCCACAGGATGCTGACACATGGCATATTAGTGCCACCTCAAATGGGATACCCAAATCCATGTAGGTTTGACTTGACCATCCATGTCACATTCCAAGTAAGATAACATGTCGCCGTGCCACCTCAACTATGTGACCAAACTGAATGTGCAAGTAATTACAACATTAGGCAATAAATTAATATACAAATAAATAAACAATGCTAGGAAATTACAAAGGTTGAGACATCTTATTTCCCAACATTCTCCCACTTGTTGAACACCTTGGAAGAGCCAAAATAAATGACAAGATTTAACTGCTAGGGGCCAAGAGGCCCATAGACTCTGAACACCATCTAAACTTTTTTGTACCCACTGGTTTCATCAATGCATCTACAACATTCTTCAAAGTGTCTGCTTTCTCTAATATCACCTTCCCATCCTCTACCATGTCTTGTACAAAATGAAACTAAACATTAATATGCTTTGTTCTAGCATGGAAAGTCGGATTCTTTGCTAAACAAATTGCACTTTGACTGTCACAACAAATAGTAAGCTGTCCTGCATCAACATCAATATCTGAACACAACCTCTTAAGCCAAATGGCTTCCTTACAAACATGAGTTTCTTCCATATACTCAGCTTCTATCATGGACAAAGCAACCACAGGTTGTCACTTACTCATCCAACTAATTGCACCATCGAACATAGTAAACACATAAGCACTAGTGGATCTCCTGTTGTCAATGTCACTTGCCCAATCAAAATCCACAAATCCATGAATACGTACAGAATGCAGAGGTCTTGTAGGATGACCATGATAACATAGGGAATACTTGGAAGTACCCCACAAATATCTGAATACTCGCTTTACTACATCCTAGTGTACCCATCCAGGATTAGCCATAAATTGACTAAGGACTCCCACTACTTGGGTAATGTATGGTCTTATACAGACCATAGCATACATCAAATTGCCAACAACACTAGCATAAGGTAGTCTGCTCATATCCTCCATCTTAGAAGGAGACTTTGGACAATCATTCACAGATAACTTTGTCTCCAATGAAATAGGAACACTCAATGGTTTGCAATCTGCCATGTTGAATCTATCCAACACGGTCTTCACATACTTACTCTGGCTTAACCAAAGTTTTCTATTTGCTCTGTCTCTTCTAATTTCCATTCCCAGAATGTACCTAGCTGCCCCTAAGTTTTTCATCTCAAACTGTGCTGACAACTGAGACTTCAAATTAGAAATCATATTCTTACCATTCCCAATCAGCAACATATCATCAACATCTAGTGCAATAATGAGAATTTGATCATTATCAAACTTATAATACACATAATGATCTAATTTGGATCTTAGATATCCAATCGACAACACAAAGGCATCAAATTTCATGTACCATATCCTAGGAGATTACTTCAAACCATACAAAGATTTCTTTAACTTGTAAACCAAATTTTCTTTACCTTTTTCTATGTAATGCTTTGGCTGTGACATATAAATCTCTTCCTCCAAGAAACCATGAAGGAAAGTTGTCTTCACATCCATTTGTTCCACTTCTAAATCATGAGCAACTACAAGAGATAATGAGAACCAAATAGATGTCAGCTTTACAACAGGAGAGAAAATTTCACCATAATGAATTCCCTCCACTTGTGAGTACCCCTTCGTAACCAATCTGACTTTATACTTTTCAACACTACCATCTACACCAAATTTCTTCTTGAAAACCCATTTGCATCCAACCGGTTTTTGATCATCAGGCAAAGGCACCAAGTCCCAAGTTTTATTCTTTTCCAAAGAAGCCATCTCATCTTCCATGGCCTCCTTCCAGGAACTTGCATATTTCATGCCCATAGCCTCTATCATAGTTCTAGGCTCATCAGCATTAGTAAGCAAAGCAAAAGCACAACTAGAATTAAACAATGTATAACCAAACCTCTTAGGTTGCTTCCTGATTCATGTGGACCACCTTAAAGGCTGAGGTGGAGGTTCTACTTCATCTTCTAAACTTTTAAAGCTGCCAGAGCTCTCCTCATCATCAAGTCCAACATGGTCATTTAGTTTAGTCTTCTTAGGGGTAGAAGGAAACTGAAACACATCCTCTTTCTCTTCTTTCTCTTCTGGCTGTAGAATAGTGGAAGAAGGTGTTATCTCTCTGAAAATAACACTTCTGCTATACAATACTTTTTCAGCCATAGGATCCCAAAGCTTGTATCCTTTCACACCAACACCATAGCCAATGAAGATACACTTAACATCCTTGTTCTCCAATTTTGACCATTTCTCCCTAGGCACATGTGCATATGCCTCACAACCAAAAACACAAAGATGTCTAACTGAAGGCTTCTTACCAGACCACACCTCCATAGGTGTCTTACCAACAAGAGTTGATGTAGGAGACCTATTTACTAGGTAGCAAGCAGTGGCTACAACTTCAGCCCAAAACTTTTGTTCGAGGCTTGCTCCACTAAGCATACTCCTAGCCTTCTCCATCAGTGTCCTATTCATCCTCTCTGCAACTCCATTTTTCTGAGGGGTGTATGGAGTTGTCTTATGTCTTTCAATCCCTTGCTCTTTACAGAACTTATCAAACTTTGCTGAACAAAACTCACCATTGTTGTCAGTTCTCAAATACTTAGTCTTTTTAATTGTCTAATTTTCAGCAAAAGTTTTAAACTCTTTAAACTAACTAAAGACTTCGGATTTGCTTCTAAGAAAATAAATCCATGTCCTTCTACTGTAGTCATCTATGAAAGATACAAAATATACATATTTAGAGATCAAAGGAACATTAACTAGAGCAAACACATCAGAATGAATAAGATCCAATACATCAGAAGACTTATGAGAACTTGAGTAAAACTGAACATGGTTTTTCATTCCATATATACAATGTTCGCAAAAGTTGAACTCGAGATTACAATCATTTAACCCCTCAACGAGGTTTTAATTTTTCAAGGTTCTAAGACCCTTCTCACCAATGTGGTCAAGTCTCTTATGCCATAACATTGTCTTCTCAGTAGGAAGCTTAACTTCCAAAGCATGAGCACCCTTAGGTACCCAAAATGCACTACCATCAGAATTTGATACAACAAATCTTTTAGTTGCTAGTTCCAATGGTGGGGATGAAGTGACTGCAGCTCTTTTCTTCAAATAAGAAGAACTACTGCATTGTGAAATGCATGCCTCCAGCTAAAACATAGTACCTCTTCGAGTACCCTTCGCAAGCACCATAGCTCCTCTAGTCATCTTGCATCCTTCTTTCGAGAAGACAACTTGCACACCTGCATCATTCAATTTACTTACAAAAAGTAGGTTCCGTGCCAAGCTTGGGATGTGCATAACCCTAGAGATCCCCTTCACTCATCCATCAGGGAATCAAATTGTGACTCTTCCATGACCAACTATCTTCATATGAGAGTCATCACCCAGGTACACTCTTCCACTATCAAACTCTTCATACTTTGTAAACTAGTCTCGATGCGAGGTCATGTGGAAAGAGGCACCATAATCAATCAACCACACATCATTAGATGCATGGGTGGCCAAAGCTGCAATGAAAGCATCACCATCATCTTGTGACTTGTCAGAATCTAAATCTAGGACATTCTTCTTTTTCTTCTTTTTCTCCTCTTTTTAGAAATGCCTAGTTTTCCCATAGTTCCAACATAGTACCTTGGACTTTCCAGGAGATTTGGATCTCCCACAGGATTTGGATCACTAGTAGAAAATATAAATAAATGACTAAAAAAACTACCAAAAATTGGTCATGTGATCAGTAGTTTGGTCATGTGACCATTGGTAGTTTATTGCCATTCATTTATCTAACGACCAAATTTATGACCAAACAAATTTTAATAACTAATTTTGTAGTAAAATTTGGTAGTATATTTAGTCATTAATTTGGTAGTATATTTAGTCATGTGACCATTGGTAGTTTTTTACCGGTCATTTATCTCACGACCAAATTTATGACTAAACAAATTTTAGTCATTAATTTGGTAGTATATTTAGTCATCAATTTGGTAGTATATTTGGTAATTTGGTAGTATATTTAGTCATTTAGTCATCAATTTGTGTTAGTTGGTAGTATATTTAGTCAATTGGTAGTTTATTTAATTGTTTTTGAGGTTTAAACATAAAACACAAAAAAATATAATCAATCATTCATTTGCACATAAAGAAACAACTATTAAGAAGGCAAAATACTAAAATTTTATTGAGAAAATGTGTTTTTACAGAAAATACAAGACTTAAATATGTCTTTACTTTGAAAAATGTGTTACAAAGTGTGTTTCTCAGTGCTGTGATTGAGAAAACTGAGTTACAATGCTCTATTTTTTGCTTATACAACTCTAAAACATGAAAGAACTACTTGCAAAATGAAGCCTAAATATTTCATCATGGGCTTTTACATCTCAAAATTTGAATAAATGTATCAAAACTCACATAATATTGCTAATTGTTGTATTACTTATTCTTTGTTGCATCTCCCGCCTTGGTTTGCACAAACAAAACCCAACAATGCAATAAGTAAATTGCCCCTTTGTAACAAAAAGAAAATAAGTAACTTACTTTAACATATTCTTTGAAAGAATATTTACCTTCTTGACTCCATAGATCTTCTTAGATCTGTTTAGATAGAGTAAGTCAAATTTATAAACAATCAGGTTTAGATAAACATTCTTGCAACCCCCATTCCTAGTAATCAATTTCTGAACTATGAATTTTCATTGATTATAGGTTTAGGAAGCTAGCAATCCCAACTCCAAACATGTGAAAGTTAAGATGAAACTTGAATAGAAAATTCAAATTTGAAACATACTTTATCAGCAAATCAAAGCATAATGGTGAAAGGAAGCTAGGTGTGCGGAAAACGCTTCCTACACTAATCTAATGAGGAGAGATGTATGCAAATTCAATTTAATTCTTACAACTACAACAACATAGAACATCTAACAGAGATATTGCAGCAATACACATACACATAGAAAGTAGACAGAAGAGAGAGAGAGACAAGATATACGTGGGGAAAACCCTTACAGGTGAAAAACCCCACACTCCAAAACACAGCTCAAATGTATTACAGTAAACAATAACAGATTACAATATAGTTTCAGAGCCAATGCTCTTTCAGGAGTCTTCGAATGTCAAATCTAGAGATATTCTAGCAGCATAACAGTACTTGTACCAAAGTTATCTATCTCCCATCTAAGCACCTGTTTATATAGAGTTTACATGGCAAATATGGAACCTTCTAGAGATGGGCATCCATCTTGGACTCATGCCCCAAAACCCACGCCTAAGGACACTTGTCCAACATCCCATCTTGAAGTGGGCGCCTGGTCCCAAGATAGGTTACGACAGATGCTCTTACGCACCTTACAGCTGTCATAGAATCCGTCATACACTGACTAAAAATATCATATTCCTCTTACATGTCATAACCGCCCTTGACTGCCCAAAGATGCCTTTCTCTCGTGCAAAGATACTCACCGACACTTGTCATTAATTAAAAATCGTTTGAGGTTTCGGGGGCATTGCCCCCGAACCCCCACGAGGGTGCTGCCCCTCGACCCCACCATGTACCGTGATAGGGAGCGCGCTAGGGGCGCTGCCCCTAGACCCCGCAAGGGGCTACGCCCCTTGACCCTGTCTTGGGGGTGTTGCCCCCAAACCCCCATTAATTATTCAAGGGGGTAACCGCGGCTGGCAAAGTCACCAAAATTTACCCTGCTGCATATACACAAGGTGCTGATTATGCCAACTCAACATGGGATAAATAAATACAAAATTAGGAATTTGCAAAGGTTGAGACACCTTAATTCCCAATAAATGGAAGGGGGATGTTTGACAGATATTATAGTTGTAAATGCTCTGGTAGAAATGTATGTAAAATTTGGAATAATAGTCAAGGCATGGGAACTATTTGACACAATGCCTCAAAGAGATGTCATCCCATGGACATTCCACAACCTTTTCCAGCATCCTCCCTGCCTCTGCCAAAATGGGAGCTTTGGAATAGGGTATGGACATCCATCAAGACATAAACGATAGAGGAATTTTGTCAGATGTTGTAGTTGCAACTGCCTTGTTAGACATGTATGCAAAATGTGGAAGCATAGACAAGGCATGTGAACTGTTTGATAGAATGCCTCAAAGAAATGTGGTCTCATGGACTCCAATGATTACAGGATATGCAAAAAATGGATTTGTTGGAAAGGCTTTAGAAATTTTAAAGCAAATGCAATTTCAAATTCAAGAATTGAATTCTTAATATATTACTAAGTGTTGAAAGATTTTCACAAAACTTACAAAAGAGCCCAAACAGTTTTAGATGCAATGCAATTGTCTTACAGCTAAGAAGTTTGTAGAAAAGAATCACTTGTCGTGGAGGCAAGCAAGAATGGTGTAACCTCAAACTGTAAAAAAAACACATATTAAAGTATTAGACACTGATGTGAGAAATTATTTGATTAATATATCAATGCAAATTACATCCATTCACACAAATTCAAATCCACGTGAAGGTTGAGATCTACACTTGTGGAGATCAATTCCACAACGATAGAAGTGAACTAGAATATCAAATATAGAATTGATAAATTCAAAAATATTTATCTAAGATCACAAAACACTTTTATAAAGTAACCAATTAATTTCTAATACTTAACACAATATAGCCTTCATCAAATTTTAAACTAGATACTATTATTTAATTTTCTACATTTATTTTAGTTTGATTATCAATTTCAACTCATTAATAAATTTAAAATTTAATACTTATATTACATTAATTATATATTTATCATTCTAAAGGTTTATATTATTTATTTTCCTTTTCACTAAGTATATTAGATTTTAAAAACACTGCCTCCTCATTTCTAAATAGATTAGGCATTATTTAGACTTCAATCATGTAATCATATCCTCATTTAATCCAAAAATACCCTTGTTTAATCCAGAGCATCATTAGTTGGTTTTGAGGAACTAAACTCTGACTGACTAAGCCAGATGCAAGTCTTTGGTAAATTTGAGTAGAGAAATACATGAAAATTTATCATCAAAACAAAACAAAAATCCATTTCTTTGTATCCATAGCTATTCTTAAATATTATCCACTTCAACAGTCAAAGGTTAATTTTGACCAATAAAAATAGGACAAATATTTACCACTTTTTGGTGTGGATGACTAGATGTAAATTTGCTATTAACTGTTTAACCATTGAAGAGATAATGTTTAAGTAGAGTGTGTATGATTGTTGGTTAATGAAAGATTAATTTGAATTGATTGATAAAATCTTATTTTGGGTGCATGAATAGGATCTTATTCTATAAACTATTTAAATGTAATTGGGTCCTTAAGCTTCCACAACCCATAATGAATTGAATAATGCTTCTAAAAATATGTAATAATTTTTTAACATCTTCATCCTGATGTAAGAACTTCTGTCACCTTTTATTCAGAAGCCAATTCTTGAATCAATTTAGCCATAATTTTATCTTTCTACGTTTTAAATGACCACTGCTTTGGATTCAGAGTTCATCTATAACCTATAATTTAAATAAAACTAAACTCAAACTGTATGTCATGTTGCAGGGAAAATTTATGACTTGGGTGGGCAGGTGGTGGCAACAAATAGTGCCCCCATGATCACAAGCCTAGCAAAGGAGTTGGAGGATGTGGAATTCCAAGACATGAAGTCGCATAAGCTCGCTTTAATAGAATACAATGGCGGTCAATTTGAGGATTTGGACATTCAAGCTGATTACATGTCCATTATACCTCTCACAATGAAACTTTAGGCACAAACAAAAATACCCTTATTTAATCTAGAGCATCATTAGTTGGTTTTGAGGAAAACATGGCCTTCCACAACCTTTGCCAGCATCCTCCCCGCCTATGCAAAAATGGGAGCTTTAGAACAGGGTATGGACATCCATAAAAGCATAAAGGATGCCAGGGTCACCGCATACATGTCTACCACAAGGTTCTTGTTGGGCCTTTGTGGTGATGCAGGGTTCCCCACATCACCGCGAAGGCCCAACAAACATGTATGCAAAATGTGGAAGCATTGTCTACCACAAGGTGCTTGTTGGGCCTTCGTGGTGATGCAAGGTTCCTCGCATCACCGCGAAGGCCCAACAAGCACCTTGCAGTAGACATGTATGCAAAATGTGGAAGCATTGACAAGGCATGTGAACTGTTTGGTAGAATGCCTCAAAGAGATGTCATCTCATGGAATGCAATGGTTGCGGGATATGCACATTACTACATGTAGGAGAAACAATATCATTACATATCGTTAATGGGTGCGGGATGTTATCAATTTCTAATGGCAACAAACATTACTTCAAGGTAGTATATATTTTGTGAAAAGATGGATGCTTTCCAATTAGTAGTTGCAGCCGCTGGATTAGTGTCAAACATTGTGGGAGCTGTGAGAGCATTGGAGCAAGCTTCTCGTGACCTTGAAGATGCACCTAACAAAGTGAAAAATCTAGAAGAGCTTATGAGTAATCTAGAAGGATTGATCCAAGATGCAAAAAGAAAATATTATCATAAACTTCATAATTCTCAACTTGAGTCCCAAATACAGATCTTCAGTAGATTACTCGAATGTGTGCAACCCAAAGTAAAATTGGCAAAAAAAGTCTCTTCCAAGAAAGGAATTAGGCATTTAGCTACCATCGTATTGAGTTCTGTGGTAGGAGATTCTCTTACAAAAGTAGCATGCTCCATTAGAGAAGACTTTTCAACAAGCATGGATTTGTTGAAAAGGCTTTAGAATCTTTCAAGAAAATGCAATTAGCAGGTGTAAAGCCAAATTTGACAACCTTTGCCAACATTCTCCTTCCCTGTGCCAAAATGGGAGCTTTGGAATAGGGTATGGACATCCATCAAAGCATGAAGGATAAAGGAATTTTGTCATTTGTTGTAGTTGCAACTGCCCTGCTAGACATGTATGCAAAATGTGGAAGCATAGAGAAGGCACATGAAGTGTTTGAAAAAATGCCTGAAAGAAATGTGGTCTCATAGAATGCCATGATTATAAGATATAGACACAATGAATTTTTTGAAAAGGCTTTAGAAACTTTCAAGAAAATTTAATTGGCAAGTGTAAAGCCAAATTCCACAACCTTTGCCAGCATCCTTCCTGCCTGTGCCAAAATGGGAGCTTTGGAACAGGGTATGGACATCTATCAAAGCATAATGGAAGGGGGATTTTTGTCAGAAATTATAGTTGGAAATGCTCTGGTAGACATGCATGCAAAATGTGGAAGTATAGACAAGGCACTTGACCTGTTTGACAAAATGCCTCAAAGAAATGTGGTCTCATGGAATGCCATGATTGCAGGATATACACAAAATGGCTTTTACAAGGATGCTCTCAAAATCTTTGAATCAATGAAGCACTTTGGAGCATATCCTAACATTGTAAGCTTTTCTTGTGTTCTATGTGCATGTAGCTATTCAGGTTTAGTGGATGAGGGTTGTACATACTTCAATCACATGAGTAACCCTTATTGCATTACTCCTACAGTCGATCATTATGTGTGCATGGTTGACCTTCTTGCCCATGTTGGCTATCTTGAGGACAACCTAAAATTTATCATTAAGATGCCAGTTAAACCTGTGGTGGTTGTGTGGATGTGTTTTCTTGGTGCCTGTAAATCACATATGAATATAGGCATAGGAGTATTTACAACAATGCGTCTTTTTGATTTGGATCCTAACAATGCTGCGACTTATGTTCTTCTCTCAAACATATATGCAGAAGTGGGTAGCTGGGGTGAGGTTCAAATGGTAAGGAGATGATGAAAGATAGAGGAATTAAAAAGATCCTTGGGTGTAGTTGGATTCAAGGTCATAAAACAATACATGATTTTTATGTAGGAGACAGACTGCATCCACAGACATAGGAGATCCTTGCAAAGTTGGAGGAATTGTTTTTGGAGATGAAGGTAGTAGGGTATTCTCCAGATACAAGAATAGTACTGAATGACTTGGAAGAGGAGGAAAAAGAATTACTTCTCTGCCACCATAGTGAGAAGTTGGCAATTGCATTTGGATTGTTAAACACAATGCCTGGAATAACTATTCGAGTTGTGAAGAACCTTCGAATATGTGATGACTTCCATACTGCAACCAAGTTTATCTCCAAGGTTGTTGCAAGAGAAATTGTTGTGAGAGATGCAAACAGATTTCATCATTTAAAAAATGGATAGTGTTCTTGCAGAGATTATTGGTGATAGGAGGTTATTGGCAAAGCTAAGTAAAGTAATCTATAAACATTGTCCTGCATTATAATGAAGTGTATAGTTAGCATAAAGCTTTTGGCGAAAACTATGTAGAAGATTTTGTATGATTTTATATGGAAAGAAAATTATGAGTGTAATCTAAAATGTTGATACAAAATCTTCTACACAGTTTCCTTCAAAAGTTTTCTACTTAGTGGTTTGGACTGTGAAAACCTTATGTTTTTAAGGTGTACAATGTCAGATATGAAGTGTTTTTCAAAACCTTATGTTTTTAAGGTGTACAATGTTCGATCTGAAGTGAAAAAAAATAGGGACAAGGTTTTATTTCCAATTCCTAGAAAGTATTTTTCAAAATGTTTGGAGATCTACTCCATGCTGTTGACTTTATAAAATCAAATGTATGGTAATCAATGTGCATCACTGCCTGTATCTACTGATGGATTATTTGTTAAAGTCCTATTAGATGATACAATGATGGTGTCATGACATTTAACCATTTTCAAGAAACCTACACATGTCTCACCTTTAAAGCTTGAGGACTTGGAGAATGGGATAATAGAAGGGAGATTTTTTTCAGATATTATAGTTGGAAATGCTCTGATAGACATATATGAAAAATGTGGAAGCTCATATAAGGCACACAAACTGTTTGATAGAATGCCTCAAAGAGATGTCATCTCATGGAATGCAATGATTGCAGGATTGCACAAAATGGATTTGTTGAAAAGGTCTTAGAAACTTTCAAGCAAATGCAATTGGTAGGTGTAAACAAAAGTTTAAACAGAAGAAGATTTATGAGTAGCTTTCAAAGAAAGAAAGGAATTTGTATAGTAACATTTGTCAAAACCTATCAAATCTTTTACAAGGTTTGTATTCTGCATTAAAGAATTTGCATAGTCTAAAAGGGCCTAGAATAGTAAGCATTTTGGATAGAGGGCAGAAAGTCTGTGTATAATTTCATATTCTTATAGATTGAAGATAGTTTGAGCCTTTGTTGGAGACTCCATTCTTGTCCAAGCATGTCAAGAAGGATAGTGAACAATTTCACTACATTATACAGTTGAGAAAGGCATTGAATAAGTCTATTGAATACTCTACGATGCAATATATAGATTGGGAAATAGATTTCAAGTATGCATAGCCTAAATAGTCATGAAGAGCATTATACAATGGTATGTAGGTTAGGGTAATAACCCAAACCAATGTGTACCCCTACAGGTTTTGTGATAACACAAAAAGCCTTGTCATGCAGTGACTAAATCTATATAACAAGGTAAGGATCTTGAAGACTTTTTAGAGTGTCATATATTTGTCAGAGATTCAGTCTAAAAAAAAAAGGAAATCCCACATAATATAATATAAATGAAATAGTGAAACGATTTCAAAAAGATAATAAAACACAACCTTTTGGTCTTCTTCAGTCAGAAGGTCACCTAAAGCAGGATGGCTCATAAACTACAAATAAAAGAAATTAGCAACAAAACAAGTTCCATTAAGATTGTATCAACTATTCCTTTTGATATATATAACAATGAATTGCACAATTCAGGAACAAACTTAGCTAATGAAAAAAGAAAAACATTCTATAGTTAGCCAAAAATCAGGGATTGCCTAAATGACTTCATTGCGTTTCGCATAATACGGCCACCGTATCTCATTATATTTCTGTTCCACCTCTAGCACTTTACCACTTGCTTCCTCCTTAACCTAGACCAATACAATCAAAAAGTCACAAATTAGACAAGATGTGCTCCATTTCACAAAGGTTAACAATGTTTTCTTACACAAAACACATAATAAGTAAAAATGATGCTTAGGAAAAAAATTATTCCAGCAATGTATAATTGTTATTTATGTATTGTTCCAATTATCCAGCATACAGATCCGTGTAAGATCACCAATCAACACCATATGTTCTTTGCAAAGGGAGATAGATCCACATAGTTTGACACATTTTTATATACAACAAGGACTCACCCTCTTCTATTAAAATGGATTTGTTGAAAAGGCTTTAAAATTTTTAAAGCAAATGCAATTGGCTAGTGTAAAGCCAAACTCCACAACCTTGGCCAACATCCTCCCTTCTTGTGTCAAAATGGGAGCTTTGGAATAGGGTATGGACATCCATCAAAACATAAATGATAGAGGAATTTTATCAGATGTTGTAGTTGCAACTGCCCTATTAGACATGTTAAGGCATTACAAACTTTCAATAAAATGCAATTGAATATACATATACAAAGAGAGATGTATGTGGAAGCATAGACAAGACATGTGAACTATTTCACAAAATCCCTAAAAGAAACGTGGTCTAATAGACTGCAATGATTTCATGATATGCACAAAATGGATTTATTGAAAAGGCTTTAGAAACTTTTATGCAAATGAAATTGGCAGGTGTAAAGCCAGATTCCACAACCTTTACCAACATCCTCTTTGCCTGTATCAAAATGGTAAGCTTTGGAACAGGGTATGGACATCCATCAAGGCATAATAGTAGGCAGATTTTTGTCAGATATTATAGTTGGAAATGCTCTAATAGACATTTATGAAAAATGTGGAAGCACAGACAAGGCACACAAGCTGTTTGACAGAATACCTCAATGATATGTCATCTCATGGAATGCAATGATTGTAGGATTGCACCAAATGGATTTGTTGAACAAGCTTTAGAAACTTTCAAGCAAATGCAATTGACAGCTGTAAATCCAAATTCTGTAACCTTTGCCAGCATCCTCCTGCCTATGCCAAAATGGGAGCTTTGGAACAGGGTATGGACATCCTTCAAAGCATAATGGTAGGGGGATTCTTGTGAGATATTATAGTTTGAAATGCTCTCATAGACATGTATGCAAAATATGGAATCATAGACAAAAAAACGTGAACTGTTTGATAGAATTCCTCAAAGAGATGCCATCCATGGAATGCAATGATTGTAGGATATGCACAAAATGGATTTTGCAAGGACGCTCTCAAAATCTTTGAATTAATTAAGCACTCTGGAACATATCCTAACATTGTAAGCTTTGCTTGTATTCTAGGTGCATGCAGCCATGTAGGTTTGGTGGATGAGAGCTGTACATACTTCAATCACATTTGTAACCCTTATTGCATTACACCTATAGTTGATCATTATGTGTGCATGGTTGACCTCCTTTCCTGTGCTGGCTATCTTGAAGACATCCTAAACTTTATCATTGAGATACCTGTTAAATCTGTGCCAGTTGTATGGATGTGTTTTCTTGGTGCCTATAGATCACATATGAATATAGGCTTAGGAGTATTTATAGCAACACTATTTTTTGATTTGGATCCTAAAAATGATGCACAACTTATGTTCTTCTCTCAAACATCTATCTAGAAGTGGGAAAGTGTGGTGAGGTCAGGAGATTGATGAAAGATAGAGGAATTAAAAAAAATCCCTGGATGCAGTTGGATTGAAGGGCATAAAATGGTACATGCTTTTTGTGTAGGAGACAGATCACATCCATTCTTTTATTTTTGCAAGGGGAAGCATACCCTTTGCCATACTAAAAGAAAGAAAAAGAAAAAAATTGACAGTATGAAAATGTGATTAAGTTTCCAGAATGGTCGAAAAAATAAAAATGGAAAAATAATAGAGTACCGTACCTCATGCTCTAGAGAGCCATCTTCTGCAGTCCCGGATCCGAATCCTAAACTCTTTCGACATATACTTCTAATTGATGTTTCAAAAGTAAATCTTCCTTTGACTATTTCCACAGAAAGAGCATAAAAGGAAAATGAATCAAAACCCTAACCCTAGCTCTAAGTAGATTAATTAGTACAAAAACTAGGCAAATAAATGCTATGTCTTCTTCTTTCTTCTCATCTTTGATTTTCTTAGTGTCCTTGGATGGAGGAAGAGGTGTTTCCATGTTGCCATTACTGGTGTGGGCTAGAGTAGGAGCCATTTTCACTAACCAAAATCAAAATCATTAAATACCCAACAAACAAAATCCAATTTTAAAGTGCTAGAGGCCAAATCAAAAATAAAATAAAAAATCATCTCGTGGGATAAAAAGCACATTTGAGCACAAACCGTCCAAGTGCTTAATTTAAGCTTTTATAGGTTTGTTCCATAGTGCACATAAAGAAGAGAAGATGGGTACCTATGGAAGCCTTCGACTATGGCCTTCTCAAAAGAAACTTCCTGAATAGGAGACGCAGACATCCAAGTCATTGCTCTATAAAATCTCACCTCGAAATCAGATTATTGATGCACCACTGCATATTGGGGTTCCTCCAATCTCAACGCAGAGACATTCTTTAACACAAACCATATACCCAAACTCCATTTTATTAGTGGGAGCTTTAGTTGGGAGCAAGAGCCATTTTTACTAACCTTTACTGAGCGGCAACAACAAAGGAGACCTCTGATATTTCCTTAATGATGGATTGGTGCCAAGCATATTTTCAAAAGAAAAATCAACGATGCCATTTCAAATTTAATCAGGGCTTAAATTACTATAAATTTGGGGGCCCATATGATAGGTTAGGGTAATTAAATATATTATAATAATATATTATTATATAATATTAAATATACTATAATATAATATAATATTATATTATATTATTATATTATATTATATTATAGTATATTTAATATTATATAATAATATAAATATATTATAATATTATATTATATATAATATATATTATATTATATAGTAATATAATATTATAATATTAAATATATTATAATATTATATTATTATATAATATATAATATAAATATTATATTATTTATTTATTAATATAATGGAGGAGTAATAGTCATTTATTTAGTCATTTTTATATGTATGACCAATTATTTAGTTGTGTTTTTTGCTCGATGAACAAATTAGTCATTTATTTGGTCATTTATTTAGTCCTTTCAATCGATAACGAAATTAGTCATTTATTTAGTCATTTATAGTTGTGTTGCAAAAACTTTTAGTCACGTGACTAAAAGTTTGGTCACGTGACTAAAAGTTTTAGTCACCTCGTCATTTATTTGCCATATTTCTACTAGTGGATCTACCCTTCTCAACTTTCTTGTCTTTCTTTTTCCCTTTCTTCTTGGGTCTTCCACGAACCACAAGAGCTTCTTTGGCCAACTCGGATGACTTTCTCTGCATCTCTTTAGATAATAGCAAAGACACCACATCTTCCATTTTGAAAGTGGATGTGGTACTCCCGATGGCCATAACAAGATGATCCCATGAATCCGGTAAAGAACAAAGCAGGGTCATACACCGATCCTCCTCCTCCATCTTTACACCAACGGATGTCAATTGTGCAACCAACATATTGAAGGCATTCATGTGATCAACAACAGATCCTCCATCTTCCATCCTTAGAGAATATAGCTTCTTCCATAGGAACAACTTGTTTACTAGGGATTTAGCTTCATAAACATCACCGAGTTTCTTCGATGGATCCTTTGCAGTTTTCTCCTCATGAACATTTAATAAGACAGAATCAACCAAACAGAGTCTCACAAGACCCTTGGCTTTACGATCTTTGAGATCCCAATCATCTTGGGACATTGCCGCTAGTTTTACACTAGAAATTGCTTCCCATAGGTCTCTATCAACGAGCATGTCTTCCATTTTGAGTTTCCACAACTCAAAATTGCTGCCATTAAACTTTTCAACCTCTATTCTTCCAAATGTGCCTGTCATCTCCTTCCTGCAACAAGATTTCATAATAATATGCACAAACTCCCACTCAATCTAAGATTAGTACAAAAAACCCCTACCCAACAGCTAGGACCAAAACTGGCCAGGCTCTGATACCAACTGAAAAGAAGCTAGGTGTGCGGAAATCACTTCCTAAACTAATCTAATGAGGGGAGAGGTATGCAAATTCTTTACAACCTTTACAATTGCAGTAATATGAAACATATATCAGAGATATTACAACAGCAAACACAAAACAAGAATGTAGACAGAGAGAAGTAGACACGAGATGTACGTGGGGAAAACCTTTTTAGGTAAAAAACCCCACACTCTAAAACCTGCACAATGTATTATTTGAAATAGTTATAATTTACAATACACTTGCAATGCAAGTTCTTCAAGAGTCTTTGAATGTCAATTCTGGAGTTATTCTAGCAGCGTAACAGTACCTGTAAAAACACTATGCAACTAAAACTCCAAACTATACAATATATAGAGATTACAAGGCAAATATTGAGAGCATCTTGGGATAGGCATCCATCTTGGCCACATGGCCATTATCCCACATAAAAGGACACTTGTCCTTGCTACAAATACATCCCTTACATCTATCATACATGGCAGATTTGACTTTCCCAATATGGAGCACTCCAGGCTAAAAATAGACTATGACAGATGCTCTTACACATCTTACAGTTGTCATAGATTTTCCCAAGATAACAACCTTTAATGTTGTAAGAGAATCCATCATACAATGCTAAATATAGAATATTCCTCTTACAACATGTCATAGCCCAACTTGGGCATCCAAAGATGCCTTTCCCTCATGCAAAGATCCTCACCGACACTTGTCATCACTTGTCATAGGAATCTCCAAACTTGGCTCTTACGCGTCATAGATTCTGTCATATGGAATATTATCTTCCACATACCACAAGATGTCGACACATGCCATATATGTGCCACCTCAAATGGGATACCCAAATCCATGTAGGTTTGACTTGACCATCCAAGTCACACTCCAAGTAAGATGACATGTCATCGTGCCACCTCAACTATGTGACCAAACTGAATGTGCAAGTAATTGCAACATTAGGCAATAAATTAATATACAAATAAATAAACAATGCTAGGAAATTACAAGGTTGAGACATCTTATTTCCCAACATAAACATCGTAGGAGAGTGCCATCATAGCTTCAGCGATAAAGGGTATTGACAAGAATGTTGTAGCGAGAGGCTCAACAAATGAGGGATTGTTGTTGTTTGTGAGAGGAATCAGAGGGGAAGGTGTGATGTTAGAGATAGATTTAAATGTCATGATACCAAGGATTTTAAGGACTGATAATCTCACATACGAATTTTGACTCGACAACCCGGTATGCTAGCATGAGGAGTTGTTCCACAAGAAACTCACACTGATGACTATCATGAGATATATCTAGGAGGGACCCAATAGTGGTGATGGCATCAATTGCTTTGTTATGAAGGTGAGGCACCTGTTCAAATTAAATGAAGGTGGAGTACTTATATTCATCAACCATTTGCTTATAGGGCACTAGTTTTTTGTCCTTAGTGAGGTATTCACCATTAAACTATTTGATAACCAACTGGGAGTCTTGATAGACCTATAGCTGCTAGATGTTCCACTGAGTTGCTGATTTAAGACCAATGATCAAGGATTCATATTCAACCACATTGTTTGTGCAAGGGAAGGCAAGTCTATATGCTTTGGGAATGTAATCTCCTTGCGGAGTGACCAAAAGTATTCCTACCCCTGAGCCATGATTTGTGAAGGAGCCATCAAAGTACAACTTCTAGATTGCTGACTCTGTTGTAGTAAGGATGGATTCATCTAGGAAATCAATAGCAAGTGGTTGGTTGATTATTTGTGAGAGGTGCTTCAGGTAATTAGTCTACCACAACCTGTCCTTTGATTACTTTTTGATCAATATACTCAATGTCAAACTCGCTGAGTAACATTACCCATTTTGCCATTCATCCTGTGAGTGAGGTCCTAGAAAGTAGGTATTTGAGAGGGTTGACTTTTGAGATGAGCTTGATGAAGTGACTTAACACATAGTGTCATATATTTTGAGTGCAGAAGATGACAACTAGACATGCTCATTCTATGGGTATATAGTTAGGCTCATAGCCAACAAGAGTCCTGCTGATGTAGTATATAGCCCTTTCATGACTAGTGTCATCATGTTGTGCTAAAAGTGCCCCCAGTGCTATTGAAATTGCTGATATGTACAACAATAGGGGCTTTCCAGGGATGGGTTCCATAAGGACTGGGGGTGAAGCCAAGTATTCCTTGATGCGGTCAAATGTTTGCTAATAATTTTGATCCCATTTGAAATGTACTTCCTTACAGAGTAAGTGAGCAAATGGCTGGCATTTATCTGCAAGTTGACTGATGAATCTTCAGATAGCCTGAAGCTTTCCTTGGAGACTATGAAGTTCCTTGAGAGTCTTTGGTAGTGGTATTTCTGTCATAGTGGTGACCTTAGCTGGATTTACTTCAATACTTCTACAGGAGAAGATGAATCCCAAGAGTTTACTTGATGTGACATCGAAGACACATTTCTTAGGATTGAGATGGAGCTTATAATCTCTAAGGTGCTCAAATATCTGTCATAATATTTTAGGATGTTCTTCCCTCGTTCTTGACTTTCCAAGGAGGTCATCCACATAGTCTTCCATGATTTTGTACATCATGTCATGGAATATGGTAGTCATGGATCATTGATAAGTTGCTCCTGCGTTTTTAAGGCCAAAGGGCATGAATTGCCAACAATAAGTACCCCAAGGATAGGTGAAAGATGTTTTATGTTGATCTTTAGGGGCAATTCTGATTTGGTTATATCCCGAGAATCCATCCATGAGAGAGAGCATTTCATGTCTAACTATTAAATCCACAATAATGTTGATATTGGGAAGTGGGAAGTCATCTTTTGGACATGCTTTGTTTAGGTCCTAGAAATTTGTACATACTCAGATGCCCCCAAGTTTCTTAGCAACTAGAACTATATTAGAAACCCATTCAGGGTAGTCTATAGGTCAAATAAAGCTAACTTCCAATAGGTTCTTCAATTCTTCTTTGACGAGAAGGGTGACTTGAGGATGCATCTTGCAGAGTTTTTATTTGATTGGTCATGCTTCTGGATGTACCACAAGATGATGGATGACCAAGGGTCTAACCCTGAGATGTCTGCATAGGACCAAGCAAAAACATCAAGTGCCTTATGGAGCATGATTGAAAGATTGGATTCTTCTTTGATAGAAAGGTTTTCCATGATGTGGGTGAGCTTAGGCTGTTTATGTGTGTCAATGTTGATTTTTTGTGTGCCTTCAATCAAGATAGTGAAACATTCCTTCCAATAGGAGGATATGGGAGGAAGATGGAGATTCTCATCTCCTAGCACCTTAATGAGGCTTTCACCAGGAGATACGTCTTTATTTTTCTCTTTTGTGTTCGATAGGGCCTTAGAGAGGTTTTCACTAGGAGACGATTTTCTATTTTTTGATTTTTGATTTGGACTAAGGATCTCCTCTTCCCCAAAGTAGGCATTAGCATGCAAGCATATGTCATATTATGAGGTGTCGTGGAGTTCTCGGAATGCAGAGAGGGCCTCATCATTTTGGAACATATCAAGAGGTGGTGGACCTTGGTAATCCCAGATAATGAGATCAGGATGGATGAGGGCAAGGTCGATGAGGAAGATGGTATTATCAGAGAAGATGCATAAGAGATCAAGATCTTTGCATGAATCTATGATGACACTCAGTGCAATGTTGTTAACAATAGAAGATGATTTAGCCACATCTACCGAAGTTTTAGCAGGTCCATAGATTGGTACAGTGGGCGGTGCATATCCTAAACCAAAATACTTGGAATATTACTTCGGAGATGTGGGATTGACCAGGCTGGGTTTTGTGCTACCTTGTTCATTGATTCCAAGCCCTTTTCCATGGTAAGGAATCTTGGTACTGTTGAACACCCAACTTGTACTGAGAGGGGGGGTGAATCAATACTCTATTAAACTTCTTACTTATTGAACTAGTAATCCATTTATTGCATGTAATAACAAATCAAATTAAATATAGAAGAAACAACCATAATCCATCACACATGAACACTAGGATTTTTTATGTGGAAAACCCAAAACTAGGAAAAAACCACGGTGAGTGTTAGCTCACAATATATTATGTTATAACAATACCAAATTAGAAGAAGACTCACTGCCCAAAGAAATGCTCACTGCAAGAATGGCTCACTACCAAAACAAGCTCACTTCCTAGGGAAAGAAAGAATAAGGAAGAATGACTCACTGCCAGGTTGAACTGCTTAGATTGCATCTAAACATGCATGGTTACAGTTCCAATGAAGCTCAAAAGACTGTCTCAAAACTCTTCATCTTGACTGCTCTACTTTTACATTAAGCAAGATCTCTCTTCTTTTTCTCTTGTCACCTACACCGTACTTCACATATCACACACATTTGCATTCGCATCATATCTCAAACACCAAATTTGATCACAGATATATACCCGCAATATTTGAAATTTGCACATTAGGTCGACATAGTGAGATGTAGCATGTAGTTATAACTTTTCAGCCAAAATCATTTACCAAAATACATAGCGGATCAAAATAACACTTGAATCATATTCAAATATGTCATCTCCATCCATATAATCACTTAGGATAAGATTCCCAACAACAAAACTTATTGCACACACATCATACTTTCATGTCGACCTTAACTAGGGACTGTCATTGGTTCAATTCAACTGTCAGACTACATCATCCACTATAGACCACAAAGCTTGACCAAATCCATATTAGAGACTCTTCACATATCATAGATCATACCTCTAGAACTACAAAGAAAAATATTCTTTTGCAGTAGAATGCGGACCACAAGAACACATGCTCTGTCATAGTCAAGTTCTATCAAACCAAGTAGCGATACTTAGGCACCCATAACTATCTTTCCAGTGGATCTCAAAACTTACAACTCTAGATTTGGATTCTCCATACATGTGTTTACAACACCTCAAAACCACATAACAAGATCTGCAATAGCAGAGGAATACAGACCAAATCAAATGAGTGTTCTACTCTGAATCACAATGTATTTTGTTCTTCCAGACTTATTCTATTTGAGTGTATGCTTATGGTACTTATGAAGAGCTAAAAAATTGGATATAGGATCATCAAAGAACTATAAAAAACATACTATAATTGCATTATCTAGTCTTCAACTGTGGACCAATTCCATTCATTATATTGCTACTATGTCGCTGTCTCTTGTATCCTGCCAACACTTAGTCAAAAATGACTAAGTCTTTTTCACTGAACTAAAAACTGTCTCAACCTTATTCCTTTCCTTGCTTCCATCAATGACAACATCTTCAAACATCATGCACAATCATTTACTATCATACCAGCAATGTCTCTCTCTTAGGATGTTTGCCAAGTTGCCAACAATCTCCCCCTTTGGTATTGATGGCAACACTTGATGTGAAAATTGTTATACTACTCCCCCTTACTCTTTACACATTGCTCCCCCTAACTTCATGCTTCTCTACTTACTTTCAAGTGTTTTTCACATGCTTCATTCTCCCCCTTTGACATCAATGGCAAAGGTGTATGATACAAAGATATTTACAAGTTGCCAAAATTTTAAAACTATTTTTCTACTTTCCGCATATATACAAGTGAAGTCAAAATGCTTACTATTGTTCTGGGAGAACATCTTTATATATTATTTTTAGTTGCACCATTTCTTCATCCCAACTAGTCTTAGTATCACTCAAAACTAGTATGTGTCCATTAATCTAGGACACCAAATCTTCTTCTTTCTTCACTGTATCAGGGGCTTCAGTGATTAGCCTTGTCTTGTCTGCCACTGCTATTAACTTGGTTAGGGTTGCAATTTTGACACTTACTACCTCACAGAGATGACTCATTCTATAATTTATGATATCCTTTTGGGTTTGCAACTTATGTATATTAGAATGAATAGTTTCAACTTGTGCCCTCTGATTGCCAATAACATCTTTTGTCGGGTCATAAGCTTTGGATATATTCATTATTTGAGCTTCCCATCTATCTATTTTATCTTTTATATCCTTAGTCTTGTTTGACCATGTAAGACAAAATTGATAGAGTTCACTAGCTTCTTTAAGGGCTAACTGTGCATACTCTAGACTTTTATCTAACAAAATTTTATCTTGAGAAGCTTTATCTTTTAGCTCAACTAATCTCTTACTGTCTATTTCAGCTCTTACCTTTTTATCAATAGCTTGCTCAAAGGATTCAAAATGGGAATTCATAGACTCCATAAGATTTTTCATTTGGGCTACAGGAGTGAGTGTTCTCTCTCTGAACTCAGGGCATGATCTTCTCAAACATGTTTATTGCTTCACTAAGTTGCTCACTATCTTCCATGTGAGACTTTATTTTTTCTTCCTAGGTAGTTTCTTGGAACATTGTACCCAACTTCAATTTATGCAGGGGGTTGCCAAGTTTATTTGACCTTGTAGAAGTCCAGATGTGTTTGTAATTTGTGCTTCCTTCTATTTTGACAAAAATTCCCTTAATGAATCAACAGTGTCTCTTTTTATTTCAACCTGAGACATTTCAGTATCTTGACTCTCCAGATGAGGTTCTCGACTGTGCTCTTGTTCATTTCTTTCTAGTTTTGGAGTAGGAATGTCCATCATTTGTTCATTTTCCTCTTCTCTCTACTCTTCTTATTCCTCAGATGCCATTACATTAGATGTCATCTTTGCTTCTTCAAACTTCTCTTCTTTAGTTTCTTTCATTTCTTCATCCTTTCCTGAACTCTCCAAAGGAGTGATTGTGCCTTGGTCCATGTTCTCCTCAACATTCACTTCTGGAGCAGCATTAGAAGTGTCAACATTGTTAACTTGCTCTTCTCCATCAGTGTCTACAATAGTTGTGATTTGTAATTCATGCAATGCACTCAGGGTTATCTCCTTTGTTTCTTTTACCAGTATCTCAGTGTCACCGACCATAAGTGTATTCACTCTTCTCTTTGTTCTAAAATTTTCATTGAGTATCTTTGTGACTTTGGCTCTTTCTTCACTTGTTATATCTGGACAAAGACTCAATAGGACATACTCTCTTATCTCAACATCTTTGGCCATAGCCCCTTCCTTCCTTGCTGTCATGATGCTGGCCAGGCTATCCGGTAACTGATCTAAGATTTCAATTAAAGCCTTGCTAAACATATCCAAATATCTGACAACTGTTGTTTTAATAATTACCTTGTCTGCATCAGATCTTTCATAATACATTTCAGCTATGGGTTTCAAATTTCCATGCCGAGCAAATGCATTGACTAAGGTTTCCACAGATAGCATTACGTCACTTTCAGTCTTCTCATCTTCCTTCTTGATCTTTCCTGAGGCCTTCTCCTTTTTACCGGGAGTGGTTTCCTCTAGTCTTGCTCGTTTTGCTACAATCTCCTCACTTGTCTTTGTTTCCTCCTCTTCTTCTTCTCCTTCACCCAGGATCACATACACTCTTTTTGTTGCCTTTGTTTACTTTATTTTCTTCTCCTCTATAGTTTTCTTCACCGGTACATGTTGTTTAGGCTTTGTCTTTTCTTTCTCATCCTTTTTTCTCAGGTATCTCTTTCTCAGCACTTGCAGCCTTTGTCTTTACAACAAAAGGTCTAGAAATCTTGGAAGTAGCTGCAAAGGTGGAGGCTCTTGTTCTTCTTGTAGGGCCAGATGCAAGCTTCTATTTCTAAATTTTCTCCTCTTCCTTGTTCTCCAAAGCTTTTGATGTTTGCCCTTTCAAAGCACTTGCAGCCCTGGATGCCTCTGCCTTTTCTCTTGCTTCACTTATTTCTTCATCTATGAATCCTTGGATTTTGAGAAAATCATCTGCCATTTTCCTTGCATTCTTCTTTATCTCAAGTTGTTTTTTCTCCAGATGAACTTTGAGAGATAGTTCCTCAAATGTGCCAAACCTTTCCTCCTTAGGGTCTTTTGGTTTGCTCAATATAAGATCTGCCAAACCAATTAACACTTTCTCTGAGACTTCATATCCCATGGCTGGGACCCATACAGTTCTAGCTTCTATAGCCTCCATGAGGCATTTGTCCTTGTCCACCATGCACACAATATCCTTTTAATACTTCTTCACAACTTTTTTAGGGATCCTAGCCCTGGCCTGCATTCTCTTTTGGAAATTCTTGAAATAACCCCATAAAGCTGCATTTTATTTGTTACCATTTCCCAAACTATGCAAATGATTTCTAATTTGAGCAACTACAGGTGCATGATCAAGCCAAAAAATATTCTCCATACCAGGTAACTCTCTCAGAAAATAGAAGAACATACAAATGATCAGAGTTCCATACTTAAAGGGATATTTCATTTCCTTTGTTCCTTTCAAGTTCTCCATTAGTTGTTCTTTGAGAAACTCACATAGGTCATAGTCTGTGTTATTATTGACCATATGATATGCTATGTATATGGTTGTTGCAGACACTGAATTCTCCCTGTTGGAGAAATAGACCTTGTACCCAATAACCATTGATGCAAACCTAACTACCAGATCCTCGATGTCATTCACAGTTAGTGCTCTCTTATCAAATTTTGCACCAATTAACTGCATTACTATATTGTTCTTCATGGTTTTCAAGGTTTGGAACTTTTTCGGTAGAGAACATGCTAATTACTACTTTAATAGCATAATTTTTTATCATGTGGGGAACATCAAGCCAAAAAAATTCATCATGAATTGTGCTCAGAACATATCTAACCCATGCATCATTTGAGAATATCAAAAAATCTAACCAGGTGTCCAAGTTCTTCTCATGCATAACATTGTATTATTCTTTCAACACAATATTAATAGTAGTCAGCTCATCTAAGTATAATTTTCTCTAATTTCATGTGATCATATTCCTCTAGCTTTGCATATATGTATGCCCTAACATCTTTTGTATGCATAACACCGTGTGGAACCTCAGAAAATGTGCCATCCCGATCAATCATTAATGATTTAAAGGGATGTTTCTTGAACTTTGGGCAGAGCCTTTCTGTTATCTTAACTATTTGAGGGGAAGCCATCTTTATAGACTCAAAATAGAAAATTTCAAAAGAGAGAGCAGTAAATACCTTTTGCCTCTCTTAAGGTTTCTTCATTAAATGCTTGAATTTGCTTTAGTTCACTTCTTAGATCACTTTAATCACTTGAAAGTTTAGATGCAAAGTGATTTTTCTTTCAAATGGATCTCTTATATTCTCTTTTCAGTAAGATTTAATCACCATAAATGCTTTGTTCAAAAAGCTGTCAAACCCTTTCTCTACTGTCCTCAGTCGATCAAGATTGCTCTACAATTCACTGGATTAGATTCTTTTCTACCAGAATCTTCTCCAAAAGCTTTGTTTTCTTGTTTTATAGCTTATACCTTCATACTGGATATCATCACCACACTTCCGGTTGGGGGAATAGGATTTTGTATTTAAGCTCCCCCTAAGCCAGAGCTTCCCAATTTACTTCCTGGAGGAAGTACCAGCACTAGAGTCTGGTGCAAACTCACCCTTGGCTTCCCACACTTCCTTTTTAACCCAAATTTGATTCATCTCCTTCTTGATCTCTACCAGATCTACCTTTTGTACTGATTCTTTCTTCTATGCCTGATTATTCTTCTTTATGTTCTTGCTTCTTTGGAACCTTGTAATATGTCTAGACCTATTGCAATTGAAACATACAACATTTCTCTGTCTATTGTTCCTTTCATCCATCCTTGATCTGCATTGGTTAGCCTTGTGCCCAAATCTATTGCATGCAAAAGACTTCCCATTGAAATATTGAGCATTCCTTCCATTATTATAGTTGTTCATTGTCTGACTTTTGTATTCACTAGCTCTATGACAAAACCTCTTGCATATAAAGTAGTTAGCTTTGAAAGTTTGAACATTCATTCCATTGTTGTAACCATTCCTTATCTAATTTCTACATTCATTAGCCTTATGACCTACTTTATTGTAAGTAAAACACTGACCAGAGAATGATGGAAGATTTTAATTCACTTTGCTCCTACATTGAGTAGCCTTATGACCAAACTTATTGTATGTATTACAATAACCATTGAAAGAAGGGTACCTTTGAGCATTTGGTTGCCTGACCGGTGGTCTTCTAGGTCAATTCCTTTGATTTTGAATCTATTTTCCTTTGTCCTTCTTGATCTCAACATTCTTCTCTTACCTAGTTTTGGAACTTTCACCTTTTTCAAATCCCAAGCCTTCTTTATCATCAAGACTCTTCTGACTAGCAAGTATTCTATCAAGTTGAGAAACACTCACTCTGAATTTATCTTACTGAATTCATGCCTGTTTCAGATCAGTTTTTTGATCCACAACTTCTTGTTCAAGCTTTGTGCAGTATTTAGTTTTACTTTTCACCAACTAATTTAGGTCTTCTTCTACTTTGTATCTTTTTACAACTTCCACTTTAAGATTACTCAAGGTGTCATTTGTAGATATTAGTTGTTCGCCAACCTCCTTATATTTTTCTTTGAACTTCTTGACTTGCTCCCTCAATGTTTTGATGCACTCATCTTCTTCCTTGACATTATCTCTTAGATCCTTGTTTTCTATTTCAACCCTTTCAAGATCTTCAAGTGCAAGCTTGACTTCTTCTTCATTGAAAAGTCTACATTCTTCTTCAATTTTAGTTGCATCAATTTCTTTAGGAGTAGGACATTTTTTACCTACCATGTGTTTAGTCTCCAAGATCTTCCTCAAGATGTTAGACTTCTTTCGAGGAACTAGGCTCTGATACCAATTATCGAACACCCAAAGTACTGAGAGGGGGAGGGAATCAATACTCTATTAAACTTCTTACTTATTGAACTAGTAATCCATTTATTACATGCAATAACAAAGCAAATTAAACATAGAAGAAACAACCATAATCCATTACACATGAACACTAGGATTTTTACGTGGGAAACCCAAAATTGGGAAAAAACCACAATGATGTTTAGCTCACAATATATTATGTTATAACAATACCAGATTACAAGAAGGTTCACTGCCCAAAGAAATGCTCACTGCAAGAATGGCTTACTACCAAAACAGGCCTAGAGAAATAAAGAAGAAGGAAGGATGGCTCACTGCCAGGTTGAACTAGTCAGATTGCATCTAAACATGCATGGTTACAGTTCCAATGAAGCTCAAAACACTATCTCAAAACTCTTCATCTTGACTACTCTTCTTTTACATTAAGCAAGATCTCTCTTCTTCTGCTCTTGTCACCTATAATGTACTTCACATATCACACACATTCACATTCACATCATCTCTCAAACACCAAATTTGATCACATATATATACCCGCAATATTTGAAATTTACACATTAGGTTGGCATACTGAGATGTAGCGTGTAGTCATAACTTGTTGGCCAAAATCATTTACCAAAATACATAGCGGATCAAAATAACACTTGAATCATATTCACATATATCATCTCCATCCATATAATCACTTAGGATAAGATTCCAAATAACAAAACTTACGACACACACACCATACTGTCATGTTGGCCTTAACTACAAACTGTCACTAGTTCAGTTCAACTGTTAGACTACATCTTCCACTAAGGACGACAAGGATTTCTCAAATCTATATCAAAGACTCTTCACATATCATAGATCATACCTCCAGAAGCACAAAGAAAAATATTCTTTTGCGGTAGAATGTGGACCACAAGAACACATGCTCTGTCATAGTCAAGTTCTGTCAGACCAAGTAGCGATACTTAGGCACCCATAACTATCTTTCCGATGGAACTCAGAACTCACAACTCTAGATTTGGATTCTCCATATATGTGTTTACAACACCTCAAAACCACATAACAAGATGTGCAACAACAGAGGAATGCGGGCCAAATCAAATGAGTGTTTTTCTCTGAACCACAACGTATTTTGTTCTTTCAGACTTAGTATGTTTGAGTGTATGCTTCCGATACTTATTAGGAGCTAAAAATTGGCCATAGAATCATCAAAGAAATGCAAACAACATACTAGAACTGCATTATCTAGCCTTCAACTGTAGACCAATGCCATCCATTATACTGGTAATTTGTCATTGTCTCCTGTATCCTGCCAACACTTAGTAAAAAATGACAGTCTTTTTCACTGGACCAAAAACTTTGTCTCAACCTTATTCCTTTCCTTGTTGCCATCAATGGAAACATCTTCAAACATCATGCACAATCATTTACTATCATACCAGTAGTGTGTCTCTCTTAAGATGTTTGCCAAGTTGCCAACAAGTACATATTTGGAATGGACATGATATTTCTCCTTGAAATATTCAAGATCTGCTTTTACTATAGGGGTCTCATCATGGTATAACCAATCACTCAAGGATGTTTCTATAGATTCTTATTCTTAGGAGACCTATGCTGGGTCAAAGGGGATCTTGTCATCAACCTTGCGTTATTGTTCTTGAGCCTTATTCTGTAGGTGATGATCATGGGAGTAGGGGGACAAAGGCAATTGTCCCACATGGAAGGCATTATGAAGCTCATATTCACCACACCCTTTGTCTATGATCTTAACCTAAGATATTTGAGGGATGAGAGTGGATGATGAAGTGGAGAGATGTGATGGATCAATTGTGGTGGAGGGAGTGGATGAAGGATTAGATGAGGTGGATGATGTGGATGAGGGGTGAGATGAGGTGGATGGTGTGGATGAGGGGTGAGATTAGGTGGATGGTGTTGATGAGGGGTCTTTGAGATGTTCCCCATAGGTGCTTGGGAAATGAAATTGCCTATCATAGACAATCTCCAAGTCTTTACAATACTTAAAGGGTTGTTGATCGGCAGGAATAATGACTTTGCCGCCATTATGGAAAAACATGAGACATTGGTGATAGGTGGAGGGGACGACTTGCATGGCATGCAACCATGGTCAGCTGAGGGGAAGATTGTAGGGGAGGTCAAGACCAACTACATGACATAGAGTGGGTATTGTGTGGGGGCCCACTTTGATAGGTAGACATATTGTGCCTTCCAATTCTTGCTCTGTGTTGTCATATGCTTTGATGGAATAACCAAAGATTCTAGATTAGTTGCTAAATACCTGAGAAATTTTATGAACTTTAATGTACATATGTTCAAGCCAGATCCATTATCCAAGAGGACTCTCTTCACTTTGTGATTGGTGATTTGGACTTCTATGTGGAGTAATTTATTGTAGATGGGATCGATAGGTGGAATGTCAAATTGGATAAAAGTAAGATGGTAGGATGAGGACAATTGGGCCACCAAGTTTTTGAATTGTGAAGGTGGAATGTCGAAGGGAACATGGGACTCTTGGAGAGCCTTGTCAAGGATTTCACGATGGATGGTGGATGTCTTAAGGAGTTTAAGATGGATATTTGTGTGGGGCTCTTCCCAAGATGGTCGAGGAGGTTATACTTAGAATTGGTAGTGGTGGAGGATGAGGATGTTCCCTTAATGGTCACATACTTGCGTTGGGTGGTAACGACACATTCGGGGGTGTTATTTTTGATTTTGATGGTGGAGATACGAGTGGAGTTGAAATCAATCTAGCCTACTATGTTATCATAAGGAGGTGGTGTTGAAAAGTGCAAGACAATTGAGAGGGGGGGTGAATCAGTTGTAACCAAAACTTCAAAACCATCAATACATTAACCACTTAATTACTGCTATTGTGAATTAACCATGAAAGAATGAAATTAGAACATAAACACATTCACACATTCAACACATGAGACACCATATTTTTACATGGAAAACCCTATAAGGGAAAAACCATGGTGAGTGTTAGCTCACAATATAAAAGATATATCAAAATTTACAACAAGGCTCACTGCCGAAGGCTCACTACTAATTGGGCTCACTGCCTAGAATGCTCACTACAAAAGAAGAGGCTCACTGCCAATGGGGTGGCTCACTTCCTAGATTGGTGAACTGAGTTATTAGCATCTACTTCATGCCAATATTCAGTTCCATTGAAGCACAATAATTTTCCTCTACTTTGATCTACTTTTTCCCTTCGCACTTATCTTCACATATTTTTTCATATCTTGACATATTTTTCAGAACTTCATTACAAGTATTTATACAGATCATCAACCTTGGAATGATCATCAAGATCAGCATTACAATCATCAACCATTGGAACAATATCCAACGTCAGTAAACATAAATACATTAGAATAGGTTTGGACCTAAACAAATTAAATAAAGAGAAATAATGAATGTGAACCAAACTGCTCCTTAGCTGGGACTCAAATGCAATCTTCCATGCAACAAAATGCCATCACAAATTCCAAAGCATAATCGCAAGTAGTGGAAACAACCAAGTCATCTAAAATTGGTGTTAACACTAAGACTTTTAAGAACACGCTTCATGCACAATCTAGATTACACTTTGAGGACCCATCAAAAGGTAGGAACATGATCAAGAGACATCCACAAGCACATTATAATCACCAAGAATATTTGCACAACCTCTAAACACTCTATTCACAAAATTCTTCAAACCAGAGCACTTGAACATTACTGTTGGCTACTGTCATAAAGAAAAGATCACTTGTGGACCACCAAATCATGAACCACTTAAATCAAAGGCACATAACTTCATTACAAACTTAATTCCAGAACTGCAGATTGTAAGACTTAAATGTGGAGAAATGCAGAGCGAAATACATTCTCCCTGTCACCACTAAATGCACAGAAAAAATAGTTTTCACTCCGAAAAATAGAACTTGCTCAAATCTTCATACCAGAGGCTCAAACATGAAACATGGCATCTACAAACATTCCTTTACACAACTTCCAATCCATAGACAAAGGTATTTAGTATATAGAATATGCAAATAAAAACACTACACTGTACTTCTGCAAGCCAGAAACTCTGCAACACATTGTTTCCACTAGGAGAGAAAATTTTCTTAAAAGCACTTGGAAACTTAATATCCGAAACACTTTCTTATTATCTTCAACACTTATGTAAGCCAATACAAAGAAACTAACTCAACATAATTAAACATCAAAACAAGAGCACAATTGACACCAATGACAACACAGATATGTTGACATCAATGACAACATCGGTAAACACATACTTGCAACAATCTCCCCTTTGTCATTGATGGAAACATTGATGTGAAAAACTGTAAGAACCATCAAGAAAAGAATCTAAATTGATTAATTTTCTCCCCCTTTCTCTTTACACATCTAAACTCGTTCTCCTCTTGAGTTTTTCACATGATTTCTCTCCCCCTTTGACATTAATGACAAAGGACATCACTTCTTCTTTCTCTGCACATACTTGCAATATTTACTTCTCTTTATTAGGAACTTATATCAACAACATCTACCTGCTCCCCCTGAGAGGTAGCCTTCAAAAACATCAATCTAGATCAAAGAATAAGACTTTGGGCACCATTGAACTGATGCACTTCCCATGAATCTTAGTTTAGAGGAGGGGTAATAACCCCTAACTTCTCCCTGAGATACTCAAAAGTATCCTTAGGTAGAGGCTTAGTGAAAATATCTGCAATCTGGTCCTTTGTAGACACATACTTGATCTTTACTTCATTCTCTGTTACCTTTTCTCTCAGAAAGTGATACCTTATTGATATATGCTTTGTCCTTGAGTGCATTACTAGATTCTTTGAAATGTTTATAGCACTTGTATTGTTACAAAAGATGGAAATAGGTTCTTCATACACAACTCTTATGTCCTTCAATGTTTGCTTCATCCAAAGCACTTGAGTGCAACAACATGCTGCAACAATATATTATGCTTCTGCAGTAGACAAAGAAATTGATTCTTGCTTCTTGCTCAGCCATGAAACAAATCTGTTACCCAAAATGAAAGCACCTTCACTTGTACTTTTTTTGTCATCAGTATCTCCAGCCCAATCTGCATCTGTATAAGCACTGATAGTGAAATCAATATCTTTGGGATACCACAATCCATAATCTGAAGTGCCTTTTAAATAGCTCATGATTCTTTTGACTACTATCACATGTGACTCTTTGGGATCTTCTTGAAATCTTGCCACAAGATAGACTGCATGCAGTATATCTATTCTGGTATGGGTTAGATAGAGTAGTCCTCCAATCATAGACCTATATTTTTTTTGATTAGTCTTAAGTGATTCATCATTCTTGCTCAGCTTGCAGCTAGTTACCATAGGAGTATAGACTGGCTTAGAATCCTCCATTCCAAAATTTTTTAACAATTCTTTCACATACTTGGATTGAGAAATGAAAATTCCTTTTTTTGATTGAGTAATTTGCAGTCCTAAAAATAAATTCGTTTCACCAAACATAGACATTTCAAATTCCTTTTGCATTTCCTCTACAAATTTCTTACACATACCTTCATTGCCTCCAAATATAATATCATCAACAAAGACTACAACAATCAAAATTTGATCATCATTGATTTTGAAATAGAGATTGTTGTTTGCAGTACCTTTACTGAACCCCAATTGCATCAAATACTTGTCCAACCTTGCATACTAGGCTCTAGGGGCTTGCTTGAGTCCATACAAGGCTTTCTTCAATCTTCACACCATGTCACCTTGGTCTGATAATTGGAATCCTTTTGGTTGTTCAATTTAAACTTCTTCTTTTAGCTCTCTATTCAAGAAGGCAGACTTCACATCCATCTGGTACACCTTGAAATCTTTATATGCAGTAAAAGCCAAAATCATTGTTATAGCTTCAATCCTTGCCATAGGAGTAGAAGTTTCCTCAAAATCTATGCCTTCTACCTAAGAATATCCTTTGCATACCAGTATTGCTTTGTTTCTTACCACTTTACCACTTTCATTCATTTTGTTTTTGAAGATCCATTTGGTTCCAATCACATTCTTATCAGTAGGCCTAAGAACCAATTCCCAAGTTTGACTCTTTTTTGTTTGTATCATCTCTTCTTCTATGGTTTTTACCCAACTTTCATCTTTGCAGGCTTCACTCATAGTTTTAGGTTCAATCTGTGAAGGCAAACAGTAGTTCACCTGTTCCTCTATAGCTCTTTTCCTTGTCAATACTCCTTTACTTTTATCACCAATAATTTGATCTTCAAAATGGTTTATCCTTACATACCTAGGAGTCTTAACAACACTTTCTAGAGCCTTTTCTTCTTCAAATTGACTATCCTTTTTTTCCACCTTTTCTTTATTGACTGTGATAGTATGTTCTTCTGATTCATAGCCACTCAGATCAGATGTTATTTCCTTGTCTTCATCAACCTTCACATTAGCACTTTCAATGACCTTATTTAATCTTTTATTGTAGCATCGGTAGGCCTTACTCTTAGTAGAGTATCCAAGGAAAATTCCTTCATCACATCTAGAATCAAACTTGCCTAGATCTTCATCTCTTCTGATGTAGCATTTGCTTCCCAAAACTTTGAAATACTTCACTATGGGAACTCTTCCAAACCACAATTCATAAGGAGTTTTAGTGCCATTACCTTTGAGTTGGACTCTGTTTTGAATGTAGACATCAGTGTGTATAGCTTCTCTCCAAATATACTTCCAGTAGGTTACCCTCTATCATCATTGACCTAGCAACCTCTTGAACTATCCTATTCTTTCTTTCAACAACTCCATTATGCTCAGGAGTCCTAGGAGCAGAAAACTACCTTTTTATCCCATGCTCTTCACAGAAAATGTTGAATTCATTTGATGTAAACTCACCTCCTCTATTAGACCTTAAGCTTTTGATCCTCAATTCTAACTCATTCTCAACCATTGCCTTGAAATCTTTGAACTTGTCTAGGGCTTCTGATTTCTCTTTTAGAAAAGTGACCCATGTCATTCTGGAATAATCATCAATAAGCAACATAAAGTACCTATCTCCTTGCAGACTTATTGTTCTTGTAGGACCACACAGATCTGTATGTACCAACTCAAGCAATCCAGCAGAAAATTGTTCTTTTCTCTTAAAACTTGTCCTTGTCTATTTTCCCAGTTGACATTCCTTGCAAATCTCTCACAACTTGTACTGAGCTTATCTTCACCAGGTTATCAAAATTGATATGACACATCCTTCTATACCACAACCAACTTTCATCTGTTTGATACAACAAACAACAATTATCAGTTCCCCTCAAATGATAAACATTACCTTTAGTCTTCTTACTAGTTGCAATGACAGTTCCAGAGCTTTCCATGATCTTGCATCTATTATCCTGGAAACTTAGATCATATCCTTTTTCACACATCTGGCTAACTCTTAAAAGATTATGCTTTAAACCATTCACATATAGAACATCATCTGTGTTATGTTTACCATCAAAAGAAATAGATCCTCTTCCACAAATCTTACTAGTTGCATTGTCTCCAAACCTAACCAGTCCCCCATCATACTTTTCAAAACTTACAAACTTACTTTTATCACCGGTCATGTGATGTGAGCATCCACTATCAATAATCCATTCATCCTTATCTTTCTCAACCTGGATTGACAAAGTGCTTTCTTCCACTGGTTTTTCTTCTTTCACATAGCTTGCAAGATTAATAGACACACGTTCTTCTTTAATAGCAATAAATAAGCATTCATTTGCACTAGTACTATTATCATCAGACTCATCATCTGTTACACCATCATCATCAAGATCTCTAACATAATAGCATTTCTTGACATTTCTAGGTCTACTTTTAAACTTCTTCTTACCTCTTTCAATTCTCTCTGGACATCTGGAGGCATAGTGACCAATTTTACCACAAGAAAAGCATTGAAATGGTAATTTGTCTTTAAGCTTACCGGTACCTCTTTACATTCTGTCTATAAAGTTGGCTTCAACCTCATCAAGGTCATCACCAAATTACACAACATATTTCTGAGCTCTTGAAGTCTTTTCTGAAGTGCTGGCTTTGAAAGTGATCTCAATCTTTGGCAGAGCATCACCAAATTCTCTCATTTCAAAAGCTGTAAGTTTCCCAAGAAACTGATCCTTTGTAAGCTTTTGCACACTCATAACCTCTTCAATTGCTGCCAGCACTATAGGATTTAGGCAATGACCTAAGAATCTTCATCACAACCTCATCCTCATTAATAGTTCCTCCAAGACCTTTGATTCCATTGACAATTTCATCAATTCTCTGCATGTAGATAGTTATGTTTTCATCTTCACTCATCTTCAGGGTTTCATACCTCACCTTCAAGTTTTGTAATTTGGTACTCTTTACAGAATCATCTCCTTCATATAAATATTTCAACTTATCCCAAATCTCATGAGCAATCTCCAAATCCATAACTTTTACCAACTTAGTGTTAGATAAGACAATTAACAGAGCATCTCTAGCTTTTCCATTTAATTCATACTATTTGACGTCATCTTCATCTGAAGGACCATTTTTAGGAATAGTATACTTTTTCTATGTTATATTCCAAACACTAGAGCCAAGAGAAATAAGATGACTTTTCATCTGTACCTTCCAAAGGGCATAATTCATTCCATCAAACTGTGGTGATTCCTTCCTATGTGCCATCCCTGATCTACCTCGAGTTGCTAGGATGTTTACCAAGGAACCCTCCCTCTGATACCAATTGTTGAAAAGCGCAAGACAACTAAGGGGGGGTGAATCAGTTGTAACCAAAACTTCAAAACCACCAACACATTAACCACTTAATTATTGTTATTGTGAGTTAACCATGAAAACATGAAATCAGAACATAAACACATTCAGACATTCAACACATGATAAACCAAATTTTTATGTGGAAAACCCTATAAGGGAAAAACCACTGTGAGTGTTAGCTCACAATATAAAAGATATATCAAAATTTACAACAATGCTCACTACAAAAGAAGCATCTCATTGCCAATTGGGTGGCTCACTGCTTGGATTAGTGAACTGAGTTATTAGCATCTACTCCATGCTAGGATTCAGTTCCATTGAAGCAAAATAATTTTCCTCTGCTTTACTCTACTTTTTCACTTTGCACTTATCTTCGCATCTTTTTCGTATGTTGACATTTTTTTCATGAATTCATTACAAGTATTTATACAGATCATCAACTTTGGAATGATCATCAAGGTCGGCATTACAATCATCAACCATTGGAACAATCTCCAAGGTCAGCAAACATACATACATTAGAATAGGTCTGGACCTAAATAGATTAAAGAAAGAGAAAGAATGAACGTGAACCAAACCACTCCTTAGCTAGGACTCAAATGCAATCTTCCACACAACAACACGCCATTACAAATTCCAAAGCATAATCGCAAGTAGTGGAAACAACCAAGTTGGCTAAAACTGGTGTTAACACTAAGACCTTTAAGAACACACTTTATGGACCAATCAAAAGGTAGGAACACAATCAAGAGACATCCACAAGGACATTATAATCACTAAGAACATCCACACAACCTCTAAATACTTTATTCACAAAAGTTTTGAAACTGGAGCACTTGAACATCACTGTCGGCTACTGTCATAAAGAAAATATCACTTGCGGACCACCAAATCATGAACCACTTGAACTAAAGGCACATAACTTCATTACAAACTTAATTCCAGAATCGTAGACTATAGGACTTAAATGCAAAGAAATGCAGATGGAATACATTCTCCCTATGACCACTAAATGCACAGAAAAAACAATTTTCACTCTGGTGAATAGAACTTGCTCAAATCTTCATATCAGAGGCTCAAACTTGAAACATGGAATCTATAGACATTCCTTAACACAACTTCCAATTTGCAAACAAAGCTATTCAGTATACAGAATATGTGGAGAAAAACACTACACTATACTTCTGCAAGCCAAAAACTTTGCAACACGCTGTTTCCACTGGGAGAGCAAATTTTCTCAAAAGCACTTGGAAACTTAATATCCAGAACACTTTCTTATTATATCCAACTCTTATGTAAGCCAATACAAAGAAACTAACTCAACATAATTAAACATCAAAACAAGAGCATAGTTGACACTAATGACAACACAGATATGTTGACATCAATGACAACATCGGTAAGCAAATACTTGCAACAGGTGGAACATGTTGTAGTTGATGTTGTTAGCTTGGTTATTGGGATTAGTTTTGGAGGATGATGGTTTGGATGTGGATTGGTTATTGCCATTAGGAAGAGGTTCTTGGTAGAATCCTAAGCCATCATTAGGTGAGGTATTGTTATTTCCTTCCACTTGGATATCACCCTAATCGATGAGATCTTGGATATAGTTCTTTAATTTCATACATTTTCCCATGGAGTGTACTTTGATACGATGGTAGTCACAATACTTATTTTCCTTGTACCATAGAGGCTTAGGTTGATTTTCATCAAAGGGTTTGGTCATGCGAAACTCAACCATGTTGGCTTGGAAAAGTTTTTGGAACACAACTTTGAGAGCTTCACCCAAAGGAGTGTACTTGGATTTTGGATTGTTGGTAGGATTTTTTTTTGGTGGAGCGGATGGCACAGAGACATTGTTTGAAATCTTTTATACAACATGTGCCTCTTTAGGTTTAGGAGTGGCTATTTGAATGAACTTGGGATTAGTTGTACCATCTCCTATGACATTTTTGTTCTTAGCCCAAAATTTAGGTTTGTCATTGGATGGTTTGTTGTTGTCATTTCTACTATAGATCTTAACTAAACATTCTACTATAAGGGCCTTTTTGATGGTGACACCTTTCTCTATGATTTCATCAAAGGTGGACGCACAATGCACTTGAAAGTAGAAGACCATCTCTTGATTGAGGTTTTGGATGAAGATATGTACAAGTTGTTTTTTGGGTGTTGTCCAAGGTAGCCTACTAGCAAGGGCTCTCCATCTTTGTAAATATGTGCAAAAACTTTCACCATTTTGTTGTTTGGCATTGCAAAGGTCGAGCATGGTGATTTCGTGCTCTATGACAAATTTTTCTGATAGGTTGGCGAAAGTGGAAATGGATCCATAAGGCAAGTGCATAAACCACTCTAAGGCTTGGCCTCCTAATCTTCGTGGGAAAATATGAAGGAGGAATTGATCATCATAGGACACTTCTTGGCATTCCATGAAGAATTTCTTGATGTGGTCGCAAGGATCTCCTTTTCCTTTGTATTTATTGAATTTGGGTATTTCAAAGTGTTGAGGAAAAGAGATGGTTGTCATGTTTCAATCAAAGAAATAGGGACATACGTCTTCAAACTTATAATGTTTCTTTTGAGTCCCTAGTTGGAGGTTCTTGAGAGAATTTTTCATTTCTTGCCATTCTTGATTGAAAGGATTGGCAAGGGGAGGTTGTGGTGTAGATTGAAGAGGTGGTTGTGATTTTTGATGGAATGATGATTGTTGTTGTGGGATGGCGTATTGTTGTGGGATATATGGAGGTAGACCTATAGTTTTTGAGTATACATGGGATTTGTATGTTTGATGTTGTGGTTGGGTGTGAGTAGTGTTGGGATAAGTTGCCATTAATTTGCATAACCTAACCAATTCATGTGTCTCCAAAGTTCTTGGAATGTGTTCGCCAACACATAAGAACTTTGAGAGATTAATTATTATTTAATTACATCACTTGGCTTATTGTAATTAACTCCTAAATGATAGGGTCAAACTTGGGAATCCACTTTTGGGGTGGGGTCCATGAAGACTTTGTTGATAACTCCTAAAGTATATTTTGAGAGTTTGATAATTCCTAGTGAGTGGGATTAAACATGGGTGCCACCTTTTGGTGGTGACTTATATTTAGACTTGGAGTTTGCTTTTTTATGTACATAAGTGGATTTTGTTAAGACAACTTGCATGGATATAATGTTGGAGTTAACTAAGTATTAGAGATGCATGAGTTCATAAAAGCCTTCATGGACTTGCATGTTTTTGCATGTAGTTGCATGTCACTTGCATGTGCTTGCATGTTGTTGCTTGTTGCTTCTATGGACTTGCATTTGCTTGCATGTTGTTACATGTCACTTGCATGTGCTTGCATGTTGCTCCTATAGACTTGCATGTACTTGCATATTGTTGCATGTCAGTTATATGGTCTTGCATGTTGTTGCATGTCAATTTTGTGAGGTTTCTTGTAGAACACTCCAACTCCAAAAACTTACAGGATGGTTCATCTAAGTGTTTCAGATAATGGGTATCAGTTGTATGTTGAAACAGGTGTTTACATGTCACTTGAATGCATAGAATAATTGTAGTCATGATATTTCCTCAGTCCATGATATCAGTATAAGTTTCTGGCAAAAACTATGTATTACTTTTTTTGCATCGACATTTCAGATCACATTCCGTGATCCATCATTCTCTTCTTCTCATCCTGATGATGGATCATAGAGTGTGATCCGAAACGTCGATGCAAAAAAAGCAATACATAGTTTTTGCCAGAAACTTATACTGTATAGAATAAGTTAATTCAGAATAACATTAGGGACATCAATCTTGCATGTTGTTTGCATGAGATTGGCATGTGTTGATCACTTTAGTTGACTAAAAGAGATTGGGAAAACTTGGATGCCCAATCTTGGGACTTTCAGTTGTTGCTTTTATTTGGAAATATATTTGATGTTGAATAAGTTCACTTGGGCAAACTTGGGCATCCACTTTCAGAACAAACAGTTAACATGAAGCTTTGGATTGTTTGACTTTAGTCTTCTATATTTGGAGCGCTTGATTTTTGCATGAGGACTTGTTCTCATGTTATCAAATTACAATTGATTGTAATTTGAATTTCAAGCTTTCCAATTAAGAAGCTTTTGAATTAAGAAGATTTTGTATAAATAAAAATCCCCATACATTTTCCACAGAGTTGAATTGTGAAAAAGACTTAGAAGAAAAAAGTAAGAAGTTTTTTGAAAAGACTTAGAAGAAAAAAATAAAAAGCTTTTTTGAAGTGCATCAATGACTTAGATGAATTTCAGTATTGAATGTAATCTTTTCCAAAGAGATTTAATACAAGAAGGAAACATCTTTGAGTGTGGAGTTTTTTCCCTTAGGGATTTCTCCACATAAATACTGTTCTTCTTCTTGCAAGCTCTTCTCTTCTACATTGGATTAAAATTGTAAAATCACTTACACATTAATTGTTACAGATTAATCTTATTTTCAGCTTTGTAATCACATAATTTTAAAGTTTATAGCAATAGTTCTACCTTCATTTTCAACATTTGGTGTCATAGCTAACAATTCTATTGAGTGAGGGACGCCTTTCTCTTAAAGTGTTGAAGGTTTTTTTGGTTGCAGTAGGAGCTTTGTTTTGTGGGTTTTGTAGATTTGTGAAGAAGATTATATACAATGGGTTTTACCTCTCATCTAGATATTGAGAAGTTCAATGGTTCAGGCTACGAGATGAGGAAATTGAAAATGGAAGATCTCTTAGAAGAGAGAGAAGAATGGTTAGATGTTTCCAATGAGAAAAATCTATCTACAACTATCAAAGATGAAGATTGGTTAAAACTTGATAAAAAAGCACGAGGAACCATAAGGTTGTGCCTTGCAGATGCCGTCCTCTTGAATGTTTCTATTGAAGCTACTGCATACAAGATATGGAAGAGGATAGGTGATATTTATCAAACCAAAAGTTTAACAAACAAGTTATACCTCAAAAGACAGTTGTATTCTTTAAAGATGAAAAATGGAGATTCTGTTGAAATCATTTGAATGCTTTTAATTTGATTTTGTCAACTTGCATCTGTAGATGTTAAGCTAGAAGACAAAGATAAATGCATCTTATTACTATGTTATTTACTAGAATCTTGGAAAAATCTAATTGTTTCTAATAGTGGTAGTGGTGTAGATCCAAATATGGACAATAACTTTGCTACTCTTCTTTCAAAAGAAATGAAAAGAAAGTCTAGAATGGTGGATCTAAAGATGCTTTACATGTAAGGGGTAGGACTAAGGAAAAGACACTCACATGGCATAAGAAGAAGGGTAAGTCTAAAGGTCATTCTAAAACCCTAGTAAGAGCAAGGTAAAATGTTGGAACTGTGACAAACAAGGACATGTGAAGAAAGACTATAAGAATAAGAAAAAGAGTTTTGATTCTTCCACTAAAAAATCCTTAGATGATGGTGACAATGATGCATTTATTATTTCAGCTAACACTATACGTAATGATGCTTGGATTATTGATTCAGGTTGCTCTTGTCATATAACTCCCAAGAAGGAGTGGTTCTCAAAATATTTAGCATATGATGGAGGGGAAGTTTTCCTTGGTGACAAATGTACAAAATAGATAAATGGTAAAGGAAAGGTAAAGTTGTATTTCAGTGATGAAAGGATTAAAACCCTTCATGATGTTTTGCATATTCCAGGACTAACAAAAAACTTACTTTCTGTATCAAAGTTAAATGATTCTGGAATGCATGTGACATTTTATAATTCTGGTTGTAGGTTGGTAAGAGGGAATTGGGTGGTTGCCAAAGCATCTCGGATGGGAACCTTATTTAGATTAAATGCATCTAATTTGAATAATTCAACCAATGTAACAAACACTGAAAATAAATGTATGTTGTGGCACCAAAGATTTGGTCACATCGGTGAAAAAGGTCTATAACATACACCCCACTGTATATGTTTGCTCTGACTAATTTTTTTGTGTTTTTAGATGTTTTTCTATTCAGGGTTTGATGCGTTATTTTTGCATGTTTGTTTTCTGCATTGCATGTATGAAATATGAAGCATATGAATAAACCTAGAAAATCTAAAAGAGATATTAACAAAATAACACCAACCTAGATTGTATTTAGCCAAGATATGAATTATAAGTACATACCCAGATGGAGATTTACAACTTTATATAGATGCCAATGGAGATCCAGCCATACAAGCGATAGAAGAATGCTCACAACTTCTAGGAATGCAATAGTGTGAATCTACAATGGATGGGAACTCAAAACCTTGCCCAAATCACCCACTCTAGTGAATAGAAATGTACCCACAAGTAGTTTATTGAATTTCTTGATGTCACACAATCTGCTCCAGCTGGTACGGCCTTGGGAGTTGCATATATTAGCACACAACCCACTGAAATGTCACTCAAACCTTGTTGTATTGTACCTACAGAATATATTCTCCAATGGCGACCCTAGTCTAGCCCAAATAACCTCCAAAAAAGCACCAAACATGCCCTTAGGAATGGTATGGCCTCCCTAGGAAGTATGGCCCAGCAACAGGGATGGTACGACATGCACAAGAGGACTATAACAACACTAAAAACTGAGATAAAACCTTTAAATCTACTATCAACCCTTCACTTCTCAGCTACACATATCAATCTCACAAGATATATCCATTTCTCGCTCAGAACTCCATCAAAACGACTCTAATAAAAGCACAAATGAAGCCTCCGTATGAAGCCTCCTCAATCCCCTCTTGATGCAATCTTTCATACACAAGGAAATGTGAATCTACAAAGGTTTTCATTTCTACAAATCAATATTCAAAACCCTAGAGCCAAGCTCAATCCCAAAGCACGAGCAAACTCCAAAATGCGAGCAATTTTCATAAACCAAGCATAATCGAATGAAGTTTCTTTTTCGTCTTTTATTTGCCTTCTTTCCCCAACGCCCAAGAGAAATTTATTTTGTTTATTTTAATTTTAAACCAACCCCTTATCACTCCATGTGGGGCACCCATCCCTAGGCACTTCACTTTTAAGTTATAACTTAACATTATAAAGTGACATTACTTTATAACTTAAAGTGATTTAATATCTCATATAGTATAAGTTAAATATTTAATTTAACTTATATATCAACTTATACCGCCTTGGCCCTGAAATGACGTGAACCCCAGTGATATGACCATCCATGACTACCCTGTCAAAATAGTAACTGCTTGGCTTATGACTTACTATAAATAGTAAGTCCCTGGAATGACTTCCTAAACACCACCATTAGCCTACGAAAGTCAAATTATAGGCTAACCTTGATCTCCTGATGCAGTGAGCTAGATTGGGGACATTATAGTCCACCCTTCCCAAGATTGCTTGTCCTCAAGTAACCTCAACTTTGGATGCTGCAATATCTGCTCACTCTCCCAGGTGGCATCTTCCATTTGACCAAGTACTCTCTGATAACCTATTTCCTCAAGTGTCTCTCTCGGGTGTCGATGATAGCTTCTGGTACTAAGATCAATTTCCCTTCCTCATCTAAAGGTGGAAGCTCAACTGAAGGAATTATGTTTTGGCCAAGAGCTTTTTTCAATTTGGAAACATGGAATACATTGTGCACCCTACTATCGGATGGTAGCTCAAGCTCATATGCCACTTCACCCACTCTTTTGATAATCCTAAAAGGACCATAAAATCTAGGTTTCAACTTCCCTACTCTACTCTTCTTGAGAGTGGACTGCCTATAGGGTTGGAGTCTCAAATACACCATGTCTCCAACCTCAAAACTCCTCTCCACTTGGTGCTAATTAGTATACAACTTCTGCTGATTTTGTGCCTGCTGTATATTCTCCTTAAGTTCCCTCAAGATGTCCTGGTTGTCCTACAAGAGATCCTTTGCCTTAGTCACCTGACTGTAGACACCCTAAAATGACCAAGTCGTCGCATCACTTGCATTTTGTTATCTGTCTCATCACCTGCATTGCAAACGTTAATTAAATAATCTAATTATTTAATTAATTATCATCAAATTCTTCTAAATCTCCTAAATTCAACATTAATTAAATAAATCCTCTTTATTTAATTAATTAAATTAAATTCCTCTATATTCTTCCACAATTAAATAATTCTAATTATTTAATTTGATCATTATCCTCCTTCCAAAATTCACAGCCACATTAATTAAATATATCCCATTATTTAATTAATTCATCACAATTCTATCTTATCTACAATTAAATAATTTACATTATTTAATTAAATCAATTGTTCTTCTAAATTTAAATAAATCAAATCAAATTTATTTAAATTATCTCAATCCTCTAAAAATAAATAAAATCAAATATTTTATTTATAATCTTCTGTTCTTCCAAAATCATGCACAACAATTAAATAAATTTATTTATTTAATTTGCTTTTCAAATCTTCTAAATTAAATAATTCCAATTATTTAATTACTTCTTCCAAAAATATCTTCTCTAAATTTAAATAAATCAATTATTTATTTAAATTGCTTTTTCTTCTAATTTGAGTTATCTCTAAAAAAACTCAAGCTTTCTTGCTCATCAATTAAATATTTTTATATTTAATAAAGCAAAATATCTTCTTTTCTCATGCAAATCTCTTCTTCTGGTTTTAAATCACTTAACTAATTGCTTTATTCTTTTAATTGATTTATCTCTTCAGTTAACTCATTCTTCTATTCTTGATAACTCCTCTCATGCAAAAGCAAGCAAGACACATGTCTGCTTTTCATTCGTTGCACATTCCTCAACTTATCTCCTCCGTTGATTCTTCTGAATTATCTGGACCGTTGATCGATTTTCCTTGAAATCTATATAAACCCCCCTCATCTCCTTCATTTACCTCTCTCTCTTCGATCGTATTCTCAGGCACACTTAACAGAGCTTTGAGCATACACAACGCGTCGATTGAGCACTATAACGATCTTTTGACATTGATCTCTTGAGCATTACACTTGCTTGTTGCAGCTATGGCTTTGCAATTTCATTGAGCAATTCTACATTCAATCCAAAGGAAACAACACAAATTTCGGTAAAAGTCTTTATTGCATTGATTATTTGTCATGGCTTTTATTTAAATTCATTTTCTTTATGTTATTGGATTTTTGGTTTTTATTAGTTTAGATTTAATCCATTTTTCCATATACACACTGACTATCACCAAGTAAGAGATCTGTGAAGCATGGGGCGTCATAACCATATAGTGCCCTGAAAGGAATCATCTGAATAGACATGTGATGAGTAGTATTGTAACAGTACTCCCCTAGGTACAACCATCCAATCCAGATTTTCTACTACCCTAAAACATAGTTGCGTAGGTACCCCTCTAACCATTTGTTCACTACCTCTATTTGACCATCTGTCTGCGGGTGGTAACTGGTACTAAGAGTCAACTCAGTGCCACAAAGTCTAAATGACTCCTACTAAAATATACTCAGGAACTTACTGTCCCTATCACTGACTATGTTTTTGGGTACCCCACGCAGCCTAAATATCTCCCAGAAGAACAAATCAACCACCTGAGTAGTTGTAAAGGTTACTGAAATAGCAAAGAAATGTGCAAATTTGGTGAGTCTATCGACCACCACATATATACAGTCCTTCCCCTACACCTTAGGCAACCCTGTAATGAAGTCCATGGAGATACATTCTCAATCTCTGACTTCAAGCACTTGCTAACTTTTGAGTTTGTGTGGACCTAATATCACTTGTTGCAGCTTCTTATTACTCATACAGAGCAAATAGGTGTTTTTAACATGTTCATGCAGGACAAGCATTGAAGACCTCTTGATCTATCTCACTAAGTCTTAGAAACACATTGCATGCTTAAAAGGATAATTGAACAAATCTTTTCTTGCAATCTAAGTCTTAGGAACATACTGCTTTTCTTAAGGGACAATGGACATGTATGAACAAACACCTCAATTTTCTAAAGGACAATAGACATGAATGCCAAACACTTCATTTCATAAGGGACAATTTACAACTACAATCGTGTGTGTGCATAGCTTAGTTGCACCTTATTTTTCTTATAACGGGACAATTAAACCTTTGTGTGACGTGCTTGATTTTACATTTTTTGTACTTCCTTTAGAAGGGCCTGCTTTTGGATTGCGTTTCATCCAAAAGGGATGACCCTAAGCGGAGTTTTCCTTTGAACCGCTATATAAAAGGGATAAGGCGAAAGCCAAGTCCTAACTGACGTCAGCCTTACCTTGTGATGCCAAACTGAAAAGAGGTGTACTAGCCCTTTGTGGAAACGATTTTCACATTGAGCGAAGTGTTTGAAACTCTTAGTAGGATTGGTTAAAGCTTTTAGTAGCTTGTCGCATTGCTCGTAAGGCGTTGGTCCCTCAAAGTCACTAAGAACCAATTTAGATAGAGACTACCCGACCTACCTCCGAACATTGCGGTAATCATCAGTGCAAGGGAAATCGATTTAAACCCTTAAGATACTCACCATTGGCTCCCTTGAGAAGAGATAGTATTCCCTCGGACATAAAGCTCTTGTGACCTACTTGAGCTTTCCAAGGGGAGGGTGAGATATCCCTACCTATCGTCTCTCGCAAAGATACTAAATATCCGACACCTTTATGGAATGATATTTTTATCGACGGAGTATTAAGCTGTGAGCTGATCTACTGCAATGAAACCTTGTCTCTAGGGATAAAAAGTGCTTGTTATTGATTGCAACTGTATTTGACCTGTGGAAACATTGGGCTTGTTTGGAGCCTTGAACATACACTATCTGTTGTGTCAGTCCTTGTGCCTTTTTTTTTGACCACTTGTTTGCTGTGATTTCTCTTGCCAAACCAATCCAATCAGAAACAGAAAAAATTTTGCCTTTGAAAAACATCAGACACTACTTCAGCGCCCCTGGTATTACAGCAGCTCGCCTTTGGTAATACAGTAGATCGCCTTTGGTCAAGCAGTAACCCGCCTCTGGCAAAACTCTACTTCAGCGCCCTCGGTATAACAGTAGCTCGCTTTTGGTCACTGTAGCTCGCCTTTGACATAGCAGTAACTTGCTATTGGTAGCTCAGTCCGTCACCTCTGGCCCATAGTAGCACGCTTTTGGTAGCACAGTCCTGCGCCTCTGGTCAAACAGTATAGCGCCTTTGGTCCAGTACTTTGTGCATCAAAGTTTGTCTGTTTCTTCAAAGCATCTCATGGATTCCCAGCATTACATTGTGTCCTAAACATACCCCATGGTCACCACTAGGCTATAGCAAACTATGAAGTCTAGGCAAGTTGTCCCTAAGAAACACAAGTCACCCCCTCGCACACCACAATCAGGTCGTCTCAACATTACTCCCAAGGTGACTCCTAATACACCCGCGGCAAAACCAATCAGCTCTCCAAACATGCCGCACACAGATAAACCAAGTAATCCTCATGAGGATAGAACCCCTTTGCTAAATGCACCGCAGTATACCACAGGCTTGCCTCCGGATTTTGTCCCATAAGGTTATATCGTAGATCAAACCCCATCTCAAGAAGAGCGACACTTTGAAATAGGTCAATCCTCTCAAGAAGATGGGCAAGATCTTGATGAATTTATACAAGATCCTAGAGCTATAGTTGCCTTTGATAAAATCCTTAGTGAGAACCAGGATCATTTCTTTCGCTTGCTTGCAAAGCAAGGTGCCAAGTTACCTCCAGATTTTGATGTGTCCACTCTCAAGGAGAGCACCAAGACCCAAGAAACCATACAAGCAGTGCAAACCATGTCCACGGCAACTACGCCCTTACCTACTCAAGGTTCGCAGTATAGGAATCCCCTTTTTCAAAATCCAACAGGGGAGAGGCCCATATCACCACTTTTGACTCCTATGGAGATCTATCAAAACAAACAAGAAACTCTCCAACGTCAAGCAGAGTTAGCTAAGCAAGCCACCTTAGCTCGATCGAATGTGCAACCACCTCCTAAAGTGTCCACCCCGAGCGCTAGTGGAATCTTGGTTACCCCATCACGCGTAGGTTTCCCACCCAATTACAATCCGGGGAACACGTATGTAGCCATGCAACAAGGGTCTCAACATATGCCACCTCCTATATCATCACACCTGCATGTCTCCCAACCAATTGGAGTCACGCAGCCCCAACCACAACATTCTTCTACTCTCATCCTCAAGCAACCCCCACCATCGCAAATCACTTCTACCTATGTTCCTCCACCACAACATTCTTCTACTCTCATCTTCAATCAACCCCAACCGTCGCAGATCACTTCTACCTATGTTCCTCCTCCACAACATTCATCCACGCTCAACTTCTTTCATACATTGCCTAGCCACTCGCAACATTCCCAACATCAGGTTTCCCAAAGCTATGTGCCACCATCACAACCTAATCAAACGCACTTTAGCTTTCCTCCCCCCAATACGTTTCTTCAACCATCGCAAAGCCAACATTCTTACCTAGCGCCACCTCCACCTCTGCCTAATCAAAACCCCCAATTCCAACCCAATCTGAACCAATCATACAATCCATACAATCCCAATCAATCTTACGACCCTTACAATACCAGTACGCATGGCTCACACTATAATCTTCCATACGGGCAACACCAACCGCGTTTTGGACAACAGGAGACGTTACCAACCCCTCCCACGACTATGGAACTAAAGATTGCGGAGGTGCAACAACAGCTATCTGATCTTACGTTTGGCCACACCAAAAAGACCTTCTCCTTGGAGGAAGTGTGCCCTTATCCTTTTGATCGGTCATTACCAATGATCCCTTTTCCTCAAAATTTCACTATTCCCAAGTTCGATAAGTACAAAGGAAAAGGTGACCCAAAAGACCATCTTAGGGAATTCTATCTTGCTTGCTTCGAGGTCTCTCACAACGACACATATCTTATGCGTCTTTTTCCTCACAGTCTTGGCGGACAAGCAATAGAATGGTTCTCACACTTACCTATGGGTATCAAGTCTTTCAACGAGCTAGCAGAGAAGTTTGCCACCCATTTCTCTTACAACGCAGAGTATGAGATTTCCATGATGAACCTATGCAACAATAAACAGAAAAATGGTGAGACTTTCATTTCTTTCCTTCAGCGATGGAGACAAATGGCTAGTAAATTCCCTTTCAAGATTCCGGAGAAACAGCTTGTTAGCATCTTTGTGCAGAACCTCAACCAAGGGTTAGGTTTCCATTTGCAAATTCTTAGTGCTACAACCTTCGATGAAATCACATACAAGGGTATCAACATAGAGAAGGCCCTCATTGCTAAAGGTGTGGTCAAAATCTTTAAAGAGACGAAAGATAGCTCTTCTCATCAACAATCGAACGATAAACCCAAATATTGGAACAAGAACAAAAACGTGGTCAATGATGGAGTGGTCGATGCTAAGCATGTCCAAACGTTGCAAACACCATTGCAACTCTCCAAACCAAGTCAAGCTCCACCTCAACAACAGCAGCAACAAAGGCAGCCTTATCCCAACCAACAGCAAAGACAACAAGAGCGGCCCCAACAAGATTACCCTCCGCGACGTCAATTTACTCCTTTGGGAGTGCCCATCGAATCGGTCTTACAGCAAGCTTTGCTGAAAGGGCTCATAACCTTACCTGATGCTCCCCCATATGGAGAACCTGTCTACAAAACTGCACGTTACAGAGACACTGAGTATTGTGAGTTCCATAGGAGCAAAGGTCATAGAACTGCGTCTTGCATGAAGCTTAAGCACCTCATCCAAAACCTCATCGACGGTAATCAAATCACTTTTGAGAATGAATCACCAGCGCAACACACGAACAAGGATCTCGATATGTACAAGGAACCATTCCCTCATCATGGTCCACCTCCTCCTCAGGATAGAGGTAAAGGTATCAATCACGCTTCCACGTCCTTCGATTCCATTGTAGGTCGTTTTGAAGAGAGTCGAGTGTCTACCCTCACCATTAAAGGCAAATCTACAGATTGTGCTGTTACTACTCGTCGAGGTCATGTCACTATTCGTGCACCTACACCTAGGCTTCCAGTTCAGTCTGATTATAATCTTGTCGAACATCTAGGGAGAACACCAGCACAGATCTCTATTTTGGACCTTCTACGATCATCACCTGCACATAGAGTGGTGCTAGAAAAAGCCCTCCAAGAGTCGTCCGTTCCTAACAACATAGCTGTCGCAGATTTCCAAGCTATAGTTGGTAATATTGCTTCACCTTACAATGTGGTCTTCTCTGAGAAAGACCTTCCCTCCCATGATCCTTGTCACCACGATGCCCTCCATATTGAAGTGCTCATGCATAAGCGCAAAATCAAACACATCCTCATAGATGGTGGTGCTGGTCTCAACATCTGTTCTTTAAAGTTACTAAAGCAATTGGGATACTCTGAGGATCACGTCAACACTGAGCATAGTATTACAATCAAGGGGTATGATGATGCAGAACGCCGTTCAGAAGGTGTTATTCACTTGCCTATACAACTGGGCCCTGTCATGCTTGAAACCAGGTGTCAAGTCCTTGATATTGAGCTGCCTTACAACATTATTCTAGGCCACCCATGGATCCATGCAATGAAAGCTGTTCCCTCCACGTACCATCAGTCCCTAAAGTTCCCATACAATGGTACGGAGATCACCATCCCAGGAGATCCTAATCCTTTTGAATTTTGTCGTGTCTTGCAAGGAAGCTATAAGAATTGCAACCAAGTGCCTAAAAATGACAAAGCCCTTGAGTCCCCTCTCTATGTTGACCCTGAAACTCTCACGCAAGCCTCTACAAGTGAACCTACACCCCTCCCCAAAATCACAACTCGCTTTCAGGATATAGGCTTTGGCACTTATGATATCTCTGAATCTTGTTGTGTAGGGCGGATGCCTTTATCTCCAAAATCTTACGGCAAACCACCCATTTCTAAAGTTACCAAAAAAGCAAATATTCCTCCCCCACCATTCCTAACCCAATTCTAACATGGACGGTTATTGGAAGAGGAAACTATTGAGGACATCTCTTCTTGGCTCTACAAGGAGAAAGAACCAGTCACGATACCAGTCAAGCAGTATGGCAATGGCTTAAGGATAGTGAAAAACATGGGCTATAAAGGCAAAGGTGGCCTTGGGAAACAGAATCAAGGCACTATGGAGCCCATTGTGGTAACAAAGAAGCTAGAAAGGAAAGGATTAGGATTTGGTAAGAAGGTACCACGCGCCTCGGACATCGAGTATATACTCGACCAGGTAGCTGACAAGTTTCCCGCCGATTCGACATCTATAGAGGATATCACCGATGACTCTTCCCTCCACATGACCAATCTATTCGCAGAATCCTCCATTTTTACACTATCCTCCGTATCCTTAACTTCCACCACCAGCACCTAGAATGTCACGCTTGTCTACCCTGAACTTATCGATTGGGACCAACAAGGGGCCCCTGTTATAGATGTGTTTCAGAATGACGAAGCTCTAGCTGAGTTTATGGGACTTCGGGAAGGTATCCCTCTTGGCGATCACAAGGCAGGTTTTGTAATGGAACTCGAGCCCACGGCTTATTTTGGTGAGAATGCCAAATCCTCTAGTCGCAAAAGCGCACATAAAGAAAGATCTCTAGGTGAAAACCACACTGTGGCACCTCCTGATCATAAAATAGTAAAAATAAAGGACGTATCCAAAGGTGAAAACCCAACTGTGGCACCTGAGGATGGAGGATTTGACCTTCCCTTACCTTCTAAGTATCAAGAGAAATTAGCTCTACTAGTGGAAGATTCTACAGAGATCAACCTAGGTACATAACAGAATCCAAAGACAACATTTCTAGCAGCATCATTATCTGATACAGAGCACAGAAACCTTAACAACTTCTTCTTACAACGAACCATCAACTTTGCATGGACCTATGCGGATATGCCAGGGCTCGACCCTAAGTTGGTAGTTCATTATCTCACAGTTGATCCCAAAGTGAAACCAGTCAAACAGAAGTTGAGAAAGATGCACCCACAGATCGCTCTCCTAGTGAAAGTAGAAATACAGAAGCTGTTAGACGCAAAATTTATACGACCTATTGACTATTCAGATTGGGTCTCAAACATTGTACCTGTCTCTAAACCTAATGGGCGCATCCGCATGTGTAATGATTTCAGAGATCTCAATAAGGCATGTCCTAAAGATGACTTTCCACTACCAAACATTGACATTATAGTGGACTTGACAGCTGGTCACGAGATGCTTTCTCTCATGGATGGATTCTCGGGTTACAATCAGATAAGGATAGTTGAAGAAGACCAACATAAAATAACCTTTACTTGTCCTTGGGGCAATTATTGTTGGTGTGTCATGCCGTTTGGTCTAAAGAATGCAGGAGCAACTTATCAGCGAGCTATGACAGTGATCTTCCACGATCTATTTCATCACATCATGGAAGACTATGTTGATGATATACTGGCTAAATCTTCTCGGGCGGATCACATACAGGTCCTAGGGTAGATCTTTGACAGGCTTGAAAAATACCAAGTAAGACTCAATCCAAAGAAGTGTGTATTCGGTGTAACATCAGGGAAGCTATTGGGATACATCGTATCTCGTAGAGGCATCGAAGTGGATCCAGTGAAAGTAAAAGCTATAGTGGAGATGCCTCCACCAAAGAACCTAAAAGCATTAAGGAGCCTCCAAGGAAGGTTGCAGTCCATTCGGCGCTTCATATCACAGCTAGCAGATAAATGTCAACCCTTTCAGCACTTACTCCGAAAGGATGTCTCATTTCGATGGGACAACAAGTGTCAGGCAGCGTTTGATCAACTTAAAGAGTATCTAGCTACACCTCCTGTATTGGTTCCACCAGTTGCAGACAAACCTTTGATCTTATACATCTCCACTACAAATTCAACCCTAGGGGCTCTGCTAACACAGAATGATGACACAGGAAAGGAGCATGCAATTTATTACATCAGTAGAACCTTGGTGGGATACGAGCTCAATTATTCACCAATGGAAAGGGCTTGTTTAGCAGTAGTGTTCGCCTCCCAAAAGTTGCGACATTACATGCTGAACCAACACACAAATCTGATAGCTAAGATTGATCCCTTGAAGTATCTACTAGCAAAAGCAGCTCTCACAGGCAGACTAGCTAAATGGGTTATGATCCTTAGTGAGTTCGATATTGAGTACACAGATCGCAAAGCAATTAAAGGACAAGCCCTCGCGGATCAACTAGCAGAAGCACCTATGAAAGATACACATCCCATGGTAGCAGACTTTCCTGATGAGAATCTCTTCACTCTCTCCAACTCCATAATGTGGAAGTTGTACTTTGACGGTTCTTACACACAGCATGGATCAGGAGCCGGCATCTTATTTGTTACACCTCAGAATGACTACATTCCAAAGTCATATCGGCTAGCATTCCCTTGCACCAACAACATAGCCGAGTATGAAGCACTCCTCATAGGTCTCAATACAGCAGTTCAATGGGACATCACAGAATTACAAGTATATGGAGACTCACAGCTAGTCATCCGCCAAGTCACGGATGAATACCAAACCAAGGATGAAAAGTTGGTCCCCTACAAACAACTAGTGGATGCTTACAAACCACATTTTTCTAGCATCACATTTGGGCAAATTCCAAGAGAACATAATAAAGCTGCAGATTCTATGGCTTCTGTAGGGTCACTAATTGATATGCCTGCAAATACACAGAAATCTGAATTCTTGTTTGAGCAATTGTTGATACCAGCCGTCGATGTTCCTGTTACTGAAATCATCTGCGAACTTGTTGGTCCCAATTCCCCATGGTACGAAGATATCTATGAATACCTCAAAAACAATACCTTTCCCCCTGACCTATCATCCACTCAACGCAAAACCTTTATCCGTCGATCCTCTCGTTACATCATTATGGGTGATACACTATATCGTCGGAGTCTCGATGGTATCCTCTTACGATGTCTTAATGCGGAAGAAGCCGAAGCTACCTTACGAGACATACACGAAGGTGTCTGTGGCGCACATTCTACCGGTCCTAATCTTGCTAAGAAGATACTCAGAACAGGTTATTATTGGCCTACAATAGAGCAAGATGCCGCACAGTTTGCTAAGAAGTGTCTACAATGTCAGCAGCATGGAGATTTGATTCACGTACCAGCTCATGAGTTACAACCTGTGACAACTCCATGGCCTTTTTCTCAATGGGGTCTCGACCTCGTAGGACAAATCCACCCTTCCTCCTCCAATGGCCACAAGTTTATCATTACCGCTACTGAGTATTTCACGAAGTGGGTGGAAGCCATTCCTATGACCTATATCACCGGTAAACAAATAGCCAAGTTTATCCTAAACTACCTCATATGCTGGTATGGTATTCCCCAAGCCATTGTCACTGATAATGGGAGACCATTCAAGAACCAAGATGTCCGTGTCTTATGCATACAATACAATATCCAACATCGCTTTTCAACTCCCTACTATCCGCAGAGTAACGGCCAAGCTGAGGCTTCCAATAAAACCATTCTCAAAATCCTCAAGAAAACAGTCAATGAAGCTGGTCGTGATTGGCACTTGCAACTCAATCCCGCCCTATGGGCCTACCGCACTAGTATCAGAACACCAACTGGTGCCACACCATATGCCTTGGTCTTTGGCTCTGAAGCCATCCTACCTATAGAGGTCGAGATCCCATCCCTCAGAGTATCCATGCAGGACCTGATCGGCGGAGATGAGTATCGCACTTCCAGATTAGCTGAGCTTGAACTACTAGATGAGAGGCGTCTTGCCGCACTTAATCATCTCCATGTCTATCAAAACCGCCTCCGGCGTAATTACAACAAAAAGATCAAAGAAAGACGGTTTCAAGTTGGTGATCTTGTACTTAAGGAGAATCAGAGAAATCAAGCAGATCGAGAGAAGAAGGGCAAGTTTGAGCCTAACTGGTTAGGTCCCTTCATTGTCACAACAACATATGGATCGGGAGCTTATACTTTAGCTACACCTGACGGCATTCCTCTAGATGAGCCACTTAACAGTGTCCATCTCAAGAAGTTCTATGCCTGATCCTCAGAGTATTCCCACAAAAAATTAAAAAAAAAATCAAAATAGTCAAAAAAATAAAAAAAAATCAAAAATCAAAAATCAAAAAAAAAAAAATCAAAAATACAAAAATACAAAAACATTCATCCTCTGGTGAAAACCTGGCAAACAGGCGCCTTGGATAAGTACCATAGTGAAAACCTGGCAAACAGGCACTATGCGTAGAGTCAGCATCCATCGTCTATCGAGTCCTGTCCACTCCTTGTCTAGTTCGCAACCTGCTTCATCCATCCATCCATAATAAAACCATTGACCTTGTTTGCATTTCCATCTCCCTATCTAGTATAGCTTGGAAATTTGTCAATGTCCATCATCGTCATCCCACGGCTTGATCTGTTTCTACAGTTAACACTGTCTGATCCTAGGTCAAGTCTTTCTGTGTCTTCTTCGGCGGTCACCCCTACAGTTTCCTCTACCAGAATGGGGGCAACTCTTTCCTTAGCTTCGGTCTAGGATTGGTTCCTTTTTCGTGGTTCGCAGTGCATACTTCAATCTTGTCTCATTTCCACAGGTAACACCCTTTAACGGACACTTCGCTCCTACGATAAGGCTGTTATCTTCTCAACACTTGTTCTACATCATCACCTCCAACCAGAACTACATACTTTCATCTTCGCAATCTTAAAGTACCTTGATCCCATGGATATGGGTATGTAGGCAGTCTGGAATATGAAGGACGTTTCCAGTACTCAGGTACATAAGATCACCTCTTCTCCGCTCCTTGTTCTACATCATCACAATAACCAGAACTACATATTATCATCTTCCCAGTCTTAAGGTACCTTGATCCCATGGATATGGGTATGTAGGCAGTCTGGAATACGAAGGACGTTTCCAGTACTCAGGTACATAAGATCTCCCTCCTTTCACCTTGACCCACTTCATCACTATATCCAGAACTACATATTTATCACGTTCATCTTCCATCGTAAGTGTGCCTTGATCCCGTGGATACAGGGTATGTAGGCAGTCTGGAATACGAAGGATGTATCCAGTACTTAGGCACACACGATCCATCATTCTCCACCCATCTCAATCCATTAGCATTCCATCCTTCTAGTCTTCCATTTGTCAAAATCCAGTTCGCCTCGACTTGACTACCTCAAGCAGCAAGCTAGCGCAACCTTTCGAAGCAAAAGTCCTTTGCAAACCTGAAGCAAAGAAGCTTCCTTCTAGAGTCTTCTACTGTCCTGCATACCGATTGCCAACATCAGCTAAGTACCGCTTAACCAAGCCCTAGATCAACAAGCTTGTCTTCTTCGAAGTGTTCCATTGTCGAGACCAACACACGCGTCTCCTGCAACATGTGGCATTTCCTGCAAGTGAGACATTATCTTTTTAGGTAGATAGCCCCCTTTAACGGACACAGATCTCCTACGATAAGGCTGTTATCTTTCCTATCCAATCTATCCTGAGCAACCTCTTTGGCAAGAGAATATGTTGGCTGTATGTTTACTTTGTAAGTCAGTCAATTTGTGTTATGGTTTATCTTTTGTTCCCTATTCCCATACCTATTCAAGACTACCTTGATTTATCTATAATCTTGGTATCTTGCGATGCAGTACGGATTGGGGGCATAGTCATTGCTTTCTGTGTGCCGTGTTTGAGGAATGATCTTTAGTATCTTTCTTAGCATTCTATTTATCTTGTGTGTGTTACGCCCTAGCATCTTACATATTAATAATTCTTCTTGCATTTACATGTATGGAAGTTTATTTTATGTTCAAGACTATGGCTTATTCGCATGTTCCAACAAGGTTATATTATGTCTAAAGGATCTGGGTTCAAACCGTTTGCTTGCAGAGTCAACGTACACGCACTCGGATATTACAGCACCTTGGTCTTTTATACCTTGGTGGCGAACTATCCACGTGCTACATCAAACTAAGGATTGCTCTTTATAAACAAATGTGAAACCATTGCAACAAGCCCATACATTTACACCATCCATTTTTCCATGGCCTTATATAGTTTTCCAGCAAAGATCAATCAACAGTCTTTCTCTTATGTTCTCTCCTATCTCCTTTCTTCTATCTATCATCAACCCAACCTCGCCTATCTCCAACAAATCTTCTAGTCGAGCGTCAACACAGTTCTTTTGTCACTTCCCTATCTTTCCTCTCGAGGGGGCACCCTACGCCAGTTATGCTGGGGCAACTACCTACACTGGGGCATCAAAAAATTGTATCACCTCTTCAACAATCGATTTTCTTTGACGCAACGCTACATGCTACATTGCATCAAAGAGGGGCAAAATGTAGACACCCTAAAATGACCAAGTCGTCGCATCACTTGCATTTCGTTATCTGTCTCATCACCTGCATTGCAAACGTTAATTAAATAATCTAATTATTTAATTAATTATCATCAAATTCTTCTAAATCTCCTAAATTCAACATTAATTAAATAAATCCTCTTTATTTAATTAATTAAATTAAATTCCTCTATATTCTTCCACAATTAAATAATTTTAATTATTTAATTTGATCATTATCCTCCTTCCAAAATTCACAGCCACATTAATTAAATATATCCCATTATTTAATTAATTCATCACAATTCTATCTTATCTACAATTAAATAATTTACATTATTTAATTAAATCAATTGTTCTTCTAAATTTAAATAAATCAAATCAAATTTATTTAAATTATCTCAATCCTCTAAAAATAAATAAAATCAAATATTTTATTTATAATCTTCTGTTCTTCCAAAATCATGCACAACAATTAAATAAATTTATTTATTTAATTTGCTTTTCAAATCTTCTAAATTAAATAATTCCAATTATTTAATTACTTCTTCCAAAAATATCTTCTCTAAATTTAAATAAATCAATTATTTATTTAAATTGCTTTTTCTTCTAATTTGAGTTATCTCTAAAAAAACTCAAGCTTTCTTGCTCATCAATTAAATATTTTTATATTTAATAAAGCAAAATATCTTCTTTTCTCATGCAAATCTCTTCTTCTAGTTTTAAATCACTTAACTAATTGCTTTATTCTTTTAATTGATTTATCTCTTCAGTTAACTCATTCTTCTATTCTTGATAACTCCTCTCATGCAAAAGCAAGCAAGACACATGTCTGCTTTTCATTCGTTGCACATTCCTCAACTTATCTCCTCCGTTGATTCTTCTGAATTATCTGGACCGTTGATCGACTTTCCTTGAAATCTATATAAACCCCCCTCATCTCCTTCATTTACCTCTCTCTCTTCGATCGTATTCTCAGGCACACTTAACAGAGCTTTGAGCATACACAACGCGTCGATTGAGCACTATAACGATCTTTTGACATTGATCTCTTGAGCACTACACTTGCTTGTTGCAGCTATGGCTTTGCAATTTCATTGAGCAATTCTACATTCAATCCAAAGGAAACAACACAAATTTCGGTAAAAGTCTTTATTGCATTGATTATTTGTCATGGCTTTTATTTAAATTCGTTTTCTTTATGTTATTGGATTTTTGGTTTTTATTAGTTTAGATTTAATCCATTTTTCCATATACACACTGACTATCACCAAGTAAGAGATCTGTGAAGCATGGGGCGTCATAACCATATAGTGCCCTGAAAGGAATCATCTGAATAGACATGTGATGAGTAGTATTGTAACAGTACTCCCCTAGGTACAACCATCCAATCCAGATTTTCTACTACCCTAAAACATAGTTGCGTAGGTACCCCTCTAACCATTTGTTCACCACCTCTATTTGACCATCTGTCTGCGGGTAGTAACTGGTACTAAGAGTCAACTCAGTGCCACAAAGTCTAAATAACTCCTACTAAAATATACTCAGGAACTTACTGTCCCTATCACTGACTATGTTTTTGGGTACCCCACGCAGCCTAAATATCTCCCAGAAGAACAAATCAGCCACCTGAGTAGTTGTAAAGGTTGCTGAAATAGCAAAGAAATGTGCAAATTTGGTGAGTCTATCGACCACCACATATATACAGTCCTTCCCCTACACCTTAGGCAACCCTGTAATGAAGTCCATGGAGATACATTCCCATTTTTGATTGGGAATAGGCAATGGTTGTAGTAAACCTATAGGAAAAGTATGCTCATTCTTATTTTGCTGGCAAATGGGACACTCACGAACATACTTCTGCACTTCATCCTTCAGTCCTTTCCATGTGAACCTCTCCCGAATCTATTTGCATGTCTTGAAGAATCCAGGATGGCCAGCCATTGGTGTATCATGGAAATTTTTTATCATCTTGTGTTTGAATTTTGAATTAGGCACCAAGAGTATCCTATCCTTATAAATAATCAAGTCATTCACCACAAAATATTTCTCATCAGTATTAGTTCCCTCAATGACTCTTGCTACCCAAGAGTCCTTGACATACTCTGCTATAATCATTTCTCTCCAATCAGTAGAGATCTCTCCCACTAAGCATAAGTGAGGTCTATGTGGTAAGGCATCTGCAACTAGCTTCCTCTTGCCTTTGACACACTCGATGTCAAAATCATATGCATGCAACCTGCTCACCCACTTTTGTTACATGTCATTTAGATCCTTCTGGTTCATAAAATATTTGATGCTGTTATGATCTGTTTTGATTATGAATTTGCCTCCAACCAGATAAGGCCTGAACTTGGCCAATGCATGCATTATGGCCAACATCTCGCGGTCATACATCGAGTAACTCCTCTCAACACCCTAAAGTTTCTTGCTTTCAAAATCTATTGGGCACTTCTCCTACATAAGCACTACCCCTATTCCCTCTCTAGACACATCACACTGTAGTTCGAATGATTTGGTGAAATCAGGAATCGCAAGAATAGGGCAACTAGACATTAAGTGTTTGAAATGATCAAAGCACTCCTAAGTTGAATCAGACCACACAAAGGCTCCCTTCTTTGTCAAATCTGTCAAAGGTGCTGTTGTTCATGAGAAGCCTTTTACAAACCTCCTATAAAACCTGTAAAGTCCAAAAAACTCCTTAAGCTATGTAAGGTTTGTTGGTGGTGGCCAGTCAACAATCACCTTAATTTTCTCTAGATCCACTCTGACCCCATCTGCACTGATAATATGACCAAGGTAAAGCAACTTTGTCATACCAAAATCACACTTCGATTCCTTGGCATAAAGAGATTCACTTTTTAATATGCTCAGTACCTCCTCAAGGTGTCTCATGTGGTCCTCCCATGTCCTGCTAAAAATTAGTACGTCATCAAAGAAAATCAAAACAAGTTTCCAGAGCTAGTCTCTAATTATCTTATTCATACAACTCTGGAAAGTCGCAGGTGCATTGGTTAACCTGAAAGGCATCACTAGAAACTCAAAGTGACCATAATGACACCTGAAGGTTATCTTCTCTACATCCTCAGCCCTGATGCGAATATGATGGTATCCAAATCTCAAGTCAATCTTAGAAAAGTTATAGGCACCATGTAGCTCATCTATCCTCAGAATGGGGTACCTATTTTTAATTATTTTCTTGTTTAAGGCCCTATAATCTATACACATCCTGATTTTCCCATCCTTCTTCTTGACAAGTACAACTATAGAAGCAAATGGGCTCTTGCTAGACTGGCTATGTCCCATCTCTAGTATCTCCTTAATTATTTTTTCAATTTCATCCTTGAGCCTCTTCAGATGATGGTAAGAAGTGATCAGGATGGGCTTGGTCCCATCCTCAAGCTCAATAACATGCTCTATGCCTCTATTAGGAGGTACTCCTGGTGGTATATCTCCAAACACCTTATTGTGCTTCGATAGAAGCTTCTGAATATCAGGATGATAACTGCCCTTCTGTTGCGGTGGGGACTCTGGCATAATAAGGCACTTTGCTGTCCAATCTACCTAGTCACATCTCAATAGGCTCTCCATTCTCTTCAGTGATACCACTCGAGGTCCACCATCTGATATACCCCTAAGGCATATTTTCCTCCCATTGAATTCAAATCTCATTTCTATCTTTACATTCATGGTGAACTCCTCTAACTAGCTCATCCAATGCATGTCAAGAACAACATATGTATCCCCGATGCCAACAACATAGAAGTCATGTATCAACTCATAATCGCCCATGATGATCTTCAATCCTGATATCTTCCTACTACACTACATTTTGAATCCATCGGCTACCATCACCTTGAAGGCTTCGAATTCCTCTGTCTTTAACCCCCTGCGAGCTACCAATCCCTCATCAATAAAATTATGAGTAGCTCCTGTATCAATCAGGGTAATGATGTGCTATCCACCGAGTACACTACACACCTTGAAAGAACCAACCTTCTGGAAACTAGATAACTGAGCAATAATACCTCCACTGCCAATATTGTGTTGTGAAGCTCTCTCATCTCCACTATCTCCATGATCAGAAGGTTGATCTGAATTTGAATTGGATGCCTCTGATTGAGTATCCTCAATTGAATAGTACTTGATCAATTTGGCCTTAGCCTTGTGTGGACACTTATGCGAGGGATACCATGGTTCTTTTTAATAGAAGCAAAGTTTCTTCCTCCTATACTCGTTAAGATGATCACCTATTAGCCTGTTTGATCTGTCCTTCTACTGCTCAACATTTGTATGGAAGGGTCTCTTCTCCTTCTCCTTATCTCTCCTATGTGGAAATCCCTTAGACTAAAATTTGCTCCTCCACACTAATGACTCCATATATCAGACCTTCTTCACGGCCTTCTGGAGTGAAGTAGGGTCAAAACCTTTCACCCAACCATAAAGTGGGTCTAATAATCCATCAATAAAAAGAATCACCAATCTGTGCTTAGAAATATCTGAGACCATAACAGATAGGTCCTAGAACTTAGAAATGTAGGAGTCTAATGATCCACTCTGCCTCGACTGTGCCAACTCCTTAAACTATGACTCTGGGTCCTTATCGAATCTGTCGATCAGTCTAGTTGTAAACTCCACATATGAAGTAATCTGATCGTGACCTAGTGTGACCTTCCCATTGCTCAACCACTTATGTGCAACTCCCTCCAAGTGTAATGCTACATAAGTAATTGTGTCCTCCTCAGGAATGGGACTAATATGCAAGTAGCTGTCCAATTTCTAGACCCAAGCCCTCACTGTGTTTTTACCTGATATATCAAAGTAGGGAAGTGTCATTTTACTCACTTTCTTCTATAGTTCTTGGTTTTGAGGGTTACCTCCCCTGCGGGGTCTATTCTTTATTCTAATGTCAAAGTACTCTGCAAAGATCATCTTTGCCCTGAACTCTGCACTAGAGGCTCTCCAATCCCTTAGAATCTCCTGCTGAAACTTAGCCTGTGTGGGATCCTGCTCAGGAACTTGGTTCCTCAGAGAAAATGTAGGGATACCAGGTTTGTCACCCTCTGTAAACTATGAAGCCCTCTGGTGAGTAATTGAGGCCTCATCCTCATCATCTCTGAATCTATGTCTATCACCTGGTTGCTATCTCCATTATTCTTGTTCCCCTGATTCCTATCACCATTGTCTCTATCCCCCACATTATGCCTATTCCTATCTCCCCCATTGTCTCTGTTCCTATCACCATCATTGTTCATGTTCCAGTCACCTCCATTATACCTATTCCTGTCACGATGATTATCCTTGTTATTTCTTCCATCCCTAGGAAGCAACTGTTCAAGGGTATGTGCTATCTCTGCCTGTGATTCCCTCAACTCATGTCTAGACTCCCTCAACTCTCTCTCTAAGGCCAATGAGCTCTTGGTGAGCACATTCGGGATCTCGTACATGCTAGGTTCCTCACCTTCCCTGTCACCCATTTCTTCTGTATGTTCTGTAACTGGAGGTAGTTCACCTAAAAATGGGTCTATTCACAAAACTTGGGAATCTTCGTCGGTAGCGACAACCTCTATCTCTGACTCAAATGGATCTATTATGGGTACTTGTTGCTCAGGTTCTTCTACTTGTGGTACTTCTTTTCCCTATATCCTTTGTGGGTTTTGTGTTCCTGGTCTTAGTCTAAAATTATACCTATCAGTACGCTGCATATCTCACTTTTAGCTCTTGCATGTCATATTTAACCCCACAGGATGGCAAGATTTTCTACTCAAATACCACTATAACATACACCCCAATGTATATGTTTCCTCTGATTAATTTTTTTGTGATTTTAGATGTTTTGTTGTTCAAGGTTTGATGGGTTATTTTTGCATGTTTGTTTTGTGCATTGCATGTATGAAATATGAAGCATATGAACAAACCCAGAAAATCTAGAAGAGATATTAACAAAATAACACCAACCCAGATTATATTTAGCCAAGATATGAATTATAAGTACATACCCAGATGGAGATTTACAACTTCATACAGATGCTGATGGAGAGCTAGCCATACAAGCCATAGAAGAATGCTCACAACTTCTGGGAATACAATAGTTTGAATCTACAATGGATGGGAGCTAAAAACCTTGCCCAAATCGCCCACTCCAGTGAATAGAAATGTACCCACAAGTAGTTTATTGAATTTCTTGATGTCACACAATTTGCTCTAGCTAGTACGGCCTTGGTGATGTATATATCAACACACAACCCACTGAAATATCACTCAAACCTTGATGTATTGTACCTGTAGAAGATATTCTCTAATGGCGACCCTATTCTAGCCCAAATAACCTCCAAACAAGCACAAAATAGGCCCTTAGGAATGGTAGGCCTCCCTAGGAAGTATGGACCAGCAATAGGGATGGTACGACCTGCATAAGAGGACTATAACAACACTAAAAACTGAGATAAAACCTTCAAATCTGCTATCAACCCTTCACTTCTCAGCTGCACATATCAATCTCACAAGATATATCTATTTCTCGCTTAGAACTCCATCAAAATGACTTCGGTAAAAGCACAAATGAAGCCTCCTCAATCCCCTCCTGATGCAATCTTTCATACACGAGGAAAGGTGAATCTATAAAGGTTTTCATCTCTGCAAATTGATATTCAATGCCCTAAAGCCAAGCTCAATCCCAAAGCACGAGCAAACTCCAAAATGAGAGCAATTTTTATAAATCAAGCATAATCAAATGAAGTTTCTTTTTGGTCTTTTATTTGCCTTCTTTCCCCAATGCCCAAGAGGAGTTTATTTTATTTATTTTAATTTTAAACCAACCCCTTATCACTCCATGTGGGGTGCCCATCCCTAGGTACTTCACTTTTAAGTTATAACTTAACTTTATAAAGTGACATTACTTTATAACTTAAAGTGATTTAATATCTCATATAGTATAAGTTAAATATTTAATTTAACTTATATATCAACTTATACCCTTGGCCCTGAAATGACGTGAACCCCAGTGCTATGACCATCCATCATTGCCATGCCAAAAATAGTAATTGCTCACCTCATGACTTACTATAAATAGTAAGTCCCTGGAATGACTTCCTAAATACCACCATTAGCCTACAAAAGTCAAATTATAGGCTAACCCTGATCTCCTGATGCCGTGAGCTAGATGGGGGACATTACAAGGTCTTTGGACCATCATTAATAAAAAAATTGGTTGATGGTATTTCAGACTATTTTGTTGGCAAAAATGATTTCTATGAGCATTGTGTGTTTGGAAAATAAGGTAGATCATCATTTCCTAGTGGAACAAATAATACAAAGAGTTTATTAGAGATTATACATTCAGATGTTTTTGGACCAATGGATGTTGACTCTTTTGTAAAATCTTGATTTTATGTCACATTAATTGATGATGCATCAAGATACACTTGGATTTATTTTATGAACGTAAAATTTGAAGTTTTCACTAAGTTTAAGGAATTTAAAGCCTTATTTAAGAAGCAAACAGATTATAAAATGAGGGTGTTGAGATTAGATAATGGTGGTGAATATTGTTCTAAGGAATTTGATGAATTTTGTAAGCATGCAGGTATTGTGAGATAAAAGACAACACCTTATACTCCCCAACAAAATGGGGTAGCATAAAGAATGAACCGAACCTTAATGGAAAGAGCTAGGAGCATGTTGAGTAGTGCTAAGCTAGATCAGTGTTTTTGGGATGGGGCTACAAGTACTTCTTGTTAATTAATAGATCTTCTTGCTCTACTCTTGAAGATAAAACTCCTTATTAGATGTGGTTAAAAAGAAAACCTTCTATTTCACATTTAAGGATATTTGGTTGTGAGGATTTTGTTCATATGCCTAAAGAAAAGCAAACCAAAATGGACCTAAAAGCTCAATAATGCATCTTTGTAGGTTATCGTGAGAATGTAAAAGGTTACAAACTCTGGAAACCCAAAAAATGATTTTATCAAGAGATGTTATTTTTAGAGAGTTTAGAGCTTATGTAGGTGAAGAACAACCAAAGGAAAAAGAAGAGAATAAAATAGTGCGCTTTGAAACACATACAGAAAAGCAAGAAGATGCACATGTTGGAGAACAACTAGATGGATTTGAGAATGGAGAAGAAGAACAGAGTTCAGAGAGTTTAGATAATGATGTTCAGGATGAGTATATAGAAGAAAAAACATAACTTCTTACTCCTTTGAGAAAATCCACAAGGCAATGAAATCTAGTTAACAGGTATAGCCCTCTTGATTTTTATTGTGTATTTACTTTATTGAGTATTGATGATGAACCTAGATCTTTTAGGGAGGTTCTATCTTTAGAAGATAGCGAGTCTTGGTTACAAGCTATGCATGAGGAAATGAATTCTTTGGATACTTGTGACACTTGGGATCTTGTAAATTTTTCCAAAGGAAGAAATCCCATTGGTTGTAAGTGGGTATATAAAACAAAAATTGGTGTAGATGGTAATCTAGAAAGGTACATGACTAGATTGGTAGCCAAGGGCTACTCCCAGAGAGAGGGTGTTGATTTTAATGAAATTTTCTCTCCAGTTGCTAAATTAACTTCTATTAGATTTCTTTTGTCTATTACTTCTACTTATGATTTTGAGATAGAGCAAATGGATGTTAAAACTTATTTCTTGCATGGCGATCTTGAAGAGGAGATTTGTATGAGGCAACCTGATGTTTTGTTGTTAAAGGAAAAGAAGACTTGGTTTACAAATTAAAAAGATTATTGTATGGTTTGAAATAGTCACCTAGAATGTGGTGTCAGAAGTTTGATGCTTTTACATTGAAAGTTCGTTTTGTTAGAAGAGAAGAAGATCATTGTGTTTATATTAAGATTATTGATGATCAAGTTCTAATTATTGTCTTGTATGTTGATGACATGTTGTTTATTGGAAATAACAAGGTAATGATTAGAGAGCTTAAAACTCATCTTTCTAAATCTTTTGATTGAAGGACTTAGGGGCTGCAAAATACATCCTTGGAATGGAGATCAATAGGGATCGTGTTCACATAAAACTATGGTTGATAAAATATTGCAAAGATTTAATATGCATGAGTGTAAACCAGTTAGCACTCCTTTTTTATTTGGTACTAAGATGAAATTAGATGTGTCTCCTACTTCTAATGATGATTTTGAAGAGATGTCTAATGTTCCTTATGCTAGTGTTGTTGGTAGTTTAATGTATGCAATGGTTTGCACTAGACCAGATATTGCAGAAGCAATGGGAGTTTTAAGCAGCTTTATGTCTAACCCTAATAAAGAACATTGGAATCATGTTAAGAGGGTGTTTAGATATTTGTGAAGAACTTCTGATTATTGTTTGGTTTATCATGGTATTGATAATATGGATAAATTATTGGACATATAGGGTTTTGTTGATTCTAATTGGGTAGGTGACTTGGATAGTCAAAGGTCCACAAGTGGCTATGTTTTTACTTTGTTTGGAGCTACGGTAAGTTGGATGAGTAAGAGGAAACCCATGGTTTCTTTGTCCACTACAGAAGAAGAGTATATGGTTGCTACACATGCCTCCAAAGAGGCAGTTTGGTTATAGAGACTTGGAACAGGGATTGGTTTTGAATGCAGGATAGTAAGGTTAGAATGTGATAGTCAGAGTGCTATTTGTTTAGCCAAAAATCATATGTATCATGCTCATACTAAGCATGTTGATGTTTAGTATCACTTTGTGTGAGAAATGGTTGAGAATGGTAAGGTTTTGATTAAAAAAGTTGACAGTTTGGTTAATGCTACAGATTGTCTTATGAATCCAGTTACTACAGATAAGTTCTCTTGATGCAGGAATGCCATTAGGCTTGATCACTATACTTGATTTAAAGTTTGATTATATCATTTAGAGTAATTGCAATGTATAATGTCAAGTGGGAGAATGTTGGGATAAGTTTCCATTAACTTAGAATCCTAACCAATTCATGTGTCTCCAAAGTTCTTGGAATGTGTTCCCCAACACATAAGAACTTTAAGAGATTAATTATTATTTAATTACATCACTTGGATTATTGTAATTAACTCCTAAATGATAGGGTCAAACTTGGGCGTCCACTTTCGGGGTGGGGTCCATGAAGACTTTGTTGACAACTCCTAAAGTCTATTTTGAGAGTTTGATAACTCCTAGTGAGTGGGAGTTAACTTGGGTGCCCCCTTTTGGTGGCAACTTATATTTAGACTTGAAGTTCATTTTTTTATGTACATGAGTGGATTTTGTTGAGACACCTTGGATGGATGTAATGTTGGAGTTAACTAAAGTATTAGAGATGCATGAATTGCAATATTGCTTGCATGAGTTCATAAAAGATTGCATGGACTTGCATGTTTTTGCATGTCACTTACATGTGCTTGCATGTCACTTGCATGTGCTTGCATGTTGTTGCATGTTGCTTCTATGGACTTGCATGTGTTTGCATGTTGTTGCATGTCACTTGCATGTGCTTGCATGTTGTTGCATGTTGCTTCTATGGACTTGCATGTGTTTGCATGTTGTTGCATGTCACTTGCATGTGCTTGTATGTTGTTGCATGTTGCTTCTATGTACTTGCATGTGCTTGCATGTTGTTGCATGTTAGTTATATGGTCTTGCATGTTGTTACATGTCAGTTTTGTGAGGTTTCTTGCAGAACACTCCAACTCCAGAAACTTATAGGATGGTTCATCTCAGTGTTTCAGATAATGGGTATCAATTGCATGTTGAAACATGTGTTTGCATGTCACTTGCATTTATAGAACATGTTAATTCAGAATAACATTGGGGACATCAATCTTGCATGTTGTTTGCATGAGATTGGTGTGTGTTGATCACTTCAGTTGACTGAAAGATATTGGGCAATCTTAGATGCCCAATCTTGGGACTTTTAGTTGTTTCTTTTATTTGGAAATGTATTTGATGTTGACTAAGTTCACTTGGGCAAACTTGGGCGCCCACTTTCAGAATAGGTAGTTAAAAGGAAGCTTTGGATTGTTTGACTTTAGTCTTCTCTATTTGGAGCACTTGGTTTTTGCATGAGGACTTGTTCTCATGTTATCAATTACAATTGATTGTAATTTGAGTTTCAAGTTTTCCAATTAAGAAGTGTTTGAATTTGGAAGCTTTTGTATTAATTATAAAGCCCCATACATTTTTCAGAGAGTTGAATTGTGAAAAAAAATTAGAAGGAAAAAGCTAGAAGTTTTTTGAAAAGACTTAAAAGAAAAAGCAAGAAGCTTTTTTGAAGTGCATCAAGGACTTAGAAGAATTTTGGTATTGAATGTAATCTTTTCCATAGAGATTTAATACAAGAAGGAAACATCTTTGAGTATGAATTTTTTTCCCTTAGGGGTTTCTCCACATAAATACTTGTATTCTTCTTGCAAGCTCTTCTCTTCTACATTGGATTGAAAGTGCAAAATCACTTACACATTAATTGTTACAGATTAATCTTATTTTCAGCTATGTAATCACATAATTTTAAAGTTTATAGTAGCAGTTCTACCTTCATTTTCAACAAGTAGATGAGTGATATACATGTTGTGATTGGAAAGGTGGTTGTTGGTGTTGGGCGACATGTTTATGTTGAATAGAAGCAACATGGGGAGGTTGTTGATGGGTTGTGATGTGATATGTTTGTGTGGGATGTGTATAGCTTGTTAAGAGATTTTGGTGTTGATGGTATGGTTGTGATGTGAATGGATGTTGTGATTGGAGAGGTATTTGTGAAATTACCATAGGGGGTAGCATTGTTTTGGTGATGGTCATCCTTTGTGGGATGACCAAGGGGGGTAGTGTTTGCAAAATGGTGTTAGTGTTCGAAGTGTTTTGAGAAATATTTGACAGGGGTGGCATGGTAAGTGTACTTGTATTGGAAGGTATGGAGGAAGTTGGAAAGTTGGATGGTAGCATATGATATGGTAGACCATAAGTAGGGTCTGACACTTGTGGTTGTGAAGTGGTATTAACTCCTATGTTTTGATAAATGACATGAATGGTGTTGGTAGTTGTAATGATGTTAGCCCATGGATTATCATAGATAGGGTTGTTGGGATTAGGAACACGCCCCAAGGTTGATCAAGGATGGGCGATGGTGGCTTATTATGTATGATTGTTTTGAGTTTTCCTTGATCAAATGAGTAGGGGAGGTGTGCTCCATGTTCGATGAGGTGTTCGAGAAATTCATCCTTATGATTGTCAAGGAATTGGTCAAATTTGTGATGCAACCCTCTTTCATTAATGAAATTGACAAATGTGGGGGAGTATATATGTTGTGGGCTTCACCTGTTTCAGCTTGGTTGACGTATCCTTCCATGTTGCCTGTGGTGGAGCCATGTGGAGAGAGGGGTTGATAGTGAGAATCCATTTTTCTCTTAGCTTGTGATCGTGTAATGGGAGGCATAAAAGGATGAAGATAATTGAAGTTGGTGGATGTGGATAAATGTTTGGGGATGATGATTTTCCTAATCTCAAATCTAGATAACTTATAAGTGTAGATGAAATCTTATCCTTATGAACTTAAGGTTGAAAAAGAGCCTAAAAAGTGAATAACGAGATTATTTTACTCAAGGTAGACAAGACACACCAAACAAAATGGGATTCTTGAAGTCTACCAACTTAGGAAGAGTCTAAAATCCTAAGCTAGTTTATCCAAGTGGGATAATTTTGAGTTTATACTAAACTTAAGATAGATAAGTTCTTAAGACTAATACAAACAAGAGGATGAAATGATCTAGATTCTAACTTTAGAACGATTGGGTTGGATTTGTTGGATGATTTAGATAATTGAATCTTGATGAAGGTTGATTTGACTTAGATGATTAAGGTTGATTGGATCTAGGATAATGGATGTTGATTTTGGAACAATGATTAGATCACAAGCTAAGGTCTAAGTGGATGTGGGTGATTAGGAATGGTGAAAATGTAAGTGATTTTGGATGCAGAAGGATGTTAGGCAAAGTGAGAGGACTAAATTGATGACCAAAATGACAAATCCCTTAGGTTTTGTGCAAATTTCAACCTAGGTGCTAAGACAAAGGGACTAGGCACTGACAGAAGGATTATGGGTGCTATAGGGTGCCAAATGGGCACTAATCCACCTAACTGGGCACTGACAGGGGCCTACTAGGTGCTGACAGAGGCCATATAGGCACTAATAGAGGGTTAATGGGCACTGATAGGCACAAATTAGGCATTGATAGGGGTTGTCTTGGCTTTTGAATGTTTGTGGTTGAGATTTGGAAAGATATTTTAATCAAACAATTATAATGGCTACTTTGACACTTTGGGAAATGGGTGCGAGAGGCTATGAACCTCCATGGATGATAACTAGAGAATATAGGTATTTCACAAGAAGACACACAAAAAACTTGTTTACAAGACTAGTATTTAATCAAGAAAGATGTGTCATATCTCATAGACTCACTTAGGTGTTACTTCAATCCCCACTATTTAGATAATGATGGTTTCCATCCCCTTGATACCATTTATCATTGCTTGGATAGGTAGGGAATGCAAGGTCATGTACCACCTTACACCCCTTACTTTGGAGATGAAAGTATTACCCGAAGTGTATTCTATCTCAACCAATGAAGATATAAGTGTAAGCTCTTCTCCTCCATGTGGCTGTGATACACCAAAGGATATGACGGTTGAAGGTCTTAACTAGGATGAACAAGCTTCTATGGGGTGTCCCAATATATGCAAGGTATGGGGGATGAATCTGTGAATGGGGGTGTCCCTATCCAACCAAGTGCCATCCAACATAAGTCTCGATGGACCGAGGGTCTTGGGTTCTTTGCAAGGGGGAGAGGGTCCTTCCTTTGAAGTGAGTCTTTTGATTCTCACAACATTTGTATACTGTGCCAGAACATGCAGTTGAGGTCATCCCCTTGGGGATGAATTCCAAGGAAGGCCTCCTAAAGGGAAGAATCCAAGATGCTTTTGGTCACCCAAGATCGCAAGAGGCACAAGGGGAGAAGATACACATCAAGAATCCTAGGATTAACAAGAAATAAAGAGAGAGAGGAGGTTTTTGATCCCCAAGATCACTAAATGGTGTGAGGGGAGAGCATACACCTCCTAACACCCTAAGACAAAGCAAACAAAGTTAATTCCCACTACTTTACTTTAGTTCCTAATTGAGTGAGAAAAAGATGGTTCTTTAACAAGCGGGACTGCAAGCAAGTGTTAGTAGTTTGTATGTGTTATAATGCATAGGACAACTGAGAGGGGGTGTGAATCAGTTGTATGTTAAAACTTTGAACCCTCAAGTTAATTTCAATCATAAACCTCTTAATATGCATTAGTAGAATGTTAACATATGAAGCGACAATGCAAACACATCCAAACACATGAGAACACTCAATTTATGTGGAAAACCCAATAAAGGAAAAACCACGGTGAGGATTAGCTCACATATATATGAATAACAACATCGAATATCAATAGGATCACTACCAAGGGCTCATTTCCCTGAAGAATGGCTCACTACCCAGAAGAGAGAAGAAAGAAGAAGACTGTTATAGAGAGATTCACTATCTCAAAGCAATAGGAGAGATCTACCACTACCACTCCTTATCATCCACAACCTTTGGAGCACTGCATCTAGCAACTTCAAGCACACTAAAATGTACACACCTTTTGCTCACTACATGCTAGATTCATAAGCATTTAAGTTCCCACAAAACTTCACTGCCCTTGATTCACATTCACATATTCTTCTCTACTTTTCTCTATTCAACTTCATCTTGCATTTATATCATATATAACCAAGACCTATCTCAATTAGGTCAGCCCTAATGAAGCATGTGCATTACACATATGCAACATTACATAGGTCAACACTAAACACTTCCGTGGTGGAAAGAAGTGAAATTGGACCACGTCAAGGGTTAACTAGGACTCAAATATGTATCACCAAGTTTCTCATCACATCCACAATCCACAAGGTACCTCTGCAAGTGGCGCTAGTAAGCCAGGTCGGCCAAACCTGAGCTAATGGCCATATTCATGCTTTTCCAAGTCCAAGAACATCATGTAGATTAGAGAGAGACATTCCAAAGCATTCACACACCTTCCTAGAATACTCATCATCATCATAAACTTCTATAACACCGCCACAACCATTTGAATCAATGAATATCTTCATTATGCACATTAGGACATACTGTTACTAATCACCAATATAAGAACTAAACTTGCGGAGCATCCCAATGCTGGAAACTCTAAAGGAAGGTGGATACAAATAATATAAGCACTCTCCTAGAACCACAAGACAGGAAGGCACAATGCGAAGCATTCTTATTTCTCCCAAACAACCTCCTTCACATTCAAATATTCTATCAAACACATCTTCTACTTCCACATGATCCAGAACCTGAAACTCTAGATATAACACCTCTGAGAAACACTTTTAAACTGCACAAGCATATCTTTAATTAGGAAGAAATGCGAAGCATAACACTGAGAGCACCTTTATCACACTGCACGCCTTATTATCAAATTTTCTCAAAAGCACATGCAAACCAAGTGAACCATCTGCTGGGAGTTGACATTAATGACAACACCAACAAGTTTCCAACAATCTCCCCCTTTGTCATTAATGGCAACACCATCTATTTGAAAAACCATCAAGACCTAAAATAATTAATCAGTAGCTCTACAACCAGTAATACTCCCCCTGATAGAAACAACTTTTACTCTTCACACACCTCTTTGCACAATGGTTTTTCAATCACTTCAACTCTCTCTCCCTCTTTGACATCAATGGAAAAGGGAAACAACTCTAACACCAGCAAGTATTTTCTCTATCTCCACTACTCTCACTTTTTCTGAACTTTACCCCTTAAGATCATAGGATACGCTCCATCTGACTACACCAACCAATACTACCTATTCCCCCTAAGAGGTAGCCTTCAACATCAGTCTAGGGCCAAAAGTGTATCTTGAAATGCTTCCTAGATAGATGCACATATTTATGCATCTAGTTAAGAGAAGGAGGGGCAATAACCCCTAACTTTTGTCAGAGATACTCAAAAGTATCCTTAGGGAGAGCCTTTGTAAAGATGTCTGTAACTTGATCCTTGGTAGGTGCATACTCCAACTTCACCTCATTCTCTGCAACCTTTTCTCTTAAGAAGTGATATCGGATTGAAATATGCTTTGTCCTTGAATGCATCATGGGATTATTTAAAATGTTGATAGCACTTGTATTATCACATAAGATGGGGATAGCTTCATTATATGACACTTTGATATCTTTCAATGTCTGCTTCATCCACAACACCTGTGTGCAAGAAGATGTTGCTACAATGTACTCTACCTCTATAGTAGACAAGGACACTGAATCCTACTTCTTACTTAACCATGACACAAGTCTGCTTCTTAGAAAGAAAGCACCACCACTTGTACTTCTTCTGTCATTTGTACATCCTACCCAATTTGCATCTATATATGCACTCAAAGAGAAAATGGTATCCTTAGGATACCATAGGCCAAACTCTAAAGTACCTTTCAAGTATCTGAATATTCTCTTTACTGTTGAAACATGTGACTCTCTGGGATTAGCTTGAAATCTAGCCACAAGATAGACTGCATGCATGATATCTAGTCTAGTAGTAGTCAGGTATAATAGTCCACCAATCATTGATCTATACTTGCTCTGATCAGTCTTAGGAGATTCATCATCTTTACTCAATTTACAACCAATAGTCATGGGAGTACATACCGGTTTGGAATCCTCCATTCCAAACTTCAACATTTCCTTAGCATACTTTGACCATGAAATGAAAATGCCCTTTTCTGAATGACAAATTTGTAATCCAAGGAAGAAGTTCATTTCCCCACACATTGGCATTTCAAATTCTTTCTACATTTCTTCTACAAATATTTTGCACATACCTTCATTTCCTCCAATGATTATATCATCAACATACACTTCCACAATCAGAATTTAATCTTCTTCAACTTTGAAGTACAGATTGCTATATGTAGTGCCCTTTTTGAATCCTTGTTGCTGTAGGTACCTATTTAAACTTGCATACCAAGCTCTAGGAGCTTGTTTGAGTCCATACAATGCCTTCTTCAATCTGTAGACCATATTTGGATCATCTGATAACTGAAATCCTTTTATTTCCTTAATGTACACCTCTTCTTCCAACTCTTCATTCAAAAATGTAGATTTCATATCCATCTAATAAACTTTGAAGTCTTTATGAGCTGCAAAGGCCAATAACAATCTGATGGCCTCTAATCTTGCCACTGGAGCAAACGTTTCTTCATAGTCCATTCCTTCCACTTGTGACTAGCCTTTACACACAACCCTAGCCTTATTTCTAACTATTTCTTCATTCTCATTCAACTTGTTCTGGAAGACCCATTTAGTTCCTATCACATTTTTGTCTGTTGGTCTTGGGACAACTTCTTAAGTTTGATTCTTCTCAATTTGCATCAGTTCTTCTTTCATACCCTTGATCCAGTGCTCATTTTTACTTGCTTTAGTCACTGTTTTAGTTTCTATTTGAGACAATAAGCACAAATTTACTTGTTCATCTACCATAGCAATACTTCTCCTTGTTAAGAAACCTTTGTTATTATCTCTAATAATCTAATTTTTAGAGTGATCCTTCTGCACATACTTGGGGGTCTTACGAATCCTTTCCAGAGCATCTTCTTCATCAACTTGTTTCTCTTTTTCCTTTTCTTCCTCTCTTTCTTCTTCTCTCCAAGGAGTCTCATAAGATTCATATCCTTCTAATATCACTAAACTTTGACAAGGTTCTTCATCTACTTTGACATTTGCACTTTCCACTAATTTCTTTAGTCTCTTATTGTAGCACTTGTAAGCCTTGCTCTTTGTAGAATATCCAAGGAAGATTCCTTCATCTGATCTTGTATCAAACTTTCCCAAATTTTATTCATCTCTTCTTATGTAGAACTTTCTTCTAAACACTCTAAAATACTTTATAGTAGGAGTTCTTCCATACCATAGTTCATATGGAGTCTTTGAAATGTTGACCCTGGTTTCCACTCTATTTTGTATGTAGACTATAGTATGAATGGCTTCTCTCCAATAGATATATGGTAGATTTGCTTCTTTCATCATTGCCCTTTCTTCTTCCTAAACTGTCCTATTCTTCCTTTCCACAACTCCATTCTATTGAGGAGTCCTAGGTGTTGACAAATGCTTTTTTATTCCATGACCTTCACAAAAGCAATTAAACTCATTGGAGGTGAACTCACCACCTCTGTCAGACTTCAAACACTTGACTTTCAAATCAATTTCATTTTCAACCATGGCCTTAAAATATTTAAACTTATCTAGAGATTCTAATTTTTCTTTGAAAAAAGTTACCCAAGTCATTCTAGAGAAATCATCAATCAACAACATGAAATATCTGTCACCTTGAAAGTTTCCTACTCTTGTAGGTTTGGACAGACCTGTATACACCAAATCCAAAGGTCTGGTGGTAGAGTACTCTTTGATCTTGAAGTTCTTCCTTGTTTACTTCCCAATCTGACATTCCTTGCAGGTTGCATTGATAGGCTTTATAATTCTTGGCAGATCCCTCATAGCTTGAGTAGAGCTGATCCTCACTAAGCTATCAAAATTGATGTGACACATTCTTCTATGTCATAGCCAACTTTCATTAACTTGAGTCATAAAACACATACCATTAACACCTTTGAGATGATATATATTTCCTTTTGTCCTTGTTCCTACAACAACCAAAGTTTTAGAGTCTTCCTTTCTGATTTCATAGCCACCATCTTGAAACACAAGGTTAAATCCTTTGCTACACATTTGTCCTACACTTAAAAGATTATGCCGAAGGCCCTTGACATAAATAACATCATCTATATTATGCTTGCCATCAAATCTAATTGAACCTTTTCAACAAATCTTAGCAGATGCATCATCACCAAACTTAACATATCCTCCATCAAACTTCTCAATCTTAACAAACTTATTCTTATCACCTGTCATATGATTTAAACATCCACTATCAATTAACTAGTAGTTCTCCTCTTCTCTTACATGAAAGGCAGTTACCAAGGCCCCTTTGATATTGTGCTCTATTTCTAGAACAATTTCCTTCATACATCTTTCATTGTTAGTAGAATTAGTTCCAACATTCACAGCCATGAACAAGCATTCATTACTTTCATCATCTAGATAGTCAGACTCATCATCAGATATGCTAGCATCTTCTTTAACATAATAGCTTCTCTTGAATGATTTACCCTTGTTATGCTTGTATTTGTCATTAGAAATTTTAACCAGACACTTTGAAGCATAATGACCTATCTTTCCACAACTAAAACATTTGAAGGATAACTTACCTCTATATTTTCTAGAGCCCTTTTTCAATCTGCTCACAAAATTTGTTTCCACTTCATCAAAGTCATCTAAATCAGATTCAACATTCTTTTCTATCTTGCTAGCCTTAAAAGCAGTTTCTTTTCTTGGCTTATCTTGGCCAAATTCTCTTATCTCAAAAGTACTTAGAGTACCAAACATTTGATCCCTAGAATAATTATCCAAATCTTGAGTATCTTTAATAGCAAAAACTTTAGAACTATAAGATTTTGGAAGAGTTCTTAGTACCTTCTTTACCACTTCTTTTTCCTCCAATTCCCCACCTAAACCATTGATGGAATTAACAATTTCATCCTCTCTGCATGTAGCTTGCAATCTTTTCATCCTCTAACATCTTTGGGGTTTCAAACTTGGCCTTCAAAATATGCATCTTTGCTTGCTTGACCTTGTCATCTCCTTCATAGGTGCTTTCCAACTTCCAAATCTCATGAGCAGTTTTGTAGCTCATTACCTTCACTAATTCAGAATCAAAAAGACTGTTTAGAAGAGCACTCCTTGCCTTGTCATTGTTCTCATATTATTTAATCTCATCTTCATCCATTGGACCATTAGTATCTATAGTGTAATTTTTGTCAACTATCTTCCATACGCCATATCCCAATGAGATGAGAAAACTTTCTATCATGGTCTTCCAAAAAACATAATTTGTTCCATCAAACACTGGAACCTCCATACCTTTCTTTTGCACCATCCGGATCTACCCAAGCAGTTAATCTTTTCCAAGGAACTTGGCTCTAATACCAATTATTAGAATGCATAGGACAACTAAGAGGGGGGTGAATCACCTATATGTTAAAACTTTAAACCCTCAAAGTAATTTCAATCATAAACCTCTTAATATGCATTAGTAGAATATTAACATATGAAGCAACAATGCAAACACATCCAACAACATGAGAACACTAGATTTACATGGAAATCCTAATAAGAGAAAAACCACAGTGAGGATTAGCTCACATATATATGAATAACAACACCGGAAATCAATAGGCTCACTGCCAAGGGCTCATTGTCCTGAAGAATAGCTCATCGCTAGAGAAAGGCTCACTGCTAAGGGGTCACTACTTAGAAGAGAGAAGAAAGAACACTGTTATAGATAGATTTTCTATCTCAAATCAACATGAGAGATCCACCATTGCCACTCCTTGCCATCCGCAACCTTTGGCTCACTACCTCCAGCAACTTTTGGCTCACTAAAATGTAGACACCTTTTGCTCACTGCATTCCAGAGTCAAAAGCATTTAAGTTCACACACAATTTCACTACCCTTGATTCACATTCACATATTCTTCTCTACTTTTCTCTATTCAACTTCATCTTGCATTTATACCATCTATAACCAAGACCTATCTCAATTAGGTTGGCCCTAATGAAACGTGTGCATTACACACATGCAACATTACATAGGTTGGCACTAAACACTTCCACGGTGGAAAGAAGTGAAAGTGGATCAATTAAGGGCTAACTAGGACTCAAATATGTATCACCAAGCTTCTCATCACATCCACAATCCACGAGGTACCTTCACAAGTGGCAATAATAAGCCAGGTTGGCCAAACCTAAGCTAATGGCCATATTCACACTTCTCTAAGTCCAAGAACATAATGCGGACCAGAGAGAGACATTCCAAATCATTTACACACCTTCCTAGAATACTCATTATCATCATAAACTTCTACAACACTGTCGTAACCATCTGAATCAAAGAATATCTTCATTATGCGCATCAAGACATACTCTTACTGACCACCAACACAAGAACTAAACTTACGGAGCATCCCAATTCTGGAAACTCCAAAGGAAGGTGGATACAGATAATATAAGCATTCTCCTAAAACTGCAAGATAGGAAGGCACACTGCAGAGAAATGTGGAGCATTCTTATTTCTCCCAAACAACCTCCTTCATAGTCAAATATTCTGTCAAACACATGTTCTACTTCCGCATGATCTAGAACAAAAAACTCTGGATATAACACCTATGAACAACACTTCCAAACCGCACAAGCATATCTTCAATTAGGAAGAAATGCATAGCATAACACTGAGAGTACCTCTATCACACTGCACACCTTTTTATCAAATTTTCTCGAAAGCACTTGGAAACCAAATGAACCATCTACTGGGATTTGACATCAATGACAACACCAGCAAGTTTCCAATAGTATGATATCTTGGACAATTGAAGAATGTTGCAAAAATAAGGATTAGGCCAAAACAAATGCAAACAAGTTGGTAAAACTATGAAATAAAGACAAGGCACTAAAGTAGCCTGTCTCGGCATTGATAGAACCAGGCACTGAGACAGAGAGTTTAGGCATTGAATTAGGAGGTCTAGGCACTAACCTAGAAAAACCATGCACTAAAGGAGAATGATATACCTACAGAACTGGGCATTGATGTCATATATTTGAGCACTGATCCAACAGGGGCAGTATGATGACTTGTGATTTGAATAAATCATATAAAACAAAGAGAAAAAGACCTGCAAAAGTGTCCTTAGGAGGGTTAGCAAATCATAAAACCCAAAAACTTGGTAATTAGCCCCTAAGATGATGAAAATGCAAGTTTTAGTGACTTCAAAGACCAGATACTAATCTGGCATGGCTGGGTGCTATTGCGTGTAAGCTGGGCGCTAAAACAGATTAGACATTATGGAGGCTTGTAAAATTATGATTCCTTGCAAAACAAAGAGCTAAATATTTGCCAAAAGACTGTTAGAGGCTATATTAATTCATCATAAGCATCATGGAACCAAAAAATTAAGAAGCATGCATAAAAATGATGAATTTTATACCTCTATTATTGGGCACTGAAAGGCAGAAATTAGGCACTAAAGTATGTCAGGAGAGCAACAGAACTAGGTGCTGAATCTAGAGGTCTGGGTGCTGAAATCTGCTGGTTGAGCACTACTCTGTGAAAACCTAACACTGCTCCAACCTACACACATATAAACAATCCAAAAACATGGTGGAAATGGAGGTAAAGGTGATGGGGGTCCCACTGGGCATGCCAAAAATATATACAAACAGATGTGAACTATCCTAAACAAGCTAGAATGGTTCTAACCTATTCAGTTCACAAATCCTTGCAACCTCATGATAAGACCAAAGAGAGGTGCACAAACTAACTACATTTGAACCCTATCACTATGTAACTCTTCTTAATTTGTCCTATGATATGCTAAGCTATATGCTAATTTCCAAATGTGAGTGCTCAATGAGGTAGAATTCCATTACATTCCAATTGCTTGTTGGAAATGGATGGGGAAAACTCAATTTATAGATTTTTGGAGGAGAGGATGGAGGGCTAGGATTGAATTAGAAGATCAAGGGCTCACATTGCTTGAGGATCCTCAAGCAATGAGAATTGGACAAGTGTCATGAGGAGGTTGGATGAGGGAAATGCTCCAAGATTCAAGGGAAGAACAATAGATGAGATTGACTGGTTGAGTGGATGGATGGCTAGGATTGGGTAGGTGTATGACATGTAAGGCTTCATTCATGAAAAGGTATAGTTTGGATTTTGTGAAGAATTTAAAATTTGGAGGAGAGGACAAGTGAAATTTAAAATTAGATGAATAGTGGAAGAATAGTGCCACATGAAATTTAAAATTTTATGAATAGTGACATTTGGAGTGGATCAAAAGAAAATAGGATAAATGGACCTTTTTTGGAAGATTTGCCCATGCTTCCAAAGTACCACTTGTCATGTACATGCATGCACATTGAATGACAAGTGAACTTTTAGAAATATGGGGAGATGTAATTGTGAGTTAATTTTAACTAACCCATGTGCACATGATTAAGAGGAAAATAATGATGATTACTAAAAGTAATCAAAAGTGCACAAAATAGGGGATTAAATAAATAGGAATATTTATTTAATTTTTGGGAGTGTATATGAACTATAGTTTTCTAAAATATTTAATTTTTTAACTATAGTAGAAGAAATTGATTTTTGGCAATGGAGGAAGGATGGGAAATATTAATTAAATAATTATAAATTATTTAATTAACATGTGTGTTAGGTAGGATAGTGGGAATTATCAATTTTAGAAAGGTTTAGTGTGCGAATAATAGATGAAGGTGGTTGTGACCATTTTTAGGTATCTACACCTCTATTACTTTATATTTCAGTTACACCAATCGTACCAGGGGCACTATTGGCACAACATGATAAATAGGGTAGAGAATCAACAATATACTACATCAATCACACCTTGGTAGGCTATGAGTTAAACTACACAACTATGGAGAGGGCATGTTTGCTAGTTGTCGTCTGTACACAAAAGTTGAGACACTATATACTTAACCATCAAACTAAACTTATATCTAAAATTGATCCATTGAAATATCTTCTCTCGTGTGCTTCCCTTATAGGATGCATGACTAAATAGGTCATGATATTACGTGAATTTGATATTGAGCATGTAGAACAAAACATAATTAAAGGACAGACACTCATAGAACAGTTAGCAGATGTACCTTTGGTTGGTTGTAAATTTTCTAGATAATCAGTTATGACCCTTGACACTCTTGTTACTATGTGGAAACTCTACTTTGATAGATCTTTCACTAGTCATGGATCAGGTCTAGGTATCCTTTTTGTCATACCTCTAGGAGATCTTATTACAAAAGCTTTCAAGATTGCCTTCCCTTGCACCAACAACATGGTAGAATATGAGGTCTTACTCATTGGTCTCAAAACAGTAATACAGTGGAACATCAAAGAAATCCTTGTCTATGGGGACTCTCAACTTGTCATGTATCAAGTCAATGGCAAATATAAAAAAAAAGATAACAACTTAATCCCATACAAATAGATGGTTGATAGTTATCGACAATACTTTACACACATCTAGTTTGAACAGGTTCCTCACCTAAACAATAAAGCAGAAGATGCCATGGCTACCATTGGTTCCCTCCTTGACATGCCACATGACAACAAATAGTATGAATTCTTGGTTGAACAACTCTTGGTCTCCACATGTGACATCCATGAAGATGAGATGATATGTGATATTGTTGGTCCTAATAACCCTTGGCATCAGGACATTTATTCCTACCTCCATGATCACACCCTTCCACCTAATCTCACATTTAATCAATCCTAAAGCTTCCTCCAAAAGACATCCTGTTTTACCCTCCTAGGTGACACTTTATACAAAAGAGGCTTTGATGGTACTTTACTATGGCAAATAGAAGAAAAGGAGTCACCAGGTGATTGAAACACTTCTGGAAGCTGAATAGACCAGGAAAATCACCAAAATCCTGACCTTTGATGAAATTTATCAGGTACTTGGGTTACCTTCACCAGTTGATTCATTCAGTAGAGCACCATGGTGTTCTTTGTTTTGCCTCTAAAGGCCAGTAATACTAGGAGAAACACCGACTCTCTTAGTATCTTGATGAGAAGTTCATCAAACTAGTCCCACTGGGCATGCCAGAACTATCATCACCCAGATTTGCACCCTTGCGTATAGTTGTGAAACCTCAGCAATCTGGAGTAACATGGGAATGATCTCTAAGTGTGGGACTTTCCTTAATGAGATCAGATCTTCGAAGAAGGCCGGCTTCCTTAACTGGTTATCATCTAAAACTACTAAATCCTAAGAGGAAAAGAGAGAAGGAATGCTTTAAAGTGAAGGACAAAACAAAAGCTTGAAAACAAAGGGTGATTCACCAAGTTTAATAAAAGAACCCTCACAATACTGAGGAAATGCACAGCATAACCAAATATAACAAGAAAACATACATAGATTCAATTGATCCTAGCAAAGGTGAGAACCCAGATGATTGAGAGGAACAGAGACATTCACAAACAACCAAATGCAGATTCACACAGGACTAGAAATCGGACCAAAGAGGCAAAATAACTTGAGTATATTCAGTGGGAAGGCACAGTTACAGTATAGAAGGCTCTGTTTGGAAACAGAAAGCCTAAATGCTAAAAATTTTCCAACCTTATTTACATCATATGAATGCATATAAATTGCATTCCAACCTAACCCTAAGTTGATTACAAAAATGTGCTCTAAGAGCTGTCTCAGAAAATATCTACATTTAGTGACTGTCCAGCCGTAGAAGTTATGGCGTCGAATATCTGGCACTAGGCAGATAGAAGATATTTTCAAGTCTTTAAGGCAAGCAGCTTACTCATCCTTTCTCAGCAACACATATATGAAAAATATCTGAGACAAGACGGTAGGGAAATATCTCTGCTCATCAATGTGAGCTGCCTCATCATGGTGCAGTAATGAATGCCGAAAATATCTTCATCTGCTCAATGTAGTCGTTGGAAAGTTCACCGCTCAAAACATGCAACTCTAGATCTGAAAATGAAAAGTGACAAAAACTCTTGATAACCCTGCCAAATGAAAGAGGGGACCAAAATATGCATCTTTGCCTTTTACAGCAGGTCAAAATTTGCCAAAATGGAGGAGATACAGGCAGTGAAAGTTTTGGTCAACCGCCTGTATATATCGCTTTGCATCTGTGTATATATCGTTTGCATTTGCCGCTCAAATTGGCATCCAAAACCTCCTCTGCAACTCCCTTTGCATATGCATGGTACTTTGTACATTTGGCTCAAAATGACTTTGTATGTTTCAAATTTGTATATGCATACAATTGCCTTTGTATTCGTGGGCCCCACCATTTGTATGTTAACTTGCATGTATGTCTGCCGCCATGTGGCACTGCCTTATTCATTGCTGGGTTGGTTCAAGGATCATCGCTGAAAACTGTATCTGCCCTTTGTATATTGCAATATACAAGCACAATTGTACATGCAAGCCGCAGACTTCAAATTTTATGAAATAGCCTGAAAAGACGTTGAAATCTGGCTTGTATACTTCCTTTGTCTATTTGCTTGTATATCGCAATATACAAGCGCCAAATATACAAGCCACGGACCCCAAAAATTTATCAACTGCTTTGACTACTGGGTTGGATCCAGCTTGTATCACTTTCTTTGTATATTTCCCTGCATGTTCAAATATACAAAACACTTATACATATACAAGGCGGACCCGAGACCTAAAATGCTAAATTTGATCTTCGATTCAAGTCTGCCTTGTATATAACCCTTGTATCTCTGACTTGTATATCACAATATACAATCACCCATATACAAGGCGGACCCCAAGACTTTATAAAACAAGTTAAAAATGCAATCGGGTCAGTCTTGTATGTAAACCTTTGTATATCGGTTTTGTATGCAAAAACATACAAAGCAAAATATACAAGCCATTGTAGCAAATGTATCTCTGACTTGTATCTTAGGTGAAGGTCCCTTGTATCTCTGACATACAATCAACCATGTATGTGCGTAGGCCCCACCTCTTGTACGTTCGGCCTCGTATGTTTCTCTTGTATGTGCAAAACATACAAGCAAAATATACAAAGAAACATACAAGGCCGAATGTACATTCCACTGTAGCGGATGCACTTGTATGTCAAACCTTGTATCTTTTCGCAAACATACAACATAATATGCATTTGAAACCCGATATGCATGGAGGGAATATTCCTGTAATGTATCTCCTACTTTGTATAATTTTCCTTGTATGTGCAAACATACAAGCGAAATATACATTCTCTTTTGTATATGCGCTGATATACATTCCACTGTTCACATGCATATATTCGGCCTTGTATATTTTGATTGTATGTTGGGTTGTATGTGCGAATATACAAACCTGATATACAAAGAAAATATACATTTGCAGAATGTTCTGGGAATCTACCTTGTATGTAACAGTTGCATGTGAAGACATACAACACAATATGCATGTGAAACCTGATATACATTGAGGGAATATTCCTAGAATCTGCGATAGATTCCCTCAATGTATATGCATTTCCTTGAGCCCGATATGCATTCCAAAAATGCATATAAATTACTTTTTTAAAGGCCGATAGAGAACCTGCAAGCCCGCCAATGCACATTTGAACTACATGTTGACCAAAACTTTGACCATGAATAACTTCTTTATTTGGCTGAATTTTGGGGTGATGTAAAAAGCAAACCTGCCTATTTTTTCAAGCTCTTTCCAATGGTAAAGTTTTTTAGGCAAGGTTTTGGGAAAAAATGGCATTGTAAGCTTTATAGGAACATTTTCCAAAGGATTTTCAAGGAAAAGTACTAGGTTAACCATTTGACTCTGGGTAGAGGAAAATAGGATAACATTCTTGGCGACCTCTATGGGGTGTTTGCCTGCTCAATAAATGATCAGTGGCCTTAAGCATCCATTGGGCATGGGGTCAAGTCTAAAACATGCTGGAAAATTGGAAACTGCCTCTAAAACACAAAAGGGGAAAGGGCCTGCACTCTCCTAATGACAATGTAGCCTGTGCAGAAGCACTTAGGGAAAGAGAAAACTAAAATAGAAATGAAACCTATTCCAATCCTAAACTAACCAATCAGTCATGACTTTAAACAAATCCATTAACTGGTTCTTGAAAGTAACTGCCTTTCCTTAATAATTTACAATGTTTCCCATTCATGTGGGCAGTTAAAAAGAGGTAAGGGGGAAACGTACATATGACAAATTGATAAAACACCCCCTTCAAAGTGGAGATAAACTCACCTATCCACCTAGACTAATTGCTGATGTTACTAGCTTGTGGTGAATAAATGGGCTGATCCCACTCATTTTGATGCTCAACTTCATGCTTAGAGGTAAGCATGACAAGTGGTGACTCCTCTTGATATGTCTCCAGCTGAGCTAGATGCCTGATTGGGCATCCCCTTGAAATGACATGCAAATCATGATGACTGATTTCATGCCTCTGCTCTAATTCTTTCTCTCCTTGCTCTTCATTTGGTATGATAGTGCCCTCCATTTGACTCTCATGTTGCTGTTGTGTGTGAAACAGTTGACTTGGGACCTCATGGTTTTCTCCTTCTTCCTTCAAAGAATCCAAGAAGGCTGACATAATGTCATCATGGTTGGATTCTTCCTCCTCTTGCTAGTCTGAAAACTCTAGCCCTTGTGATTCCACTATAAATATGGCTGCCTGCACCTTATGAACAAAATGCTCATGATATTCTGATTTAGGCTTAGAAAATGAGCCGTGCACATGTTCAAAAGAGAAAACCTCCTCACTAAGAAGTTGATATCCCTGTTGGATAATAAAGAACAAATCTTCAATTTACTCTCGTCCATGTTCAGTCTCTTCATTATTTTCAATAAAGCATGGGAGCTCCTCAAGCATATCAGCATAATCAGCCTCTGCGTTATCTATCATAGGGCAACATGTTTGGCTCTTATTATGGTTTAGAACCTCACTGTCATCCTCAACCCCAAAATGCAGCAATTTGTCATGATTTTCTGTGTTCTCTTTTTGCTGCCTATCTACAACTAGCTACTCACCTTCTTCAGCTTCAACATAGTCAGGTGGCTCATGAAGTAGGGCAACATCATCCATTATTGACATGACCTTAACAATACTCACAGTGCAATAGATTCAAACATTTTTTTCTCTGTGAGTGTAGGAACAGATTGCTCCTATAGAGGGATATAGGCTTTGAAACCTAGAAACTTGTGGAGTCTAGGTTGCCATTGGTCAAACATAGGTTCCTTCAGTGGATGAGACTCCCTGAAACTCAGAATATTTGATTCAGGAGACTTAGGAGACTCATCTTGCTTGAAGCTTGGAGTTCTGAAACTAGAAACATGTTCGTCAAAGAATGGATTTGGAAATGATTGAGTTTCCAACCTTTGAAAAGGAGCCAATGAAAGCCTCTTTTGTTCTTCTTCTACTAGCTGGATACTAGAGCATGCTTCCATTTGTGTGTTTGGTGGAGGGTCTTCACAGGGTGAAAAAGATGGCCCTTTCCAACTTGGAACCTTAAAGGCAGAAGGCTGCCTAAAACTTAGAATTATGATAGGCCTAGATTCTACAACTGTTTCCTCTCCCTGATTTTGAATTGGTATAAGAGGACTGGCCTTCACAAGGTTTGGCATTTTGTAACCAGGATGCTTGATCCAAGAAGGCTGCCATGGTAGAAAAGTTTGAGCCACTTTCACAGATTCACTTTGGTTCAAAGGATGGACTTGCTTGAAGCTAGGAATAGGAGAGAAATGTTTCACTTTGGGCTCTTGCACTTGAGCTAGTGACTATTTTATTTGTTTCTTTTTAGCTGCAAGTTGCATGTTCAAGAATTTCTCTTCATACACCCCTCTATTTTCTGCCTCCTGCTCTGACAAATAAGCTTGATATCCAAACTCCTCTTGCGCCTGTTATACTGTGCTTCTCTATCTATTTCTGAAATTTGCCTTTGGAAATCTATTAACAAAATCTTAATGCTACCCAAATCAGTATTATTTTGGGACTGACTAGGGAGGCTGTGTGTTTGATTTAGAGTAGAATGGATTTCACAAGGCTGACTATAGGTATGAATGGGCTGCAAACAAGGATAAACAAGATTGGCTTGAAAATGCTCTTGCTGGTAAGGCTGATCATAATGAGGCAAAGAGCTGTTTGGCATAAATATAGTGGCATTTGGGGCATGGTATTGCTGATATGGGGGCCAACAACCTGTATTTGAGTTAGGGGTAGGGAAATAGCCATATTTCTCATAAAATTTTGACATCTTATAGCATCTAAATGCTGGATATTCATAAATATGTCAGAATAAGAGCAAAATAGGTCTGCAACCAAAAAAAAACTAGATACATACTAGAAAGGGAGTCACCAGGTGATTGAAACGCTTCTAGAAGCTGAATAGACTAGGAAAATCACCAAAATCCTGACCTTTGATGAAATTTATCAGGTACTTGGGCTGCCTTCACCAGCTAATTTGTTCAGTAGAGTCGCCATGGTGTTCTTTGTTTTGCCTCTAAAGGCTAGTAATACTAGGAGAAACACCAAATCTCTTAGTATCTTGATGAGAAGTTCATTGAACTGGTCCCACCGGACGTGCCAGAACTGTTATCACCCAGATTTGCACCCTTGCGTATAGTTGTGAAACCTCAGCAATCTAGAGTAACATGGGAATGATCTCTAAGTGTGGGACTTTGCTAAATGAGATCAGACCTTCGGAGAAGGCCGACTTCCTTAACTAGTTATCACCTAAAACTACTGAATCCTAAGAGGAAAAGAGAGAAGGAATGCTTTAAAGTGAAGGATGAAACAAAAGCTTGAAAACAAAGGGTGATTCACCAAGTTTAATAAAAGAACCCTCACAATACTGAGGAAATGCACAGCATAACCAAATATAACAAGTAAACATACACAGATTCAATTGATCCTAGCAAAGGTGAGAAACCAGATGATTGAGAGGAATAGAGACATTCGCAAACAACCAAATGCATATTCACACAGGACTAGAAATTAGTCCAAAGAGGCAAAATAACTTGAGTATATTCAGTGGGAAGGCACAGTTACAGTATAGAAGGCTCTGTTTGGAAATAGAAAGCCTGAATGCTAAAAATTTTCCAACCTTATTTACATCATATGAATGCATATATATAGCATTCCAACCTAAGCCTAAGTCGGTTACAAAAATGTGCTCTAAGAGCTGTTTCAGAAAATATCTACATTTAGTGACTATCCAGCCGCAGAAGTTATGGCGTCGAATATCTGGCACTGGGCAGATAGAAGATATTTTCAAGTCTTTAAGGCAAGCAACTTAGTTGTCCTTTCTCAGCAACACATATATGAAAAATATCTGAGACAAGACGGTAGGGAAATATCTTTGCTCATCAATGCGAGCTGCCTCATCATGGTACAACAATGAATACTGAACATATCATCTGCTCAATGTAGTCGTTGGAAAGTTCACCGCTCAAAACATGCAACTCCAGATCTAAAAATGAAAAGTGACAAAAACTCCTAAAAACCTTGCCAAATGAAAGAGGGGACCAAAATATGCATCTTTGCCTTTTACAGTAGGTTGAAATTTGCCAAAATAGAGGAGATACAGGCGGTCAAAGTTTTGGTCAACCACCTGTATATATCACTTTGCATCTATGTATATATTGCTTGCATTTGCCACTCAAATTGGCATCCAAAACCTCCTCTGTAACTCCCTTTGCATATGCATGGCGCTTTGTACATTTGGCTCAAAATGACTTTGTATGTTTCAAATTTGTATATGCATACAATTGCCCTTGTATTCGTGGGCCCCACCATTTGCATGTTAACTTGCATGTATGTCTACCGCCACATGGCACCACCTTATTCATTGCTGGGCTAGTTCAAGGAGCATCGCTGAAAACTGTTTCTACCCTTTGTATATTGCAATATACAAGCACAATTGTAAATGCAAGCCGCAGACTTCAAATTTTATGAAATAGCTTGAAAAGATGTTGAAATCCGGCTTGTATACTTCCTTTGTCTGTTTGCTTGTATATCGCAATATACAAGCACCAAATATACAAGCCATGGACCCCAAAAATTTATCAACTGCTTTGACTACTGGGTCGGATCCGGCTTGTATCACTTTCTTTGTTTATTTCCCTGCATGTTCAAATATACAAAACACTTATACATGTACAAGGTAGACCCAAGACCTGAAATGCTGAATTTGATCATCGATTCAAGTCTGCCTTTTATATAACCCTTGTATCTCTAACTTGTATATCGCAATATATAATCACCCATATACAAGGCGGACCCCAAGACTTTATAAAACAAGTTAAAAATGCAATCGGGTCTGGCTTGTATGTAAACCTTTGTATATCGGCTTTGTATGTAAAAACATACAAAGCAAAATATACAAGCCATTGTAGCAAATGTATCTCTGACTTGTATCTTAGCCGAAGGTCCCTTGTATCTCTGACATACAATCGGCCTTGTATGTGTGCAGGCCCCACCTCTTGTACGTTTGGCCTCATATGTTTCTTTGTATGTTTTGCTTGTATGTGCAAAACATACAAGTGAAATATACAAAGAAACATACAAGGCCAAATGTACATTCCACTGTAGCAGATGCACTTGTATGTGAAACCTTGTATCTTTTCATTGCATGTGCAAACATACAAGATAATATGCATTTGAAACCTGATATGCATGGAGGGAATATTCCTATAATGTATCTCCTGCTTTGTATAATTTTTCTTGTATGTTTCACTTGTATGTGCAAACATACAAGTGAAATATACATTCTCTTTTGTATATGCACCGATATACATTCCACTGTTCACATGCATATAATCGGCCTTGTATATTTTGATTGTATGTTGAGTTGTATGTGTGAATATACAAACCCGATATACAAAGAAAATATACATTTGCAGAATGTTCTGGGAATCTACCTTGTATGTAACCATTGCATGTGAAGACATACAACACAATATGCATGTGAAACCTGATATACATTGACGGAATATTCCCTCAATGTATATGCATTTCCTTGAGCCCGATATGCATTCCAAAAATGCATATATCTTACTTTTTTAAAGGCTGATAGAGAACCTACAAGCCCACCAATGCACATTTGAACTACATGTTGACCAAAAATTTGACCATGAATAACTTCTTTATTTGGCCGAATTTTGGGGTGATGTAAAAATTAAACCTGCCTATTTTTTCAAGCTCTTTCTAATGGTAAGGTTTTTTAGGCAAGATTTTGGGAAAAAATGGCACTATAAGCTTTATAGGAACATTTTCCAAAGGATTTTCAAGGAAAAGTACTAGGTTAACCATTTGACTCTGGGCAGAGGAAAATAGGATAACAATTATTAGAAAAATTCATCCCCCATCCTCTAGTGGCCACAAGTTCATTATTACCGCCACTGAGTATTTCACCAAGTGGGAAGAAGTTATTCCACTTACCTTTACCATAGGTACTCAAATATCCAAATTCATCCTCCACTATATCATTTATGATTATGGCATCCCTTCTACTATTATCATAGACAATGGTATGTCCTTTAAAAATCAAGAGGTTCACACCTTGTGTGAATTGTTGGCACATGCCTAAATTTTTTCAAAAGGTCCCATGTTTTATGCCTCATTATTGTCTAGAGTATTTTTCACCCATTACTAATAACCAATCTGAGAAATCTTTAGTGGGTTTATCTTGGTCATTTTTTGTGTTGTGATGATTATTTACCTTCTCCATGCCATGGCCATATCTTATAGTTGCCCAAAATCCCATAAAATTCCTAAGTTTTGTGGTTTCCATGTCTTTTCCTAGCTTTTGGGTGTAGGGTCTCAAGTTCCAATTTTTATCAGAACTCAGAATATCTTTGGTTCAAATTTCTATCAGAACCTAGAATATCCTTGGTTCTTGTGTCTTTCTAGATCCCCATTTCCCATGTTCAATTTGGAGGGTCAAAACTTGGAATTTTAAGATGATTTTGGAGATGGTGGCTATGTGTGTCATCCAACACCAAATGAACCTTTCATTTGGGTATTTTGGCTACTTTGGGAAATTTGGTTTTTTTGTGGACACTAAGACATCCTTGGTTCCAATGTCCTTATGGATCCCCATTCCCCTATGTTCAATTTGGAGGGTCAAATCCTAGAATATTAGTATATGTTTAGTGTGAAAAAGGAGAAGAATGATTAGCATGCTCAACTGGGTCAAACCTCCCTTTTGATACACCAACATTCAAAATATAAACTAAGCTCAACTACTATGAGAGTGTTAAGATACAGGTATCTTATTCCTCTATTGTTGTACACGAAAAGACATCTGAACTAGGATTTTGTAAACCCTAGTTATAAGCTATATGTGAATAGACTAATTCTGGAAGTAGAAACGTATAGAATGATTACAGAAATGTAGACAGGAGACCACAGTGGTTGTGCACTTGAATTTTGAGGGCCTAGTGGACTTGGGTGCGTTTGAAATCATCGTGCAAGTTCTCCTATCATAAAACTGTCTGCACAAGGTATTTGATTCTTTGTTGAAGATTCTAGATCCCAGATCTGAGGTCCTGAAAGACTTGGGTGCCTTTGAAATCATCCTGTGAGTCTTCCAAAGATGAATCTATAACTTATGTGGCAATTATGACTATAATACCTATTTCCTCTTTGTTCCTTTCCATCGGATCTTCCCAAATCTGACCTGCACAAATAAAAGAAGGAGAAGGTATGTTGTGGCTATATAGGATTTTGCCTTAGTCAAACCCCATCTTTGGTATTTCTACCTCAACAATAGACAATGTCAAAGTATGTAGATGTGTGTGCTCATAAACCATAAATGTAAGAATAAACAAATGCAAGATCCTAAATGACTCAAGCGTCAAGGAATAGATCCATAGAATGTTTCACTCAAGGAAACAACAACTTCACCTCAAGGAGATGACATCAATGAAGACTTGTAGAACAAGAAGGTGAGACAGCCATATTCACGGAGGATTCTAAAACTCAAGTTGGAGGCTTCAACCCTTCTCCCAATCGTACAAAAAGCTTCACAAACCCTAGGAAGAACAAGATAGACTCAAGATCTTGATTCCTAATCTTCACAACATATCTCTAAGATAGAAAAGATCCAATTCTTCAATGAGCTTCAACACTTTGCAGACCTTAAATAGAACTTGTAGTAGAATTTTGGCATAGTAAGCTTGCATAATAGTTGTGTGTGATAAAATGATTTTGAGTTCTCTTTAAATACCCAACCTTAGAAATGAAATAAATTGAAATAAAGTACGGACATCAAGCAAGAAAGAAGTTTTGAATTCGGAATCCTAAAGAACATGACATAAGCTGACACCAAAATAAAATTTGGTATCCTGAGATTTAGGGTAGGACTATGGCACCCAAGTCCGGCCCCCAAATTTTACTCCAGATTATGCTTAAGGGTTCCCTAATATATAGAATCCATAGTTTCTTTCCAGGTTTTGTCAATAACTTCTATGAAATGCAACATTTATTTGATAAGTTATACGTTGATTAGGGTTTATATAGGTCCAATGATGAAAGGGGTTAAGGGACACTAAAAGGTAGGAGCTAAACTTTGTGAAATGTTGCTATCCTAAGCAAGAGTAGAATTTACGATATAACATTTAGCCCCCACTTTAGTGGCCATATGACACTATGTGCATATGCAACTAAAGGAAATTCAATACTGTAATCATAAAAAGGATACCTAAAAGGATATTGTAGAGGAAGTTGAATGTTACCAAGCGAGAGGAAGAAGCCCCCAATCTGCAATCCTGCAAGATCACAAAGGTTAGGAATCGCAACCTGCCAAGAAAGATGTGTTAGACAAATAATCAGATCAACCTGCAAAAAACAAATGAATAAGTTAGTCATAAATACTAAAGGGTTGAGAGATGAGACATGATTAGGGTGGAAATCATGGGAGATATATGCTCCCCTTGTTTATGCTTGCTTAGTCCGAAAAGGAGAAACAAGGTGGTAATCTGAACACGTGGATTTCAAGGAAAGCTTGATGAAGAATGCTTTAGTAGGGTTACTTTTGCAAATAACGCCAAGACACAAAGCATTAGGTTTGATGAAAGGTGGAACCAGGATTTCAATTGAACAAACGACATGAAAATATGAGTTTGACAGCCATAGATAGGGGTAATCGAATGTCTATTGTGTACCTAGATAATGAAAAGGAATTCTCATCCATGTACTATAAGTAAAGGGAGTTTTCACTCTTCACCATTCAATTGTCATTTTTATTTTTAGAGGAGAGAAGGAGAAGGAGAGAGAGCTATGATGCCAAGTCGATGACCCTATTAGGCCCCGAGGTTGGATATACTATGGTCCCAAGTAGAAGACAGGAGGGATGAGCAGGAGGTAGGACCCTTGACTTTGTCTTAGTTTTGTTATTCCTTTCCCATTTTAGTAAATTTTCTCATTTTGTGTGCCTTTTAGGCCTCTCTAGACAAGGGTACCTAATTAGGGCACCCAAGTCCAGCTGGGGTGCCCAAGTCCTCCCTAGGTGCCTATGTCCTCCTGGGGAGCCCAGGCTCTCCTGGGGTACCCAAGACTTCGTAGGGTGCCCAAGTCCAGAGACGACATGGGCCTAAGGGATAGGGTAGAGTCTGATTGTTAGAATTGATTAGTTGATCCTTGATAAGCATAGTCTGATTCAAAGTTGGTTGTTATGATGTACAGGATGTCCCTCAGACACAGGAGCATACTAGTGGTTGACTCATGATATTGTTGTGGATCAACATAGGTACACTATCTGATGCTGATAGAGGTCTCCTACAGGATGTAGGCCTGTGGTGGGTGCTCACTACGCCCATGGTGAGATTCCATAGTAGCATGTTGATGGCCCTGATGGAGAGATGGGATGTAGATACGTCTACCTTCCATCTATATATAGGAGAGATGATGATCACAATCAAGGATGTGTATCTCATCCTATGACTTCCACTTCGAGGGCAGGCAGTATGGATTGTAGAGCAGCACTCCGAGGGGTACATTCACATGAGTCACATTCACTTCCTAGGTCATGTTGTCATGCCTCTTGGATGAGGACATATCGTTCTTTGATGGTTAGAGTAGGGTTGTGCAGACATACCACTTATTTGTCACATCATGATCACTACCATCGCGCTAGCAGTTACACCTGATGGATGAGGCACTCACCTTCATGGTGGCCTTGTCCATACTATCAGAGTGATGAAGGAGGAGAGGATAGTCTATGCATGGGAGCGTAGCATGCTTGCATGCCTATATTGAGACTTAAGTAGGTATGTTCATTATGAGACACAGGGGCTAATTATATGCACTCTACTATAGGTATGGATGTTTGAGCACATCAGATGTACACAACCAGTGGGGTTTCCTATAGAGTCGACCTAGACACATCCATGTGCTCATGCATATCTCCTTATTAGATGTTGGACATATGGTGATTTGTTGTATTGGAGAGTAGTGTTTGATAGACTATAGCCCAATGATATTATATGGAGACCATATCGTAGCCATAGGCCATGGATGGGGCAGAGGAGACAACTGGCGAGGATGTAGAGGGATCGACTACTAGCCAGTCACTAAGACGACATCATTGTCTGATTTTATTTTTATAGAGTTATGTGATAGTTTGGATGTGTACAGAGTGTTCCTAGCTTGCACCCAAGCTATGTATGCTCAACGTGCAATGCAGTTAGGGCTAATGATGCCCCACAACTGACTATAGTTGAGGTTATCAAGAACGATGATGATGGTGTAGTTGATACGGAGCCAACATAAAAGGCAGATGATGTCAGTGTTACCCAAGAATACATGACTTGGTGGGACACAACTTGACCTGCTCTAGTCTTTCCTGCTAGTCATCCCATAGGTGATCCATAGCCATGGATGAGTCATGGGGATGATTTAGAAGATGAGGATGACTTTAGTCATTCTAGTGGATATTATGATACAGATGATAATGATGAGGAGGATACACCGTCGCACTATGTTTTCAGGGAGAGGCCATGGCGGGGGAAGCAGGTGGTGGATGACGATGAGGAGACCAAGGAGAGACCTAGGTCCAGGGCTCGTAGCCATGCTCTAGGGCCTACTGCCAGTGGATTTTGAGTTGGTTTGAGTGTGGGGGATCGAGTAGGACTACTACATCTATGCCCCCAGCTACAGGTGTAATGGTTGAAATCTGGAGTGCAAATACAAATGAAAGCAATATATAAATCAATAAAATATACCCTTAAAGAATACAAACCAACTACATGGATTACGTGTACTGAAGTTGTACCCAAACTCCAATGGATTGCTCGCTTCAAGTGTATGTGGATTGCTCAATTTGTCAGCATAAACTTGTGATCTCCCAATATGAATGATAACAATAATAACATCATAAGTTTACTTAGATGAGAGATGATCAAAAATGGAGAATGAGGTTCAATTTATAGATTTGTTGAAATGCAGATCAATGGTGGAGAAAGATCAGAAAGATCAATGGTGGAGGAAGATTAGAAGGACCAATAGTAAGAATTGGTTGAGAGGATAAGCACAAATGAGAAAAAGACAAGTGTCCTTGTCTCCTCATGAATTATGGAGGCTAACAGACTTAATTGAAGGGTCGACTGAATTGATTGATTCTTTAACTAGGTTGATTGATCTGTTAACAAAATTGATTGATTTGTTAACTGATACAATTGATTTGTTAACAAAATTGATTGATGAGTCAACTCAATTATTGATCTGTTAATTAATTTGACCAGAGGAAATTATGGTGGGTAAGGCTAATTAGGAAAATAAATAAATAAATTATTTAATTTCATGTGCACATGGGATAAATAAATAAAATATTAAATTTTATTCATTTGGAGAGAAATAGATTATTTAAATAAATAATTGGAATTTATTGATTTAAAGTGGAGAGAAATTTGATTTTTTAAATAAATAATTTTGATTTAATTTATTTAAAGTGGAGGGAATATGATTGAATTAAATAATTTGGATTATTTAATTAATATAGAGCAATATGATGAATATCGATGAATTAATCGAATTAGTGTGGAATGATGAAAATTAGATGATTAGATGGGAAATGATGCAAATGTAGTGTGATGAGGTGAATAATGTGCTGGCGAATTTTAGGTGTCTACATTTTTCCCCTCTTTGATACGACGTCCCATCAAGTGGCATAGTGTCAAAGAAACTGAAAAATATGCCCTGGTTGGTGGTAGGAAGGGAGAAAAAAATGATGGAACATAGAAGGGATACTGGGTGCCCCCTCGAGAAATTTTTCAGAAAAAAAAATAATTTCAAAAAAATTTGCCACAGAGCGGGAAGGAGACTAAGAAAATGGAAAGAAAGGGGAATAGAAGAAAATGATGAATTGGGTTAAAACAGGGGGATATGGGAGGGTTGGGTAGGTGCTACAGTGGAAAATAAGGGTTGGGAGGCCTATAAATAGTGGTAGGGGGCCCCATTCCTAGTCATTTGTACACCTAAGCTTCAAACAACCAATTAAAGAGAAGAAGGAGAGCTAGAAATGGCCAACCACATTGCAATTCCACATCACATATACCGGGGTGAGCACATGAGGGAGTTCCAGAGACCAGATGATGCGGGTAGACTGATGAGTGACCTATCCTAGGGCTTTGGGGTAGTTTAGAGGGTCATTAATGGCAATTAATGCCAGGGAAAAGTTAGGAAAAATGTGGGCATACATTTATGAAAGTGTGTTAGCGTCGAGAATTTGAGTGCCTATGTGGGGTAGTGATGCACATTTGTCAAATGCGCGCCCATGGGAAGAATACGCACCCGCACCTATGGACGACACGCCCATGTCTGATAACAGCGCACCTATGTAGGAAGGAGGTTACAAATGCACACTTTTGTAGGAAAGTGATGCGCTTTCATGTAGAAGCATGTCTAGGCTAGAAAAAGGTGTGCCCGTGTGCAAATGAGTGCTTAGAATAGGAAGAAGTGTGCTTTTGCCTTAAGACAAAAGTGACTAAGTAGAATAGGAGAAACTGGTGTTTTTACTGGATGAAGGATGACTTAGTTAAATGTTTTGATGGACAGTAGCGGCCATCACTTGTTCGATCACATGTATAGAGACCGAGGACAATGGCACTATACATGGGGTTTTCAGATATAGAGAGAGAGTTTCTAGATGCTATTTGGATGTTACACATGTAGGTTTCTAGAATTTAGAGCACATACAGTGATGTTGATGGCGCTGATAGAGAGATGGGATGGTGAGAGGGGTGCTTTCCTTCTCCTGACTTGGGAGATGACAGTTACATTGGAGGATGTATGGCATATCCTAAGGATACCCATTCATGGATCACTAGATAGATATGACTTACACATAGGTACACAGATCCTTGAGCAAGTGTTTTCAGACAAGGACCTACCTATCAAAGGGACTCAGCTAGACTTAACTCAGGTGGAGGATGATGCCCCATTACCACTATTTATAGTAGATTTGATTAGATATGTGTTGGTGCTAGGGAGGAGGTCGAGATAGTTCTTGATTGGATGGGGGGATGTTCTTGATAGGATGATAGAGGGGGATCTTTTTGCATGGGGACCATTAGTATTGGCTCACTTATATAGGGATTTGCACAACTATGACGTCTACAGCAGGAGCCAGTACATTGGATGCGGGGTAGCCTTGTTGTAGATATGGGCTTGGGAGCCTATTGTGGTACTGAGGTTGGTGTATGATAGGGTGATGATTACAGACCACTCATACTACTAGCTGTACGCGGGGGTCCTTCACTATAGATGAGTGGGAGACATGGCATAGTGGCAGAGGGTTATTGACGACATTGGCAGAGTTATATGGAGGCCTTAGAGAGATTGTGAGGCATGGGAGGACGATGCAGGTCAGCTAGCCTACGTTTGACAAACTTGATATATCCTGGGTCACAAAGATCTGATTATTGAGCGATACATGCCAGATAGGGTATGATGACAATTTGGGGAGTAGCAAACTATTCCAGTACATAAGTCCATCTTTCTCTGGGTGGTGCGAGACATAGGAGTATGGGGGCACTGCTGGACAAATAGGCTATGTTGGCAGAATTCCTAGTTCTACAATACCATGGGTACCTCCTGCAACAGTTGTAGATGATGCAGGGACTAGCCCTGACTTTGACACATGGTGGGCCACACATAAGGCAGTCAGGTTGATGCTGCCTAGTACACAAGTAGGTTAGGTAGCAGAGCCTCTCATTGGGAGATGGATTAGACAACAACTAGAGAGAGGACATGTAGACATCCCTCCAGATGTATGCAAAGGGGGAGGAGATGGAGAGAAAGCAAAGGTAGAGGCACCTATCTCGGGGAATAAGGAGAACTTAGATATAGTACGAGCCTCCCATGATAGATTACAACTAAAGGTGGAGCAACTGTAGGGAGTAGTTGTAGACTTGACAATGGAGAGAGACAACACACTCCCCATACTTAGACCCTGCAGGGACAGCTACAGGTGCTACAAGCATATATACAAACACTGCAGGCATAGGCACAGGATGGGGATGGACAACTACAACAGGCCATAGCTAAGAGAGATGCAACCAAGGGTACTATTGCAGAGTTATAGCAACAACTAGAGACAACACAGGGGATTATAACAGGCAGCAACATGGCACATATGTGGAGTGATATGATGGCCATATAGGATCGGTTAACACAGGTTGGGCAAAGAGCAAAGTATTACCGCTCTTTGTATGAGAGTGTGGTTCCCGCGGATCAAAGGGCACCTAGCTTCAGTAGGTGGAGTAGGTCAACTACCACACGGTCAGTGAGGTCAAGACCTTCTGTGATGGGGCCTCCTAGAGTGACTATAGGATAGATGCCACTAGTGCCATGGTAGCCTTCAGGGGCACAAGGACCTCACCAACCTCCTGCTCTAGGATCCAACTCACAGTCAACACTTCTGAGGGGGGAGTTCAACATGAGACACCAGTTTATTATGATCTTGATATTATGTATTTTGATTCCTATAGGATGATGATGTATTTATATACACAGACATTGTATTAAAGACATTTTTTGTATGATATATGATGATGGCAATATGGTGATAGTTTCTATGATTATGTTATGAGGTTTGTTTTATTGATGATGTTACGATGATTATGCTAGTTTATGTTTATGCTATGTGATGATGATAATGTTATGATGTGATGGATGCATTATGTTTGTGATGACTATATTATGTGAAATGGATTATAATAGATGAGTATTTATGGATTATGATATCTGATGTTTTAATGATGTTAATGAAATAGATAACAAATGGATAATAAATGATTAAGTGAAATGGATAACAAAAGAATGATAACAATAGATAAGAACTAGATAACAAATGATAATGAAATGGATTGTGATGATAAAACATGATTAAGTGATAATGGATAACAAATGATGATATAAATAGATAACAAATGGATACATGATAACAAAATGATAATGAAATGGATCATGATGTTAACACATGGATGAGAAACAGATAAGAAATGGATAGATAATAAAAAATGATAACAAATAACATCAAATAATAACCAAGGATATCAAATTATAACAGATGATGACAAAAATTGATAATGGTTGATGATAAGAAATGATAACAAATGATAACACAAATGATAACAAATGATGATACAAATGATAAAATAAATGATAGTGATGATGAGAAGAAAATCATAACCAATGATATCAAATGATAACAATTGATAACAATTGGTAACAATAAATGATAACAATTGATAACAGAAAGTATAACAATTGATGAAGATTAAGATGAAATGATTGGAAATAACTTTAGTATAGAGAAGCATATGAAAGAATGATGGGTTTATTGGGAGTAGTTATGCTGACATATGTAGAGCAATCCTTTATTTTGATAGAGCACATGGATGTTATGAACCAAGGTATAAGAACCAGGGTGATGATGTATCTAATGCATAAGACATTGACTCTACAAACAAATAGTTTGATTTATTTCTACTAGACATAATAGAACCTTATCGAATATGTGAATGGAAAATAGTCTTAGCATAGAATAATCTTAATACACATAAGGTCTTTGCAGAACCTTAGATGCAAAAGGTATTGATACGCAAAATGCTAATTCCAATACACACAAGATACATATTAGTCATAATAGGATAATAAGATCATCCCACAAACACAACATACGAAAGCAATGACTATGCCCCAATCCATATTGCATCGTGACATACCAAGATATATAAAGATCAAGGTAGTTTTGAATAAGTATTAGAAAGGAACAAAAGATAAATCAAAAATAAAATGACCAACTGATAAAACAAATACACAACCATCATGTTCTCTTTCCAAAGAGGATACTCCAGATAGATTGGGCCTTATTGTAGGAAGGATATATCCATTAAATGCTTTGGATCTAGGATAGATGGATGTACCAGATGTGGCAAGCAGTATATAAGTAAGTGTATTGTCTCAGGAGTAGCCTTTTTTATTTTGAGTTGATAAGTACTTGAGCTTTCAAAAGATGAGTAGTTTATGTTTTGCTTGAGTTAGTCAAGTCTAGGTGGTAAGTGAATATGATGGATTGTGGTAGATGGATGGCATGAAAGTTTGGATTTATTATGGATTAAGATGGAATGAGATGGGTACATCTTATGTACCTGAGAACTGGATACTACCTTTATATTCCAGATTGCCTACATACCTTGTATCCATGAGATCAAGGCATATTAAGATGCAGGTGATGATGATATGTAGTTTTGATAGTGAAGGTGTTGATAGTGTTGATGGATGAGTGATGTGGGATGCGATATGTTTTATGAAAAGTGAGTGAAAGTGTGACAATTTCCTTTGAGTCAAAACAAGGATCCATTCCTAGACCTAGGTTAAGGAAATGTGCCCCCATTTAGGTAAAGGGTTTATTACAAAGAATAGACTGACCATGGATGGACTGACAATGGATGAATAATGGATGAGTGATGGATAAGCTGACTATGGATGGGACTAAAAGATAATACTTGACACTGACAATTTCTAAGCTAGATATATGGGTATGTGGAAATACAAAGGTCAACAATTTTTATTATGGATGGATGGGGCTTTAGTATGAAAATATGAGAAATGGAATGAATGGAAAGACCTAATAGATGGTTTATGCTGACTTTTACGCATGGCACTTGTATGCTTGGTTTTCACTATGGTACTTATCCAAGGCACATGTTTACCAGGTTTTCACTAGAGGACGGAATTTTTTTGATATTTTTCAATATTTTTCTGCTAGGATATTTTGATGATCAGGAAAAGAACTTCTTAAGATGAACATTATTGAGGGGTTCATCGAGAGGAATTCCTTTAGATGTTGCTAGTGTATATGCCCTTGATCCATAAACTACTCTGATGACAAAAGGTCCCAACTAGTTAGGTTTAAATTTACCCTTTTTATCTCGATCTTGCTAGTTTCTCTAATTTTCTTTTAGAACAAGATCACCTATTTGGAACTGCCTTTCCTTGATTTTCTTGTTGTAACTACGATGGAGGAGGTTTTGGTAGACCTAAAGATGATTCAATGCTGTGAAGCGCCTTTCATCTAGTAACTTCAATTCATGCAATTTGGAAACTCTGTACTCCTCCCCATTAATAAGATGCTGCAAGGAGACAGAGAGATCGGATGTCGATGTCAATAGTTAAAATAGATTTGGTGTCATAGACTAAAGCATATGGGGTGGCACCAGTTGGGGTTCTAATGCTTATGTGATATGTCCATAAGGTGGGATTAAGTTGTAGATGCCAATCATGACTAGCTTCATTGATTATCTTTTTAAAGATTTTTCAGGATAGTTTTGTTTGAAGCCTGAGCTTGGTCATTGCTTTGTGGAGTTGGATATGGTATTGAGTGCATAAGGCATAGACATCTTGGTTTTTGAAAGGTTTTCCATTATCAATTACTATAGTGAAGGGGATCTACCATACCAGAAAATGATATATTGTAAGATAAACTTAGAAATTTGTTTGCCACTGATGTAAGTCATGGGGATAGCTTCCACCCACTTCGTAAAGTACTCAGTGGCGGTGATAATGAACTTGTGGACATTAGAGGATGAGAGGTGAATTTTACCTACAAGGTCGAGTCCCCATTGTGAAAATGACCAAGGATTAGTAACCGGTTGTAGTTGATGAGCAGGTGCATGAATTAAATCTCTGTCCTGTTGACACAGAAGACATATTTTGGCAAATTGATCAGTATCCTATTTCATAGTAGGCCAATAATACTCTGTATGCAACAACTTCTTTGCTAAGTTAGGACTAATGGAATGTGTTCCACAGATACCTTCATGTATATCTCTTAAAGAAATGTCAGCCTCTTCCAAATTTAGACATCTAAGGAGGATACCATCAAGACCCTGTCAGTATAATGAATCTCCAAGGATAGTGAAGTGGGAAGCACAACAGATGAAGGTCTTCTATTGGGTGGAGGTAAGGTTAGGCAGAAGTGTGTTATTGTGAAGGTAGTTATAAATGTCTTGGTACCATGGCAAGTTGGGACCAACAAGTTCACATATAATCTTGATGGGTGGAACATCAATGACCAGTATTAGAAGTTGCTTAACCAAGAACTCAAAATGTTGTGTATTTTCCAGCATATCCAAGAGGGATCGAATAGTTGCCATTGCATCAATAGCCTTGTTATTTACTCTGGGAATCTGTTCAAATGATAGAATGTAAAAGAGTTGCTTGTAGTTGTCAACCATCCTTTTATAAGGCATCAACTTGTCATCTTTAGTCTGATATTCATTAGTGACCTGGTGAATGACTAGTTGAGTCTCCATAAACCTATAGTTGTTTGATATTCCATTGAATTTCCATTCGGAGCCCTGTGAGTAGAGCTTCATATTCGGCTATATTGTTGGTACAGGGAAAAGCTAGCTGATATAATTTTGGGATGTAGTCACCTTGTGGGGTGATAAAGAGAATTCCTGCTTCATAACCATGTTGAGTGTAGGACCTGTCAAAATATAGTTTCTATTCAACTGATGTAGAGAGGTTGAAGATCCCTTCATCTGGAAAATTGGAAAGCATGGGGTGTGTATCTGTTATTGGAGCCTCTACTAGTTGATATGTAATAACTTGTCCTTTTAAAACCTTTCAATTGACATAATCGATATCAAACTCACTTAAGATCATTACCCATTTTGCTAGTCATCCTATGAGAGTTACTTTGGATAGAAGGTACTTCAAAGGATTTATCTTGGACATGAGCTTGGTTTGTTGGTTTAACATATAGTGCCGCAACTTTTGGGAAGCAAACACTACTACTAAACACACTCGCTCCATGGGGGTATAATTGAGCTCATATCCAACTAAGATATGACTAATATAATAGATTGCTTATTCTTTTCCCAAGTCATCATTCTATGCTAGGAGTGCCCCCAAGGCTACTGATGTGGTGGATATATATAACAATAAAGGTTTCCCTAAAACTGGTGGCATCAACACAGGAGGTGTAGCAAGATATTCCTTTAGTTTCTCAAATGCTTCCTAACACTTACTATCCCATCTAAATGATATGTCCTTGTAGAGTAAGAGTGAGAAAGGTTGACATTTATTGGCTAGCTATGAGATGAAACACTGAATGGACTACAGTTTTCCCTAAAGACTTCTTAGTTGCTTGAGGTTAGGAGGAGACATCTCAATGATTGCCTTGACTTTTACATGATCGACTTCAATGCCTCTACTAGATACAATGTATCCCAACAGTTTTCTAGATGTAACTCTGAAGACACACTTCTTAGGATTAAGCCTAAATTGGTATTGCTCTAACCTGTCAAAGATTTGTCCTAGAACTCGTAAGTGATCTACCCTAGATGATTTGCCCAGGAGATCATCAATATAATCTTCCATATTGGTATGAAAGAGGTCACAGAAGATAATTTTCATAGCTCTTTGATATGTTGCTCCAATGTTGTTTAGACCCAAAGGCACGACCTGCCAATAGTATGTTCCCCAAGGACATGTAAAAGTTGTCTTGTATTGGTCCTTAGGTGCTATCATAATCTAATTATAGCTAGAAAAACTATCCATGAGGGAAATCATTTCATGACATGTCATCAAATCTATAATGATATCAATGTTGGGTAGTGGAAAGTCATCTTTAAGACATGCCTTGTTTAAGTCCCTGAAGTCAGAACAAATGTGGATGCCCCCATTCAGTTTGGAAATAGGTACAAGGTTGGATATCCACTTGGTATAATTGATAGGGCATATGAAATTCACATCCAACAGCTTTTGTAATTTAGCTTTGACCAATAATGTTATCTATGGGTGCATTTTGTGAAGTTTTTGTTTGATTGGTTTAGCATTAGGTGACACCACTAAATGATGGACTACCAATGAAGGATCTAACCTAGGCATATTTTCATATGTCCAAGCGAAGTTAACCACTCTTTTCATAAAAAACTTTATGAAGTCCTTACGCTCTTTCTCTGATAGAGAAGCTGCTAAAAAAGTTACCTTGGGATTTTGCGTTGTGCCTAGGTTCATCTCTTGTGACTATTCAACCAATAGTGAAGACTTTTCCTGGTATTTCAAAGGTAGGGGAAGGTCAAATCCTCCATCCTCAGGCACCTCAGAGAGGTTTTCACCATTGAATATGTCCTTTCTTTTTACTTTTTTGGAATCCAAAGGTGCCACAAAGTGGTTTTCACTAGGGGATCTGTATTATGATTCTTATTTTTGCGACTAAAGGATTTGACATTCTCACCGAAAAATGAAATAGGAGATAAGTCCATGAGAAAACCTAGTTTATGGTCACCAAGTGGGATACCATCTCAAAGTCCCAGAAATTCTCCTAAGGCTTCATCATTTTGAAAGGTATCTAGGACTAGAGCCTCTTGTTGATCCCAATCGACAAGTTCCGGATAGACAAGGGAAATGATTTGTGTTTTAGTTTGTGAGTTAAGGGAGATGGATGAGATCATAAAAATGGATGTTTCCTAAAATAAATTAGTAAGGTGTAGGTAGGAGTCATCGATAGTATCCTCATTAGAAATCTTAATTGCGGGAAAAGTCTTCGCTACTTCATTGAGGATAAACTGAATATCTGAGGAGTGTGGTACCTCCTTACCATATCCTAATCCATGCCTATTATTTTTCCTGGTGATAGAGATGGGCTCTAAGGTTCCTTGTTCATGCATGCCAAGCCCACCTTGTCCTTTGTATCCCATGTTTTTGACAATGCGGAGACCTCTGTTGTATTGTTCAATCGGTAATATCATTGGATCTTTTTCATCTTGGAATATCCAAGAGGAAATGTCTTCAATACATTCATCTTCTAGTCTTCCCCAACAAGTGAACACTATTGGTTGATCTTGTATGATGACCTTCTTACTTACCTTTGCTACAAGAGGTTTTCCATATGACTTGGGTGATAGGGGCAACTTCCCCACACAACAAGATTTTTGTAAGTCATATTCACCCAACCTTGTATCCTTATACTGAACCATGACCTTGGGAAAATGTTTATTAGTTGGGGTTTTGGCTATGGTGGATGGCTCTATGTAGGATGATGAAGGTTGAGCTGCAATATTATTTTGGATTTGGTTTGAATTTTGATATCTTCCTTGCATAGTTCGTCAGAATTCAAAAGGACTAGTATCTCCAAGAATGGTAATTTCCATACCATTAAAGGGAAAATTCAAACACTGGTGGTATGTGGAAGGTACAACCTACATGGTGTGGATCCATGAGTGACCAAGGATAATATTATACAGGAGGTCAAGGTTCAGTACTTGACACCGAGTTTCTACTAAGGTAGTTCCTACTCTGATTGGTAGATGAATGACACCTTCTGATTCTCTTTCAACATCATCAGATGCTTTGATTTTCATAGTATGGGTAGAATCAATGGTGTCCTTAACATATCCCAACTATTTCAACAGTTTTAAAGAACATATATTGAGACCAAAACCACCATCTATAAGGATTCTTTTGACTTTGTGCTGGTGGATTTAAACTTTTATGTGTAGCACTTCATTATGGCAGGTGTTTTGGAATGGAATGTATTTTTCTGTGAAGACCAAGTGATGCACGGAAGCAATGTGCCCTATCATGGCCTAGAAATGTGCAACTTCAATGTTGTCTGGGATAGATGAATCTTGGAGTTCTTTTTCGAGGATGGCCCTATGCTCAGGTGAAGTGTGAAGGAGATTGAGGATGGATGTGAGAGTTGGTGTTTTCCCAAGTAATCTAGAAGGTTGTATTCAGAATTAGGATGAATGTTTGGTGTTGCCCCATGAAGGGTAACACGACCTTGATGAGTAGTGACAACACAATCAGAGGCTTTACCCTTGATGGTAAGAGTGGACACAAGACCTTCTCTGATATGGCCAATGATGGAATTGTACTAACATGACAAATTATTGACGCCTTTACCTTTATTGGAATTGTTTCCCTTTCCATGAGGTGAGAATGGATCCTTATATATATCAAGGTCATTATTTGATGTGGGTTTGGGAGCATCATCTATAGCAACATCTCCACGATTGATAAGGTTTTGGATGAGGTTCTTCAACTTCATATACACAGGTGTTTTATGTCCTTCTACTTTGTGGTATTCATAATATTCATTATCTTTATACCACAAGGGTTTCAAAGTAGGTTCATCATATTGTCTAGCTTTAGGTAATGTGATTAAACCACTTTGGACAAGTTTCTTAAGGATAGATTTGATGGGTTCTCCCAAAGGAGTGAATCTATGTTTGGGTGCAAAGTCTTGTTTGGGTTGCTCCCTTTTAGTGAAGGGGATGTTCTTCATGGGTTCTTGAAGGTTAAGAGGTGTTTGGATAGTTTGGACATGTTTTTTTGTCCACAACACCATTATTGACAACATTTTTTTTTTAGCCCAAAAGTGGGGCTTGCCATTTGAAGTTTGAGTGTTGTCTTTTGTTTCCTTAAATATTTTTACAAGCCCTTTAGCAATAAGGGCTTTTTCAATGTTTGTTCCCTTGGAAATGTTTTCATCAAAAGATTTAGCGCATTGTATTTGCAAATGGAATCCAAGTTTAGTATTCAAATTTTGGACAAACATATTTACTAACTGTTTCTTAGGTATAGGCCAAGAAAATTTGCTGGCCATATTTCTCCATCTTTGCAGGAAGGAGATGAAGGTTTCTCCATTTTTTTGTTTATTTTTACACAAGTCTATCATTGAGACTTCATGTTCAATATTGAAAGAGAAGTGGGTAACAAACTTCTTCGCCAATTCTCTAAAAGATTTTATACCCGAAGGTAGATGTGAGAACCAGTCCATGGCTTGCCCTCCAAGATTGTAGGGGAAGAGGCATAAGAGATATGCATCATTGTTGGCAACCTCTAAACAAGCCATGTAAAATTCCCAAATATGTTCTTGGGGATCACCTTTTCCTTTGTATTTATCAAATTTGGGTATTTCGGAGTTGTGAGGAAAAGGGATCATGGGAATTAATCGATCAAATGGATAGGGACAAACTTCCTGAAATCTATTTTTGAAGGTTAAAAAAATTTGGATCAATTTCAGATGTTGGTGATTGTGCAAAATTTTGTTGGATGGTGGATGAAGGTGGTTGTTGTTGTACAAACATTTGTTGAATGGTGGATGAAGGTCATTTTTGTTGTGGAAACATTTGTGGAATGGTGGATAAAGGTGGTTGTTGTTGTTGTTGTTGTTGTTGGTGTGATGGAGCAAGACCTCGATATGAGGAAGATGAAGGTGGTTTTTGTGATATATGATAGGAGTTGTATATAAAGTTTGGGTTTGTGATACTTGTGGAGGGATGATGTATGATGAAATAGGAATGGAAGTTTGCACTTGTGACACTTGTGGAGGAGTGACATAAGAGGCATTAGAAATGGAAGATTGGACTTGTGATACTTGTGGAGGATTGACATAGGAGCCATGAGAAATAGAAGAAGATGGTTGAGATGTTTGTGGAGGATTTTCACAAGAGCTATTTGGGATAGAAGGTTGGAGTTGGGATGCTATGTATGTAGGTGTTAGAAGTGGACCAAGTGATCTGGGGTTTTGGTAGAGAGGGATGGCAAATTGGTTAGTGAAAGGAGATAGAAGAACATTATGAGTGGGTGAAGTTGGAATAGTAGGTGATAGGTGGTAGGGTGGATGTAGTTAGAATGGCAGTAGGGTGTGATCCACCGATACTGGCAATGGTGATGTTTATGGGGTCTTTCTCCTTGATTTAGGGTGTATCAAAGTTGCTAGGCAACTTGGCTCCTTTTTTGGAAAGTAAATGAAATAAATGATTAGAATTGGAAGCCAAGAGCTTATCTAGAGCATCTAAGATCGTAGGATTTTACAAATTTTCATCAAGGTCTTGCGATACTTGAGATTGTTGACCTAGGTCAGTAGAAGAAGAAGTTCCTACTGTGTACCATTTTGGGATGAAGATACGTGGGTCCATGCCTATGGTAAATTTGGTTGCATGAATGGGTACTTCAGGATTGGGTATTTCAGGAATGCCTTGAGGCGTGTTTTGGTTAGCTTCCATAGCTTTCTTGTGTTGATATCTAGTCAAAGGCATGTGATATGAAAACTTGGAAAAATGTTAAGGGTGGATGAATGGATGTGTTTAGACTTTTGCTAGGAAGTTTGAGACTCTAGGACAATGTTGATGGATGATTGCTTGGTTAAAAGACAAAAATCTAGACCAAATGATTGTGGTATGTCAGATTTAGATTATCTACCAAGAAATAGACTAATAATTTCAAGGTAAGACAAGATAAAGAGTAGTGAATTTCATCAACTCAAAAGGAGCCACTCTCTTAACCTAGATGGTTCACTAGTTTGATGGATACTAATTTATCTATGAATTTAAGAGAGGCAAACTTCTTAAATTAAAGACAAGCTAGTGGATTTTAATCTAGACTTTGGACTAATAACCAAAAGGATGGAAAAGATGGTGTGATGTTTGGGATATGTTTGGAAAAAATGATCGTGGTATGAGGATCAAATAACCCTATAGTCTCAAAAAGGATAGATGCTCTAAAAGTCTAAAATAATGGAATGAGGATGGATGCGTATAATTTATGTAAACTCAGAATTAGATCAGAGAATGTGACAACAAGACTAAAATGAAATGGTTTGACTATTCTTTTGGATTTTGTGGTTTTTTTCTTTTTTTTTTCTTTTTTGGAAGTTGGTAGTTTGAAATTTCTCTAGCAAGAGAACAAACACAAAAACATGATGGCAACTTGACACTTCGGAACTTGGTGCGTAAGGCTATGAACCTCCACAAATAACAATTGGTGAATACTTGGTATATAACAAGAATACATTTCAAACACTTGTGCAACAAACCTAAAATTATTCAGGCAGGTGTGTCATACCCTGCAAACGCATTTAGGTGTGGCTTCAATCTCCACTATTAGATAATGGTGATTTCCACCCCCTTAATACCATATTATCATTGCTTGGATAGGTAGGGAATGTAAGATCCTGGACCACCTTAGACCCCTTACTCTTGGAGACACTTAAGTCTTTCCCAAAAGTGTATTCTATCTCTAATCAATGAAGGTACAAGCGTGAGCTCTTCTCTTCCATGCGGCTGCGATGCATCAAAGGATATGACATGGCTAAAGGTTTTAACTAGGATCACAAGGTGTCTAAGGAGTCCTCAAATATACGCAAGGTATGCGGGGCACAAGTTTGTGAATGGGGTTGTCCCAATCAGCCCAAGCTCAACCACACAAGTCTTGGCGGACCAAGGATCCTGGAGGTTTTTTGCAAGGGGTGAGAGGGTCCTTCCTTTGAAATGAGTCCTTCAATTCTCATAACGTTTATATACCACACTTAAACATGTGGTTGAGGTCATCCCTAGAGGTGATGAAATCCTCTAGCAGCCCCCCTAGAAAGGATATCGAGTACTTTGTTAGAAATGAAGGTGCAAACCACATAATGAAAATCTAATTCAAACCTTATTTATGTCCTCTAAACAATGTAGAATCAATGGAGATTGCAAAAGAAATAAAACCCACTACACAAAAATAGCATGCATTAAGAACTAAACACATAGCACAATATGTAAAGTGAAGAAAGCCTTTTCGGTCAAAATCTCCACCAAGAAAAGAGGCTCCAAGTTGTATTATCTTCAAATATGAGATTATAATACATGCACTTCCTCTCCTTCTTCAGTCTTAAATCCAACGATGCATGTTACTCTCAACTTTGTTAAAAATGTACTACAAACAGCCTTATAAAAGGGGGTTTCCTTCTAGGGAAGAAAACCAACATAATATCAACTGTCAAATCTGTGACCTAATGATGAACAGTCCAGATTTACAATGATAAAATATAAAGAAAATGTGGTTTTAGGGGCGTTGCCCCTGAACCCCCACTAGGGCGTGCGGCCTCTGGACCCCTTGTTAGGGGGATGATCCCCTTGGATCTCTCGCAAGGGGAAACCCCCCTACAACCTCCTGTTGTGGATAAATTAGTGTCAAGGACTGGATATAAACATGCAGCTAAAATAATATCATTGCTGGTGAAACCTTTCATCCCTTATGGGTGATTTACGAACAATATTAGGAGCAATTAATTACATAGGATTTACAAGGTTGATGGCACCGTAATCCTAACATACTTTTGATTCTCAAGATCATTTTGCAATGCGAGAGAAGAGCATACATATTATTCTCGAGTCCTTGGGAATAAAACAAATAAAGCAGTAAATGAATGATCTAGTATATCTGATCTCTAGGATCACTTTTCAGCGCAAGGAGAGAGCATACGTATGTAGATATTCCAAACATGGTATATAAGGTGGTAAATTCCATTAATAACAAAAATGAAATGTTTCTAAGACTTAGTGAGAAAAATAATTCTTTGGCAAATGTCCTGCACTAAGTTCATTAGTAATTTCAAAAATGTTTTTATTTGTCAAACGCCCTATACCAAGGTCATTAGTAGTTTCAAAATGTTTTCTTTGACCAAGGTAAGATGTTGCACCGAGAGTTAGTTCCAAAACTTGAGAAAGGTTACCTCTAAATAGAAATTAGACAATAGAAAATAATAAACAAAAAACACAGAACAAAATAGAAAGTAGAAAACACAGATGGCAATAGAAAACAAAGAGGATGTACCTAATTTTTACCTTTTTGCAAAGGTGCACCGATAATAGACAAAAGTGTGCCGAAAGGAAGCAAAGGCATGTTGATAGAGGAGAAAAGTGTGCTTTCGGATAGAGAAATACACAGAGCAAAGGTGCACATACATACAACAAAGGCACACTGATTCAAAATGAAGGCACACTTTCTAGTAAAAAAATTTGCACTTTCATCACTGCAAACAGGTACCTACCAAAAACAAGGAGTCAACTCTGATAGAAAGTAGATTTTGACAGGCAGAGGATGATCCAGTGGTCTAGAAGGTCTAAGCTGAAGAGGTTAAAACTATCAGGTGTTGACAGAGACAAAGACGTGCTTTTGCTGAGAAAAGGTACGCTTTTGAACAAAACTTGCAATCTACTAAGAAAATGATGTCAATTCCTACCAAAAAGCTAATGTCAGAGAATAACTAGACATTATCAGATGTCAACAAGATACAACATGCCAAAATAAGAAGAAAATTTAAATAAATTAGCCCTGAAACAACTGAAACAGGAAAACTATTTCAGAAAACAAATGTGCACATTCATCGGACAAAGGCACATTGACCCGTAGCGTAGGCACACTGACCTAGGGTAAAGGCACGCTGACTCAATACAAAATTTTGCTTTCATAGTCAAAGGCACATTTATGTTCCTATTGCATAAAAAACATGAAATTTCTTCCAAAAATGTTAGATTTCAGGGATGTGGGTCCCACCGAGCATGCCAAAATGTAATGGTTAAATTCTAGAGGGAAAATACAAATGAAAGTATAATATAAAACAATACAATATACCTTCAAAGCACACAAACCAACCACATGGATCGAGCGTACCGAAGTTGCACCCAAACTCCAATGAATTGCTCCTTGCTTCAAGTGTATGTGGATTGCCCAATTTGTTAGCATAAACTTATGAACTACTAATATGAATGATAACAATAATAATGTCATAAGTTTACTTAGATGAGATATGATCAGAAATGGAGAATGAGGTTCAACTTATAGATTTGTTGAAATGTAGATCAACGGTGGAGGAAGATCATAAAGATCAATGGCCAGAATTGGTTGAGAGGATGTGCATGAATGAGAAAAAGACAAGTATCCCTATCTCCTCATGAATTATGGAGGCTAAAAGACTTGTTTGAGGGGTTGACTAAATTGATTGATTCATTACCTGGGTTGATTGATTTGTTAACTGATATGATTGATTTGTTAACAAAATTGATTGATGAGTCAACTCAATTGATTGATTTGTTAACTGATTTGACTAGAGGAAATTATGGTGGGTGAGGATAATTAGGAAATTAAATAAATAAATTATTTAATTTCATGTGCACATAGGATAAATAAATAAACTATTAAATTTTATTCATTTGGAGGGGAAAAGATTATTTAAATAAATAATTTGAATTTATTTATTTAAAGTGGAGAGAAATTTGATTTTTTAAATAAATAATACTGATTTTATTTATTTAAAGCAGAGGGAATATGATTTAATTAAATAATTTGGATTATTTAATTAATATAGAGAAATATGACGAATATTGATGAATTAATTGAATTAGTGTGGAATGACAGAAATTAGATGATTAGATGGGAAATCATGCGAATGTGGTGTAATGAGGTGAATAATGCACTGGTGAATTTCAGGTGTCTACAACATGCACGACTACAAATGTCACCATAGAGACCTCAGTATGTGATTTTGATTGGTAGGATGGTGATCCAGGTGAGAATTATGCTAGTGTTGAGTTGATAGATGATTTGATTATACATGTGTATATTTTTGATGAGTTACTGATATTATCCTTGTGATGCTGTCAACAGTTGGCACCTGAGGATGGCATGACTTTGTGGGTTGCATCATTGCAGATATAGTTCTTGCTGATGCAACTGAGTAGCGAGTATAGATAGAATAGTTTCCACAACATTTAGCAGGACAACATGTAGAGTTATTCATGCGTTTCATGAGATACAGGGTGGCAATGGAAGTCACTTTAGATCAGGCAATCCAGAGGGTAGAGCATGTAGAGGCAGACATCTAAACATAGTGAGATTAGGCCATGACACCGCCTCCATCTAAGATGGGCTATGCTATGATATAGTTCTTGCACAATGAGTTAGATCGGGCAAGAGCTTAGAGAGACAAAGTACAGTCAGAGAGAGATAGAGCACAATTGGAGAGAGACAGGTTCCAACAACTCTACATGATACTTAGGTGGAGATGAGAGAGCTTAAAGGTGAGCTTAGGGGTCTATGGTCACCGAGTGCCTCTAGGAGTCATTCGCGGTCTGTGACCTCACATGGGCAACCTTCTGTCACTCATACACCACTAGGTCCTGAGGGTTCTGGTAATTGTGGTTCGGCTATATGATATGTATCTCATGTATTGTACTACGATGTCCCTTTTTGATGTACGAGATAGTCAACTTTGACTTGTATTTGTAAGATGATATGTATATTTATGATATTTTTCCATTAATGCTATGATGTTTTTGATATTGGTAAGCTACAAACAAGGGTGCAGGTCCCTATTACAAAAGCCCCACGAGTAGCAAAATAGGCCAGCAACCACAAACAACAAAAAAACAATAGACTAACAACTAACTAACATAATAATATTATAATAGTACCAATACCAAAAATAAAGATAAAAGTAGAGACTACTTAAGTAGATCATTCTAGTCATCCTTAAGGAACTCCATAAGTTCCTCCTTGCCCACAGTCTTTCCATCCTTGTCAGCCTATTCATTGTGAGCATCCTACAAAATAGTCAGCATCATAGCCACACAGTGGATCTATTGTCAAGAGACACTATACGGATTCATGATTGTTGTCATTGATGGCAACAAAGTTCATCCCACACATCCACAGGACATGGTGTGTCTCTACCAGAAGTCAGAGTGAAGAATGTTGTGGTCCGGTAAACAAGAACAAAGCATATGGCAAGGTCCGACAGACAGGTCTGGATCTCTCAGAGGAAGTATCTTGGTAAAGTATGGATTTGGAGAAGTAAAGAGTACTACCTTGAGTGATAGATTCCAAGGTTTTAGCCTCCGGTGATAGATGAGGCAAAAGATATGAATACTTGAGTACCGGGTTCTTGAGTGACAGTGTGAACAGAGGAAGAGCTAAATGACAGAACATTAGACTACTTTCTGGATGTGTTACTGATGGTGTTAAAGGTTATGAAGGCATGAATCATGTTTGGCCGACATGATTAATGATTTCTACAAGTATATGCTTGATCTGCATTACTTGATGTGTAAGGATTCAGCCGACAGAACAGAGTTTGTGAGAAGATTGACTGTTCCGGGTGCCGACTAGAAAGATAATGAAATCACTTGTGCGGATATATATATAGGATGGATTTAGTTGTGAGAAGTGTAGTGGTGATATGTGATATGCAAATAAAAGCAGAGCAGAGCAGAAGCAGTAAGGAAGGTCCAGTATGTGAAAGGAAAGCAGCATAAGAGAAGAGGAAAGATGAAGTGCAGCAAATCAATGTACTGAGCCTAACTGGAACTAAACTCCAGCATATGTGGATGCCTCCAATCAGTTCAAGTATTATATAACACTCTTTTGTAGACAGTGTGTCTCTTGTAGGCAGTGTGCCTCCTTGTGAGCAGTGTGCTCGGGCAATGAGCCCTAATTGGCAAGTGCCAATTTTATATTTCCTTATTCTTCTAACAGAGAATAATCTTTGGGTTAATCACCCCGTGGTTTTCTCCCTTAATAGGGTTTCCACGTCAAAAATACTGTGTCATGTGTTTTTTCATTTCATGATAATGTTTGCTTGTTTGAATTAATGTTGCATTGATTAATAAGAAAGTTCAAAAAGAATAAATAATTAGGATAACTGATTCACCCCCCCTCTCAGTTATCAACAATTGGTATCAGAGCTAAGTTCCTCCTAATAAAGTCTAACAGCTCGAGGAAGATCTGGGAGTCCAAATGGATGCATATGGTTTAAGGGAGCAACTCAAGACTGCCCTTGAGGATCTTGAACAGTCAAACTCTGAAGTCAATGAATTAAAGGAAAGACTCAAACAGGTTGATGATTTTATGAGAGAACTAAAAGACAAATTAAGTCTCTCTATGAAAAAGAGAAAGGAGCTGCTTCAGTAATTGGCAAGACAAGGTGAAGAAAGTAATGCAAATGAAGAGCTGACTGAGAAAACCAAGTTATGTGAAAAGTTATCAAAAGAAATCATTATGGTAAGACATGAAATGGAATCAGGAGTTATAAAGTTTACTCAAGAAGTTGAAGAGAAAAGAAAAACTGAAGATAATCTAAGACAATCTCTCAAGGAGAAATCAAAAGATTGCCACCAGATGGATAGAATCATCAGACATCTTGAATCTGATCTTGAAGATGCTAAAGATAATGAAGAAAAACTTGAGGATCAAATTGTCTCTCTAAAAAGAGATCTTCAAACAACAAATGAGTATAAAGAGAAATTCAAGATAAGTTCTACTCAACTTAAATTTCTTCTTGGAAGTCAAAAGAAGGTAGATGACAAGTGTGGTTTGGAATATGAGAAAGGAGAAAGCTTCGGATCTGGTCAAAAGAATTTTGGATCAGAAAATCCAAGGAACAGGCCTAGAAGACCTCTAGTAAGACAGCCTAATGCTTAAAGATATCCATCCTTCAATGGATACTGCCACAGCTACAATCACTTTGGTCACAAAGCTAATCAGTGCAGAAAGAGAATGAATTAGACTAATTCATCCTTCTCTGGACAGTGTTTTAACTGCAAAAGGTATGGTCACAGATCTCATGAATGCAGAAATATGCAAATGAACAAATCATTCAATGGTAGATGCTTTACATGCAATAGAGTAGGTCATATGGCTAATCAATGCAGATCAAGAGGATATTAGTCAAATATGCAAAGAAATGTTATTTGCCAAATCTATAATAGGTCTGGTCATAATGCAAAAGTCTGTAGAAGCAAGAATCAGGACAAAAGAGGTCCGGTATATCAAGATAAGGGTAAACAAAAGATGAATGCGGATGAAGTTAAAAATGAGATGAGCAAGATTTGGGTGAAGAAAAGTACTGAGAATGTAGAGGTTGGATCCACACCAGACTCTAGTACTAATATTCCTTCCGAAAACTAAAAAGTGATCTCTGGCTCAGGGGGAGACACAAAGAAAACCTTGTTCCCCTAGCCAGTCAATTGGTGTTGGAACTGGCACAAGAAGAGTTGCGGATTGAAGGAGTCATAAGGGATATATTCAAACAAACTGTGGTTAAGATTTGGAAGATCCGCAAGATGTTTAAAGATCAGGGTTGATCCGGTTCTTCAAATCACCTAAATAAGGCAAACTGGAATAATGTAGGTCAAGCATTTATTGCAATCTGATATTAGGGCTTGCGGAGAAATATAAGGGTTTTTCATTAATCACTTGTTCATTCTGCACTCAAGAAGAAACAAAAAGCGGAGCTCTGTAATGAAATTCTTGAAATTCATCGAAGATCACTTGCAGAAGTCATTACTTCCAGAGATCAATCCAACCAATTCCGTGAAACCGATAGGCGCAAAAGGTATTTTCCGTTTTCAAATATCTCACTTCAAATCTCTTGATAATGGGTACTCCAAATATTGTAAATATTTCTGATAGACCTCGCCCTACATTTAAGAAACATCCATACAAATCCTTGAAGGTAGACCCCCTAGGTGCATTTTCCAGTGTTTTGCATGGTGTTTTGCACACCGAAGATATTAGGGTTTATATACATGCAAATGTTGAAGAGTTTGGGGAATTCAAACTAAGAGATATCTATCACAAACAACTGTTAGATGATTCATTTGAGCTCAAACCCCAATACATAGGCCTCTGAAACAAGTACTTTGCACAATACATACATTTCCCCTATTTTACGAAGGATGAATGGGTTAGGTACATTTTGAATAGAATACATGACAATTTCATGTGGTTAAATGGACCATTCAAGATCACTAAAGATGCCATCAAGGCAGTTACTAGATTACACTCATCCGGTGGGATTCCTGTTCTTAAATATGTAAAGAACCAAACTGTGAGTGAGGCTACTGGATCTAAGTTTGACAAAAGAGCAATGACAGTAGATGACATCACTGATCTGGATGTCAAGTTTGCTTCTATGATCATTGGATATAAGATATATCATTCTAGAAGAGAAAATTCTGTACCTAGAACTGCCATCTATACCGCTTATGAAATGCTAAGAAAGGATACAGACTATGATCTTTGCCAGCTTCTCTTGAACTAACTCTTGGAGAATCTACAAAAAATCAAGAAAGACAAAAAGAATTCATTCAAGTATGGAGGATTGACATTGTGCTTATTCTTCTACTTTATGAATGAGCTTCCCAGATCTAATGGCTGGGTATGGGAGAATGATAGACTGATAGCTATCCAAATCAGAGATTATTTACATGGACTTGGTGACAACAAAGAACAAAATACAGCTCTGTGGGGGTATTTCAAGAACTTTCAGAACATGATGCAAGCAAGAGAAAGGATTCCCCAGTCTCTTGTTGAGAAATACAAAGACACAATCTGCTTTATGGTAGAGACTGATCAGTGCCTAATGGAGGTAGTAGAACCAAGGATAGTCTGGATCATGCCCATGGGGTATGAAGTGGATGAACAGATTGTGGAGCTACATGTTCAACACATGCTAAGTCAGCCTAAAGATCCAAAGGCAGAAAGGTTTAGAACCTTTGAGGAGCTGAGTGTAAAGATCCATGTGGAACTCAGAGAACCAGAAATGAAAAGGAAGGTGAGAAAAAAAGTAGAACATATTGCACAAGGCCTTGGGATCCCAAAAGAGGCACTTGATGCCAACCAGGAAAAGAGACAAAAAGCTGATGAAGAGAAGAAAGAGGTAGAAAAGGGAAGCAAGAAAAGTGCTCCGGTAGAAACTTCCACCCGGACCAGATCTTCAAAGAGACCAGCACCTGTCCCTGCTAAAATCTCAAAACTGGAAGTCCAAGCATCTGGCAAAGGAGAGAAAAGGTCAAAGACAAAAGCCACAAGGACTTATACAAGTCAAAGAGATGAAGAGGAAATTGAATCTGATGAAGAAATCAAGAAAATGAAGAAAAAGAAGAAAACATCCGATCAACCCTCTACCAGACAGAAGGAAGAAGAAAAGGTAGAGGAATATGTTGAAAAACCCACTCTTCACATTGACGACATAATCAAATCAGTCGTAGTGGATGGAAATCTTCAGCCAATGGTTGAGTTTTATGATGATTATGATGAAGCAGATCAGAAGATATTGCAAGATGCCACAGTCAGGTATCTAAATATTTACAACAAAGCATTTATTGAAATTATATCTCTGATCCCTAAAAGCTTGGAGAAGGAAATAGAATCAAGAAAGAACACTGCCCAAGCTAAAGACCTAGAAATCTAGGAACAAATAGCAATCCAACTATATCCTTCAATCGACCCCAAGACAATGAATATGATATTCAAAGATTGTAAGGATGAGTTCAAAAGCAAAGCAAGGATGAATCAGCTCATGCTTGGTGAGACTGACAAGGTAGCCAAGGACACTGAAGAGATTCTCTAGAAAGCCTTCAAAAGATTTAATCTTTCTATTATAGAGGACTTGGGTACTGATCCCTCAACCACAAAAGTTGCAGAAGAAACTCCTGAGAAGAGGTGGGCCTTGAACAGACTAACATTTCTCCTTCAGTTTCCCCTACAATCTCTGGATCTAAAGGAGAAGAAAAATTATAGGAGAAAGAAGCAGAGGTGAAGGAAAAAGAAGATGACAGTGCTAAGGTTGTAGAAGGAGAGAAGACTTCAGCAGAGAAAACCAAAACTGCTAGTGGTGAAGGAGAGAAAACTCCTAAGGACAGCGCTAAGACTGCAGAAGAGAAGAAACATCTGTCTCCGACAAGAGACACTGCAAAAACTGTCCAAGAATTCCTGAACAAAGAAACAATGGAGATTGATGAACCGGAGCTTCTACAAGGTCCATTCAATTTTGATTCTCTTTCTCCGATACAGACAATGAAGATAGCTTCATTTGCAAATGCTAAGGCTAATGAAAAACTCCTAAAGTCTCATATGGAAGATTGTGAGTTGATAGAAGCTACTTCCGGAGTGCTTGAAAAGATTATGCCATAGGTTCAAAAAGATCCCACAACCTCCTCTTCTGGTAATCTCAAAACCTTAGTCAGCAGTGTTAGTACACATTTTGATTCTCTAGAAAAATCAGCTGAAGAAAAGGTCTGGAAGGAGTTTTTGGATAAAAGGTTCTCCGAGGTACAGGGTTTGATCATTAATGATAGGAGAAACATGAACATTGGGATAAATAGCTTAGAAAATGCTCTTAAGGATGGCGGTGAAATATACAAATTTTGTATCTCCTGCTCCAAGGTAATAGTGGAGATTCAGAAGAAAATAAAAGAGCAAGAGGACAAACTACTAAGCTTGTCTCAAAGTTTTGATCCTCTTTCATCCTCTATAACAAATCAAGAATGTCAGACTATCACAGTCTTGAGTGAAATCAAGAAATTGGAGAAGGAAAGGAAAAATAGAATAAGCAGGTTAAATGAGCTCAGGGGGTTAATTGTCCCTAAGCTAGAGGCCATGCATGAGGCTATAATAGAAGCCCAAATTATAACCCAGACCAATGATCCGACAGATCTAAAAAGGGCAGATGCATTTGCATTCCTGTTGAGTGGGCATATCTCAATTTTGGACAGGATGAAGCAGAGTTGGGCAACAAAAGTTGTACAGTTGAAGAACACTTTTGCAGACATACTTAAGTATATGTAAGTACAACTTGTATATAATTATGCGGCTAAGTATAGTAAAATTTTTGAAAATTTTGGTGTGCGGACCCTACCCTTTGCCATTGATGTCAAAGGGGGAGTGAAGAGTAGTGAAAAATGAGGAATCCAACTAAGGGGGAGCTGCGGAAAATATATATAAAGACAGAGCATTGGCCAAGGGGGAGCCTAGTGTAAACACTTAGTCATTTTTCACTAAGTGTTGCCATCAATGCCAAAGGGGGAGATTGTTGGCAAGAGACACTATATGAATTCATGATTGTTGTCATTGATGGCAACAAAGTTCATCCCACACATCCGCAGGACATGGTGTGTCTCTACCGGAAGTCAGAGTGAAGAATGTTGTGGTCCGGTAAACAAGAACAGAGCATATGGCAAGGTCTGACAGACAGGTCCGGATCTCTCAGAGAAAGTATCTTGGTAAAGTGTAGATTTGGGGAAGTAAAGAGTACTACCTTGAGTGATAGATTCCAAGGTTTTAGCCTCCAGTGATAGATGAGGCAAAAGATATGAATACTTGAGTACCGGGTTCCTGAGTGACAGTGTGAACAGAGGAAGAACTGACTGACAGAACATCAGACTACTTTCCAGATGTGTTACTGATGGTGTTAAAGGTTATGAAGGCATGAATCATGTTTGGCCGACATGATTAATGATTTCTACAAGTATATGCTTGATCTGCATTACTTGATGTGTAAGGATTCAGCCGACAGAATAGAGTTTGTGAGAAGATTGACTGTTTCGGGTGCCGACTAGAAAGATAATGAAATCACTTGTGCGGATATATATAGGATATATTTAGTTGTGAGAAGTGTAGTGGTGATATGTGATATGTGAATAAAAGCATAGCAGAACAGAAGCAGTAAGGAAGGTCCGGTATGTGAAAGGAAAGCAGCATAAGAGAAGAGGAAAGATGAAGTGTAGCAGATTAGTGTACTGAGCCTAACCGAAACTAAACTCCAGCATATGTGGATGCCTCCAATCAGTTCAAGTATTGTATAACACTCTTTTGTAGATAGTGTGTCTCTTGTAGGCAATGTGCCTCCTTGTGAGCAGTGTGCTCAGGCAGTGAGCCCTAATTGGCAAGTGCCATTTTTGTATTTCCTTATTCTTCTAACAGAGAATAATCTTTGGGTTAATCACCCCATGGTTTTCTCCCTTAACAGGGTTTCCACATCAAAAATACTGTGTCATGTGTTTTTTCATTTCATGATAATGTTTGCTTGTTTGAATTAATGCTGCATTGATTAATAAGAAAGTTCAGAAAGAAGAAATAATTAGGATAACTGATTCACCCCCCCTCTTAGTTATCAACAGGATCACCTTCAAGCACACAGAAGCAAGCACCTTAACCTTTTTCTCCATAGAGAGAAGTCTCCTCTTAACATCGACCATCTCCTTGTTTAGTTGGTTACTATTGACACCATCCCTAGCTCTATCAGCTTCCTTCTCAGGGGTTTCAAGAATCTCCAATTCATATTGGTTAGTCTCATAATATGAGTTATTAAGAGACTCAAAGTGATTGGCCCCCTCGTGCTCTTCTAGTTGTTCAGGAGTTGACTTGACCTCTTTGATTTCAACCTTGTCCTCTGGGTCAAAAACAGAGGAATACTCAACAATTTTTAGAATAGGTGTTTTAGCCCCAGCCAATCTACTCGACCTATGAATATTAGGCTTCTCACAATGCTCTGTATAGACACCCAAAAATGACCATGTCTTTGAAACACTTGCATTTTCATCTAATCTATCTAAACACCTGCATTTCAATGTTAATTAAATAATCTAATTATTAATTAATTGCATCAAAATCATCAAATTCTTCCAAATCTCCTAAATTCAACATTAATTAAATAAATCCTCTTTATTTAATTAATTTCATCAAAATCAACTTTATTCTTCCAAAATTAAATAATTTAAATTATTTAATTAAATCATTATCGTCTTCTAAAATTTCAAAGAATTGAATAAATTAATTATTTAATTAATTTATCATTCAAATCCTCTTATCTAGAATTAAATAATTTTTATTATTTAATTAAATCAATTGTTCTTCCAAATTTAAATAAATCATGTAAATTTATTTAAATTATCTCAATCTCTAAAAATAAAATATAATCAAAGATTTTATTTATTCTTCTAATCTTGCACAAATAATTAAATAAATTTTATATATTTAATTTGATTTTTTATCTTCCTATTCCTCTAAAAATAAATCTTGTTCATCATTCACACAAAATTAAATAATTTGTTATTTAATTTATCTCAAATCATACAAAAAGAAAATTACAAGTTGAGTTAATTGACTTAATCAATCTTGTTTTTATCAACAACTCTTAAATTAGAAAAAAATATTCTAATTTATGAAATCAAATCCTATCTTTATCAAAAAAGTAGTTAACTCAAACAAAAATATATTTTTGTGTGACATATGTCGTGTGCACATTCATCATGAGTTATTTGATTTATCTCAACCATCCATTTTATGGATTTATTTCATCCATTGATCGATCATGTCTGAAATCTATATAAACCCCCTCATCTCCATAACAAAAGCTCTTCAATCCTTTATTCACAGGCATTCTAGCGCATTGAGCATACATTGCATTTTTTAGCACCCTTGAACACTTTTGAGAACAAACACAATTTACATCCGTTTGTTGCAAACATGGTTTCACAATATAAAGAGCAATCCACATTCGACCAAGAGATCCAAACAATCTAAGTGATAGCTTCTTTGTTCGTAATTTGATTTATTCATTGATTTGGTTATTTCTTAGATAGATCTTTTGATGTTATGGGTAATTCAATTGTTATTATCATTACTTTTTGATCTTATCATTCAACCTCTCGATTTTATTCCTATACACATTTTGGCACCCCCGGTAGGACCCATTAATCACTTGTTTTCTTTAGAAAATTTGATTTTTTTAAGTATAGTATGGAACAACGTAGACGAACATAGCAAAGCACCTTTGGCTTGCAGTAAAGCACCTTTGGATTGCAAAAAAGCACCTTTGGGCAACTGTAAAGCTCCTTTGGTGCACAGAAACACGTGTTTGCACCATCCTAAAGCGCCTCTAGCCATTAAAAATAGAAAAGTGCCTTTGGTCAATAGTAAGGTGCCTTTGGTCAAAGCAAAGCACCTTTGGTAACATAGTAAAGCACCTTTGGTATCACAGTCTAGCACCTTTGGTTGTGATAACAGGCCTGCAAACTTAAAAACCTCTTAACTTTCTCAAAACTTAACGAAATTTGATGATTTTTTTTTTAAAATGGCATATAAAATCATAAGGAATCCATTGGTGATATTCAATCTTTTTTATCTCATCATAATTATAACAAAAATTTTCAGATTTCACTTTGATTTTCTAGGGTTTCTGACTTATTGTTAAGGTTTTAACTTCATTTCTAACATCTTGTTGATTTCTTTGGAACTAATATCACTTGTTGTAGCATATTATCACTTATCAACATCTTGGATCATCACTCAATCATTCAAGCATCCTTCGATCTAGCTTTATTGATGAAATATTTTTTTTTGCAGGCCTGTTATTACACTACGCCTTTGGTATAACAATATTACGCCTTTGGTATAATAGTACCGCACTTTTGGTATAATATTACCATGCCTTTGGTATAATAGTGCCTCACCTTTGGTATAACAGTGCTTTGCCTTTGGTATAACAGTGCCTCACTTTTGGTATAACAGTATCGCGCCTTTGGTATAATAGTGCCTCACCTTTGGTATAACAGTGCCTCACCTTTGGTATACCAGTTCCGCGCTTTTGGTATAACAGTGCCTCGTCTTTCATAACATAGGAAAGCACTTTTGGTCAAATTGATTTATTTTTGCTAACTATTGAGTTTGTGTGGAACTAATCACCTTTTTGTAGCTTCTTATCACTCAAACAGAGCAAATGGGTTTTTTTCTAACATTTTCATGTAGGATGAGGTTTGAAGAAATTGCCAAATCCATTGTAGTAAGTCTTAGAAACATATTGCTTTCTTAAGGGACAATTGGACAAAATTATCTTTTGCAATCTAAGTCTTAGGAACATATTGCTTTCTTAAGGGACAATGGACATGAATGCAAAAACACTTCAATTTTCTAAGGGACGATGGACATGAATGCCAAACACTTCAATTTCATAAGGGACAATTGACAACTACAAATCGTGTGTGTGTCTGATCTAGTTGCACCTTATTTTTCTTATAACGGGACAATTGAACCTTTGTTTAACGTGCTTGAGCTTACTTTCAGTTATTCCTTTAGAAAGACTTCTTTTTGGATTGCACTTCATCCAAAAGGGATGACCCTAAGTAGAGTTTTCCTTTGAACCACTCTATAAATGGGGTAAGGCAAAAGCCAAGTCCTAATCGATGTCAGCCTTACCTTGTGGTGCCAAATCAAAAAGAGGTGTACTAGCACTTTGTGGAAATGATTTTCACATTGTGTGAAGTGTTTGATACTCTTAGTAGGATTGGTCAAAGCTTTTAGTATCTTGTCACATTGCTCGTAAGGCGTTAGTCCCTCAAAGCTACTAAGAACCAATCTAGATAGTGACTACCCATTTCACCTCTGAATGTTGTGGTAATCATCAGTGTAAGGAGAATCGATTTAAGCCCCCACGATACTCACCATTGCCTCCCTTAAGAAGAGATAGTATTCCCTCAGCCATAGAGCTCTTGTGACCTACTTGAGCTTTCTGAGGAGAGGGTGAGATATCCCTACCTATCGTCTTCTATCGCAAAGATACAAATGTACAACACCTATATGGAATGACATTTGGTCAATGGATAATTAAGTTGTGAGTTGACCTACCACAAAGAAACCATGTCTCCAGGGATAAAAAGTGCTTGATATTGTTTGCAATTGTCTAATACCCGTGGAAACATTGGGCTTTTTCGTGAGCCTTGAACATACACTATCTATTGTGTAAGTCTTTTTTGCCACTTTGTTTGATGTGTTTTCTCTTGCCAAAGCGAATCCAAAATGATAAAAATTTGCCTTTTAAACATCACTGACACCATCTCAGTGCCTCTAGTATAGCAGTCCAGTGCTTTTGCAACGCAGTCCAACACTTCTAGTATAGCAGCTTAGCACTTTTGGTATTACATCTTAGCACCTTTGGTACTATAGTACCTTGCTTTTGCTATAACAATACCGCACCTTTGTAGCATAGTCCAGTGCCTCTGTCTAGAAAATTGTTTTTTGAAACTGTCTTAGAAAAATCAAAGCAAAATCCTAGCAAAATCTCAAAAACATTGTCCTAGTGTATCCCATGGTAACCACTAGACTCCAACAAATTATGAAGGCTAAACAAGTTTCCCCAAGGAAGCGCAAATTGCCTCCTCATACACCTCAACCAAGCCAATCCAACATGACTCCAAAGGGTACTCCAAAAACACCAATGGAAAGACCAACCAACTCTCAAAATTGGCCACAACATGACCAACCAACCAATCCTCAAGAAGGTAATGTTCCTTTGGTAGATGTAACTCAATTCACTACTGGTATGTCTCATGATTTTTCTACACCTGGTTATACCACAGTTCAAGTCCCATCTCAAGAAGAGCGACACTTTGAAGAAGGTCAATCCTCTCAAGAAGATAGACATGACCTTGATGAAATCATGCAAGATCCTAGAGCCATAGATGCCTTTGATAAAATCCTTAGTGAAAACCAAGATCATTTCTTCCACTTACTAGCTGAACAAGGAGCTAAATTACCTCAAGATTTTGATCTATCCAATCTCAAGGAGCCAAACAGAACCCATGACATTATAACAACGGTCCAAACTATGTCAATCGTGACCACTCCCATACCCGAACAAAGCTCACAAGGGAGAATGCCTACACCTTTTGCCACTCAATATGAGAATCCTCTTTATCAAAATCCAATGGCAGAGAGACCCATATCACCACTTATGACTCCTATGGAGATCTACAAACACCAACAAGAGACTCTCTAACGTCAAGTAGAACTAGCCAAACAAGCCGCTCTAACTCAATCAAACACACAACAAAATCCTATCATATCCCAAACGCCCACACCAAACATAAATACAACATTGGCTACCCCATCACAAGATGGTTTCCTACCAAATTACAATTTGGGAAACACTTATGTAGCCATGCAACAAGGGTCTCAACAAACACCACCCCCAACTACATCGACCCTCCGTATCATTAACCCAAACAATTTCATGCAACCCCAACTAACACAAAACATCAACACCACCTATGTCCCTCCACCACAACATTATTCTACACTCAATCATACTTATCCCCATCTTAGTCAACCCCAACCATCACAAAACCCATCTACCTATGTCCCTCCGCCACAATGATCATCTACACTAAACTTTTTCAACACATATCTCAATCAACATCCACCATCACAAAACCCATCTACCTATGTCCCTCCACCACAATGATCTTCCACTCTCAACCTAACCCACACCTATCTCAACCCTCAAAACTCCCAAAACCAAAGGTATGTTCCACCACCGCAACCAAACCCAACAAACTTTAGCTTTCCTCAACCAAATTCTTTCTTCACACCACCTCCGCAATACCAACGACAGAACTCTTATCAACAACCATCACAAAGCCTACATTCTTACCTAGCACTAGTCCCACCTCCCTAAAATCAAAACACCAAAAACCAACCCAATCCAAACCCAACATACAACACATATGACCCTTATAACACCAATGCCCATGGCTTCCAATACAATCTTCCATATGGGCAACACCAACCACCTCTAGGACAATAGGAGATGTTTCCAACCCCTCCCACAACTATGGAGCTAAAACTTGCAGAGGTTCAACAACAACTATCTGATCTTATGTTTGGCCACACCAAGAAAACCTTCTCTTTGGAAGAAGTTTGTCCTTATCCATTTGGTCGGTCATTACCCATGATCTCTTTTCCTCATAACTTCACCATTCCCAAATTTGATAAATACAAAAGAAAAGGAGACCCAAAAGACCATCTTAGAGAATTCTATCTCGCTTGCTTCGAGGTCTCACATAACGACACATATCTTATGCACCTCTTTCCTCGCAGTCTTGGAAGTCAAGCTATAGAATGGTTCTTGCACCTACCCATGGGTATCAAATCTTTTAATGAGCTTGCAGAGAAATTTGCCACCCATTTCTCATACAACATAGAACATGAGGTCTTTATGACCGATCTATGCAACAATAAATAGAAAAATGGGGAAACTCTCATCTCCTTCCTTTAAAGATGGAGACAAATTTCTAGCAAATTCCCATTCAAGATACCTAAAAAGCAGCTTGTTAGCATATTTGTGCAGAACCTTAACCAAGAATTGGGTTTCCATTTGCAAATTCTTAGTGCTACAACCTTCGATGAAATTACCTACAAGGGCATCAACATTGAAAAAGCCCTCATCACTAAAGGCGTGGTCAAAATCTTTAAAGACAACAAAGACAATGCTCCCCAACAACAATCAAACAACAAACCAAAATTTTGGAACAAAAATAAAAACGTGGTCAATGATGGTGTGGTAGATTCCAAACATGTCCAAACACTGCAAACACCCCTTCATCTTTCATCCAAACCAAGTCAACCTCCACCTGAACAAACCCAACAACAACAAAGACAACCAAACCAAAACTAACAACAATGACAATAAGAGAGACCTCGACAAGACTACCCTCCGCAACGTCAATTCACTCCCTTGGGACAACCTATAGAGTCTGTTCTATAGAAACTTTTACACAATGGACTCATCACCTTACCAAATGCTCCCCCATATGGCAAATCTGTTTACAAAACTATATGGTACAAAGATAATGAATATTGTGTGTACCATAGGACCAAAGGACACAAAACAATATCATGCATGAAACTCAAGCACGTGATCCAAAACCTTATCGACAGAAAACAAATCACTTTTGTTGGTGAACCACCAACTCAAAACACCAATAAAGACCTCAACATGTACAAGGAGCCATTCCCTAACCATGGTCAAGTTCAAAATCCTACGAAAGGTAAAGGTGTTAATAAAGCTTCTACTTCCTATGACTCTATTGTGGGTCATTTTGAAGAGAGTCGAGTGTCCACCCTCACAATCAAAGACAAATCTATGGATTGTGCAGTTACAACTCGTCGTGGTCGTGTCACCCTTCATGGTCCTACACCAAGTCTCCCAACTCAATTTGATTACAATCTTGTTGAACATCAAGGGAAAACCCCTGCATAGATCTCTATCTTGGACCTTCTATGGTCATCGCCTGCACATAAAGCTATGCTTGAAAAATCCTTACAAGAGTCTTCGGTTCCTAACAACATAGCGGTCATAGATTTCTAAGTTATAATAGGTAACATTGCCTCACCTTACAATGTGGTCTTTTCTGAAAAGGACCTCCCATCCCACAATCCATGTCATAATGATGCCCTTCACATTGAAGTTTTCATCCATAAATGAAAGATCAAACGCATACTTATAGATGGTGGTGCTAGTCTCAATATCTGTTCTCTCAAGTTACTTAAACAGTTGGGATACTCTGAGGATCATGTCAACATTGATTAAAGTATTACAATCAAGGGGTATGATGATGTTGAGCACCATTCAAAAGGTGTTATCCACTTACCTATACAAGTAGGCCCCGTCATGCTTGAAACTAGGTGCCAAGTCCTTGATATTGAGCTACCTTATAACATTATCTTAGGACGCCCATGGATCCATGCCATGAAAGTTGTTCCTTCAACGTACCATCAGTCTCTCAAGTTCCCATTTAATTGTACAAAGATCACTATCCTAGGAGACCAAATCCTTTTGAATTATGTCGTATCTTACAAGGCAATTAAAAGAATAGCAACCAAGTGCCAAACAATGACAAAGCCCATGAATCGGGCCATTATATATTGATTCTGAAAAACTAAAAAAAGCCTTTGTAGCTAAACCCAATCCTCATACTATTCCTAAAATCAAAGCTCACATCTGTGATATAGGCTTTGGAGAATATGATATCTCAAAATCTTGTGTAGGGCTGATGCCCCTATCTCCTAAATCCTACAGCCAACTGCCCATAGCCAAAGCAACTAAAAAAGTAGCTATTCCTCCCCTAGCATATCTAACCCAATTCCAGGAAGGAAAATTATTGGTAGAGGAAACAATTGAAGACATCTCATCTTGGCTCTACAAGGAGAAAGAACCAGTCACCATACGAGTCAAACAATATGGAAATGACCTAAGAATTGTGAAGAATATGGGCTACAAAGGCAAAGGTGGCCTTGGGAAAAATAATCAACGTGAAATGGAACCCATTATTGTGAAGAATAAACTAGACAAGAAGGGGTTAGGATTTGGTAGGAAGGTACCACACGCCTTGGACATTGAAGGTATTCTTGACAAGGTAGGACAAACTTCTCTCGCAAATTCAACGTTTAAAGAGGATATCATCGATGACTCTTACCTCCATATGACTAACCTATTTACTAAATCCTCCATATTTATTCTATCATTTGTATCCTTAATATCCACCACCAACACCCAGATTGTAACACTTGTCTACCCTGAATTTATCAATTGGGACCAACAAGGGGCCCCCATTCTAGATGTATTTTAGAATGACAAAGCTATTGCTGAGTTCATGGGACTCCAGGATGGTATCCCTCTTAGCAATCACAAAGCTAGTTTTGTAATGGAACTAGAGAAAACTATTTATTTTGGTGAGAATGCCAAATCCTCCAATCGCAAAAGTAAAAATAAAGAAACATCTCTAGTTGAAAACTACACTGTGGCACCTCCCGATCACAAAAAAGTAAAAACAAAGGATGTATCCAAAGGTGAAAACCCAACTGTGGCACCTAAGGATGGAGGATTTGACCTTCCCCTACCATCTAAGTATCAAGAGAAATCATCTCTCCTAGTGGAAGATTCTACAGAGATAAACCTTGGCACAAAGCAAAATCCTAAGACAACATTCCTTGCAGCATCATTATCAGAACAAGAGTACAAGAATCTTATCAACTTATTCTTATAGCGAACCATCAACTTTGCATGGAACTATGCTAATATGCCAAGGTTGGACCCTTCACTAGTAGTTCACTATCTCACAGTTGATCCAAAAGCTAAACCAGTCAAGTAAAAGCTAAGAAAGATGCATCCACGGATCACTCTCTTGGTGAAAGTTGAAATACAGAAACTGTTAGATGCAAAGTTTATCAAGCCTATTGATTATCCAGAATGGTGATGCAGAGGAAAAGGAGTAGAGAAAACTATCCCAATCTCATTTGACAAATTTCAAAACACTCCTTGTTTCAATTCACTCTATTAAGGCACATTTCACAACAATGTGTTGAGAATCCCACAAGTTCAATTGTCTTTAAGTGAAACCTTCATAAATCCTTTACACAAACCTGACTTCCCCACAACTCTAACCCAACAAGGTCCTCAAAAACAAACCATTACAAAGTCTGCCCATTCATCTTTTCATCATTCCTTCATGATTGTTCTTAATGTGCAACTATGGTACTCACACTACCACCAACACAAATTTGTCAAAGACATAACCAACACATGGTCTCTGATCCAATAACTATATTATGTACCATCAAGGACAGTGAGCAGCAAACTACAGTATGACTGCACTATGACAGTGCTTAGGATGACTTATTCCTTGTAGCCCTGCCATTAAAGACTGTCAAACACAACTTTTACCACAGAACCCTTCTCAAGATTGTGATAGACATTTGAAGTACCCTTTAGTGAGTTTTAAAACATATCCTAAATTCAATATATGTTGCTTTGTAAAGAAGTGTCAAAAAAATGGACTGAAACAGTGCAAATTAGGCCTATTAGGCTTTACCCTACCAAGGGCTTATTGATTCTACAAGTTCCAAACCCTAACTCTCATAAACAACACTTGGAACATGTTAAATTAGTCATGTTTATACTTTAGAAACCATCAAATATCCACCTCATTAAGGATTTTCATTAGCCTAAACATTCATACTTCACAACTCTATTTTTAACAGACTGGTAACAGGAAATTTAGTCCAAACTTGAACCCCACACTCCTTAAAGCTCAACCATTTGATTAGAGACCTCTGGAATATGAGTATACATGTTATTAAGAATCTTTCCACCAATTTATAATGAATTCCATTGGGCAAACTAGAAGGAAAACAATTTTGAAAGTCTGTTGTTTACCCTAAAAGAGGGTTTTGACAGTTTTAAAAAAAAACTACAATAACTAACTCCAATCAAAGCCAAAATGCATGAAACAAAATAGCATTGGAAGGTGGTTGAGGGAACTAATAATTAAAACCAGTTAAACATCCATTCATGCCCATATAGATCCATGCACCTACAGAAAATAGTAAATTTCTGAGGAAATACACATAAAACAGGGGTTTTATTCATTCCAACTTCTTTTCTTCAATCACCCCCCCATACAAAAATGGTTACAAGGCCTTAATAAAGGCATTACATCATGACTCCTCACATTCCAACTCATTTCTAACTACCTATCAATGCCTAGAACCAAAATGACCTTTCATATTCCAAGTTTGCATCATTTGCAACTTTACAATTTTGCATCATTTACACAAATTTGAACTTAGACCTCTCTTAGAGACTTTAATAAAAGGAAAAATGACTTAATTTATCTCATTGCATTGTTGAATCATCATAGTTCAATCAAATTCCTATAGAAGCATCAATTTATGAAGGTGCTCCTGCACCATACAACCAACCAACAAAGATTTCCAAGTCCCTTGGAAATGTATCTGCAAAACAAAACTACCATTTCCTGCATCTCTATCTGTCTCTTCATCTTCTTTAGCTTTAGGCTTCAGGCTTTAAATCTTCACATCAATGGCTAGTGACCAACCAACCAACAAAATCAAACTACCATCAACTTTAGAGCTTCTTCAGGCTCCCTCTACTCCCATCAGTGGAGTACTCTTCACGCTGCAACCTCAAGTGCTTCTTCAGTCAAGTATCCATCTCTCTATTGCCTTACCACACCAACTCACCAAACCATCCATCTTACCCAACAATAGATCCTGGTGATGCACCTTACCACTCTCTCCTCAGTGGCCTCTCTCTGCACCCTTATCCAGCTTAATCTCTATTGGAGAATGGTCATGACAGACCTCCTCTTGTCTACCCACACACAATCTCAGAAACCTCCTTCTACAGCTAGATGGAACAAGCACCTACAACCAAACAACTTAGCAAACAAAATAACGGTCACCAACACAACTTTCCTTCAGTTCTTTACCTACCTTCTTAGTGACAGGAAACAAATACATACCACCCAATCTTTCACCATCTCTGATACCAATATGATGCAGAGGAAAAGGAGTAGAGAAAATTATCCTAATCTCATTTGACAAATTTCAAAACACTCCTTGTTTCAATTCACTTTATTAAGGCACATTTCACAACAATGTGTTGAGAATCCCACAAGTTCAACTGTCTTTAAGTGAAACCTTCATAAATCCTTGACACAAACCTAACTTCCCCACAACTCTAACCCAACAAGGTTCTCAAAAACAAACCATTACAAAGTCTACCCATTCATCTTTTCATCATTCCTTCATGATTGTTCTTAATGTGCAACTATGTTACTCACACTACCACCAACACAAATTTGTCAAAGACATAACCAACACATGGTCTCTGACCCAATAACTATATTTTGTACCTTCAAGGACAGTGAGCAGAAAACTACAGTATGACTGCACTATGACAGTGCTTAGTATGACTTATTCCTTGTAGCCCTGCCATTAAAGACTGTCAAACACAACTTTTACCATAGAACCCTTCTCAAGACTATGATGGACATTTGAAGTACCCTTTAGTGATTTTTAAAACATATACTAAATTCAATATATGTTGCTTTGTAAAGAAGTGTCAAAAAAATGGACTTAAACAGTGCAAATTAGGCCTATTAAGCTTTACCCTACCAAGGGCTTATTGATTCTACAAGCTCCAAACCCTAACTCTCATAAACAACAATTGGAACATGTTAAATTAGTCATGTTTATACTCTAGAAACCATCAGACATCCACCTCATTAAGGATTTTCATTAGCCCTAACATTCATACTTCACAACTCTATTTTTAACAGACTGTTAACAAGAAATTCAATCCAAACTTTAACCCCACACTCCTTAAAGCTCAACCATTTGATTAGAGACCTCTAGAATATGAGTATACATGTTATTAAGAATATTTCCACCAATTTATAATGAATTCCATCAGGCAAACTAGAAGGAAAACAATTTTGAAAGTTTGTTTTTTACCCTAACAGAGGGTTTTGACAGTTTTCAAAAAAACTACAATAACTAACTCCAATCAAAGCCAAAATGCATGAAACAAAATAGCATTGGAAGGTGGTTGAAGGAACTAATAATTAAAACTAGTTAAACATCCATTCATGCCCGTACAGATCCGTGCACTTACAGAAAACAGTAAATTTCTGAGGAAATACACATAAAACAGGGGTTTTATTCATTCCAACTTCTTTTCTTCAATCACCCCCCCATACAAAAATGGTTACAAGGCCTTAATAAAGGCATTACATCATGACTCCTCACATTCCAACTGATTTCTAACTGCCTATCAACGCCTAGAACCAAAATGACCTTTCATATTCCAAGTATGCATCATTTGCAACTTTACAATTTTGTATCATTTACACAAATTTGAACTTAGACCTCTCTTAGAGACTTTAATAAAAGGAAAAATGACTTAATTTATCTCATTGCATTGTTGAATCATCATAGTTTAATCAAATTCCTACAGAAGCATCAATTTATGAAGGTGCTCCTACACCAAATGGGTCTCAAACATTGTACCTATGGCTAAACCCAATGGGGGCATCCACATGTGTTCCGACTTCAGAGATCTTAACAAAGCATGTCCCAAAGATGAATTTCCATTGCCAAACATTGATCTCATAATAGATAGTCATGAAATGCTTTCTCTAATGGATGGATTTTCTGGATATAATCAGATAATGATAGCAGAATAAGATCAACATAAAATAGCTTTCCCTTTTCCTTAGGGTACCGATTGTTGGTGCGTCATGCCATTTGGTCTTTAAAATGCAGGTGCAACCTATAAAAGAGCAATGACAGCGATATTCAATGATCACTTTCATCATATCATGGAGGACTATGTGGATGATTACTAGAAAAATCTTCTAGGACAGATCACATACAGGTTCTAGGACAAATCTTTGATAGACTAGAGAAATATCAAGTACGACTCAATCCAAAGAAGTGTGTCTTCGAGGTAACCTCAGGAAAACTATTAGGGTACATTGTATCTCATAGAGGCATTGAAGTAGATCCAGCAAAAGTCAAGGCTATAGTAGAGATGTCTCCACCAAAGAATCTGAATACATTAAGGAGCCTTCAAGGAAGGTTACAATCCATCAGGCATTTTATCTCACAGCTAGCGGATAAATGTCAACCATTTCAACACTTACTCCAAAAGGATGTCTCATTTCAATGGGATGATAAGTGTCAAGCAGCATTTTATCAACTCAAAGAATATTTAGCTACACCTCCTATCTTGGTACCACTAGTCGCCGATAGGCCTTTGATCTTGTACATCTCAACTACAACTGCAGCCCTAGGGGCCCTTCTAGCACAACAACATGAGTCAAGAAAAGAGCATGCAATCTATTATATCATTCAAACCTTGGTGGATTATGAACTCAGTTATTCACCTATGGAAAGAGCTTGTTTAGCCTTAGTGTTCGCTTCCCAAAAGTTGCGGCATTACATGCTAAACCAACACACAAATCTAATAGCCAAAATTGATCCATTGAAGTATCTCTTAGCAAAATTAGCTCTCATAGGAAGACTAGCTAAATGGGTCATGATCCTTAGTGAGTTTGACATTGAGTATGTTTATCGTACAACAATCAAGGGACAAGCCCTAGCAGATTAACTAGCAGAAGCACCAATGATAGATGTACATCCTATGGTATATGACTTTCTGGATGAAAATCTCTTCACTCTTTCTACCTCAGTAGTGTGGAAGTTATATTTTGATGGTTCCTACACACAACATGGATTAGGGGCTGGAATCCTTTTTATCACACCTCAAAATGACTATATCCCCAAGTCATATCGGCTTGCATTTCCTTGTACCAACAACATAGCTGAGTATGGAGCACTCCTCATAGGTCTCAATACAGTAGTCCAATGGGACATCAAAGAACTATAGGTATAAGGAGACTCACAACTAGTCATTCGACAAGTCACCGATGCATACCAAACAAAAGATGAAAATTTGGTCCCCTACAAGCAACTAGTGGATGCCTACAAACAAAACTTTTCTAGCATCACTTTTGAGCAAATTCCAAGAGAGCATAACAAAGTTGCAAATTCTATGGCCTCTATGGGGTCACTTATAGACATGCCTGCAAACACACAGAAATGTGAGTTCTTGATCAAGCAATTATTGATACCAGCCGTCAATGTTCCAACTACCAAAATCATCTACGAACTTGTTGGTCCCAATTCCCCATGGTACGAAGATATCTATGAATACCTTAAACATGGTACCTTTCCCTTTGAGCTATCTACAACCCAACACAAAACCTTTATCCGTTGATCCTCCCGTTACACTATTCTGGGTGATACACTTTATCATCAGAGTCTCAATGGTATCCTCTTACGATGTCTTAACATAGAAGAAGTTGATGCTACTTTATGAGACATACACGAAGGTGTCTATGGCACACATTCTACTTGTCCTAATCTCTCTAAGAAGATACTCAGAACAGGTTATTACTAGCCTACAATAGAACAAGATGCTTTACAATTTGCTAAGAAGTGTCTACAATGCCAACAGCATGGAGATTTGATTCATGTACCAGCTCATGAACTACAACCTGTGACTACTCCATGGCCTTTTTCACAATGGGGTCTCAACCTCGTAGGAAAAATCCACCCATCCTCATCCAATGGCCATAAATTTATCATTACCGCCATTGAGTACTTCACGAAGTGGGTCAAAGCCATTCCCATGACTTATATCACCAGCAAGCGAATAGCCAAGTTTATCCTTAACTACCTCATTTGTCGGTATGGTATCCCCCAAGCCATTGTCACTGATAATGGGAGACCATTCAAGAATCAAGATATCCATACCTTGTGCACCCAATACAATATCCAACATCACTTTTCCACTCCCTACTATTCATACAGTAACAGCCAAGCCGAGGCTTCTAACAAAACCATTTTCAAAATCCTCAAGAAAATAGTCAATGAAGTTGGTCATGATTGGAACCTGTAACTCAATCCCACCCTATGGGCCTATCACACTAGTATCAGAACACCAACTGGTGCAACACCCTATGCCTTGGTCTATGGCTCTGAAGCCATTCTACCTATAGAGGTCGAGATCCCATCCCTCAGAGTATCTATGCAACACCTAATTGATGGAGAGGAGTATCACACTTCCAAATTAGCTGAGCTAGAACTATTAGATGAGAGGTGCCTTGTCACGCTTAATCATCTCCATGTCTATCAAAATCACCTCCAGCGCAACTACAACAAGAAGATCAAAGAAATATGATTTCAAGTGGGTGATCTTGTCTTAAAAGAAAATCAGAGAAATCAAGCAGATCAAGAAGGGAAGGGCAAGTTTGAGCCTAATTGGTTAGGGCCTTTTATTATCATAGCAGCATATGGATCAGGAGCTTATACTTTAGCAACACCTAAAGGCATTCCTCTAGATGAGCCACTCAACAGTGTTCATCTCAAGAAGTTCTATGCCTGACCCTCAGCGTATCCATGTCAAAAAGTAAAAAAATAAATTAAAAAAACAAAAATAAAAATAAAAACAAAAATAATCCATCCTATGGTGAAAACTGGGTAAATAGGTGCCTTCGATAAGTACCATAGTGAAAACCTGGCAAATATGCACTATGTGTAGAGTCAGCATCCATCATCTATCAAGTTTTGTTCATGCCATGTCTCCTTCATAATAAACTTCATCCATCCATCCATAATAAAACCATTGACCTTGTTTGCATTTCCATCGCCCTATCTAAAATAGCTTGGAAATTTGTCAATGTTCATCGTCATTATCCCATGTCAGTTATCACTTAGCTTACATCAACTATCCTATGTAAAGTTATCCATTGTAACACCCTACCTGAATGGGGGAAACCCTTTCCTTCCCCTAGGTCTAGGAATGAATCCTTGTTCATGGTTCACAAAAACACAAACACTTCCAACACTTTAAAAAAACAAACACTTCATCCTTCAAAGAAAAGCATAAACAAGAACAAAAATCTTCAAAACAAAAACAAAAACAAATACACAACAACACAAACACACCAAACCAAATCAATCAACCATATCAATTGTCTTATACAGATTGTCACACGCTCAAAACCAGACCAAGTGTCTTATATGAGGTGTTTCATTTCTGAAACCAGACACCTTCATCATTGTGTTGATGTAGGGATATATCGTTCCCCACAATGACAACACTATCCTACATCATCAAACACAAACCAGAACTACATATCATCTCATCTCAATCTTAAGGTACCTTGATCCCATGGATATGGGTATGTGGGCAGTCTAGAATACAAAGGAAGTATCCAGTACTCAGGTACATAAGATCTCATCATTTCCCCAACCTAAGCTCAAGCACCTTGACCCATTCATCACTCTATCCAGAACTACATATTATCATTTTCATCTTTCATTGTAATGTGCCTTGATCCCGTGGATACAGGGTATGTAGGTAGTCCAAAATACGAAGGATGTATCCATTACTCAGGCAGATACAATTCATCATTCTTCACCCATTTCAATCTATTGACATGTCATCATTTTAGTCTTTTGTTTAATCACAATCCATTCACCTTAACTTGACTAGCTCAAGCAGCAAAACAACAAACAAACACATCCTTTCAAAGAAAAAGTCCTTAACAAACCTGAAGCAAAAACAACTACTTACAGAGCCATATGTTGTCCTACATATCGATTGCCAACATTAGCTAAATCAATCTCAACCAAGAAACAGATCAACACACTTGTCTTATACAGGATGTTTCATGATCAAAACCAGACCAGGCATCTTATACGACATGTTGCATTTCCTGAAACCAGACATTATCCTTTCAACAAATAACACCCTTTAATGGACACATCGTTCCTACAATAAGGCTATTATCTACCCAACCAATCCAATCTATCCTAAGCAACCTCTTTGGCAAGAGAATATGTTGGTTGTATGTTTACTTTGTAAGTCAGTCAATTTGTTTTTTTGGTTTATCTTTTGTTCCTTTTTCCATTACCTATTCAAGACTACCTTGATTTATCTATATCTTGGTATGTTGCGATGCAATATGGATTGGGGGCATAGTGATTGCTTTTGTGTGCCGTGTTTGAGGAATGATCTTTAGTATCTTTCTTAGCAGCATATTTATCTTGTGTGAGTGTTACAACCTAGCATCTTACATATTAATATTCTTCTTGTATTTTTGTATTGAAGTTTATTTTATGTTCAAGACCATGGCTCATTCACATATCCAACAAGATTATATTATGTCTAAGGGATCTAAGTTCAAACCGCTTGCTTGTAGAGTCAACATCCTCGCACTAGGATATCACAACACCTTGGTCATTTATACCTTGGTGGAAAACTATCCATGTGCTATATCAAAATAAGGATTGCTCTTTATAAATATTTGTGAAACCGTTGCAACAAGCTCATCCATTTACCCATCCATCTATCCATGGCATCATATAGATTTTCAAGCAAAGATCGATCAACAATCTTTTCTATCATGTTCTCTTCTATCTCCACTTTATTTTATCTATCATCTATTTCACCTCGTCTGCCTTCCAACAATCTTCTAGTCGAGCATCAACCCAATTCTTCTATCACTTCCCTATCTTTCCTCTCGAGGGGGCATCCTACTCTAGCTACACAGGGGCAGCTAGCTACACTGGGGCATCAAAATTGTATCATGTCTTCAACAATCATTTTTTTTAAGCAACGCTATAAACTGCATTGCATCAAAGAGGGGCAAAATATAGACACCCAAAAATGACCATGTCTTTGAATCACTTGCATTTTCATCTAATCTGTCTAAACACCTGCATTTTAACATTAATTAAATAATCTAATTATTTAATTAATTTCATCGAATTCTTCCAAATCTCCTAAATTCAACATTAATTAAATAAATCCTCTTTATTTAATTAATTTCATCAAAATCAACTTTATTCTTCCAAAATTAAATAATTTCAATTATTTAATTAAATCATTACCATCTTCTAAAATTTCAAATGCACATCAATTGAATAAATAAATTATTTAATTAATTTATCATTCAAATCCTCTTATCTACAATTAAATAATTTTCATTATTTAATTAAATCAATTGTTCTTCCAAATTTAAATAAATCATGCAAATTTATTTAAATTATCTCAATCTCTAAAAATAATATATAATCAAAGATTTTATTTATTCCTCTAATCTTGGACAAACAATTAAATAAATTTTATATATTTAATTTTCTTTTTTATCTTCCTATTCCTCTAAAAATAAATATTGTTCATCATGCACACAAAATTTAATAATTTATTATTTAATTTATCTCAAATCATACAAAAAGAAAATTACAAGTTGAGTTAATTGACTTAATCAATCTTGTTTTTATCAACAACTCTTAAATTAGAAAAAAATATTCTAATTTATGAAATCAAATCCTATCTTTATCAAAAAAGTAGTTAACTCAAACAAAAATATCTTTTTGTGTGACACATGTTGTGTGCACATTCATCATGAGTTATTTGATTTATCTCAACCATCCATTTTATGGATTTATTTCATCCATTGATCGATCATGTCTAAAATCTATATAAACCCCCTCATCTCCATAACAAAAGCTCTTCGATCATTTAATCACAGGCATCCATATAGAGCATTGAGCATTCATCGCATTGGTGAGCACTTCTACCTTTTGAGCACAAACACAATCTACATCCGCTTGTTACAAACATGGTTTCACAATTTGAAGAGCAATCTACATTCGACCAAGAGATCCAAACAATCTAGGTGATAGGTTCTTTGTTCGTAATTTGATTTATTCATTGATCTGGCTATACACACTCTCAATAAACTCAACATATTTGATGTACCAAATGTGATTTATTTAAATGCAACAAGTGATCATGTGAAAATATATAATAATGCTATTGTAATTTAAGCTAATCAATCTTTGCAAACTGTTTAATAAATTCAACAATGATTAAAATATTTGCACATGAGTAAAATATGATATTATTCCCAATTAATGCAATTGTGATCTAATGAAACATACTTTAATTAGATGTGACAATGATTAAAAAGATCTTATGATAGCTTATTAAATAAATTAAGACAAAATGTCTTATCTATTATAGGTTAAAAGGGGGATGAGATGCCAAGTATGTGAGTACACTAGATCAAACCCTCCTTTCACTACAACATTCAAGGACAAAATTGATCCAAGTCACTACAAGATGGAACAGGATTCAACTGCTAGTTTTGTGCTCTTGTTTGCAGAGGAAAGATGTGATTGAATGAAGCCTTTTATCAAACCCTAGGCCAATCAATGCACTAAACCCTAGAACTGTGATAATCAGCTTAATACAGTGAAATAAAAACATCAAATTAGGATCTGAAAGCACCAAGGTGATCAATGAGATGTCCAAACCTATCTCTCAGAAGCTGAAATGTTGGAACACTTTGGGGCTAGCACCTGAGTCCAGGAAGTTCTGATATCTAGAAGATCAAAACTACAAAAATGGTGTAAATATGAATTTAGGGTTTGTTTCGCCTGCAGGACACTAGGGCTAGCGCCTTAGTCTTCTATGGAGGAATTTCCAAACTCTATTTTTAGATCCTAAATATTTATCCTTCAAAAAACCTCCCTATACCTTCACTTCTGCAGTTCTTGTGCCTGTAACTTGCACACACAAAGAAAAGGGGTTTGGGGGTTGTGGTGTTTAGGGATGTTCCTCAGTCAAATCCTGGGTTAACATTCAAGCTTTCCCAACACCGTTGTTAAAGAGAGAGCATGCCCTAGTAGGATAGAGGCTAAAGATAATCCAAATGATGATGAAATTATTCAAACACAATGATGATGTCACCTTGGCGGTGAATTCCTTAGTAGGATGAAGATTATTCAACTCATAAGGATGTTGATGATGATTCCAAATCTGCAACAAACATAATAATAACACAAGTCTATAACAAACACAATGAATGACTTGAATTTTCCTTTGCATAATATCATAACCTTGCTATCATCAACCTTACTTAAAATGAATTCAAACACTTGTTTATATACGTTATCCCGTTAAACTTTCATAAATTAATTGAAAGAGTCGACAAGGGAGGACCCATTTAAGAGTCCTAAGCTAACATACATTTGATTTTACCCCAACCAATCAAGGTGGACTTGGGCACGAGCACCCAAGTCCCAAGGGGTCTTTTTGGTCAAGTTTTAAGCTTTAAATGGGCCCCTAGTTCCCATTTGACATGGGTTTCAGGGGATTTCTCATTGAGATGAATAATTTGTTTGTATAGTGTAAACACAGGGACCTAGGAGCTAAACTAGGAGGTAAAAAAGCATGTGTCCACTTTTTATTCCATAACATTTAGCCCTCACTTTAATGTGTGTGTGATCCTACGATACAACCATGCATTAAAGTACGGTTAAGCATATCAAAACACATCAAACACAACAAACACTCAAATGAAGACACACCCTAATTTTGAAGGACTATTTCTAGCCCCCAGACTTAGGAAAACATAAGAAAACAATGAACAGTCACATAAGACACAGTGAATACAGTAAGGAAGCATGCAATACACAAAGAAGATAGTAAAAGCATGAAATACACAGAGAGGACATGAATGCAGCCATAAAATACACAAAGAAGAAATGAAGAGAAGACATAATTAAGCAATTACATATCCCTATATATAATGCTAACTAAAATAAAAAATACTCATGTAAAGACACGCAAAACACATATAGTGTGGGGAGGGGATCATCACCACACAACTTTAGACTATGCCACAAACACGCAAGACATGTAAGTAAGACACATAAAACACATGGAAGACACACAGAATACACAAGAGCCACATAGTATGCCATAGACACATTATAAGTATTATACATGACAAACATGAGCAATAGGAAGGAGCTCGTCACTGTACTCCACTATCTAAAACACACCAAACACACCTAATGATTGAGCTATTCTACCACAACCACCAAAGACACACTTAAGGGTGAATGACTCAAGATCCAACCTCGCCTCACGATGAGGAGTTTGTATAAAAGGATGTGCACTAGGTCAAGAGATACACCATCCCGCCTCGTGATGAGGGCTTTGTATAAAAGGATGTGCACTAGCTCAAGAGATACACCATCTTGCCTCGTGATGAGGGATTTTCTTGCTTAAAAGGATGTGCACTAGCTCAAGAGATATGTCATCCCTCCTTGTGATGAGGGATTTCAAACACGCTTTGTTAGTGTCAAAAGTAGTCAAGTAGATACCATTATATATGCCCCCACATTAAGGTGGTTGATCCCGCTTGCTGGTATCAAGTACATTAAGGTAGAGTAAAAACACGCAAGGGAACATGAGATTTGGCAAAGCCCATGCCCCAAACATGATAGGTGCCATGATCGCCAAATGTTCCCACAAACACATCGATGTCATATGCTAAGATAATCAACAATATATAAGCTTTGGTTAGAAAATCTTACTCTAAGATAATAACCAAATCTATTCATGAAAGCTATGTAGAAATCATATCACATAAGAGACCAAGGCTACACTGTCAGATTCAAATCTGAGTATATCCATTGGGATATATTGTAGGTATCTCATAATCAAGTGCAGCAACAAGGTGAGATACAAAACAATCCAAAGTGTTTTGAAGCAAATTGAGAGTATTGTAAAAGGTTTGTTACAAGAAAAGTTCACAACACGAAGTGATACTACTAGTCAAGCATTGGATATATATATCAACCCCATCTTCATATATGGACTAGGTCCATTTTTGCTTTCTTACTAAAGGTACGCATGGTCCTTATCAATATTTATTTTTTTTTGTCATCCGCCGATTAGGTAGATTCACTGAAGAATGTAAATAATAAAATGAGAGAGGAGACAAGAGTGACTTAGGTTTACAACATAGGAAGATACCCCCAAGACATCCTCCACAATGTTATGCCGCCAAGGCACAACACACATTAATAAAATAGAGGATAGAAAAGTGGAGGAATAGAGAAACAAATAGAAGAATGGTCACAATGGAGGCAGTCTCCTTGTATCCTTGACCTTACAAGAGTATCAAGGGTCATCCAAAGAGACCTAAACAACATATAACACAACACGGGGGAGAACAACACAACTTAGCAACATATATATCTAGGAGGAGGCCACCCTTGGGAGCAACTAGAATAGGTGCTACATCGAGTGTGGCTTAAGGAGGGAGAAATACTTACCTGATTCAATGGGATATTTCCTGGTAGACAATCCATGTCTATCATCTTGGGATATATCATATTAAATCTTGAACTTGTTGATATTGAATTAACATTAAGAGTAGGATGATGGTAAGCTTTGGTGGGATTTAAAGAATTGTATCCAATACCAGCTGTGTAGTTAATTCCAACAACTTGTAAAGGTACTTTGATTCCTTGTTGTTTTACACCACAACCATTAGCTACAAAATTGCAATTTTTGTACAGGATTTGAAATCCACGACCATACAGAGACTCCATCTTTTTAGAAGAAGGCGGGGCCTCATAAGTCTCATATTTTGTAGTGTAAGTGGAAGTATTGTTTTTGTTTTCTACTAAAGAAACTTTAGATTTCATAGGTAGCTCCAAAGATTGCTTGGATGAGATTGATGCAACTTTTGATGTGTCAGCGTTATTGAGTTTATATTCCCCTACAAAGGTAGGAGTAAAATCTAATGAACCCCAGCAATCTTAGGTGGAATTTATGTGGAACAATGGAATGGTGGCAGTGAGGGCAGCGACAGCAGCGAGGGCAGCGACATTATGCGGGAAGACTGAGGAGACCATTACAATCTCAAGAATCTTTATTTGTGGATTTTATTAAGGCTTCGAATGGTTTCCATGACGTCTTCTTTCTGGGTCAGAGGTCTAATAGACAGGTGAATTTTGGCCATGAGGGTTTCTGATCTAGGGTTTCTAGGTTTGGGAATGTTTTTCGTCATTTTCAACAGCAAACTCCCTTTGTCAAACAAGTTTGGATTCCTAAGGCGGTTCAGAAAACTGTCGAGTTGCCATCAGGTATTAATTTAGAGGTTCACTTACCCGATGACCTTATTGATCCTCATGTGCGGGATCTTTCTCAGACTACATTAATAGGTAAGATCTGGAATTGTTCTTTGGTTTATGTGAATTTGGAGTCTTGGGTTGATGATAATTGGGAAGGTGTGACAAATTTTTTTATGTTGGATGAATCTTTGGGGTTTTTTGTTACAATCTTCTCATCTGCGGAAATGTGAAATTTAATTCTGGAAACTAAATCATGGTTTTTTAATGGGAAGGGTATGCATTTACAACCTTGGTTTCCAAATTTCAATCCATCTAAGAGTAACGATAATTTCTTCCCCTTTTGGATAAATTTTCCTAATTTACCTTTGGAATACAGAGACTTAACTATTTTAAAATTCATTGCTTAGAGGTTAGGGTTTTTCATTAACCATGATCTCTTAACATTTAAAAACCCTCAGCTCCCAGTTCGAATGTGTTTGCTTATGAATACTTCTTTTACTTTCTCGGAGAATATCATTTTGAAAACTTCTAAATCCTCGTGGACCCAAAAGATCATTTTCGAAGATCTGGATACCATTTCTAAATTTGATAATCTGTTTGCTTCTAAGGAACGGGTGGAAAAGGGAAAATCGTGTTTGCTTGAGGATCCTTTGGTTAGTCCTCAGGATAAGGCCTTTGATTTACTTGAGGTTAATAATGAAGTTGTTTTAGGAGATAGAACCGATTCTCAGTTTTTGGATGTTTGTGTCCCTGTTTCTGTTAAGGTAACCCCGAAAGGTTTGGTTTGTAGAGTGGAGTGTATTGACCACGGTCATTCTAATGAGGTTTTATTAGGTGCTTCGGATAAATTCCCTGAACTTTCTTTGGATTATTTAGTTAATGCCCAAACTTCAGAAGTTGTCGATGTTGATAGTGTACCTTCAGGTCTAGCGAATGCTTCGCCGGATAATCATGTTTCTAAGGTATCTCTTGAGGAACCTTTGCCTCAACCTTTTGAAGTTCTTTTGGACCTTGTTTCTTGTCTTGATAATGAAGTTCCTCTGAGATCTTCTTCTCCTGTCGATTTGCCTTCTGATTCACCTCTGTCTACAAAGATTTCTATTCAAAGGGAAGGTTTTAGTAATGTCTCTACAGATCAAATAGATGTTGAAGAGGTTTTTCCTTTTTCTTTACAAGAGGCAGAAAATTTTATTGATGAAGTGGTTGCCAAGTTTGGGGAGGAACTTATTGAAAAGATTGCTGATGATGTTTTAAATGAGGTTGATGCTCCCAATGACTCAGTTTCAGGTATTTCTCAAACTCCTTTGGAGACACTCATGGTTTTTTCTTCCCCTCCTAAGACTAGAGGAAGAAAATTGAAAGTTAGGGTTACTCAGGAAGAAATTGAAGCAGGTGTGCAAAAAACTCTTGAAAAAATGTTAACAAGATCAGCGTTGAGGAGAGCCGATGGCTCTCCTCGGGTATAATGAAGATTATTTCTTGGAATGTTAGGGGCATTAATGCTCCTAACAAAAAACACCTGATAAAACATCAGATTGATTTATCAAGTGCTCATTTAGTTCTACTTCAAGAATCTAAATTGTCTGACCAATCAGCGGAGAAAATTTTTAAATTATGGAAGAAATGGAATTATTTAAGTTCATCTTCTATTGGAGCTTCAGGGGGGTTAGTTGTCCTATGGGATAAGAGGTGTGTGGAAGTGACTCTTATTTCTAAAACCACTAATTGGCTTTTTGTAGAAATTTGTTTTGAACATCATTTGAAATTTGGCCTAATTAATGTTTATGGCCCAACTTCATCAGTAGATAAAAAATGATTATGGGATTCCTTAACTGAGATTGTTCACTCCTTACCTGAGGAGAAACTTATATTGGGAGGGGACTTTAATGTAGTTTTAAATACGAATGAAAAACAAGGTGGTATAATTCCCCCTTCTAAGGTTATGATGGACTTTTCTGCATTTGTTAGTGATAATGGTTTGTTCGATTGTCTGCCTTCTAATGGGAGATTTACATGGATTAATAAAAGAAAAAACTTTCTTAGCATAGCAGAAAGGCTTGATAGATTTTTATTGTCATATCCTTGGTTATCTTTTCAGGGTTCTTTTTCTTCCTCGATTCTTTCTTTCTCAGGGTCTGATCATTTTCCTATTCTCTTAGAAATTGATGTTTTAGGATCTCATCCAAGTTTGAAAAAGCCTTTTAAATTTGAATCAATGTGGTTCAGAGATCCTTCTTTTCTTCCGTTATTAAAATCCTGGTGGGAAACTTTGCCTTATGTGGAGGGATCTAGAATGTTTCAGCTTGTTAGAAAACTGCATTTAATAAAAAAGCTTATAAGAGCATGGAACGTTTCCCATTTTAAGAATATCTTTAAAGAGAAAGAGATTATTGAAAAAAAGCTTCTCATGATAAACTCTCATATTATCAATTGTGGTATGGATAGTTCAACCTTTGATCAACAAAAACAGCTCCAGTTGGAGTTGGATGAACTCTTGGCTAGAGAAGAAGAGTATTGGCATCAAAAATCAAGAGAAACTTGGTTGCAAGCTGGGGACCGAAATACTAAATTCTTTCATGCTTCTGTTAAAATGAATAGACAGGTTAATAAAATTCATCATATTGCTGATTCTACTGGGTCCCTAATACCAGATCATATCCTTTTACAACAGGAGGCTATTTCCTTTTTCTCGAATCTGTTAACCAATAATTCGAATGAACCCTCGGAAGAGCTGTGCAATTCTCTATTAGACAATATTCCTAAGTTTTTGAATGATGATGATAATGTTTTATTAATGAAGGAATTTTCTTTGGAAGAAGTTAAGGGAGTAGTTTTTTCTTTGGACCCTGATAAGGCTCCTGGTCTGGATGGTTTTACTCCTCTATTTTTTCAGAAATGTTGGGATTTTATGGGGAAGGATGTCTGGTTGGCCTTGGAAGAATCAAGGAAACATAGTAATATTCTCAAAGAAATGAATGCAACCTTTATTGTTTTAATCCCTAAATCCACTGCTCCCTCTTCTTTTTCTCAGTTTAGACCGATTTCTTTATGCAACACTATTTATAAAATATTTACAAAAGCTATTTCCTTGAGGTTAGCCATGCTTATTCCAAGAATTATTTCCTCTAAACAAGGAGGTTTTGTTCTTGGTAAGGAAACGGCGGATGGTGCAATCTTGGCTCATGAAGTTTTGCATTCAATTAAAGATCTTAAGCTTCCTGCTATGTAGATATGATGAAAGCTTATGATAGGGTTTCTTGGAATTTTTTATTAAAAGTTCTTCTCAAATTTGGTTTTGATAAAAAATGGTGTAAATGGATTCATTCTTGTATCTCAGGGGTACGATCAGCGGTTATCATTAATGGTAGTCCTACTGCTTTCTTGCAAGTTTCTCAAGGTATAAGACAAGGGGATCCTTTATCCCCTTTTCTCTTCATTTTAATGGCTAAGACTTTTAGTAGAGAAATCTTATTGCAAAACAGTTTATCTAATTGGAAAGGGATTCAGATTCCAGGCATTCCTTTTTTGGTAACACATACCTTGTTTGCAGATGATACTCTGTTGTTTGGTCTCCCTTCTATCAAAGAGGCTAAATGTATTCAGAAGGTTATTTCTAGATATAGCTCTGCATCAAATCAAGTAGTCAATTTGGATAAATCTAAAACTTATTTCTTTAATACTAAACCTTCTTTACAAAGTAGGATTGTTTCTATCCTTAAAGTTAAATTAGAGACTTTACCCAGTCTATATTTGGGAATCCCTTTATTCTTTGGTCCACAAAAGAAGTCCTTTTGGGCAAAGGTCTCTCATTCTGTTCATACTAAAATTGCTCTTTGGAAGGCTCGATGGTTAACCTTATCTGGTAGAATCACTCTTTTAAAATCGGTTTTAACTGTTGTTCCTATATATATGCTTTCTGTGTTAAATATTTCAAAAGGTGTAATCCAGGAGATCCAGAAATCTTTGAGTTCTTTTTTATGGAAAGGATCTGTTGATGAAGGTCATAAAGTTTCCTTAGTTGCTTGGGATAAGGTTTGTGCTCCTAAATCTTCTGGTGGTTCGGGAATTCATAATCTCTCTATGCATAATAAAGCATTGGGTGCTAACTTGGCTTGGAAGATGTTTTCTAATCCAGATCTTAAATGGTGTAAATTCCTTCAATATAAATACTTAGACTCCCTTTCCCCTGACAGGATCTTTACCGTTTCTAATCCTCCTAAGGGTTCTTCAATTTGGAATTTTTAGTTTCTTGTAGGAGAGTTCTTTTACCTCATCTATCCTGGAAAATTTTTAATGTTTCTAAAGCCTCTTTTTGGGATGATTCTTGGAATGGTTTTTCTCCTCTCTCCTCGGTTAAGGAATTGGTTCAAGCTAAATCTTATCTTTCTTCTTCTTGGGGTGTTAGAGTAAGTGACTATCTTTTAGTCACTAAAGAAGGCTCTTTTTATAGTTCTCATTGGAGAGATTTTTCAACTTGTCCTATTCCTGAGAATCAGAAGCTCCTTCTTAGTCAAATATTCAGTAAAAGAAGGGTTTGTTTCTTACCAAAAGAAGATGTTTTATTTTGGTCCTTTTCTAATACTGGTTCTTATTCTGTTAAAGATGGTTATAGATATCTTTCTTCCATGGATGTTCCTTCTAATTTGGATTGGCCTCAGCTGCTATGTTGGAATGTTGCTTGTCTTCAAAAGCTGGAGCCTTTGCTTGGTTAGCTTTGAAAAATAAAATTTTAATGGGTCAGAGGTTGGCCAGGTTAGGGATTATGGATTCCTTCAATTGTGTGTTTTGTGGTTTATGTGAAGAAGAGGTAGATCATTTGTTTATTTCTTGCTCTTTTGCCTTTTCATGTTGGACTTGGCTCTTTTCCAAATTAAGTTGGTCTTCTCCTCTTCCTAATTCTTTGTTGGAACTTTTTAAAAGTTGGCCCATTTTATTCAAAGGTTCTACTTTTGCTGTTATTTGGATTGTTGCTCCTTCTATTGTTATTTGGAATATTTGGTTGGAAAGGAATCAAAGGATTTTTAGAAATGTTAGTAAGGATTTTCAGTCTGTCTCCTTTATTATTGAAAATTCTATCTCAGAGGTGGTGGTGAACTATCTTAAATCATTGAAGTCTTCTACTCTTCATTTCACTTCATGGGATAATTCCATTTTGGAAAACTGGCCCTCTTTAGGTTCATTTTCTTTTTCACATTCTTTTGCAGTCACTCAGGTGGATAGAAGGTTAGTTAAGTGGTTGCCCCCCTCTGGTGATTTCATTAAGTTTAATTTTGATGGAGCTTCTCATGGCAATCCAGGCCCTTCTTCTATTGGCGAGGTTTTTCGAAATACGAAAGGTGAAATTCTCAAAGCCTTCTCTGGTAAAATTTCAGATGGTACTAATAACCAGGCTGAGACCCTTGCTCTTGTTGAGGATCTTAGGTTGGCTATTAGTTTAAAGATCTCTAGTCTCCATGTTGAAGGTGATTCTTTAATTATTATTAATGCTTTGAAAAAGCATCATACTTTTAATTGGCAATTAGATTACCTCCTGCAAGAGGCATGGCATCTTTTGGATGTGTTTGATAGATTCATTATTTCACATACCCTAAGAGAGGGTAATAGATTGGCTGACACTATTTCTAACTTGGGCTTTGATTTAGACTCCTCTCTAACTTATTTTGATGAGGATTTAGTTGGCCAATATCCACATTTGGTGGATATAGTACACTTTGATTGTTTAAGGTATGTGAATTAATTCTCACTTGTCTGGTTTCATGGTTGTGGCATTTAATAGTTCTTTTTGGAAGTTGTCATTATTTCCACATGCATCGTTCATCTGTGTTATGATTTATGTTGTCCATTGATTCCTTTCCTCCACAAGCTATTTGTACTTGCTTTCTTACAGCGCTAGCTCGCAACATGTTTCATTCATTTCCCTCATGGGTGATGACGCCTGCTAATTATGATCTATTGATCCTTTGGGTTATATATTGCTATTGCTTAATATGTTTAACCATACTTCTTTTATTGTTGTTTTGCTCTGTTCGATGCAATGGAAATTTAGCTTAATCGTTGATTATTCTTTCCTATCTCAAAGTGGGAGTCTGCTTTCATCGGCTCTGTGTCTTCAGATGGTTTAAGATCTGTCTTTGCTATAGACAGCCCAGAGGTGGAGGAAGCCATTAGGGAGGTTGTGGGCCGAGACATACTTGAAGGCCGTGTTCGAGTTCTTTACCCTTTTCAGATCTTTATGGTTTTTGTTTCTAATGCTATGGACTTATTACAGGATATTGGCATAGTTCGTCAGCTTATTGAGAAGTTTGTTCATCATTTTCTTTTTACTGATGAAAGTGTTGATGCAGCCTTTCAGAATTATGATTTATTTAGTTCAGAAGCTCTTATTGGTGGTCTTTTTACCAAATGTCAAGTTCTTCACTCTCCTACCCACAATTGTGTTTTTAATGCGATTCGTTCTTCTCTGTTGCATGAGGACGAAGATTTTCTACACCTTTCTTTTCATGCTCATGGTAGTGAGATTGGTGAAGGCTTTTCAAACAAAGTGGATGAAATATTTCAAGCCCTGCTATTTTTAATGCAATTCCATCCTCTTCTTCCTCCCCCTTCGGGTTCGCCTATTGAAGTTCAGGCTATGGGGGATCTGAATTATGTTGTGCAGGATTTGAATGCTGAAGTGAACTTGGGTTAGCTAGTAGCTTTTTTGGTTTTTGCTTCCTCTGTCCAATGATCAAAATGTAATATTTTGTTAAAAGTATTCATGTAATATCTTGCTCCTATTTTTGTGAAATGTTAGGAGCTTTTTTGTTTTTGCGAGCTATAACTGGAGGTTTTCTTCCCTGGTTCTTTCCTACCACTATGCTCATCGAACTAGGGTTTGTAATTATTTTTATTTTTAATATAATTATAGTGGTCCGCCACTTTTGTTAAAAAAAAAAAAATCTAATGAACCCCAATCATCACTAGAAAGTGCATTTGATGTTGAATCTTGCTCAACATTATCTGCGGCAAGAGGTATTGATGAATCAACTTTTAAGTTATTCAAAGTCTTATGATTGATGACTTGTTTTGGTGTATCAATTTGTAAACAACTTTTTAGTTCTGGATCGGCTTCGATGGTGTAGAGTTTATTTTTGTATATAAACTTTATTGATCAATGAAGGGTAGATGGAATTGCCCCCATGGCATGAATCCACAGTCTTCCCAGAATGATTGTATATGCAAGTGCACCAGACATGAAATGGAAAAGAGTAGATAAGGTCATGGGTCCAACTATTACAAGTAAAGTTATGGTACCCATGGATGGTCTACCAACATTATCAAAGCCATGAATATTAAGCTTATCAAGCTTAATTAATTTTGTATCAATGTTGATTTTGTGTAACAAATGAACACCCCAAACATTAAGATATGATCCATTATCAACCATAACTCGCTTTATCAAATTTTTCTTTATTGTGACAAAGATTAGAAGAGGGTCATATTGTTTCTAAATGTCCATAGAGGGTAACTCATGTTGTTGAAACAAAATATCTATTTTTGTTGCATGCATACAATCTAATAGAGCTGCTACATCATTAGGCTTAACAACATGTGATACAATCACCTTTTGTAAAGCTTCCTGGAGCATTCCGTAGTATGTAGGTGATGTTTTTATGAGTTCCCAAAGAGAGATCTTAGTGCGAGTAGAATGAAGTGTTAGGAATTTGCAAGTCCATTAAAACCAATTCCACATAACCCATAAGGAGAAAATGATGCAGCAAATAACCATAATGCAAAGATCAAATGACAAACATAAGATAACACAAGATATACCCTAGGAAAACCCTCAAGATGGAAAAACCCAGCCTCCAAAAGCATCCACACTTATATGTATTAATCAGAAAAAGATATTACAATACATGCCATGAGTCTCCATGAATACCTTTGAACCATCAAGCACCTCAAATGCATCCTCCATGTGTCCAAGCATGAATCCACACATCACATGCCATGCTTCACAATATTCACTTGTAGGAGAGAGGCCAATACAATGATAGCCTCTCACAAACCTCTCATCCACCAACAACGAATTATTTAGCCAACCTCAAATGGTAACCTTGTGTTTTATTTTATAATTCAAGATCACACAATTACAATGAGAAAACTATTAGTTTCAAGATAGACAACTAAGAGGGGGGGTGAATTAGTTGTCTCAAAACTTCCTTTTATTAACCACTTAAACCCTTCTTGTAATTCAGCAGCATAATAATAAATCAATCATAGAAACATAATACAACACTTCAAGAGCAAAAACACATTAACACATATGACACCAAGATTTTTAACGTGGAAAACCCGGTTAAGGGAAAAACCACAGGGTGACTAACACAAGATTGATTCTCTGTTAAAAGAATAAGAACAAAATGGCACATGCCAATTAAGGCTCACTACCCGAGCACACTGCTCACAAGAGGCCCACTGCCTACAAGAGACACATTGTCTATAGAATGATAAATATTACATACTTGAACTGAAGAATAGCATCTTCACCATGCTTAAGTTAGTTTCATTTAAGCCCAACACTTCTACTCTGCCTTTCACTTTTCTCCTCTTTACCACACTCATCTTTGCCAAGATACTTTTGAAATGACTTCACAACTCTTATTTATACAAGACATCAATTTTGGAATAATCATCAAAGTCAGCATACTTTACAGAGAAAATACACAAATATAACTTGACTAATTACAAAAGACTTCATGCGAATCACCACATTGTCAGCCACACAGATCTGGGACTTCAATCTTCTTTAAAGGAACACACCATGGTTCGTAGAACATCTTTAAGATCATCTGCAAGATGTGTAACTCATCTGGTCGGCCAAGTTAAGGAATAACATCATCATACAGAAATAATTCTCCAATTTCAAGTTCAATCTTCAATGCAGACCACCAACACAAACTAGACACAATCATTCTCTCCTTCATCTGAAACCTCAAGAACATAGTCTGTCATCACTGTCATATTGGAATAGATGCTTGCAGACCTCCAGACCATGAACAAATTGAGTTGTCAATTCACATTGACTTCCTAAACACTCCACCAAATCTGTAGAAGAAGATATTGCATTTCTAGATCTCACCAGACCTATTTGTGTCACTTTGGCACCTCTGAACATCTGCCAGAACTGGTTTTACTCATATGGCCATAACTTCTTCAAATCTTCATGTGGACCTCTCAAATATTTATTGGATCACCTTTAGACACATATCTACAAACCCTTTGATGCACATCCTTTGATCTTTATCTTAGCTGGGATCTTCACTTCACTATCTTCATTATTCTTTTCTATTCCTGATAGGACTAATTTTCTCAATATCCTCAGCATACAACTCATCCAATCTTTGACATCAATGACAACACTGGTTAGGCCCATACTTGCAACAATCTCCCTCTTTGTCATTGATGGCAACACATGATGTGAAAAATAATTTTAACCATTAAGACAAGAACTTCTCCTCACTGACTAACATAACTCCCCCTATCAACAACAACCTTTCACATGTCTTCTCTTCCTTTACTGCTCCCCCTTTGATCAAGAACCACTTTTTGTTTTTCACATGTCTTATCTCCCCCTTTGACATCAATGGCAAAGGGCACATACTTGCATCACTCAGAATCATACAGACTACTCCCCCTGACTAGGAGCTTCCTATCATCAATCCGGACCACAAGATATGACTGTGAGATCCACTGAACTGATGCACATCAGTGCACCTTATTTCAGAACCAGAGGGGTAATAACCCCTAACTTCTCCCTGAGATACTCAAAAGAGTCCTTAGGTAGCGGTTTAGTAAAAATATCTACAATCTGATCCTTGGAGGGCACAAACTCCAATCTGACTTCATTTTTGTTCACTCGCTCTCTTAAAAAGTGAAACTTGATGGATATATGTTTTGTCTTTGAGTGCAACACTAGATTTTTTGATATAGTTATTGCACTTGAGTTATCACAAAAGATTTTGATAGGTTCCTCATACTCCACTCTGATGTCTCTTAGCATTTTCTTCATCCACAATACTTGAGTGCAACTACTTGCTACTACAATATATTCTGCTTCTGCAGTGGACAGAGATATTGCCTCTTGTTTCTTGCTCAGCCAAGAAACCAATCTTTTCCATAAAAAGAATGCTCCACCACTAGTACTCTTCCGGTCATCCATATCTCCTGCCCAATCTGCATCTATATATGCATGAAGAGAGAAATTATGATCTCTAGGATACCATAAACCATACTCAACTGTTCCTTTTAGATATCTGAGAATCCTCTTGATTGCCATGACATGAGATTCTCTAGGATCAACTTGGAATCTAGCAACAAGACCAACAACATTCATAATGTTAGGTCTAGTTTGAGTAAGATACAATAGTCCTCCAATCATTGACCTATACTTTTTCTGATTAGCCTTAGGAGAGTCATCATCTTTGCTCAATTTACATCCAGTTGCCATGGGAGTATTCATTGGTTTTGAGTCTTCCATCCCAAATTTCTTTAACAATTCTTTCACATATTTGGTCTGTGAAATGAAGATTCCTTTCTTTGTTTGAGTGATTTGCAAACCCAAGAAGAAATTTATTTCCTCAAACATGGACATCTCAAATTCACTTTTCATTTGATTTGCAAAAGTTTTGCACATACTATCTCTTCCTCCAAAAATGATATCATCAACAAATACTTCAACAATCAAGATATTTTCATGATCAATTTTGAAGTATAAGTTACTGTCAGCAGTACTTTTGTTGACACCAATCTTCAAATGATGCTTATCCAGTCTTTCATACCAGGCTCTTGGGGCTTGTTTGAGTCCATACAGTGCTTTCTTCAACTTGCAGACCATATCACCATGATCAGACAATTGAAATCCATTTGATTGCTCAATGTATACTTATTCTTCCAAGTCACCATTTAGGAAGGTAGACTTGACATCCATTTGATATACTTTGAAGTCCTTGAAGGCAGCAAAGGCAAGAAATAATCCGACTGCTTCAATTCTTGCCACTAGAGAATAAGTTTCTTCAAAATCAACTCCTTCTACTTGAGAATAACCTTTGCAGACCAATCTAGCTTTGTTTCTGACTACTTCACCATCTTCATTCAGTTTATTTCAGAAGACCCATTTGGTTCCAATCACATTTTTGTTTCTAGGTCTAGGAACAAGATCCCAAGTGTGATTTTTCTTAATTTGATTCAGCTCTTCCTTCGTTGCTTTAGTCCAGCTTTCATCATTGCATGCTTCACTCACAATTTTTGGTTCAATCTTTGAAATTAGACAATACTTTTCTGAGTCTTGAGCAATCTTTCTTCTTGTTTGAACACCTTTTCTTTTATCACCTATGATCTGATCTTCAGAATGATTCAGTCTTACATACCTGGGAGTTTTCAGAATTTCATGCACTTATGTTTCTTGAATAGGGTCATTCAAACTTATCTCTTCTTCCTGATTCTCTAGATCAGTTTGGATCTGAATTTCAGAAGGGGTTTGGACTTCTTGGACCAAAACATCATTCTAAATGTCTTCTTCATATTCATAAAACCTTGAGGGTTTTTCAATACCTTCATCAACCTTCACATTTGTACTTTCTATAATCTTTCTCAATCTCTTGTTATAACATCAGTATGCTTTGTTTTGAGTAGAATAACCCAAGAATATTCCTTCATCACTTCTAGAATCAAATTTGCCAAGTTCTTCATCTCTTTTAATGTAACATTTTCTACCAAAGACTCTGAAATACTTCATAGTGGGAGTGATGCCAAACCAAAGTTCATAAGGGGTCTTACCAGTATTGCTTCTGATTTGTACTTGATTAAGAGTATAGACAGCAGTGCTTACAGCTTCTCTCCAGTAGATCTGAGGAACATTTGCTTCCATCATCATGGTTCTAGATGGTTCCTAGATGGTCTGGTTCTTTCTCTCCACTACTCCATTCTGCTGTGGAGTCCTTGGAGCAAATAACTGTCTCTTTATCCCATGTTTCTCACAGAATTCTATGAACTCTTCATATGTGAATTCTCCACCTCTATCAAACCTGAGACATTTTATGTTTAATCTGGTTTCATTCTCTACCATGGCTTTGAATATTTTGAATTTCTCAAGAGCCTCATATTTCTCTTTCAAAAAAGTCACCCACATCATCTGGGAGTGGTCATCAGTTAATAACATGAAGTATCTATCACCTCACAAACTCCTAATTCTTGTTGGTCCACATAGATCAGTATGTACTAAGTCCAACAATCTGGTAGAAGATTTGTCCTTACTTTTAAATGTGACTCTGCTATGCTTACCCAACTAACATTCTTTGCACAAACTATTGGTAGCTTTCACCAATCTTGGAAGATCTCTTATAGGCTGAGTGTTACTTATCTTGATGATATTATCAAAATTCACATGACGCATTCTCCTATGCCACAACCAACTTTGATCAATTTAAAAAAATAAACAACTTTTTCCAGTACCAACCAAGTGGAAGATGTTACCTTTTATTTGAGTACCGGATGCAATCTCTGTTCTGGAACTTTCAAAGATCTTACATTTTCCATTTTTGAATTAGAGATCATAGCATTTGTCCACCAATTGTCCAACATTGAGAAGATTGTGCTTCAGACCTTCAACATATAGTACATTACTAGTTTTGTTCTTTCCATCAAAAGAAATAGTTCCTCTACCTCTGATTCTACTGGCAGAATTATCACCAAAATTTACCACTCCATATTTTTCCAAATCTATGAACTTATTTTTGTCACCTGTCATATGGTGGGAGCATCCACTGTTAATGAACCATTCATCCTTTTCTTCAACTTGGGCAGCCAGAGCTCTTTCTATCATTTTATGATTGACAGATTTAGAGGGCATTAGATCTTCTTCCTTGATGGCAATAAACACCCATTCATTTTTGGATTTGTTTTATGTCTCTGATTCATCATCAGTTACTCCATCATCATCATCTTCATGAAAATAGTAACATTTCTTTTGGAATCTTGATCTATTAGGATTTGCCCTTGAAAATCTTTCTGGACTCCTTGAGGCAAAATGACCAATCTTATTGTAGTTGAAACATTTAAAGGGCAATTTTCCTTCATACTTACCGGATCCTCTCGGCAGTCTTTTTGTAATAAGGGCTTCAAGTTGAGCAGCTTCTGCTTCATCTTCTTCTAGATCTTTTCTTGCCTTTTCATACCATGATAGTTTCTTTGAGGAGTTCTCTCCTAGATCAAACTTTTGTTTGCCTTTTACAAAGGCACTAGCTTTGAATGCAGATTCAGTCTTGGGGGGTGCATCTCCAAACTCGGCCAATTCAAATGTAGCTAATTTTCCAACCAATTGATCTCTTGTGATATTTGAAAAAGATTTGAATTCTTCAATAGCAGCAACCTTGTATTTGTAAGCAGTTGGTAGGGATCTGAGAACTTTGGCAACAATCTCATCTTCATCCAAGTTTCCACCAGCACACCTAATGCCACAAACAAGCTCATTTACTTTTGGCATAAAAGTAGTGATATTCTCATCTTCATTCATCTTCAGGTTTTCAAATTTTCCTTTCAGACTCTGTAGCTTGGCACATTTAACATATTTGTCTCCTTCATGCAGAAGTTCCAATTTTTCCCAAATCTCATATGCAGTTTTTAAATCTATAACATTTGTCAGTTCTAAATTAGATAAGGCACTTAGTAGAGCTTCTTTAGCCCGAAGATTGTCTTTAGCATCTTTGATTTCATGTATAGTTTTCAGACCATTCTTTGGAGGGACATACTTCTTTGAAGTCATGATCCAATATTGCATTCTCATACATTGCAGGTGGCATTCCATGCGGCTTTTCCAAAGAGTGTAATTGGTTCCATCAAACCTCGGACTATACTTCTTGTAGGAAGACATCCTGGATCTCCTCAAGCGGTTAAGCTCCTTTTAGAGGAACTTGGCTCTGATACCAATTGTTAGTTTCAAGATAGACAACTGAGAGGGGGGGTGAATCAGTTGTCTCAAAACTTCCTTTTATTAATCACTTAAACCCTTCTTGTAATTCAGCAGCATAATAATAAATCAATCATAGAAACACAATACAACACTTCAAGAGCAAAAACACATTAACACATATGACACCAAGATTTTTAATGTGGAAAACTTGGTTAAGGGAAAAACCATGGGGTGACTAACCCAAGATTGTACTCTCTATTAAAAGAATAAGAACAAAATGGCACATGCCAATTAGGGCTCACTGCCCAAGCACACTACTTACAAGAGGCCCACTGCCTGCAGGAGACACATTTTCTACAGAATGATAAATATTACATACTCGAACTGAAGAATAGCATCTTCACCATGCTTGAGTCAGTTCCATTTAAGCCCAACACTTTTGTTCTGCCTTTCACTTTTCTCCTGTCTACCACACTCTCATCTTCGCAAAGATACTTTTGAAATGACTTCACAACTCTTATTTATACAAGACATCAACTTTGGAATAATCATCAAAGTCGGCAAACTTTACAGAGAAAATACACAAATACAACTTGACTAATTACAAAAGACTTCATGTGAATCACCACATTGTCAGCCACACAGATCTGGGACTTCAATCTTCTTTGAGGAATATGCCATGCCTCATAGAACATCAAGATCATCTGCAAGATGTGTAACTCATCTGGTCAGCCAAGTTAAGGAAGAATATAATCATCCAGAAATAATTCTTCAATTTCAAGTTCAATCTTCAATGCGAACTACCAACACGAACTAGACACAATACAGAGCCCCCCACAAGCTTGCCTGAATCACCAAGAGCATCCACACTACTTCTGCTTACTGAAATCATTCTCTCCTTCATCTGGAACCTCAAGAACACAGTTTGTCATCACTATCATATTGGAATAGATGCTTGCGGACCTCCAGACCACGAACCAATTGAGTTGTCAATTCACATTGACTTCCTAAACACTCCACCAAATCTGTAGAATAAGATATTGCATTTCTGGATCTCACCAGACCTATTTGTGTCACTCTGTCACCTCTAAGCATCTGCCAGAACCAGTTTTACTCATATGGACATAACTTCTTCAAATCTTCATGCGGACCTCTCAAATCTTTACTGGATCACCTTTAGACACATCTACAAACCCTTTGATGTGCATCCTCTAATCTTTACCTTAGCTGGGATCTTCACTTCACTGTCTTCACTGTTCTTCTCTATTCCTAATAGGACTAATTTTCTCAATATCCTTAGCATACAAATCATCCAATCCTTGATATCAATGCAACAGGAGTATGTTGACATCAATGACAACACCAATTAGGCCCATACTTGCAACAAAAACCATGTGCACCAAAACCATGGGTAACATAAAACCATTGACCCCCTTATTTAATATTGGTACTACATTTTCCCAACAATTAAATAATACAAATAATAACCCAACGTTACATACAACTTTTACAAGTGGCATCCAAATAAATATCTAATATGGTTAAACACATCAATTAAGATGCACCACAAATAAAATTTTATTTTACATGAATAAAATAATACAATATTATGCAAGGTGTACAACACCTATTTCCCAACACGAAGCTGCTCAACAAGATCATAATCGTGACCACCTATATGAGTAAGTCAGGGTGGTTGAGGAAGAAGAGGTTGAGAAGTTGATAAAGCAATCAAAATGTTTGACTATTATTTACTTTTCTTATTATTTCACGTATTGTATGTGTGAGCAACCGCATTGTGATAGGGTTGTTGTTGTTGGCAAGAGACACTGCTTTGCATTGATAGGTGTTGTCATTGATGGCAACTAAGATCATCCCAATCAACTGCATAACACAATTTATTTATACCGGAAGTCAGAATCAGAATTTGTCTAAGTCTGGGTAGTTAGTAATAGAGTAGTAACAAGGTCCGGTATCTTGGTCCAGATCTCTTTGGTGAAACATCATGGTTTGTTGTGGATCTAAGGTAGTTATAAGCATTGTCAAATTAATCTAAATTTAGAGTTTTGTCCTCCGGTGATGGACTCAAAAGATATTAGCTTCTAAGTATCAGGTTTCAGTTTAATAGAACAGATAGAAGAAGAACAGGCTGACCTTGTGAATGATCTTAATTCTGGATGTATAGAAGTTGTTTATTGGACAAATGGTGATGACCAGTGATAGTGGCCAACTTGATTGATGTTTTTCAAGTACAAGTTTTGGTCTGCATCCCATATTATGTATGGATCTAGCTGACAGAACAGAGTACTCAACAAAGTTCTAAATGTTCTTGAAGTCAACTAGTAAAATGATTGTAGATCATGTTGCAGATATATATAGCCGATGGAATTGGATGATTTTGTGTGAGAAGTGTGTACGAATAAGGTGCATGTGAGAAGAGTAGAAATCCAAGGTACGAATGAAGGCAGAGTAGTAAGAAGAGCAAAATAAAGATGAAATGTGTAAGATTAGTTTTTGCACTTAACCAGAATTGAAACTCTTGCATGGGTAGATGCTATTCATCAGTTCAAAATCTCTATTATTCTCTTGTAATATTTCTATAGGTAGTGAGCCTCTATTTGATCAGTGAGCTCTAGGCAGTGAGTCCAAATGCATGTGCATTCCCATTTGTAAAAATACTTTTAACAGAGTATTAATTTTTGTGGCTTAACTCCCACCGTAGTTTTTCCCTTAACTGGGTTTCCATGTCAAAAATCTTGGTGTCAAATGTGTTGATTATGTTTCTACTTTTGTGTTAATATCATATGCTTTAATATTTGCATTATTAATCAAATTGAAAATAGTGAAAGGAGTTTAAAAGAAAAGAAAAGATTAATTTTGGAGACAATTGATTCACCCCCCCCTCTCAATTGTCTGGGTTAATTCCAACAATTCGTATCGGAGCAAGGTTCCTTTGAGAATCCTAATAGCTTGAGGAGAAGATCTTGTAAGAAGTTTTGAATGGGTTCACTCAAGGATCAACTTCAGCTGGCCCTAGAAGAGCTTGTTCAGTCTAAATCAAAAATTAGTAATCTAAGAGGTGAACTTAAAGATGCTGATGATACCATTGAAATGTTAAAAGATAAATTAAAGAAATCTCTACAAAGGAAAAAGGAGCTACTTCTGCAACTATCCAGTTTACCTGAAGAAAATGGCATGGATGAAGCTTTGGAAGAAAAGAAAAAGGAATGTGAGAAGATGTCAAAAGAAGTTGTTCTGAAAATTGAAATAGAATCTGGGGTGATAAGGCAAACCAAAGAAAGTGAAGATAGGAAGAAAATTGAAGAAGATCTGAAACAAAAACTAAAAGAAAGAACTAAAGAATGTTGCAAATTGGATGGAATCACTGGCCTTCTAGAGTCTAATCTACAAGAATGTAGAGACAATGAGAGAGAACTTGAAAGGCAAATTGTCATTCTTAGACATGACCTAGATGTTGCAAATGAATATAAGGAGAAGTTCAAGATAAGCTCAACAAAACTTGAAGCACTGCTCGAAGGATAGAAAAAGGTTGATGACAAGCATGGTCTTGGATATGAGAAAGGTGAAAGTTCTGGATCTGGACAGAGAAATTTTCAAACTAGGAATGGGAGAAACATAACTAGAAAACCCCTGGTAAGACAACCTAATGCTCAAAGATATCCATCATTCAATGGAAATTGTTTCAACTGCAACAAATTTGGTCATAGAGCTACTCAGTATAGAAGCAGAGTAAATCAAAATGGTCCATCCTTCTCCAGTCAATGCTTCAAGTGTAAGAGGTATGGTCATAGATCAAATGAATGTAGAAGTATGATAATGAATAATGCTAACAAAAGAAGAATTAGCCATTTTTTCAATGGTTACTACTTTTTTTGCAATGGGTTTGGACACATGGCTAATCAGTGTAGATCAAGAGAAAATTAGGTTTATAAGAAAAGAAATGTTGTGTGCTTTAACTGCAATAAATCTGGTCATATTGCAAGATTCTGCAGAAGTAGGAACAATGGAAGAAGTGGTCTGGTAAACAAAAAACTAGATGAGTAGAGACAAGACAAAGGCAAAGAAAAAATTGATGTGAATGAGACTTAGAATGAATCAAACAAGAAATGGGTCAAGAAAACAATTATGAATAACAATAATGGATCCGCACCGAAATTCGGTGCTGAAAATTCCTCTGAGAATTGATTTGGAAGCCTTGGCTCAGGGGGAGCAATAGTGTAAATCAAATTCCCCCAGCTAGTAAGAAGGTACCTAAATCTGGCACAGTGATAAAAGAGATCCTAGATTGTTTCAGATCATATGGAAGGTTTTTCAGATAGAAAAAGGTGGATATGGCAAATTGTAGAGTAATTTATGAGAAACTGTTCAACAAATAGAGTAACCAGATGTATTAGGGTAGAGCATTTATTACAAACACAAATTAGGTACTGCGGAGCATAAAAAGGTCATTCATTCCTCATTTAGATCACTTTGCATCAAAAGAAAGCAAGAAGAGGAAAAGTGAACAAGTTCAGAGCTGAGAATTCACAAGAATTGAAGTGCGAAGAAGTTCTCCAAGCAAAACCCTAATCTGTGGGACAAGGTATTTTTGTTTTTTGTGAAACCTCTTGAATTCTAAGTCTCTGCAAATCGCTACACCTTTAGTTGTCAATATCACTGAAAGGCCCCATCTTAAATTTAAGAAGCATCCTTACAAATCTATTGAAGTTGAGCCACTAGGTGCTTTTTCAAGTGTTCCATATGGGGTTTTACATGTTGAAGACATTAGGGTATACATTCATTGCAATATAGAATAATTTGGGAATCTAAAACTGCTGGAGTTGTTTAAGAGCCATCTAAAAGATGACAATTACCAACTAAAACCTAAATTTGAAGCCCTTGAAAGCAAACATTTTCTGCAAATGATTGAATTTCCATCTTTTGATGAAAGCAAATGGGTTTAGTATGTGTTGATCTGGATGCATGATGAATTTATTTGGCTACTAAAACCATTTAAGGTCACTAAAGATGTTATTAGAATTGTGACTGGGCTGAATGCAACTGATGGATTACGTGCTTTGAAAGCTATGAAGAATCAAACTATTACTGATGCAACCAGAGCAAAGTATGACAAAGAGCAATGACAATAAATGACATCATAGAACCAGATATCAAATTTTCTTCTATGCTCATTGGCTATAAGATCTATCACTCTAGTAGGGAGAATTCAGTTTCTGGGACTGTAATATATGTAGCTTATAAGATGTTAAAGGAGAATGCTAACTATGATATGTGTGAATTACTATAGAATCAGTTGATAGAGAATCTAAGCAAAATCAAAAGGGACAAGAAAAATTCTTTCAAATATGGTTCTTTGGTCATATGTCTATTTTTCTATTTTATGAATGAAGTTCATGGAGTACAAAGTGTGCACTAGACAAATGACAGGCCTGTGGCAATCTAGATAAGAGATCATTTATATAGCCTTGGAGATTCAGATACACAAAAGACTGCAATTTGGGGTATTTTAAAAACTTTTAGAGTCTGATGCATGCAAGGGAAAGAATCCCTAATTCAGTTGTAGAAAAGTATGAGAATGATATATGTTTTATGATCGACACAGATCAATGTCTAATGGAAGTTGTAGAACCAAGAATAGTATGGATAATGCCAATGGGTTATGAGGTGGATGAGAGAGTTCTAGACATGTATGCTCAGCATCTTCTGAGCAAACCTAAAGACACCACTGTGGAAAGGTTTAGAACTTACAAGGAACTAAGTATGAAGTTGCATATGGAATATAGTTAGTTAGAAACAAAAAGAAAAGTGATGAAGCAAGTAGAGATGTATGCAGAAAGCATTGGGATTACAAAAGAAGCAGTTAGAAAGAATAAAGAAAGGATTGAGGAAATGAACAGAAGAGTTGAGCAAGCTTCAAAAGAAAGGACAGAAAGTGGGCCAACAGCCACTCTAGAAGTCCCACCTATCTCTTTAAGGAAAACAAGAAGCTCTACAACTATCTCAGAACAATTCAAGTCTATTCCCATCAAGACATCGGAAGGTACACCATCCGATGAAGGAGGAAAGAGGAAGAAAACCAAGGCCACAAGAGTCTACAAAAACATAAAAGATGATGAGGAAATAGAAACAGATGAAGAAGTTAAAGAGATCACATCAAAGAAAGGTAGAACTTCAAAGACTTCTAAAGACCAACCTTCTGGAAGAAATAAAGCCAGTAAAAAGCAAGCAACTGGTAAGGTCACTGTTCATGGAAATTTAAAGCCTATCAGAGTTTACTATGATAATCTTGATCAAGCAAATAAGAAAATTTTGGAAGATGCCATTATCATATATTTGAATAAATTCAATAGAGACCTGTTGGAAATTCTACAAGAACTTCCTAAAAGTTTAAGGAAAGTAATGGAAATGAGGAAAGAAGCAGCCAAGGATAAAGACATAGAACTCAGAGAGTATGTTCTCTCCACTTTGTGTCCTGTGATGACTAGAAAAGAAGCAGATAAAATCCTTAGAGAAGTTAAAGAAAAAATCAGAAGCAAAGTCCAGATGAACAAGCTAATGCTTGGTGAAACTAAGGAAATCACAAAGGAGATAGAGGAAATTCTGAGAAAGGCTTTAGACAAAGATAAATACTATATTGTTTTAGACAAACAAGTTGAAGAAGACAATCCTCTCGCTCTGAAACAAGAAGCTCTAGAAGAAGAAACTAACAAGAGAATAAATGACCAAAGTACTACTCTAGATCCTCTAGAATTAACCTATGAAGAGACTAATGATGGACTTGATTCATCAAATCTAAATATTGGAGAAGTTCAGGAAAAGGAACAAGTCAATCAGGAGGATATAGAAATGATAAACAAAATAGTTGATGCAGGAGTAACTCCTCCACTTGATCACTCTGGAAAAGAAAAGGAAATTGCTACGACACAGAGCCCTCTAGATCAAGTAGCAAGCGATGAGCAAACAAGAAAGAGTTCCTCTGGTGAGAACACAGAGAAGAGTAAAATAGAGAAAGAGGAAGAAAAAGAAAAGAAAGATAAGGCAGAAGAAGATGGTGTAAATGTTGAAGCACCTAAAGTAGATATTGAGAAATCAGATGAACAAAAGGATGGTTCTAAAATGGTTGCAAGAGACGCTATAGATGCAGTAAAAGGTCTTCTTGAAAAAGAAATGATTGAACTTGATGAGCCTGAGCTACTCCAAGGTCTATCCAATCCAGATGCTCTCTCTCCAGTTCAATTGATGAAAATAACATCATTCACCCAAGTAAAGGCTAGAGAAAAGATGTTAAAGTCCCACATGGAGGACAATGAGCTACTGGGGCTTGCAACTAGAATTTTGGATAAATTATGTTAACCTATCAAAAGAATGAAAATGATTCCCCCTCTGGACATCTAAAAAATCTTGTAAGTTTAGTAAATTCACATTTTGAGTCTTTTAAAAAATCTACAGAGGCAAAAGTTCAGAAAGAGTTCCTGAATAAGAAATTTAGTCAAGTTAAGAATCTAATAAGGAGTGATAGGTTGATACTAGGCATTAGCATAAAGAGCATTCAGAATGCTCTAAGTGATGGAGGAAATATATATAAATTTTTCCTATCATGGTCTAAAATCAATAAGGATATTGAGAAGAAGATAAAGGAACAAGAACAGAAAATTTTAGTTCTATCTCAAAATTTTGATCCGCTAACTACCTCTCCTATAAGCTAGGAATGTCAGGTTATTAGCTTGATAGATGAAATAAAGGGACTAGTAAAAGAGAAAAGCAATACTATGAAGAGGATGTGTGGACTCTAGGGATTGATTGTCCTCAAGTTGGAATCCAGGCATAATGCCTTATCCAAAGCCCAGAATGCACTTCAGATAAGTGATCCTCTGGATCTAGCAAAGGCAGAAGCATATGCATTTTTGCTGAGTGGGTGCATCTCCATTTTGGATGGAATAAAGAGTAATTGGGCCTCAGAACTTGCTCAATTAAAAACCAGTTTTATAGATATCCTAAAGTTTATGTAAATAGGATTTGATGATTTGTTCTACATATGCAGTAATATAAACAAAAATTTTAGAGATTTTTGTCTTGCAGACCCCCCCCTTTGCCATTGATGTCAAAGGGGGAGTGAAGGGCAGTGAAAAATGAGGAATTCAACAAAGGGGGAGAACTGGAATAAGTGAAGGGAATGAGTGTACAGACAAAGGGGGAGTTGCACTAAGACACTTGGTCATTTTTCACTAAGTGTTGCCATCAATGCCAAAGGGGGAGATTGTTGGCAAGAGACACTACTTTGCATTGATAGGTATTGTCATTTATGGCAACAAAGATCATCCCAATCATCCACATAACACAATTTGTTTATATTGAAAGTCAGAATTAGAATTTGTCTAAGTCTAGGCAGTTAGGAATAGAGTAGTAACAGGGTCCGGTGTCTTGGTCCGGATCTCTTCGATGAAATGTCATGGTTTGCTATGGATCCAAGGTAGTCATAAGCATTGTCAGATTAATCTAAATCTAGAGTTTTATCCTCCAGTGATGAAGGACTCAAAAGATATTAGCTTCTGAGTATCAGGTCTCAGTTTGACAGAACAGATAGAAGAAGAACAGGCCGACCTTGTGAATGATCTTAATTCCAGACGTATAGAAGTTGTTTATTGGGAAAATAGTGATGACCAATGATAGTGGCCAACCTGATTGATGTTTTGCAAGTACAAGTTTTGGTCTATATCCCATATTATTTATGGATCTAGCCAACAGAGTAGAGTACTCAACAAAGTTCTAAATGTTCTTGAAGCTGACTGGTAAAATGATTGTAGATCATGTTGCAGATATATATAGCTGATGGAATTGGATGATTTTGTGTGTGAAGTGTGTGCAAATAAGGTGTATGTGAGAAGAGAAGAAATCCAAGGTGTGAATGAAGGCAGAGAAGTAAGAAGAGCAGAGCAAAGATGAAATGTGTAAGATCAGTTTTTGCACTTAACTAGAACTGAAACTCTTGCATGGGTAGATGCTATTCATCAGTTCAAAATCTCTGTTATTCTCTTGTAATATTTCTATAGGCAGTGAGCCTCCATTTGAGCAGTGAGCTAGAATGCATGTGCATTCCCATTTGTAAAAATACTTTTAACAGGGTATTAATTTTTGTGGGTTAACCCCTACTGTGTTTTTTCCCTTAACCAGGTTTCCACGTCAAAAATCTTGGTGTCAAATGTGTTGATTATGTTTCTTCTTTTGTGTTAATATCATATGCTTTAATGTTTGCATTATTAATCAAATTGACAATAGTGAAAGAAGTTTAAAAGAAAAGAAAAGATTATTTTTGGAGACAATCGATTCACCCCCCGTCTCAATTGTCTGGGTTAATTCCAACAGTTGCGACACATTTTGATACACTTGATTTCCTTGAGTAATTTGTCTTGCAAAATTAAGAATGTAACCTGAAGGTCTAGGTGGTATTGGAGCACCTTGAACTGTAATCACTAGTTTGAAGTGAGGAGGCACATTGGGTGCCCCATGCACAATGAGTTTAGGAACATTAATACACTTATCCACTATCCCCTTAGTAGGTGGAATAATCCTATTACTGATGATTGAATTAACATTGTTTTGTCTTTGATTAAGCTCAACATCCATCCATAAAGGATTTAATGAGAGAGACATTTCTTCATCCACCAATGATTCATCTTTTGAAGGGAGAGCATTGGAATGAAGATAGGGTAGGGTGATATTAAGGAATGTATCAACAATTTCATACTCTTACGCCAAAATGTCCTCACAAGTGGAAACAAATTCGAGAGAGGGATCCAAATCACCATCATCTTTCTCACGATAATTCATGGAGATGAAATTAGTAAAGTCCTCTAATATCAAAGGATAAATATTTGTAAGAGTTATGAAGTTATTAAATTTAGATACATAATAAAGGATTTCAAAGAAAGAACCTTTAAAGATATTCTTATCACACATGGATTGTATATGAGTCAAAACATAAGGATACATATTAATGAATTTGAAAAAACTTTCAAAATATTTGATATATGCATGCAAGGATATCAAAGAGGAATAATTAGAAGATTCCATAATGAAATGTCTTGGAACAACAATGTGTAATAAGATCTATTCATTTATCAAGACAACCAATATGAGCGGCTTTTGTACACCACAACACTAGTTTGAGGAAAACAAGTTTTTGAAGCTTTTATAAAGATAAAAAATACACTAGTGTCACTAAAAACCAAGTGAATTTAATGTTAAAAGTGCTACAAAAAAGGTGATATTGATAATGTTTCAATTTATTACAAAATATGTGAAAAAGATGCTTATTTTCTCATGTTGAAATACACATTGTGGAATTGCAAAAGTATGATAATTATGCACTTTTTCCTACATCATGCAAAATTTTCAAATGAATATGCAAAGAAATCAATGGAAGCTTTGATTTGAAATGTTTATAACAGTAGTAAAATCTGAAATAAGATTTTGACTACAAACCCTAGCTTTGCAAATGACTAGGTTATAGGAAAAATGCAAGTTTTCAACAAAACCCTAGCAAGTGAGATCTTCAAATGAAAGATGTGATATTATGAAATGATTTATTTCTGTAATTTGTTTCAAACCTGATGTAAATATCATATTTTCAAATTCTTTCAATGATATGCAATGAAAATAATGCAAGACTATGCCTTTATGCAAGCCTAGAATGCTTATTTTTTAAGTTGTTTTCAAATGTATGCAATATTTTTCAATGAAGAATGATAAGTGTGATATGAATTAATGAAAGATCTCATTTCAACACTTAGAAAGATGAAAATTATTTAAAACACGGGTTCACCAAAATGTTATAGGTTAAAAGGGGGATGAGATGCCAAGTATGTGAGTACACTAGATCAAACCCTCTTTTCACTACAACATTCAAGGAACAAACTGAGCCAAGTCACTACAAGATGGAAGAGCACTTAGCTGCTAGTTTTGTGCTCTTGTTTGCTAAGGAAAGATGCGATTCAATGAATCCTTTTATCAAACCCTAGGCCAATCAATGCACTAAACCCTAGAATTGTGAAAATCAACTTAAAAAATTGAAATAGAAACAACAGATCAAGATTTGAAAGCACCAGGGTGATCGGTGATGTAACATCACTATCCATAATGCTCAATATTTAACATAAACATGTATCATAATCAAGTGAATAGTTAACAAAATGATTAACCTAATCACTTTTAACCCAAAAGAAAGATAATATTTTCATCAATTAAGCATGTCAATCTAATCATGATATAACAAAGCTTTCATTTCAGTAATCATTTACAATCTTTAGTGAGTAACCATCACTAATCAAATACAATATATGCCCAAGGCATCATAACTCAATTTATACATTACAATAGACCAACTGGTCATAAAATGCAAACACTATATCTATAACCAATGACATCTATCTTCATAAGCCTTAGCTTGTCTCATGCTTGGGAAGGAGAGCATCATCCTGGTGCTTTTCCTCCAACCATGAACTTGCAGTCCCCCACTCATCTTCCTAACTAGAAGTGACCCTACCCTTCTCAGAAAGGTTAGACATTAAAACCCATTAGGTTAGCCATCCAAGTATTTAATTTTGTGTCCTTCCTAATGTCTCACAATCACACAATATAGATCCACTCTAACTTGTATGACACTACTTGAGATACTAGGCCATCTAGAATAGTGTGGAACAAAAATGCATGCAGAGATAGATGCATTGCTTTGGCCAAAGTTTTACATACATACACATTGCACAATGAATGTCATCGTATGTCCACCACCGTAACTCAACTTATAATCTGTCATGTCCTACAATAATTTCTTAACGACCTTGTTCTTTAGGTCTAGTGTGAGTGGGATCAATTTGAATCATTGTCCATACTTGGATATTCGACTCCCATCATTGGTTGGTTACAATTAAATAGGTTATCTTCATAACAAGGAACTAGTGACTCCTCGTCACCTTTTTTTTTCATTTCATATCAAATTGAACCATTTTGACCACCTTGGTCTCCCATGGTTTACGTTTTTGATAGAAAATCATCACATATGATGAAGTCAATTCCATGGTACTCAAGGCATACCATGCCTTAGTAGAGTAGATTAGCTTCATTAGGATTAATAGCTCTTATTATCCTTATGAGCTTTAGGTGTTAATCACCAATCCTATTAGATTACACTTAAGTAAGTAAAGGAAATATAACTCATAACATTAACCAGTAAGTCTTAATTCAGACACATATAGAACAAGTCTATATTCTTCTATAAGTACATTCGAACTATTTCATGATGAGACCATGATCTTGAATGGTCTCACCAACTTCATAATCGAGGGTTTACATATACAATCGTTGACAGTTTAAGTAACCCTATAGATGAATCATAGTCGGCTTTCGATACAAGCCCAACTTGGTAGTAGTTTAGGTGTTGTAAACACATTGATATTAATTGCCTTCCTGGCTATCACCATAGTCGAGTGACTATATTATTGGTAATATTGCCTTCTCGGCTGTTACCATAGTCAAGTGATTGTATTATTCCTTTATAACTATAATCATTCTAGAGTTATTCTTTACTCCATTTGAGAGCTCTTAGGCTCTAACTTTGTCATTATATGACGTGTGTTTAACATGATTTGGTAACAAGCTCATCCATAACAGCTTCAAACACTAGTTATCATAAAGTGTAAAATGTATTAGAGTTGGATCATGAGACCCTAAGCTATAACATAGAAAAGAATCTAGCTTCATATCACTCATCATTATGGCCTTTGAGCTGGTATCTTAATAAAGCTATAATATTGTTATTGCTTGACTTTTAGTCTTGAGCCTCGACACATACAAGGTTTACAACAATATACAGCTCGACCATTTCATTCGGCCTTGAGCACAGTCTCAGCTAAAGTTTATTGTGTATCTTTATTCAGCCTTATGGCCTTAACACAACCATAAGAAAGATTACATAGTTTCTTTATTTGGCCTTATGGCCTTAAGCTTAGCCACAATGGCTTCGAGCCTTTTTCTTATAATCAAGTTAACATTTAAATGCTCAACCTTAAGGCTTTGAACTTTTAAAAAGAAATCATGTTAGATACAGTGTGAGCTCGGTCGTTTCAGCCTTGAGCCTCAACGATGATGAAACATCGACAAATGGGCATGGCCTTACAGGCCTCGTGCTTCTATTTTAAACAAAACATTATGCCATATTTTCTTTGGCAAAGGTTCAACATAATATAGCTCATCAAATGAAGTCCAAAAGGGACATTGGCCACCATTTACCTAGACAGAGCTGTCAAATGGTGATGCAGTCCCAGACTGAGTATGCTATAACCTCCTCCCAGCTTCCAATCACCTGTTGTTTTCCCAGAGGCTCCGCCACCCTGCTTACACACCAAGAACTAACAACTCCCTACTAACCAAGAATCCCCCCTTCCAAAACAAGCAAAGCAAGACTTGCCTATCGACCGATTTGGACATGCCAATTTGGGTGGAATTGCCACCCACTAGGTCAATTTCCTCCTAAAGTGGCTTGAATGAAGCATCATGCTCTTGAGAAGGTTGAGCTCAAAGCTCCCTTCACTTCTCAATGCCCACAAAAGTAGTTTACACTATTCGATAATATCGAATATTAGGATAGGTAAAAAGATTACTACATAAATAAAATCAACCCATAAATATATACATATTTTTATTCATCTTTACTAATGAATAAGGGTTAAATAATATATATTTAACATTATGGATTATCACTATAAGATTGAAATCACATAAGGATTCACATCAATATCATCGGTTATCAGGGTCGAGTAATACTCCCCAGCTAGGGAAATAATAATCCTCAAGCATAAAAGGATAATCAGAGACCTGCTCATCTCTTAACACTATTGTCTCTCAACTAGGGATGATGTTCCAAGAACATCGTCTGGTCATCACAACTTGTTGTGATAACTCCAACGACATAACGACTTACAAAGAACATGGAAACTAAAGAAAAGAGACATGACACATGACAACTTATGAAAGGATTAAGAGGGACATAGAAGTCGATACTTAGATGGCTAGTCAACCTTTTTCTTTCACAACGTCTAACCCTTCCTCCAAGATGATACTCTCCTTCCTTCTTTGAAGGATGTTTGTTTTCCTGTTCACACTCAAGATCACAAGATTATGACCAATGCATCATTATCATATCTCGTAATATAAATCATTTAATTTACAAAACTAGTTAACATCAGTATCTAATTCATAATCAAAAGTTAAATCAGATATTTCCACAATATCAAATCAATTAACTATGACTAATCCTCCTGATTATCATGTCAAGTTAATGATTAAGTCTAATTGTAAGTTGGGGATGTAACATATCTTCCCCCATAAGAATCATCATCCTTGATGATTAATTGTCTTTAAGATAAACCAACATAATATGAAAATGTTTTCAAAAGCATAATATCAAATGTCTCAAAAAAGATGAGGAAATCTAGAATAGAAGTCATCATAATTTTCCCAGGTGGCATTTTCTGCCAAATATTGGTCCCACTGAACCTTGCACTGTGTTATTTCCTTGTTACGTAAGCGTAGCTTACTCATTTCGAGCACCTTGATGGGCTCGATCACCACCACTCCTGGGTCTTTCACCTGTAGAATATTCCAATCAAGTATAAGAATTTGATTATCAGCAGAATTAAACTTTTTCAAATATGAAACATGAAACACATTATGAATCATAGCAAGTGCTGGAAGTAGAGCAATTTTGTATGCTACTGGGTTGGCTTCTTCTAGAATTTCAAAAGGACCCACATATCTCGGTGCTAGTTTGGATATTTTTCCAAATTTGATGGAGCTTTTCTGAGGTTTTACCCTTAGGAGAGCTTTATCTCCCACAGTGAAATGCCTTTCAACACGCTTAGCATCTGCATAACTCTTTTTCCTATCATTGGCTTCCACTAGCCTCCTTTTAATCAGATGGACTTGTTCTTCCATCTCAGACAATGTTTCTGGACCAAGGCTAACCCTATCTTCTAGCTTATCCTAGCTTATAGGGGTTCGGCACTTCCATCCATATAATACCTCAAATGGTGCTATCTTAATAGCTAAATGATAAGAGTTATTGTAGGCAAATTCCACCAGAGGAAGATAATCCTCCCACTTGTATTGCTTATCCATGCAATACATCCTTAATAAATCCTCCAACACTTGATTCACCCTTTCAGTTTATCCATCTGTTTCAGGATGATAAGCAGAGCCTATGTTCAATTGTGTACCAAGTGAAGAGAAAAAGGTTTGCCCAAACCTAGATGTCATCCGTGCATCCCTATCTGAGATAATCTTTTCAAGAATGCCATGTAGTCTGGAAATCTCTTCTATAAATTTTTGAGTAATGATGGGTGCTCCATTCGTCAAGTTTCCAGGTATAAAGTGGGTGGCTTTGGTGAGTCTATCCACCACCACCAAGATAGCATTATGTATGTTCCTCAACATAGGAAGCCCTTGCACAAAGTCTATGCTTATAATCTGCCATTTCCACTTAGGAATTTCATGAGGGTATAATAATCCTACTTGTATTGAATGCCAAAGGGTGAAGGTAGAGTAGCTACAAAATTTGTAGCATCCCTCTTCATTCCTTTCCAAAAATATAAAGGTTTAACATCAGCGAGTAACTTGGTTACTCTAGGATGCCAAGAATATGGTGCAGAATAAACCTCTTTCCAAACCATATTCCTTAACTCTGCTGAGTTAGGTACATACATCCTTCCTTTAAACCTTAATAACCCATCTAGTTCAAGGTTGAATCCCTCATATTTCAGATTCTGTGGATTATTCTCAAGGGCCTATTTTCCCTACTCGTGAAACTCATCTCCCTTAGATTTTTGTAACACCTGACTTCTAAAATCAGAATGTATAGAGATCATAGAGAAGATATGCCTTCTCCTACTGAAAGCATCTGCCACTTGATTTTCTTTTCCCTAAATATACTTAATCTTGAAATCATAATCTAAGATAAATTCTAACTATCTTCTTTGACGAGCATTAAGATGGGGTTGAGTGAACAGATATTTAAGTCCCTGGTGATCCATTTTCAACTCAAAAGGTTTTCCAAGCAGATAGTGTCTCCACATTTGGAGTGCATGAATGACTGCTACCAATTCTAAATCATGTGGGGCATAATTTTGTTCATAGTTTTTAGTTTACGCAATTCATATGCAATGACATGTCCAACCTAGACTAGTACACTACCTAAGCCTTCCCCTGAGGCATCGATAATGACTACAAATTGACCTTCTGGGTCAAGTACTTTCAATATTGGGGTTGAAGTCAATTTTTCCTTTAGTAGGTCAAAGGCCTCCTGATACTTTTTTGACCATTCAAACTTCTTGCCCTTTCTTTGCAAGGAAGTTATAGGATGTGCAATTTTAGAGAAGTTTTTAACAAACTTCCTATAATAACCAGCAAGGCCCATGAAACTTCAGACCTCATGTACATTTCTTGGTTTAGGCCATTCAGATATAGCCTTAATTTTAGCTGAGTCCATAGCTATTCCCTTAGCTGAAATTATATGACTCAAATATTGTACTTGTTTTTGAAAGAAAGTACACTTAGACAGTTTGCCTTATAACTTACGCTCTCTTAATCTCTGAAGAACAATTTTCAAGTGCTTCATATATTCTTCTTCATTCTTAGAATAGATCAAAATATCATCAAGAAATACCAAGATAAAATTGTCTAGACAGTCTCTGAACACATTATTCATACGATTCATAAATGTTGCTAGCACATTTGTCAATCCAAATGGTAGGATAGTGAATTCATAATGTCCATATCTAGTTTTAAAGCCTATCTTATGGATGTCTTCATCCTTCAACCTCAATTGGCAGTATCCAGATTGAAGATCGATCTTGGAAAATACTGTTGCACCCCTCATCTGGTCAAAAAGATCATCGATGTGACGTAAAGGGTATTTATTCTCAATGGTTGCTTTGTTTAACATGCAGTAATATATGCATAACCACAAAGTGCCATCTTTCTTTTTCACAAAAATTATTGGTGCTCCCCATGGCGACACACTGGGTCTAATCAACCCTTTATCTAACAGCTCTTGCAATTGAACCTTTAACTCCATTAGTTCCATTGTGGTCATCCTGTAGGGAGCTTTAGAAGTAGGTTCTGACCCAGGAATAATAACAATGGCTAAATCAAAGGCTTTTTTAGGGGGGATCTCAGTAGTTCATCTAGAAATACATCCTCAAAATCTCTGAGGAAGGAATACTTGTCCATATCTAATCTTTCCTGACCTATGGACTCCTTTATCCCTACTTCATTAAGTTTTTGGGATTCATAAAACATCAAGTTATCTTGGAAATAGTTTTCCTTTGTTTCATCTATTTTGTCCATCTTGATAACAAAAAGTTGGCATCCTTTTCTCTGTGCCCTTTTCATTTGCAAGGCAGAAATTTCCCTTAGTTTGACTTCCCTAGGTTTCCCTTGGAGAAAGAATTTGTTTCCTAAATCATCCAAACATTCTACTGTTTTGGCATAACAATCAACTTTGGCTCAATGTCTCCATAGCCAATTTATCCCTAGGATAACATCATACGAGCCAAGTGGGGCTACATAAAGATTTACTTCCGTGGAAAAGCTTAGAAGTTCAACCCAAGCCTTAAACAGGCATTACTATACCTGAGCCTTGGTGTGATTTGCATATTCTATAGACCAAGTATTTGCCATGAATCCTACTTTTCTAGGTATTTTATTTACAATTTTGGAAGAAATAAAACATTCCATAGGTCCTATATCAATCAAAACTTGTAGACACCCTAGAATGACCAAGTCGCTGCATCACTTGCATTTCATCATCTGTCTAATCACCTGCATTACAACGTTAATTAAATAATCTAATTATTTAATTAATTATCATCAAATTCTTCTAAATCTCCTAAATTCAACATTAATTAAATAAATTCTCTTTATTTAATTAATTAAATTAAATTCCTCTATATTCTTCTACAATTAAATAATTTTAATTATTTAATTAGATCATTATCCTCTCTCCAAAAATCACATCTACATTAATTAAATATATCCAATTATTTAATTAATTCAACAAATTCCCTCTTATCTAAAATTAAATAATTTACATTATTTAATTAAATCAAAATCATTCTCCCAAAATCATGCACAACAATTAAATAAATTTATTTATTTAATTTGCTTTTCAAATCTTCTAAATTAAATAATTCTAATTATTTAATTACTTCTTCCAAAATATCTTCTCTAAATTTAAATAAATCAATTATTTATTTAAATTGCTTTTTCTTCTAATTTGAGTTATCTCTAAAATAACTCAAGCTTTCTTGCTCATCAATTAAATATTTCTATATTTAATAAAGCAAAATATCTTCTTTTTTCATGCAAATCTCTTCTTCTTGTTTTAAATCACTTAACTGATTGCTTTATTCTTTTAATTGATTTATCTCTTTAGTTAACTCATTCTTCGATTCTTGATAACTCCTCTCATGCAAAAGAAAGCAAGACACATGTCTGCTTTTCATTCGTTGCACATTCCTCAACTTGTCTCCTCCGTTGATTCTTCTGAATTATCTGGACCGTTGATCGATCTTCCTTGAAACCTATATAAACCCCCCTCATCTCCTTCATTACCTCTCTCTCTTCGATTGTATTTTCAGGCATACTTAATAGAGCTTTGAGTATACACAACGCGTCGATTGAGCAACCTTACGATCATTTGACATTGATCTCTTGAGCACTACACTTGCTTGTTGCAGCTATGGCTTTGCAATTTCATTGAGCAATTCTACATTCAATCCAAAGGAAACAACACAAATTTTGGTAAAAGTCTTTATTGCATTGATTATTTGTCATGGCTTTTATTTAAATTCGTTTTCTTTATGTTATTGGATTTTTGGTTTTTATTAGTTTAGAATAGATCAATTTTCCATATACACATTCTGGCACGCCCGGTGGGACCCACTAATCCCCTGGTTTCTTTGAGAAATTTATTTTTTTTGAAGACACAGTATGGCACAGCGCTTACGGCACTTCACAGTGCTTCTGGCAGCATCTTACAGCGCTTTTGCAGGAACAGTTTAGCGCTCTTCGCGGCAAGGCCGCGCTTCTGGTAGTACAGAGAAGCGCTATCGGTAGCACAGAGAAGCGCTACTGGCGGTGCTATTAGGCGCTTTTGGTTAAAATTAGGTTTTTGACTTCATTCAGGGTTTTGCAGTAATTTCTCATTTCAGGTCTGTCGTTTTGTCAGACAAGCTGTTGTATTTGTCCTCCAAACCTGATTTTTGATATCTCCTAAACTGATTTATTTAGGAATATCCTTGTTTTTTTGTGCTAATCTATTGGGCTGATCCATTTTTCTGAGTTTTCCAGATTACACAACCCAGATCTATCAGATATCATCCTTCAGATAATAGGTCCACCATGAAAAGTTATTTTGACCAAGTTATTGTTAACAAAACTAATATTTTCTGTATCTGAGACAGAACAGTGCGTTTGGCCACATAGTATCACGCTCTTGGTTACACAGTGAAACGCTCCTGGATCTTTTACAGCGCTTTTGTTATTATCGTTGCACGCTTTTGGTATTTATCGCAGCGCTTTTGGAATCATACTACCATGCTTCTGGTTATTCTACAACGCATCTGGCTATATTCTCTGACGCTTCTAGTCTGTCTGTAAGCGCTTTTTTGTTTACAGTGAATCGCGTCTGGTAAGACAGTAACACGCTTTTGGTCAAAGTTGATTTATTTTTTGGCTAACTTGTGAATTTTTGGTGGAACTAACGGAATTGTTGTAGCTTCTTACTACTCACACAGAGCCAATAGGTATTTTTAACATGTTTATGCAGGACGAGCGTTGAAGACCCTTTTGTTTTACCTTACTAAGTCTTAGAAACACATTGCATGCTTAAAAGGAGTAATTGAACAAATCTTTTTGCAAATCTAAGTCTTAGGAACATACTGATTTTCTTAAGGGACAATGGACATGAATGCCAAACACTTCATTTCATAAGGGACAATTTACAACTACAATCGTGTGTGTGCATAGCTTAGTTGCACCTTATTTTTCTTATAACGGGACAATTGAACCATTGTTTGACGTGCTTGATTTTACATTTTTTGTACTTCCTTTAGAAGGGCCTGCTTTTGGATTGCGTTTCATCCAAAAGGGACGACCCTAAGCGGAGTTTTCCTTTGAACCGATATATAAAAGGGATAAGGTGAAAGCCAAGTCCTAACCGACGTCAGCCTTACCTTGTGATGCCAAACTGAAAAGAGGTGTACTAGCCCTTTGTGGAAATGATTTTCACATTGAGCGAAGTGTTTGAAACTCTTAGTAGGATTGGTTAAAGCTTTTAGTAGCTTGTCGCATTGCTCGTAAGGCGTTGGTCCCTCAAAGTCACTAAGAACCAGTTTAGATAGAGACTACCCGACCTACCTCCGAACATTGCGGTAATCATCAGTGCAAGGGAAATCGATTTAAACCCTTAAGATACTCACCATTGGCTCCCTTGAGAAGAGATAGTATTCCCTTGGACATAAAGCTCTTGTGACCTACTTGAGCTTTCCAAGGGGAGGGTGAGATATCCCTACCTATCGTCTCTCGCAAAGATACTAAATATCTGACACCTTTATGGAATGATATTTTTATCGACGGAGTATTAAGCTGTGAGCTGATCTACTGCAATGAAACCTTGTCTCTAGGGATAAAAAGTGCTTGTTATTGATTGCAACTGTATTAGACCTGTGGAAACATTGGGCTTGTTCGGAGCCTTGAACATACACTATTTGTTGTGTCAGTCCTTGTGCCTTTTGTTGACCACTTGTTTGCTGTGTTTTCTCTTGCCAAACCAATCTAATCAGAAACAGAAAAATCTTGCCCTTGAAAAATATCAGACACTACTTCAGCGCCCCTGGCATTACAGCAGCTCGCCTTTGGTAATACAGTAGATCGCCTTTGGTCAGCAGTAACCCACCTCTGGCAAAACTCTACTTCAGCGCCCTGGGTATAACAGTAGCTCGCTTTTGGTCATTGTAGCTTGCCTTTGACATAGCAATAACTTGCTATTGGTAGCTCAGTCCGTCGCCTCTGGCCCACAGTAGCACGCTTTTGGTAGCACAGTCCTGCGCCTCTAGTCAAATAGTATAGCGCTTTTGGTCCAGTACTTTGTGCATCAGAGTTTGTCCGTTTCTTCAAAGCATCTCACAGATTCCCAGCATTACATTGTGCCCAGGCATACCCCATGGTCACCACTAGGCTACAGCAAACTATGAAGTCTAGGCAAGTTGTCCCTAAGAAGCACAAGTCACCCCCTCGCACACCACAATCAGGTCGTCTCAACATTACTCCCAAGGTGACTCCTAATACACCCGCGGCAAAACCAATCAGCTCTCCAAACATGCCGCACATAGATAAACCAAGCAATCCTCATGAGGATAGAACCCCTATGCTAAATGCACCGCAGTATACCACAGGCTTGCCTCCGGATTTTGTCCCACAAGGTTATATCGTAGATCAAACCCCATCTCAAGAAGAGCGACACTTTGAAATAGGTCAATCCTCTCAAGAAGATGGGCAAGATCTTGATGAATTTATACAAGATCCTAGAGCTATAGCTGCCTTTGATAAAATCCTTAGTGAGAACCAAGATCATTTCTTTTGTTTGCTTGCAAAGCAAGGTGCCAAGTTACCTCAAGATTTTGATGTGTCCACTCTCAAGGAGAGAAACAACACCCAAGAAACCATACAAGCAGTGCAAACCATGTCCACGGCAACTACGCCCTTACCTACTCAAGGTTCGTAGTATAGGAATCCCCTTTTTCAAAATCCAAAAGGGGAGAGGCCCATATCACCACTTTTGACTCCTATGGAGATCTATCAAAACCAACAAGAAACTCTCCAACGTCAAGCAGAGTTAGCTAAGCAAGCCACCTTAGCTCGGTCGAATGTGCAACCACCTCCTAAAGTGTCCACCCCAAGCGCAAGTGGAATCTTGGTTACCCCATCACGCGTAGGTTTCCCACCCAACTACAATCCGGGGAACACTTATGTAGCCATGCAACAAGGGTCTCAACAAATGCCACCTCCTATATCATCACACCTGCATGTCTCTCAACCAATTGGAGTCACGCAGCCCCAACCACAACATTCTTCCACTTTCATCCTCAAGCAACCCCAACTGTCGCAAATCACTTCTACCTATGTTCCTCCACCACAACATTCTTCTACTTTCATCTTCAATCAACCCCCACCATCACAAATCACTTCTACCTATGTTCCTCCTCCACAACATTCATCCACGCTCAACTTCTTTCATACATTACCTAGCCACTCGCAACATTCCCAACATCAGGTTTCCCAAAGCTATGTGCCACCTTCACAACCTAATCAAATGCACTTTAGCTTTCCTCCCCCCAATACATTTCTTCAACCATCGCAGAGCCAACATTCTTACCTAGCACCACCTCCACCTCTGCCTAATCAAAACCCCCAATTCCAACCCAATCTGAACCAATCATACAATCCATACAATCCCAATCAATCTTACGACCCTTACAATACTAGTATGCATGGCTCACACTATAATCTTCCATACAGGCAACACCAACCGCTTTTTGGACAACAGGAGACGTTACCAAGCCCTCCCACGACTATGGAACTAAAGATTGCGAAGGTGCAACAATAGCTATCTGATCTTACGTTTGGCCACACCAAAAAGACCTTCTCCTTGGAGGAAGTGTGCCCTTATCCTTTTGATCGGTCGTTACCAATGATCCCTTTTCCTCAAAATTTCACTATTCCCAAGTTCGATAAGTACAAAGGAAAAGGTGACCCAAAAGACCATCTTAGGGAATTCTATCTTGCTTGCTTCGAGGTCTCACATAATGATACGTATCTTATGCGTCTCTTTCCTCGCAGTCTTGGAGGACAAGCAATAGAATGGTTCTCACACTTACCGACGGGTATCAAGTCTTTCAACGAGCTAGCAGAGAAGTTTGCCACCCATTTTTCTTACAATGTAGAGCATGAGATTTCCATGACGGACCTATGCAACAATAAACAGAAAAATGGTGAAACGTTCATTTCTTTCCTCCAACGATGGAGACAAATGGCTAGTAAATTCCCTTTCAAGATTCTAGAGAAACAGCTTGTTAGCATCTTTGTGCAGAACCTCAACCAAGAGTTAGGTTTCCATTTGCAAATCCTTAGTGCTACAACCTTCGATGAAATCACATACAAGGGCATCAACATTGAGAAGGCCCTCATTGCTAAAGGTGTGGTCAAAATCTTTAAGGAGACGAAAGATAGCAATTCGCATCAACAGTCGAATGATAAACCCAAATATTGGAACAAAAACAAAAATGTGGTCAATGATGGAGTGGTCGATACTAAGCATGTCCAAACGTTGCAAACACCGCTGCAACTCTCCAAACCAAGTCAAGCTCCACCTCAACAACAGCAGCAACAAAGGCAGCCTTATCAAAATCAACAACGACAACAAGAGCAGCCCCAACAAGATTACCCTCCGCGACGTCAATTTACTCCTTTGGGAGTGCCTATCGAATCGGTCTTACAGCAAGCTTTGCTGAAAGGGCTCATAACCTTACCTGATGCTCCCCCATATGGAGAACCTGTCTACAAAACTGCATGTTACAGAGACAATGAGTATTGTGAGTTCCATAGGAGCAAAGGTCATCGAACAACATCTTGCATGAAGCTTAAGCACCTCATCCAAAACCTCATCGACGGTAATCAAATCACTTTTGAGAATGAATCACCAGCGCAACACACGAACAAGGATCTCAATATGTACAAGGAACCATTCCCTCATCATGGTCCACCTCCTCCTCAGGATAGAGGTAAAGGTATCAATCACGCTTCCACGTCTTTCGATTCCATTGTAGGTCGTTTTGAAGAGAGTCGAGTGTCTACCCTCACCATTAAAGGCAAATCTACGGATTGTGCTATTACTACTCATCGAGGTCATGTCACCATTCGTGCACCTACACCTAGGCTTCCGGTTCAGTCTGATTATAATCTTGTCGAACATCTAGGGAGAACACCAGCACAGATCTCTATTTTGGACCTTCTACGGTCATCACCTGCACATAGAGTAGTGCTAGAAAAAGCCCTCCAAGAGTCCTCTGTTCCTAACAACATAGCACTCGCAGACTTCCAAGCTATAGTGGGTAATATTGCTTTACCCTACAATGTGGTCTTCTCTGAGAAAGACCTCCCCTCCCACGATCCTTGTCACAACGATGCCCTTCATATTGAGGTTCTCATCCATAAGCGCAAAATCAAACGTATACTCATAGATGGTGGTGCTGGTCTCAACATCTATTCTTTAAAGTTACTAAAGCGATTGGGATACTCTGAGGATCACATTAACACTGATCATAGTATTACAATCAAGGGATATGATGATGCAGAACGCCGTTCAGAAGGTGTTATTCACTTGCCTATACAACTGGGCCCTGTTATGCTTGAAACCAGGTGTCAAGTTCTTGATATTGAGCTGCCTTACAACATTATTCTTGGCCACCCATGGATCCATGCAATGAAAGCTGTCCCCTCCACGTACCATCAGTCTCTAAAGTTCCCATACAATGGTACAGAGATCACCATCCCAGGAGATCCTAATCCTTTTAAATTTTGCCGTGTCTTGCAAGGAAGTTATAAGAATTGCAACCAAGTGCCTAAAAATGACAAAGCCCTTGAGTCCCCTCTCTATGTTGACCCTGAAACTCTCACGCAAGCCTCTACAAGTGAGCCTACACCCCTCCCCAAAATCACAGCTCGTGTCCAAGATATAGGGTTTGGCACTTATGATATCTTAGAATCTTGTTGTGTAGGGTGGATGCCTCTATCTCCAAAATCTTACGGCAAACCACCCATTGCCAAAGTTACCAAAAAAGCAGCTATTCCTCCCCCAACATTCCTAACCCAATTCCAACATGGATGGTTATTGGAAGAGGAAACTATTGAGGACATCTCTTCTTGGCTCTACAAGGAGAAAGAACCAGTCACAATACCAGTCAAGCAATATGGCAATGGCTTAAGGATAGTGAAAAACATGGGCTATAAAGGCCAAGGTGGCCTTGGAAAATAGAATCAAGGCACTATGGAGCCCATTGTGGTAACAAAGAAGCTAGACAAGAAAGGATTAGGATTTGGTAAGAAGGTACCACGCACCTCGGACATCGAGTATATCCTCGACGAGGTAGCTGACAAGTTTCCCGCCGATTCGACATCTACAGAGGATATCATCGATGACTCTTCCCTCCACATAACCAATCTATTCGCAGAATCCTCCATTTTTACACTATCCTCCGTATCCTTAACTTCCACCACCAGCACCCAGAATGTCACGCTTGTCTACCCTGAACTTATCGATTGGGACCAACAAGGGGCCCCCGTTATAGATGTCTTTCAGAATGACGAAGCTTTAGCTGAATTCATGGGACTTCGAGAAGGTATCCCTCTTGGCGATCACAAGGCAGGTTTTGTGATGGAACTTGAGCCCACGGCTTATTTTGGTGAGAATGCCAAATCCTCTAGTCGCAAAAGCGCACATAAAGAAAGATCTCTAGGTGAAAACCACACTGTGGCACCTCCTGATCATAAAATAGTAAAAGTAAAGGACGTATCCAAAGGTGAAAACCCAACTGTGGCACCTGAGGATGGAGGATTTGACCTTCCCTTACCTTCTAAGTATCAAGAGAAATCAGCTCTACTAGTGGAAGATTCTATAGAGATCAACCTAGGTACAGAACAGAATCCAAAGACAACATTTCTAGCAGCATCATTATCTGATACAGAGCATAGAAACCTTAACAACTTCTTCTTACAATGAACCATCAACTTTGCATGGACCTATGCGGATATGCCAGGGCTTGACCCTAAGCTGGTAGTTCATTATCTCATAGTTGATCCCAAAGTGAAACCAGTCAAACAGAAGTTGAGAAAGATGCACCCACAGATCGCTCTCCTAGTGAAAGTAGAAATACAGAAGCTGTTAGACGCAAAGTTTATACGACCCATTGACTATTCAGATTGGGTCTCAAACATTGTACCTGTATCTAAACCTAATGGGCGCATCCGCATGTGTAATGATTTCAGAGATCTCAATAAGGCATGTCCTAAAGATGACTTTCCACTACCAAACATTAACATTATAGTGGACTTGACAGCAGGTCATGAGATGCTTTCTCTTATGGATGGATTCTCAGGCTACAACCAGATTAGAATAGCTGAGGAGGATCAACACAAAACAACCTTTACATGTCCTTGGGGCAATTACTGTTGGTGTGTTATGCCGTTTGGTCTGAAGAATGCAGGAGCAACCTATCAGCGAGCTATGACAGTGATCTTCCACGATCTATTTCATCACATCATGGAAGACTATGTGGATGATATATTGGCTAAATCTTCTAGAGTAGAACATATACAGGTCCTAGGATAGATCTTCGACAGGCTTGAAAAATACCAAGTAAGACTTAATCCTAAGAAGTGTGTCTTCGGTGTCACATCAGGGAAACTGTTGGGATACATAGTATCTCGTAGGGGCATCGAAGTAGATCCAGCAAAAGTAAAGGCTATAGTGGAGATGCCTCCACCAAAGAACCTTAAAGCATTAAGGAGCCTCCAAGGAAGGTTACAGTCCATCAGGCGTTTCATATCACAGCTAGCAGATAAATGTCAACCCTTTCAGCACTTGCTCCGAAAGGATGTCTCGTTTCGATGGGACAACAAGTATCAGGCAGCGTTTGATCAACTTAAGGAGTATCTAGCTACACCTCCTGTATTGGTTCCACCAGTTGCGGACAAACCCTTGATATTGTACATCTCCACTACAAACTCAGCCCTAGGGGCTCTACTAGCACAGAATGATGACACAGGAAAGGAGCATGCAATATATTACATCAGTAGAACCTTGGTGGGATACGAGCTCAATTATTCACCAATGGAAAGGGCTTGTTTAGCAGTAGTGTTCGCCTCCCAAAAGTTGCGGCATTACATGTTGAACCAACACACAAATCTGATAGCCAAAATTGATCCCTTGAAGTATCTACTAGCAAAAGCAGCTCTCACAGGCAGACTAGCTAAGTGGGTCATGATCCTTAGCGAGTTTGACATTGAGTACACAGATCGTAAAGCAATCAAAGGACAAGCCCTCGCGGATCAACTAGCAGAAGCACCTATGAAAGATACACATCCTATGGTCGCAGACTTTCCTGATGAGAATCTATTCACTCTTGCTAACTCCATAATGTGGAAGTTGTACTTTGACGGTTCTTACACATAGCATGGCTCAGGAGCTGGCATCTTATTTGTTACACCTTAGAATGACTACATTCCAAAGTCATATCGGCTCGCATTCCCTTGCACCAACAACATAGCCGAGTATGAAGCACTCCTTATAGGTCTCAATATAGCAGTTCAATGGGATATCATAGAATTACAAGTATATGGAGACTCACAGCTAGTCATTTGCCAAGTCACAGATGAATACCAAACAAAGGATGAAAAGTTGGTCCCCTACAAACAACTAGTGGATGCCTACAAACCACATTTTTCTAGCATCACATTTGAGCAAATTCCAAGAGACCATAATAAAGCTGCAGATTCTATGGCTTCTATAGGGTCACTAATTGATATGCCTGCAAATACACAGAAATGTGAATTCTTGATTGAGCAATTGTTGATACCTGCCGTCGATGTTCCTGTTACTAAAATCATCTGCGAACTTGTTGGTCCCAATTCCCCATGGTACGAAGATATCTATGAATACCTCAAGAACAAAACCTTTCCCCCTGACCTATCATCCACTCAACGCAAAACCTTTATCCGTCGATCCTCTCGTTACATCATTCTGGGTGATACACTATATCGCCGGAGTCTTGATGGTATCCTCTTACGATGTCTTAACGCAGAAGAAGCTGAAGCTACCTTACAAGACATACACGAAGGCGTCTGTGGCGCAAATTCTACCGGTCCTAATCTTGCTAAGAAGATACTTAGAACAGGTTATTATTGGCCTACAATAGAGCAAGATGCCGCACAGTTTGCTAAGAAGTGTCTACAATGTCAGCAGCATGGAGATCTGATTCACGCACCCGCTCATGAGTTACAACCTGTGACAACTCCATGGCCCTTTTCTCAATGGGGTCTCGACCTCATAGGACAAATCCACCCATCCTCCTCCAATGGCCACAAGTTTATCATTACCGCCACTGAGTATTTCACGAAGTGGGTGGAAGCCATTCCTATGACCTATATCACCGGTAAGCAAATAGCCAAGTTTATCCTAAACTACCTCATATGCCGGTATGGTATTCCCCAAGCCATTGTCACCGATAATGGGAGACCATTCAAGAACCAAGATGTCCGTGCCTTATGCATACAATACAATATCCAACATCGCTTTTCAACTCCCTACTATCCGCAGAGTAACAGCCAAGCTGAGGCTTCCAATAAAACCATTTTCAAAATCCTCAAGAAAATGGTCAATGAAGCTGGTCGTGAGTGGCACTTGCAACTCAATCCCGCCCTATGGGCCTACCGCACTAGTATCAGATCACCAACTGGTGCCACACCATATGCCTTGGTCTTTGGCTCTGAAGCCATCCTACCTATAGAGGTCGAGATCCCATCCCTCAGAGTATCCATGCAGGACCTGATCGGTGGAGATGAGTATCGCACTTCCAGATTAGCTGAGCTTGAACTACTAGATGAGAGGCGCCTTGCTACACTTAATCATCTCCATGTCTATCAAAACCGCCTCCGGCGTAATTACAACAAAAAGATCAAAGAAAGACGGTTTCAAGTTGGTGATCTTGTACTTAAGGAGAATCAGAGAAATCAAGCAGATCGAGAGAAGAAGGGTAAGTTTGAGCCTAACTGGTTAGGTCCCTTCATTGTCACAGCAGCATATGGCTCGGGAGCTTATACTTTAGCTACACCTGATGGAATTCCTCTAGATGAGCCACTTAACAGTGTCCATCTCAAGCAGTTCTATGCCTGATCCTCAGAGTATTCCCACAAAAAATCAAAAAAAAAAAAAAATCAAAATAAATCAAAAAAGTCAAAAAATCAAAAAAATCAAAAAAATACAAAAATCAAAAAATACAAAAACATCCATCCTCTGGTGAAAACCTGGCAAACAGGTGCCTTGGATAAGTACCATAGTGAAAACCTGGCAAACAGGCGCTATGCATAGAGTCAGCATCCATCGTCTATTGAGTCCTGTCCACTCCTTGTCCAGTTCGCAACCTGCTTCATTCATCCATCCGTAATAAAACCATTGACTTTGTTTGCATTTCCATCTCCCTATCTAGTATAGCTTGGAAATTTGTCAATGTCCATCATCGTCATCCCACGGCTTGATCTGTGTCTACAGTTAACACTGTCTAATCCTAGGTCAAGTCTTTCTGTGTCTTCTTCGGCAGTCACCCCTACAGTTTCCTCTACCAGAATGGGGGCAACTCTTTCCTTAGCGTCAGTCTAGGATTGGTTCCTTGTTCGTGGTTCGCAGCGCATACTTCAATCTTGTCTCATTTCCACAGGTAACACCCTTTAAACGGACACTTCGCTCCTACGATAAGGCTGTTATCTTCTCAACACTTGTTCTACATCATCACACTAACCAGAACTACATATCATCTTTTCAATCTTAAGGTACCTTGATCCCATGGATATGGGTATGTAGGCAGTCTGGAATACGAAGCACGTTTCCAGTACTCAGGTACATAAGATCACCTCTTCTCCACACTTGTTCTACATCATCACACTAACCAGAACTACATATCATCTCTTCTCAATCTTAAGGTACCTTGATCCCATGGATATGGGTATGTAGGCAGTCTGGAATACGAAGGAAGTTTCCAGTACTCAGGTACATAAGATCTCCCCCTTCCATCTTGACCCATTTCATCACTCTATCCAGAACTACATATTTATCGCGTTCACCTTCCATCGTAAGTGTGCCTTAATCCCGTGGACACAGGGTATGTAGGCAGTCTAGAATACAAAGGATGTTTCCAGTACTCAGGCACACACGATCCATCATTCTCCACCCGTTTCAATCCATTAGCACTTCATCCTTCTAGTCTTCCATTTGTCAAAATCCATTCGCCTCGACTTGACTAACTCAAGCAGCAAGCTAGCACATCCTTTCAAAGCAAAAGTCCTTAACAAACTTGAAGCAAAGAGGCCTACTTCCAGAGTCATCTACTGTCCTGCATACCAATTGCCAACATCAGCTAAGTACTGCTTAACCAAGCCCTAGATCAACAAGCTTGTCTTCTACGAAGTGTTCCATTGTCGAGACCAACACACGCGTCTCCTGCAACATGTGGCATTTCCTGCAAGTGAGACATTGTCTTTTTAGGTAGATAGCCCCCTTTAACAGACATAGAGTTCCTACGATAAGGTTGTTATCTTTCCTATCCAATCTATCCTGAGCAACCTCTTTGGCAAGAGAAAATGTTGGCTGTATGTTTACTTTGTAAGTCAATCAATTTGCTTTTTGGTTTATCTTTTGTTCCTTTTCCAATACCTATTCAAAGCTACCTTGATTTATCTATAATCTTGGTATGTTGCGATGCAGTACGGATTGGGGGCATAGTCATTGCTTTCTGTGTGCCGTGTTTGAGGAATGATCTTTAGTATCTTTCTTAGCATTCTATTTATCTTGTGTGTGTTACGCCCTAGCATCTTACATATTAATATTTCTTCTTGCATTTACATGTATTGAAGTTTATTTTATGTTCAAGACTATGGCTTATTCACATATTCCAACAAGGTTATATTATGTCTAAGGGATCTAGGTTCAAACCGTTTGCTTGCAGAGTCAACGTCCACGCACTCGGATATTACAGCACCTTGGTCTTTTATACCTTGGTGGCAAACTATCCACGTGCTATATCAAAAATAAGGATTGCTCTTTATAAACAAATGCGAAGCCATTGCAACAAGCTCACCCATCCATTCATCCATGGCCTTATATAGTTTTCCAGCAAGGATCGATCAACAGTCTTTCTATCATGTTCTCTTCTATCTCCACTTTCTTCTATCTATCATCAACCCAACCTTATCTGTCTCCAACAAATCTTCTAGTCGAGCATCAACACAGTTCTTCTGTCACTTCCCTGTCTTTCCTCTCGAGGGGGCACCCTACACTAACTATGCTGGGGCAATTACCTACACTGGGGCATAAAAATAAAAATAAAAAAAAAACACATTGTATCACATCTTGAACAATCGATTTTCTTTGACGCAACGCTACATGCTGCATTGCATCAAAGAGGGGCAAAATGTAGACACCCTAAAATGACCAAGTCGCTGCATCACTTGTATTTCATCATCTGTCTAATCACCTGCATTACAACGTTAATTAAATAATCTAATTATTTAATTAATTATCATCAAATTCTTCTAAATCTCCTAAATTCAACATTAATTAAATAAATTCTCTTTATTTAATTAATTAAATTAAATTCCTCTATATTCTTCTACAATTAAATAATTTTAATTATTTAATTAGATCATTATCCTCTTTCCAAAAATCACATCTACATTAATTAAATATATCCAATTATTTAATTAATTCAACAAATTCCCTCTTATCTAAAATTAAATAATTTACATTATTTAATTAAATCAAAATCATTCTCCCAAAATCATGCACAACAATTAAATAAATTTATTTATTTAATTTGCTTTTCAAATCTTCTAAATTAAATAATTCTAATTATTTAATTACTTCTTCCAAAATATCTTCTCTAAATTTAAATAAATCAATTATTTATTTAAATTGCTTTTTCTTCTAATTTGAGTTATCTCTAAAATAACTCAAGCTTTCTTGCTCATCAATTAAATATTTCTATATTTAATAAAGCAAAATATCTTCTTTTTTCATGCAAATCTCTTCTTCTTGTTTTAAATCACTTAACTGATTGCTTTATTCTTTTAATTGATTTATCTCTTTAGTTAACTCATTCTTCTATTCTTGATAACTCCTCTCATGCAAAAGAAAGCAAGACACATGTCTGCTTTTCATTCATTGCACATTCCTCAACTTATCTCCTCCGTTGATTCTTCTGAATTATCTGGACCGTTGATCGATCTTCCTTGAAACCTATATAAACCCCCCTCATCTCCTTCATTACCTCTCTCTCTTCGATTGTATTTTCAGGCATACTTAACAGAGCTTTGAGTATACACAACGCGTCGATTGAGCAACCTTACGATCATTTGACATTGATCTCTTGAGCACTACACTTGCTTGTTGCAGCTATGGCTTTGCAATTTCATTGAGCAATTCTACATTCAATCCAAAGGAAACAACACAAATTTTGGTAAAAGTCTTTATTGCATTGATTATTTGTCATGGCTTTTATTTAAATTCATTTTCTTTATGTTATTGGATTTTTGGTTTTTATTAGTTTAGAATAGATCGATTTTCCATATACACAAAACTAAAATCAGAACTCCAAATAAAATACATGTTGTCTCTACAGGAGTCATTTGGTACTCAGCTTGTCGGTTGTCCAAGGTTGCATGGATACATTGCTAGAACGTCACTTGCTAGGAGGGTAGAGGATTTCCTCTTGGCTACACTCCCTGTGATTTGTTGGGACACTGATTGGCGTAGTGATCTCTGCCACAAGTGTAGTATCCCCCAATTGGTCCTCGCCTCTCTCGAGGTTTGCCAAAATTGTTTCCATTCTTCCTGGAGTAGTTTTTCCCCTTTTTCTCTCCCTTGGACTCAGTTTGTTTATTTTTGGCCCCTTTGTCATTCTTTTCAATATAATCCTATTTCTTCCCCTTTTTCCTTGAGGATTGAGAAGATTGAGACCAGTTATATCTCTTACAATTTCTTTCCCTATAGGTTGACATAGCCTTTAGGTTCTATTCTTGTCTGATGACCTTCTCGTAGACCTATTCCATAGTAGTAGGACCATGAACATTAACCTTACCCCCAATTTGGGTGTTCAACCCCATTATAAACTTCCGAACACAAAATTTCTTATCTTGTTGATACTGTGGCACATACTTCAACAGTCAGGTAAATTTTTCCCAATATTCATTTACAGTCATATCATCCTGTTTCAGGTTTTGAAAATCTATAGGTTTTTTATCATAGAACAGTTGAGGCAACCATCTTTGCCTAAACAGTTCTACAAACCTGTCCCAAGTAAGGCTTGTAGACCTCAAGCCTAATTCCATCTTTTTGTTCATCCACCATGTGGATGCTTCACCCGCTAGCTGAAATGCTCCCCACACAGCTTTGGTAACCTCATTATAATTTTTTATTTCAAAATACTTCCCCATCTCCGTAAGCCATGCCTCCACGACATCTCCACTTACAGATCCATCAAATTTAGGTGGCATGACCTTTTTCATGTCATGAGACAATTCCATAACCACAAGGTTCCTCTTATCCCCTTCCTATCTAGTCGCAGAGTTATTTTCTCAGTGCTCACTCTGGGTGGTGTCATTATGGCGTTCCTCGCCATCACCCCCATCATAAGCATCTCGCATGTCTTCAGACTTGCCTCTTACTTTATGCTTGAGAGTTTCCACCCTCGCCCTTGTTTCTCTCAACAAAGTCAATATTTGGTATAATTTAGACTCAGATTGCCCTGAAGGTGTTCCTTCATCTTGGCTATCCTCCATTCTAGTTCTAACTTGAACCTTTACTACAATCTACTTCTTCTTGAAGTTTGTAGATTAATCACGAATTAGTTTTTCCATGCTATACAATTCATTCATTTTACAAATCTATTCACATTCATGTAATCTTTAACAAGAAAGGAAAGATTGTCAAAATTTTCCATTGCATTACAGTTTCCATTGGATTACATATAATCCACAAAATTACAAAATTGTGTTTACACCTTGCTCCTGCAAGTCATTTACAATTTGGGATAACTTCCCATAATCATGTTTTCTTTTCAGTCTCAGGAGGTGAGGATACACACTAGTATTCCTTCACATCCTCCTTAAGTACATTACAATCTTTAAGGGCAGAGGGTGTCTCTGATGCTTCAGTAGAGTTAGGGGTAGCCAACCTTTTAGCTTTCCTTAACTACTTCTTGATGTGTTTCATGGCATTAGTGAAAGTTTCCTCATCAGATAACCATGCACCTACCAAGCATCCATTCTGTTCAAGTTTCTCCTTCATGGAGGCTCATGCCTTCAAGATCTTTTGTTGGCGTAGGTAACATCCATGTTCTGTTACCTTCTTTCAAGGTGTGGTTCTAATTTTTACCATTCTAGCATAGAACATCCAATCATTAGCATTCTTAATGTTGGATACAAATAATCATCAAGTAGTGAGCTCATTAGGTCCATGTATTGAACCTGGTAGCTCTAATACCATATGTAATAGCACTATCCATAATGCTCAAGATTTAACATAAACATGTATCATAATCAAGTGAATAGTTAACAAAATGATTAAGCTAATCACTTTTAACCCAAAAGAAAGATAATCTTTTCATCAATTAAGCATGCCAATCTAATCATGATATAACAAAGCTTACATTTCAATAATAATTTACAATCTTTAGTGAGTAACCATCACTAATCAAATACAATATATGCCCAAGGAATCATAAATCAATTTATACATTACAATAGACCAACTGGTCATAAAATGTAAACACTATATCTAGAACCAATGACATCTATCTTCATACGCCTTAGCTTGTCTCATGCTTGGGAAGGTGAGCATCATCCTGGTGCTTTTTCTCCAACCACGGACCTACAGTACCCTGCTCATCTTCCTAACTGGAAGTGGCCCTACCCTTCTCAGAAAGGTTAGACATTGAAACCCATTATGTTAGCCATCTGAGTATCTGGTGTTGTGACCTTCCTAATGTCTCACGGTCACACACTATAGATCCACTCTAACTTGTATGACACTACTGGAGACACAAGGCCATCTAGAACACTGTGGACCGACAATGCATACAGAGACAGATGCATTACTTTGGCCAAATTTTTACATACATACACATTGCACAATGAACTTTGTCATATGTCCACCACCCTAACTTGACTTATAAGTTGTCATGTCCTACAATAAGTTCTTAACGACCTTGTTCTTTAGGTCTAGTATGAGTGGGATCAATTCGAATCATTATCCATACTTGGACATTCGACTCCCATCATTGGTTGGTTACGATTAAATAGGTTATCTTCATAACAAGGAACTAGTGACTTCTCATCACCTTGTTCGTTTTCATTTCATATCAAATTTGACCATTTTGACCACCTCGGTCTCCCATGGTTTACTTTTTTGATAGTAAATCATCACATATGATGAAGTCAATTCCATGTTACTCAAGGCATACCATGCCTTAGTAGAGTAGATTAGCTTCATTAGGATTAATAGCTCATATTATCCTTATGAGTGATGCAGAGCTGCCAATGGAAACATTCGACACAGGTGTATATTACTCATTTATCTTTGCATGTTTATCCATTGGTCAGACATCACACCATCGGCCAAATAAAACAACCTTCCTCTGATCACATACTTCATACCGATATATGCCCTTTGCATTTGTTGCCTATCGGCAACACATATGCTATCGGCCTCCTGAATAGGTTTCACCCCGATACTTACAGTCACCCCGATACATTCAATTTTGTACATACAACCTTTGACTTGCCGTGCCGGTTCCTTCTATCACTCCTATCGGTCACCTCCTGCATATAACCCAATGTATCTACGGAATGTATATTCCAATATAGATTCAAAACATACAAATCAAACTTGCATCCAGAACATGCATCCACCGAAGTCAACCATTGACTTTCTTTGTATGTACCTGAAGTTTTCTCTTTCCCTTGTATATGCGATAGGCTTGTATATTTACGATGTATGTTCCCCACATACAATTGCTATAAACAAATGCGATATACACAGGAACATGTGATAGTGATATATACACAAATTATATATCCCACATGCAAAATCGATATATACACAAATTGTATGTCTATTGAAACCACATGGATTTTCACTATTTTGACCCGCTTTATACTTAGCGATTGCACAGAACTATCTCTCCTACAAACATACAGACTTTTGCACTTTGCCAACCTAGCACATGAGGATGCTAGGGTTTATCAAAGCATGTTGCAAATGCTCCTGTGAACTTGAAATGAATAAATAGAAAATGCAAAACAAGAACACAAACAAATATATATAACCATTCCACTGATTACGAAGTAATCCAACTGGTGGAATGGGCTAAGAACCCATTTTGATTCCAAAGTAGAAAATTCATTACACAATGAATTCAAAAACCAAAAAGATAACACAAAATAGGATCTTGTTATTGCTTTCAGAAATGTATATAGATATCTGATTCCACAGTTCCACAACTCAATCTCACAACTACTGCTCTGTCTAACATCTCTCTTCTCAATCTATTATATCTATGAAATCGATCTGATCTAGGCTATTTATCTACACACTATGAGTAGTATAGACTTGGTTCCCAGTGGCTGGGAGACAATTCCAAGTGACTGGGAGATAACAACCCTCTAACGAACTCTAACTAACTAACAACCTTGTCATTCCAGATCAACAAGTGTCCTAGGGACTTACACAGAAACCTAGATGCAAACTACAATAACATGTACTAGTCAAACATACCTTATTACATTTAATATAGAAATGCATAACATATTGAGACCTTAGTCTTCTCCCTTAGATGTATAATTAGCTTGTTGGAGGGGTGCTCCTACACCAATGAGCTTTAGGTGTTAATCACCAATCCTATTAGATTACACTTAAGTAGGTAAAGGAAAAATAACTTATAACATTAACCAATAAGTCTTAATTCAGACACATATAGAACAAGTCTATATTCTTCTATAAGCACATTCTAACTGTTTCATGATGAGACCATGATCTTGAATGGTCTCAGCACCTCCATAATCAAGGGTTTACGTATACAATCCTTAACAATTTAAGTAACCCAATATATGAATCATAGTCGGCTTTCCATACAAGCCCAACTTGGTAGTAGTTTAGGTGTTGTAAACACACTGATATTTAATTGCCTTCCCAACTGTCACCACAGTCGAGTGACTGTATTATTGGTATTATTGCCTTCTCGGCTATTACCACAGTCAAGTGACTGTATTATTCATTTATAACTATAATCGTACTGGATTTATTCTTTACTCCATTCAAGAGCTCTTAGGCTCTAACTTCGTTATTATATGACATGTGTTTAACATGCTTTGGTAACAAGCTCAGCCATAACGGCTTCGAGCACTAGTTTTCATAAAGTGTAAAATGTATTAGAGTTGGGTCATGAGACCCTAAGCTATAATACAGAAAAGAATCTAGCTTCATATCACTTGGCCTTATGGCCTTCAAGCTGGTATCTTAATAAAGATATAATATTGTTACTGCTCGACTTTTAGTCTTGAGCCTAGACACATGCAAGGTTTACAACAATATACAACTCAGCCATTCCATTTGGCCTTGAGTACAGTCTTAGCTAAAGGTTACTGTGTATCTTTATTCGGCCTTATGACCTTAACACATCCATAAGAAAGATTATAGAGTTTCTTTATTTAGCCTTACGGCCTTAAGCTCAGCCATAATGGCTTCGACCCTTTTCTTATAATCAAGTTAACATTTAAATGCTCAGCCTTAAGGCTCTGAACTTTTAAAAAGAAATCATGTTAGATATAGTGTGAGCTTAGTTGTTTTGGCCTTGAGCCTTGATGATGATGAAACATCAACATAATGGGCACGATCTTACAGGCCTCGTGCCTCTATTTTAAACAAAACATTATGCCCATATTTTCTCTGGCAAAGGTTCAACATAATATAGCTCATCAAATGAAGCCCAAAAGGGACATTGGTCACCATTTACCTAGACAGAGCGGTTGAACGGTGATGTAGTTCCAGACCAAGTATGCTATAACCTGCTCCCAGCTTCCAATTCCCTGTTGTTTTCCCAAAGGCTTTGCCACCCTACTTACACACTAAGAACTAACAACTCCGCACTAACCAAGAATTCCCCCTTCCAAAACAACAAAAGCAAGACTTGCCTATTGGTTGATTTGGACATGCTAATTTGGGTGGAACTACCACCCCCACTCAGTCAGTTTCCCCCTAAAGTGGCTCAAATGAAGCATCATGCTCTTGAGAAGGTTGAGATTGAAGCTCCATTCACTTCTCAATGCCAACTAAACAGTTTACACTATTCGATAATATCAAATATTAGGATAGGTAAAAAGATTACTACATAAATAAAATCAACATATAAATATATACATATTTTTATTCATCTTTACTAAAGAATAAGGGTTAAATAATAGATATTTAACATTATGGATTATCACTATAAGATTGAAATCACATAAGGATTCACATCAATATTGTTAGTTATCGAGGTCGAATAATACTCCCCCAAAATTGAATATCCCCATTAGTTGAATGACTAGGAAAATAATAATCCCTGAGCACAAAAGGATAATGAGAGACCTCCTCATCTCTTAACACTATTGTCTCTCAACTAGGGATGATGTTCCAAGAACACCGTCTGGTCGTCACAACTTGTCGTGATAACTCCAACGACATAACAACTTACAAAGAACATGGAAACTAAAGAAAAGAGACATGACACATGACAACTTACGAAAGGATTAAGGACATAGAAGTCGATACCCAGATGGCTAGTCAACCTTTTTCTTTCACAATGTCTAACCCTTCCTCCAAGATGATACTCTCCTTCATTCTTCAAAGGACATTCATTTTCCTGTTCACTCTCAGGACCACAAGATTATGATCAATGCATCATTATCATATATCGTAACATAAATCATTTAATTTACAAAACTATTTAACATCAGTATCTACTTCATAATCAAAAGTTAAATCAGATATTTCCACAATATCAAATTAGTTAACTATGACTAATCCTCTTTATTATCATGCCAAGTTAATGATTAAGTCTAATTGTAAGTTGGGGATGTAACAAGTGAGATGTCCAAACCTGTCTCTTAGAAGTTGAAATGTCAAAAGACTCTGGGGCTAGCACCTGAGTCCAAGAAGTCCCTATATTTGGAAGCTCAACACTGCAAAAATGATGTAAATGATGCTCTGATGTTGAATTTAGGGTTTATTTCACCTTTTGAACAATCGAGATAGCGCCCTAGTTTGCTATGGAGGAATTTATGAACTCTATTTTCAAATCCCAAATCTTTATCCTTCAAACAACCTCTCTATACCTTCACTTTTGAAATTCCCACACCTATAACCTGCACACATAAAGAAAAGGGGTTTTGGGGTTGTGGTGTTTAGGGATTTACCTCAGTCAAATCCTAGGTTAGCATTCAAACTTTCCCAACACCGTTGTCAAAGAGAGAGCATGCCCTAGTAGGGCAGGGGCTAAAGATAATCCAAATGATGATGAAATGATTCAAACATAATGATGATGTCACCTTGGTGGTGAAGTCCTTAGGAGGATGAAGATTCTTCAACTCATAAGGTTGTTGATGATGATTCCAAATTTACAACAAACACAATACTAACACAAGTTTGCAACAAACACAATGAATGCTTTGAATTTGCCTTTACATAATATCATAACCTTGCTATCATCAACCTTACTTAAAATGAATTCAAACACTTGTTTATATATGCTATCTCGTTAAAATTTCATAAATTAATTGAAAGAGATGACAAGGGAGGGCCCATTTAAGAGTCCTAAGATGACATACATTTGATTTTACCCCGACCAATCAGGGTCGAATTGGGTGTGGGCACCCAAGTCCCAAGGGGCCTTTTTTGGTTGGGACTTAAGCTTTAAATGGGCCCCTAGTTCCCATTTGACATGGGTTTTGGGGGATTTCTCATCAGGATGAATAATTTGCTTGTAGAGTGTAAACATAGGGACCTAGAAGCTAAACTAGGAGGTAAAAAGGCATGTGTCCACTTTTTACTCCATAACACTCTCTTGTTGAAATTGAAACAATTAATGACTAATTGCTTTATAAAGCAATATCTAACACACGATCTTAAGCATGAAATTTGCACAAATGCATAGCATTAATAGGTTCTTTAAGAGGCACACCTTGTTCATTAGCTAATTTATACTCTCCTGGCCCATAAACTTCAGTGATAACATATGGTCCTAGCCAATTAGGGCTGAAATTCCCTTTTTCGCCAGGAGGTACAGTTATATTACATTAACTTTCATAAAGTACCAAATCTACAAGTTCAAATGAAAGATGGATTACCTGTTCATTATACGATAACTAGATGCTTTTCTGATGAGCTTTAAAATGGTCGAGAGCATTGATTCATTGTTCATCAAGCATCTCTAGTTGTTGTAATCTCTTCTCTTTCTTTCTATATTGTCATCAATAATGTCCCTTAGGGAAACTCACAACAAAGGAATTTCTAACTCTAAGGGTATTATCACATCGACACCATATATAAGGTTGTACGGTGTAGTATCAGTAGCCGTATGAACACTTGTCCTATAGGCTCATAACATGTAGGAGAGTTGAGTGTGCCAATCTTTTTGATGTTTATTAACGGTTTTTCGTAGAATTTGTCTAATAATCGTGTTTGAAGCTTCTGCTTGGCCTTTTGATTGTGGATAATATGGCATAGAGAAGCGATGTTGAATGTGGTATTTTTCAAGGAATTTCTTCACATCCTTATTCTTAAATGGTGTACCATTGTCCGAAATGGTAAGGAGGAAGGAATACCAAATCGTGAGATTGTACTATCTTGTATGACAAATTCCCTCAATGGTCATGGATTGTAGTGGAATAGCTTTGACCCACTTCATAAAGTAATTGGTGGTGGTAATGATGAAAGTGTGTCCTTGAGAGGAAGGAGGAGATATCTTTCCAATTGGATCCAAGCCCCATACATAAAATGGCCAAGGTGAAACTTGGGCTTGAAGTTCTTGGGTAGGAGCTCGAATTATATGAATATGTTGTTGACATTGTGAGCACTTCTTGACAGATGCAAAGGAGTCTTGCTTCATGCTTTGCTAATAAAACCCAATACACAATCATTTTTGTACCCAATATTTTCCTCCAAAATTCCCTCCATAGGCACAAAAGTGAGCCTCTTCTAATGCAATTGGAATTTCTGATCTTTTAAGACAACAAAGAAGAATGCCATTATAGCTATAAAACACATTAGATAAGATGATATAACATGTTGCGAGTTTGCGTATGCGAACTCTTGTGTTTTTAGATGCCAAATTAGGAAAAGTACCATCATGCAAATATTGGAATAAATGAGAGTACCATTCGTCTGAGTTTATGTTGCAACAAGCATAAGTATCCAAAAATGTAACTTCAGATACTGCTGGTGATGTAAGATTGTGAATAATAAAGTGATAATCTTCAAGAGAACTTTCATGGGATATAAGGGAAGTTGTGCTTGCCATTGCATCCGCATGTCGATTGTCTTTCTTTGGAATTGTGTCAATTGTAAAAGATGAAAATTGTTTTAATAATGACAAGGCAAGATCACGATATTGAGATAGTTTATATTTCTTTTCTTGATAAGATCTAGTGACTTGTCTTATGATTAATTGTGAATAACCATAAATAGTGATGTGTTTAATATTTAGGAACATCATGGCATGAAGTCTTGCAATGAGAGCTTCGTACTCAGTGATGTTATTTGTGCATGAGAAATTTAGATGGTAAGAAAGAGGAATCATCTTACATGAAGGAGGTACTAGTATCACACCAGCACTGGAGCCAGTTCTACATCTTGAAACATCAAAATACAATTCCCATTTTTCATCTTTATCTAAAGTTACGATTTGGTCATCAAGAAATTCTTCATTATTTTGAGTAGAAAAAGGTGAAGGTGCTTCAACTAAATGATCAGTTAATGCTTGTCCTTTTATCACATTTTGAGAGATAAATTTGAGATCAAATTCCATTAACAACATAACCCATTTAGTGAGGCAACTTGAGAAATCTGTTTTAGCAAAGAGATGTTTCAAGGGATCAAATTTTACAATGACATGAATTTCAGCATTTAAGAGATAGTGTCTTAACTTTTGTGTTGCAAAGACAAGAGCTAGGCACTATTTCTCTATGATGGTATATCGCACTTCATAATAGAGAAAAGTTTGACTTATATAATACACAAAATGTTCATTTCCTTTGTCATCATGTTGTGCTAATAATTCCACAAGAACATTCGTAGAAACTGATGTATAAAGAATAAAGGGCTTTTCTGTAGTTGTTTGTTGTCAAACAGGAGAATTAGCTAAATAGTTTTTAAAGTATTTGCAAGACTTTTGACAATCAAAATTCCATCAGAATTTTGATTCTTTTTTCAGTAGTTGAGTGAAAGGGTGAGTCTTATCTGCGAGTTGTGATACAAATCGACGGATGACTTGTATCTTCCCTTGTAAACTACGAAGTTGAGATATATTTCGAGGTGGTGACATGTTAACAATTGCATCAATTTTTTATGTGTCTACTGTAATACCTTGATGTGAAACTATAAATCCCAACAGCTTACCATTGTCTATACTAAAGATGAATTTACGAGGATTTAAGTGCATGTTGTATTTTTGTATCCACTCAAAGATTTGACAAAGGACTATGACATGATCCTGGCAATGAATAGACTTCGCTAGAATGTCATCGACATAATCCTCTAGGATGTTATGCATGTAATCATGATAGATAAGTGTCAAGGAATATTGATAAGTTGCTCTGACATTCTTTAATCCAAATGACATGACCACCCAACAAAATGTTCCCCACAAGATGATAAAGGTTGTCTTTTATTGATGTTGAGGGTTGATGAAGATTTGATTATAACCCAAAAACCATCCATGAAGGAAAGTAATTCATGGCCAGTTGTTGAATTGACAATCATATCAATGTTTAGAAGAGGAAAATCATCTTTCAAATAAGCACGTTTTAAATCTCTCAAGTCAGTGCACATTCGAATGCAATTGTCGGGTTTAGCGACAACCACAATATTTGAAATCCAAGTTGAATAATCAATAGGGCGGATACCACTAGCTTTTAAAATCTTTTCTATCTTAGCTATGAATAATTGTTTAGAGTTAAAAAGGGGGAAATGTTTTGGTTTAGGTTTTAAAGGCAAATCCTCCCTTCTCACCAAACATTCAAGGTCATATCAACCGAGTTGAATCTCCACTGAGAGCATTCACCTATCAAGTTGGGTTGCCTCTTGGAATGATGTGGAAGCTCAAATGTATCAAACAATATCTTAATTTAATGCTCAATTATTCTTAAAACCCAAAATAAGAAAAACCGTAAGCAAATGGATGGATCACGACAAATTATTTTAGACTAAGGTGAAGGATAGAGATTATTAACTCACTATTCTTTGAAGTTTAGAATGCGAAACAGTCAGGGACACTAGCACTAACACCCCTGTCCAAGGTATAGTTTTTGTCACAGAATTTGAATCTCCTTTCAACACTGATCTGCACTATATTTTTTGTTTCTGCCCCAAAAAAGATGGAAGACACTGGGACTAGCACCCCTATCCTGAAATGTTCACCTTTGTCCTCTTTCTTTTAGATCCTGAATCCTTGTTGTCTACAACCTCCTTTCTTCAACTCCACTCCATGAAACTCTGTACATGTAACCTGTAATCAAAAAGGAGTGTGAGAGGGGGTTGTGGTGTTTAGAGTCTTGCATCAGTCAAGCCCTGAAGAGACATTCAAGTCTTCTGAACACCGTTGTCAGATAAGAGTGTGTATCCCCGCGGGATAGAGGCAAAATCAAAATGATAAATGATCAAAAACATAATAGATATCACCTTGAAGTGTAGATCTCACAGAAGGAAGATGCTCTTCAATAATATGAGAAGATGAAGTCAAATATGCAATCACAAACATAATAACAATGCTCTGCTCTGCAACAATGGATATCTTGAAATCACAAATACGCCTAAAGTTCGCAATCATCTTCTTAACATCTTCTAGTTTACAAACGAAAACCTAAACATGCTTGTATATGCAACTACAAAGATTCTCTCTAAGAATTTAGTAACTCAAACTTGAGATGTCTGCATAAGACCTAAATAACGGTCATAAAACTGGCATTTAAATTTAGGGCAGACCCAAAATAGGGCAGGACTAGGTCTCTAGCGCCCAATTACACCCTCTCTTTTCTGTTTAGATATCATCAAAATAGCACCCCCTAGGTCCTATTTGCCATAAGACTTCAAGGTTTTCTCATCGGAAGTTAGAATTATCATGCAAGATGCTCTAGATGCATTCTAAGGACTTGGGACCTAAACCTTAAGAGGGAAAAGCCCCCAAGGGGACATTTTCTGACATAACATTTAGCCCCCACTTTAATGTATGTATAAATGCAAGGCCAATACATACATTAAAGTAAGGTCAACAAACACAACAAACACTTCAAGCATGGTGAAGATACGCCAAACGCATTGAAGACAATAACAAGCACGCAAAACATGGAGAAGACAGTTACAGTCATGGAAAACATGGAGAAGACAGCATTCAAGACACGCAAAACACAGTGAATGCAGTGATTATTTCTCTTTTTTTTTTCATTTTCTCATATATGAAATGGAAATACAAGTACAAGGAAAGTAAACACACAACCCAAATGTAGGAGGAGCTCATCGCCACCAGTCTTGAAACTGCATAAGGGGCAATAGACATGCCGAACAAATCTCAAAGTGTAGGAGGAGCTCATCACCACTAGTCTTGAAACTACACTTGAGAACAAACATGCCATACAAATCCCAAAGCATAGGAGGAGCTCATCGCCACCAGTCTTGGAAGACACGAAGAAAACATGGCAAACAAGCAATGGAAGAAACCTATTGCTAGGTTTACAGCCATCTCAAGCACATTACAAGCACACACCGACAATTGGGTTTTACCACAACAATTGTCGAAGACATGCTTAAGGGTCAGGATAGTCTCAGATCCGCTCCCCGCCTACTTAGAGGACTTTTAGAAAATGACAGGATGTGTAATCTCCTTGATAAATACACCATCCCCACCTTTGCAGAGGGCTTAAATGATTGCAATAAAGAAAAGAAAGATGTGCACTTGCTCAGAGATACAACATCCCACCTCCGCAGAGGGCTTCAAACACATTTCATTAGTACCAAAATCATCAGATAGATTACCTTATATATGCCCCCACTATAAGGTGGTTGATATCGTGTACCGATATCAAGTACATTAACGTAGGAAGAAAACACACAAGGGAACACAAGCTCTCGTAAAGCCCATGCCCCCCGAAGGTGACATGTACTTTACGATCACCAAATGTTCCCACAAACACACAATTTCCTGCAAGAAAAGGTGTTAGCATCCATATAATCATGATAAACAACAATGTATGTAATCATTCATATAAAGAGCCGAGGAAAGCAAGATCCAAGATAGACAAAGTGCACAGAGCAACCGTATTGTTATGTTATGAAAGTGTGATAAGACAACATCAATATATCACATAGAGTGATTCTACTAGCCAAGCATCAGATAATATATATCAACCCCATCGTCATGTATGGACTAGGTCCATTTTTTGATTTCTTGTTGAAGGGACACTAAGTCCATATCAGTATAATATGTTTTTTCATCATCCGTTAGCTAGATAGAACCACTAGAGGAAGGTAAACAATAAATCAAGAGAGGAGAAATAATTGCCTTAGGGATAGTCATGTAGGAGGGTGCCCCCAAGTCACCAATAGCAATGCTATGTCCATCAAACTCAACACACAATAATGAAAATAGAGAAGAGGAAATATAGAAGAATGATGATACAAATAGAAGAAGGGTCACAATAGAGGCAGTCTCCCAGTATCCTTTGACCTTACAAGAGTATCAAGGGTCATCCTAGGAGGCCTAAACAACACATAACACATCACGAGGAAACATAACACGAAGGTAAAGAGTTAGAAATACTTATCTGATTCATCCCAATGTTAAGAACATACATATCTAGGAAGATGCTACCCTTGAGAGTAACTGTAATAGTTACTACAATGAGTGTGGCTTAAAGAAGGAGAAATATTTGCATGTTGTTTCGGTCTTGTTGATATTGCATTAAGACTGGGTTTAGGATGATAAGAGGCTTTGGTGGATTTCAAAGAATGGTATCCAATACCAGCTGTGTAGTTAATTCTAGCAACTTGTAAAGGTACTCTAATTCCTTGTTGATTTACACCACATCTGTTACCTACATAGTCACAGTTTTTATAAAGGATTTTAAATCCTCGACCATAGAGGGATGTCATTTCATTAGAAGATGGTGAAGCCTCATAGGTCTCATAGTTTGTAGTATAAGTAAGGGTATTGTAAGGAAGCTTTAGTTTTCTTAGGTGTTTTATTATTACTAAAGCTATCCATAGTATTCTCATCTAGGGCTCTTGGACATTCAAAAGTGGGGTAACTTATGGGATCATCATCATCATTGTTGGTATCATCATCATATGTTGTAGCTATTAATTCCAAACTATTAAGAGAACCTTCACACTCATCATTCTCAGTGTGTTTTATTAATTCTTCTACTACCCAAGGGTATGTATTGATGAGAGACACGAAGTTGTCAAAATCAGCTACATATTCAAGGATTTCAAAGAAAGAGCACATAAATATGTCCTTGTGATACATAGTTTGTATATAAGTAATGACATAAGGGTTCTTACTAAGAAAGTTGTAGAGGTTCTCAAAGTTTATGATATATTCCATGTGTATGTTTTCAAAGGAATGCCAAATCAGATTTTAAATATTTTCAACACTTATGTAAGAAACCAATGCAAAAGTATGTATGAATATGACCTAAAATACTTGATTTTTCAACTTTTTTCAATGTAAATCAATGAAATAAGAGGTGTTGTAAAAAATTTAAAGAGGGAAATAAAATAATATGCCTAATAATAGCCCAATGATGCAACAAAATTTTTCACAACACGCCTTTGATGCAAGTCTAGAGTGATGACAAGTCAAAACCTAGTGAAAATACACCTAAAATATGTAATTTTTCATCAATTTTGAATGTAAATGCCTAGTAGAAAGGGTGTTGTAAGAAATTGAGGAGGGGAAGAAGATAATAACCCTAATATTAGTAAAATAATGCAACAAAATCCCTCACAACATGCTTGTAATGCAAATCTAGAGAGATGATAAGGCCAAATCTAGTGAAAAAGCAAGGTTTTCAAACCCTAGACATGAAATTTTGCAAGAAAGCCACTATGATGAACACTATAGTTAGAAATAAGACCTAAATGATTATTTTGAAAGGGTAGTAAAATCTGAAACAAGATTTTGACTACAAACCCTAGCTAATGCAAAACTAGGTTTTTATGAAAAATACACAATTTCAAGCAATTTTTTGACAATTTAAGCATGAAAATGCAATGCAAGTGAATACTAAATCATGAATTTGTGTAATTTAAATCAGATCTACTGAAAATAATAGAAATTTAATGAAATTAAATTCCAATTAATTCAAATTATTCTAAAATGCAAGCCTAAGATGCCAATTTTTTCAAAATTTTCAATTTTTTTTGTAATTTGTTGAATGCAATAAGATGAATGAATGCAAATCTATCACACAACACTCAGAAAGGTGCAAAAATCATGGCTTCACCAAAATGTTTAGAGTTAAAAAGGGGGAAATGTTTTGGTTTAGGTTTTAAAAGCAAATCCTCCCTTCTCACCAAACATTCAAGGGCATATCAACCGAGGTGAATCTCCACTAAGTGAGAGCATTCACCTATCAGGTTGGGCTGTCTCTTGGAATGATGCAGAATCTCAGATGTATCAAATGATATCTCAATTTAATTCTTAATTACTCTTAAAACCCTAAATAAACAAAACCATAAGCAAATTGATGAATTACGACAAATTCTTTTAGACTAAGGTAAAGGACAAAGATTATTAAATCACTATTCTTTGAATTTCATAATGCAGAACAGTCGGGGACACTAGCACTAACACCCCTATCCAAGGTATATTTTTCATCATGGAATCTAAATCTCCTTTCGACACTGATTTGCACTGTATCTTCTATTTCTACCTCAGAAAAGATGGAGGACACTTGCACTAGTGTCGTTGTTATGAAATGTTGACCTTTGCCCTCTTTCTTTTAGTTCCCGAATCCTTGTTGTCTACAACCTCCTTTCTGCAACTCCACTCCATGAAACTCGGTACCTGTAACCTGCAATCACAAAGGAGTGTGGGAGGGGGTTGTGGTGTTTAGAGGCTTGCCTCGGTCAAGCCCCGGAGAGACATTCAAGTATTTCAAACATCGTTGTCAGATAAGATTGCGTATCCCTATGAGATAAAGGCAAAATCCAAATAATAAATGATAAAAAGATAATAGATATCACCTTGAAGTGTAGATCTCATAGAAGGAAGATGCTCTTCAATTATTTGAGAAGATGAAGTCAAATCTACAATCACAAACATAATAACAATGCTCTGCTCTGCAACAATGGATATCTTGAAATCACAAATATGCCTAAAGTTCGCAATCATCTTCTTAACATCTTTTAGTTTACAAATGAAAACCTAAACATACTTATATATGCAACTACAAAGATTCCCGCTAAGAATTTTGTAATTCAAACTTGAGATGTTAGTATAGGACCTAAATAACGGTCATAAAATTGACATTTAAATTTAAAGGGCAGACCCAAAATAGGGCAGGACTAAGGTGCTAGCGCCCAAGTCCACTCCCTCATTTCTATTCAAGGATCATTAAAATAGCACCCCCTAGGTCCCATTTGCCATAAGACTTCAAGGTTTTCTCTTCAGGAGTTAGATTTATCATGCAAGATGCTCTAAATGCATTCTAAGGACCCAGGAGATAAACCTTAAGAGGGAAAAGTCCCCAAGGGGACATTTTCTGACATAACACTAATAATGTGACTTTAGGATTCATCTTATAAATTTTTTGTTTAACCAGCTTAGCATCAGGTTGTAATTATGTATTACAATTTTAGGATCAATGATAGGCATGTCTGAATATTTCCAAGAAAATAATTCAAGAAAATCAGGTAAAAGTTTTATCATTTCTTCTTTTTCTTCTTTTTTTAAACAATCTCCTATAGAGATAATTGTTGCGTGGTTACACAACATGCCCCATTTTGCCTAGCAAAATAGGGACCCAACATTTTTTCTTTGCTTGGCTTGTTTTGCTTTTCTTTTTTTTTGGTGGTATGGTAAAAGCATTATCAAATAGTTTGTCTAAGTCATGTCTTAGGCATATCCGGATCTTGAATTATGGATCAAAATTTCAAAATGTGTATTCTCCTTCATGAATCCTACCAGACGATAGAGAATGAAATTCTAAGCAGGTTGGCCTTTTAGATCATGTAGAAATTCATCAAAAACAAGGAAGTTATTCACGGTCAAAGTTTTGGTCAACGGTCATATGGATATTCACATTTACACTTAAGGTCCTCACATTTGAGTAATATCTAGACAAATTGTTCTGACTGAAAACTTGAGAAAAATGCTAAGTAAAAGGTTATATCCCGACATCCATACAAGTGCAACTGTCAAATTTACCCTATCGATATAACGAAACCATCATATGCATGGATATTCGCAGTTTGGATATTCAGTCTTAATATCTAGACATTTTCTTAATACTTATACATTCCTTAATATCCACACCCATTGATTAAATGTCCAGACCCTTTTAATATCCTGATGACATGTCCTAGTTGACTTTTGAAATGGACATTAGGCTATGGATAGTTCGCATAGAAACATAATATCCAGAGGATGTCATCAAGTTTCATTTCAAAGAAACACCAAACAATGATGACATCATTTGGACATTCAGGTATGGTATATTTCTCAAACGTTAATGTCCAGATCTTCCCAATATCCAGATGATGTCACTTTCCTCATAATCAAGAATCACTTTAAAAGGGGTGACATAATCAAGACATTCAAACTTAGGGATATTTTGTGAGGTCTAATATCTAGATATTTCTAAATATCCATATCCCTGTCATTTACGAACTAAACCAACAATGTCCCCATGGACCACCAAATGATGCCATGTGGCATGCAGTTGACTTTTCAAAGTGGACACTTTAATGTCCTGATATTTGAAATCAAGGGCTAATGCCTTAGGATTTTTACATCCCGATATCCAACCTGGGGTCAATGTTTGACCAAATAATTAATGACATCATATGGATATGCATACAGACATTCTAAGAGTGAGCATAATGCTTAAGTGTTCATATGTGCATATCCTAGATCTAGATCTTCATTTAATGCCACAAAAGAGAGTCATTGGCCTTTCAAAATTTTAAATTGGAACTTGACACTTGTAAATTTCTCCCAAACACATGAGCAAATGCCCATGAGCTGATATGATTTAGCAGTTATTAAGCCCTAATCCGTGATTTTAACGCATAAAAGGTGGAATTAGATCATTTTAAACTTACCAAAGCATTCGGAGATAGAATTATAGAGCTCAAGCAATTTTACAGTGATCTAAAGGTGATCATAACCCTGAACGTAGCAGTACAAATGAAGAACGACAAATGATAAATGGTGATTTCATAGTAAAAGAACATAACCAGACACATTAAATTAGGTTTTAAACCTGAGAAATAGGTATGTAAATGAAAAAACCCTATTCTCCCATTTTTTGTCGTATGCTCACAGAAGTAATGCAAGGTAAAATGAATACTTAGGGTAAATTTTTTTCTATATATGCACATGATTATGCTATGAAATAGTAAGGTCAGGATATCTGGAGAAGCAAATGTTAGAATTGATAAAGATAATTTAGGTTAAAGTCTGCACATCTGTGAATTGCAAGACACAATGCAAGACAAAAGGAATAGGAATGATGCAGAGTTTAAAAACCCCATTTTCCTAGCTCTTGGAGCAACTGAATTTCAATTTGGAAGAGTAGGGGACACCCATTATAGAAACACAGACTTGGATGCTTGGACCGCCAAATCAACTGAGCGAGATGGACACCCCATCCTGCAGAAGATCTACAACTCAAGAATGTGGAACACAATCGGGTTCCCATATGCAACTGACACCATAGAATTGGTCGTAGCATGTGCACATAATTATAATTCTGATAATAGGAAGGTAGAGAAATAGGGAAGGGTATATGTAGACTTCTCTATCCAGGGGATTACAGAGGCATTTCAACTACCCACAAGCCCTAATCTATTCAAAATTAACATTGAGAACTTAGAAGCCCAGTATAAGAACAAATCCACTAATTGTAGAAAAATCATGTTCACATACTAGAGGGCTGTAGACAACAAAGCCAAGACAGTGGCAAAGCTACCAAGTAAATTGTTTAAATTTAACTTCACACCAGAGGTACAATACATGATGGTGATATTGAGCAAAATGATTGGAAAACCAGATTCAGGAAATTTTGAGCCATGGATGTATGTGCTCATTAGGATGGTGGAATCCATTGATACAAAAATGCAATGGGCATCCTTGATCAGTGACAGCCTTGATGAGGGCATGCGACAATTCGAAGGCAAGTCATGCCTATTTTACATGTCTTAATATGTGGTGTACGTGTAGATGAGAAAATTTGGACAAAATATGAAGATAAAACAAATAAATGCAATACCTTAGTCCAAACCTTTTGAATACCTTAGATTGATGCATGCATGTTTAGTTTGCTCGAATGATTTGGATTGTTCATTGCTTTGATCTGCAGCATAACGATTAGATTGAGATGGAGATAGATGAAGGATAGATAGATGATTGAAGAAGAATGGTGCCAAGGTTCTAATGATAATTCGACAGCATAAGGGTATTAAACTCAACGCCTACCAAATGGCTTATGAGAGGGTATATTTATAGATTTTCAAGATGGATAATCAACGGTGGAGGATAAATGAAGAAATCAATGGTTGAGGATAAATGAGAGATATGGATGTGTTGGATCTAGGGCATACAACTGAGAGGGGGGGGGGGTGAATCAGTTGTATAGAACTTGTTCTCTTTCAAACACTTAATTCTCTGTTGTTAGTTAGCAGCATATCAAATAATCATTCATGGAAGCACAATACATAAACACAAGAGCAGATAAGCATCAACACATTGAACACCAAGATTTTGACGTGGAAAACCCGGTTAAGGGAAAAACCACGGGGTGATTAACCCAAGAATTATTCTCTGTTAGAAGAATAAAGAAAAATGAATGGCACATGCCAATAAGGGCTCACTGCCCGAGCACACTGCTCACAAAGAGGCCCACTGCCTACAAGGAGACACACTGTCTACAGAGTGATAAAAATCACAGTCTTGAACTGGAGAATGACATCTCTACCATGTCCGGATCAGTTCCAATTAAGCCCAACAATCTCTGCTCTGCCTTTCGCACCTTTCTTCGCTACACCTTACTCATACTCATACAACTTCCCTGAAATGAATTCACAAATCATTATTTATACAAGACATCGACTTAGGAACAAGCATCTAAGTCGGCAAACAACCATAGGAGTATCCGCAAGATGAATAACACATCCGGTCGGCTATCACAAGAACATTCGCAGGATGAACAACTCATCCGGTCGGCTAAACAGAGCAATAACTTCATCCGGAAGAATAACTTCAATTCCGGGCTCTACCATCAATGCGGACCAACAACACAACCTAAACATGATTCAAGAACCTTCACAAGTCTGTCTGAATGTCCGGATACATCCGCACTTTCTCTGCTTACTGGGATCTCTTGTCTTCCTCATCCGGAACTTCAAGAACACAGTCTGTCGCCACTGTCATAATGCAGGAGGTACATCCGGACCTCCAAATTACACACAAATCAGGATGAAACATCACAAGGACATATAAAACACTCCTTCCAATCCGCAGATTATGATAATACAATTCCGGACCTCACCGGACCTTTTTGTGATCCTCTGTCACCTCCGGATACTTGCCGGACCCGGTTCTATACCGGCAGCCATAACTCCTTCAGATCTTCATGCGGACCTCTGAAATCTTAACTGTAGCATCTTAAGACTCATATCTACTAACCCTTTAATCCGCATCCTCCGGTTCTCATCCTATACAGTATATTTACCTTCTTCTCATCACTGTTCTTCACTGTTCCTGACTGAGGCTAATTTTCTCAATATCCTCAGCACAAAGCTCATCAAATCCTTCTTGTCAATGCAGTGTGAGTATGTTGACATCAATGACAACAATGGCTCACCTCATACTTGCAACAGGATGAACGTGCACATGCCAAGTGTCCATAAAAAGGCATCTTACTTAGAAATCTTAGGTGGGTTATTGATGAGGATAAGATTTTTTCTCAAGATAGAATGTTTTTTCTATTTTGAGATTTAAGTGATGAGGATAGTTGATTTTTTTCTAATTTATTAATTCCTCCCACATCTGATTTTTTTATTTTATGGACAAGGGGGCCCACTTGCACGTTTGGAGGAATAAGATAAGAATAGAAGATAAATATAAATTAAATGAATTATAATTTTTTTTAATTTATGGGCATGGTGAATAAATAAATAAAATAAATGATTTTATTTATTTGTTAGAAGAAAAGACACAATAATTAAATAATATAAAATTATTTAATCATTTGATGGTAGATATTTGGTAGTGGATGGAAAAATAATTAACATTAATTAAATAAATAAAATTTATTTATTTAATTAAGGATACGAAGAGGAAAATGAAATATAAGTGTGTTAGACAAAATAAAGCTATGCAATGCGATATGAGTTTAATGCATAAATAATGAAACGGGACAATTTTGGGTGTCTACAGTATGCATGTGCAACTTAGTCCACACTCTCTAGCTTGCAAATAGTAGGTAGAGTGGGAAGAAACCTGGGAGAGAAGACAATATGGGATCATTATCCCCAATTGGAGAGGAAGGCTTCCACCCAAAATTATAGAATAGTGAATGATTGTTTTATCATGCACTTGGTCAGATTGATGGAGGGTGATTGAGCAAAGAGATTGAGCAATGATGCTTAAGAGGTAATTACAAGAAATGGAACTTGGTTTATACAATTCCCAACTATTGATGGTGATGTTACTCAAACACCAACACAGAAATAAAAGTTACACACCACCCTTTATTTATCTTGAAAGATACGATGAATTCAAAGAATTCATGATCCCAAGTTTCTGTTGATTAGTTCATAATCTACTGACGTTACTCAGTGATTGATGTGTGTTGTTGTTTTCCATTCAGGGGCCTTACGTTGATCAGTAGATTCTATTTTCTATAACTATCCTATACAGAAAGGCTACTCTACACAGTATATTTCTTCAAATAATGTGTCTACAGGTTGATATTTGCATGATTTCTACCTTTATTTGTAATTCTTTGCATGATATTTTCAACACTACATGCATTTAGCTCAAATATGCTAATGATATTCAGTTATCTACAAGATGTCAGCATATTTCTCTGTTCTTCTTATTATTTATCATGATTTGTAGTTATGGAAGTGATTCAATGAAATTAAGAAAAATAAATAATGAAGATAGGGTTTAAAGGATGAGATTCCCAAAATTACTTGACTGAGATCACTGATCCACATACATGTTCTGATACAACAATGAAGAGAAGAAAACTAGAAATCATACTTCACCAGGACATTTCACAAATCTGCATGATCTAGTGCAAATCTTCAAAGGTAAAGTTGACAACAACATGCAATAAAATGAAAGCGCTTCTATTTGAACACAACATTCACCATTACATAACAGAAATCAACTTGAAGATTACATAAAGTTTACAATCAGGATGTAATCTGAAGCTTCATCTCCATTTAGTATCCTTTAGAACAAGTACATTTATAGTGATCTGAAGAAAGAACCTTGACATTTCAATAGTTCAGTCCTCATTAGTCTCAGTAATCTGATCTCCTACATGAAATTGTCTTGGTCAGATTTTTACAAAATGATTGACCTCCTCTCTTTCTAAAAAGTAAAGGGGCTCAATATATGGCTATGATTATCCCCAATACAGTTCCCAAAAAACCCTAATTCATCAACGGTCTGCATCTCAAGTGCAACATCGATCGGTGGAAAACAAATCCCGTCAAAAAAAAAACTTTGAGCAGCACCCATACTGAGTATAAGGATGCCCCTTGGAAACCCTAACTGTCAACAAAATAATTGTTGTTGTTCTTTTAATAATGTTTCTTTCACCTGCATTTTCTCTACATTAAAAGCCTTTACTCCTCCTGTTGCATTTGCGATCTTTTGTGATCCGATCTACCACCTGGACAGAATGTCAGATTAGCTTTAATTGTAGCAGTTAATGCACCACCAACTTGGTCTTCAGTTGCAGTGTTGGCACCTTTAAACCCTTTGTATATCTCCATCATCGACGCAACTTGTCTGCATCTTCTTTCTCCACAGTCGGCAAGACAACCACCGTCGACATAGCTCTTTCTCTCTTTACCAATGGCCGATGACAGCTTCGTAACCAATATACCTACGCACCTGTGGTCAACACACATAAGTTAAGCATTATCATTTAAACTAGCAGGAAGATAAAAATTATAGTAAATCAGGCTGAAAGTGCAAACACAAATATCGGGTTATTAAACTATGAAAATTGCATATCCAAATGCATATACAAAGCCAAAAATGGTCTGGTCAACCACCGTTGACCAAAAACATGCTATCGGGCTCCAAAATGGATTCAAAATCCTCTCACTTTGCTTTCCCACCCTTTTCCTTGTATCCTGGGATTGCATATCATTTCTTTGTATACCAGCTTTTACATCGTAAACATACAAGCGCTAAATATACAAAGACTTTTCCATTTTTAAACTTCTCTTCGCATCCGGCTTTGCATCTTGTATATGCATCTATCGCTTGTATCTCTTCTTTGTATATTGGCTTGATACATACAAGCACCTTTGTATGTCACTTTCAGACTCCAACCCCTTCATCAATCATAGTTTACTTACCTGTCAGATCCACAATGTATAAAGTGCAATGTATCTTCCAATATTCATTTGGGCGTGATGCATGCTTTATACCGAATTTTAATTCCCTCTGAATTTTGGCTTGTATGTATCAAGCAATGTATGTTTCAAAACATACATACAAAGCACGGAATGTACAAGCACTTAACTCCTTTTCATAACAATTTCAGATCCACATCTTGTATATAACCAATGCATCTTTACCTTGTATGTTTCGCAATGCATGTATAAATCATTACATATCCACTTTGTATGTAAGATACATACAAAGCACAAACATACAATGACTTAACCGAAGTTAACAAACATTTTGGGTCCGCGACTTGCATGCGAGCCTTGCATCTTGCAATGTATGCTTCGCTTGTATGTCCAAACATACAAACGCCAAATATACAACCGGTGGACCTAAACCCCTTATACCTTTTAACTGTAAACTCCGTTAGGCCCATGACTTGCATGTACAAATAAAACATTAGCAAATGCATACAAGTATAAAAGTATACAAACAACTTTGCATATGCAACCCGATATGTATGTGCAACCCAATGACTTAGAAAACTCGACAACCCATTTTACGACTAACACAAGGACCCGATATACAAAGGACTTTGTATATGAGAGACCTAACATACAAAGGACCTTGTATATGCAAGATACAAACCTGATTGTACATTTTACCAAACTACTCATAACTTGCAAAATACAAGGAATTTTAAGATGGTTCAAAAAGAAACCCCTATTCATTTTTGACAAAGAATTCACCTATACTCTGGTCTGGTACTTAATGCTTATTTTTCTTTATTTTCAACAAGGTTCGTAACATTTTCTTCCTTTTTCCCTTTACCACCAAGCATAACAACACACATACAAGTAAAAGCAACAGCCACAGCAGGGGTCCTCATTTTGCTAAGGAGTAAAATGGGGCATGTTGTGAACATCACAACAACTAGCATCCAAACAAAACAATCAAATTAAAACCATTAAAGGAAATTGAAATGAAATAAATTCATAACTTCCAACTATCTTTTCTGTAAATCATTATTTAACCTGAGACGCAATGTATTCAATAAGGTGCATGAATTTTTCAATTCAGTTTAAGTGGGTGCATGTGATTAATAATCCTCATCTTGAAAATTAGTTGAACAAACCAGTGACTGAAATTAGACTACGTAGTTGATGTCATTCCCTCATAGCCAACCGGATAGAGCCTTGCTACCAGCAGGCATCCATAGCCCCAACAAGGTTATCATTATAATTATCCTAAGTAGAGCCCCACTGCCAGCGAGCGTCTATAGCCCCGATAGAGTTACTTAGATGGCTTAATCTGGATTTTTAGTAAAATCCATTTTATTATTTTTATATATATATTTTTTGTATTTGATAGAGATTTCATAAGATATTGCAGTTATAACTTCATGATGCAAGGAATGGTCACTTGCTAAAATTAAGCTAAGAATTGTAATGGTAGAAAGGGTGACCTCTGATTTTTCACCTAATATCTACACTAGTATGTTCAACAAACCCAAGGATTTTAGGTGTGTCATTGTGAGAAACTTTCCTTGAATACCCAACCCACAGTTATTGACTACATAATTTCACAAGTTAAACAACTTTCTACATTCATGACAGTCACAACAAGTTATGCATAAATTTCAAATAATTAATCTGAATGATCTGAATTTTCCATTGTTTTCAGTGGTTGTTAGTCTGCTCCTTCATACTTTAAATCAAAATAAAGATCCCTGCTGAGGAAACAACAAAGTAAGCAAAACAAAAACACTCTACAAACAACTATACAAAAATGTACACTATGATACACACGACTCTCATGGCACTACTTCAGGCTTGAAAATAGTATTTGAGAAACTTTCCATTAATCGGTAATGGAACATCCTCACCAGTTAAGGTCTTAAGCCTGTAGGTGATGTCTCCTAAAATCTCAAAAATTTGAAAGGGACCTATCCAGAGTTTATCAAACTTACCATGATCTCCTTTCCTTTTATGTGCTTTGTCCCACATCAGGACTAAATGTGAGATCTTGAAAGCCTTAATTCTAGCTCTTTTGTCGAACCAGCACTTGACAACAGCCTGATGTTTGGCAAATTGGTTAATTGCTTCACTTCTTTTTTCTTCTAGGTGCATCAACTGCAGAAACCTAACTTCTTGTTTATTATCTATACCCAGGTATTCTTGTGCAAACTGCAGTGTAGGAATCTTCACGTTAACAAGGAGGATGGGATCCACCCCATACACTAGATGAAAAGGAGAATTTCCTAATGCAGCCTTATTCCTAGTTCTATCTACCCACAAGGCATATTTTAATAAAGTGTTTCACTCCCTTGGGTTCTTTTCTATCAATTTTTTTATGATGTTCAATAGGTTCTTGTTCATGGATTCTACTAATCCATTCCCTTGGGGATAGTAATTTGAGGGGAATTTCAAGATGATCCCATAATCAAAAGCCCAACTTGATAGTTTAATTGAAGCAAAAGTAGATCCATTATCACATACCAAAGCATAGGGAACTCCATACCTGGTTACTATATTGCTTTCCAAAAACTTGATGACATCCTTAGCATTACATGTCTTACTGCTGACAGCTTCAGTCCAACTAGTATAGTAATTAGTAATAGTTAAAACATACATGTGGCCTGAAGACGATGGAGGATTGATAGGTCCTATGAAGTCCATTCCCCATTGAGCAAATGGGTGCATCTCCATCACTAGCTGCAATGGTTGAGCAGCATATCTTTCTCTGTTTGCAGCAACTTGACACATATGACAATGTTTGATGTGTTTAGCAGTATCTTTAAAAATAGTGGGCCAATAATACCCTACCTTGAGGATAGCATGAGTGGTAGCTAAAGATGATCCATGTGTGGTCCCAAACTTATCATGTAACTCTGCTAACACTTTGTCTGCTTCTTGTCTTTCTAGGCATCTAAGGAATATCCCCTCGTAGTTTTTCTTGAAAAGGACTCCTCCTTTTATCATGTATTTCTATGACCATATATTTAAGGCTCTCCTTTGTGAGGCCTGCAATCTTGAAGGACACCTTCCAATAATCAGGATGTGTCTAATGTCTAAGTACCATTCTCCATCATCCTTTGCATTTATAACATACTGTTGGCTCATGATATTAGGATGGATTTCTGATATCATCTGGCTCAATGCCTGTCCTCTTACTAACTTCATGGGTGTTATGTCCATATCGTACTCTTGGAGGATAGTGATCCATTTAGCTCTTTTCTCACCTGGTTCACTTTGCATTAAAAGCATCTTCACTGTGGCATCAAGTACTACAGCAATCACTTTACTTCTCAGAACGTAATGCCTGAATTTATTAACTTCTCAAACCAGAGCAAGTGCTTGTCTTTCAACATCCATGTATCTGAGTTTTGCATCTCTGAAAGGGCAGCTCATAAAGGCTATAGGATTTTCTTCTTTTTCCTCATTTCTCTGTGTCAACACTGCTACAGATGTATGCATTGAAGCAAAGGAGTAAATGTAAAAATCCTTGGTATAATCTAGACTGATCAAAACTGGAGCATTAGATATGGCTTTCTTAATATCTGCAAAAGCTGCTCTAGCTTCAGGCGTCCACTCAATTTTAGCATCCTTCTTGAGCATGGCATTCAAGGGTCTGACAATCTCTGCAAAGCCAGTAATAAATTTCCTAACAAAATTAATCTTACCAAAGTAAGATTTGAGCTCCTTCTTGCTTCCAAGAAGCTGTAGTTTCATGATTGATTCCACCCTATTAGGATCAATGATAATCCCATTTTCTGTTATCAGGTGGCCTAATAGCTTCCCTGTGGTTATCCCAAATATGCACTTCTTAGGGTTCAGGGATATCCTGTATTGCTCACACTTCTTCAGCACCTTTCTCAGATCCTCTACATGGTTTCCTCTATCTTTAGAGAAGACTATTAAGTCATCCATGTATATGACTATACATTTACCAATCAAGCCTCTGAAGGCTATGTCCATTGCTCGTTGAAATGTGGCTCTAGTGTTTATTAACCCAAACGGCATGTGCCTATAGGCAAAGATCCCCCACTTCATGGTGAATGCGGTTTTCAATCTGTCAACTTTGTCCACCATCACCTAGTTATAACTAGAGAAACCATCCAAGAATGACATCATCTTGGCGCCACATTCACAATTTGTAGGACTTCATCTAGAGAAGGCAAAGGATAATTATCCTTTTCAGAAGCTCTATTTAAGTTTCTGAAGTCCACGCACAATCTGATGTCATCATTTTTCTTCCTTACTGGGACCAGGTTTGCCACCCATGTGGAATGCCTCACAAGAAATATGATCCTAGCGTTAAGTAGCCTTTTAACCTCTTCAAAAATAATGGGCTCCAGCAAAGAATTGATGGGTCTTTGTTTCTGCCTAAAAGGCTTGGCGTCTGGCTTTAAAGGTATAGTATGAGTGATGACTGATGTGTCGTAAGTTTTTAGCTTGTCATAAGTCCAGGCAATGACATGGATATAATCTTTGAGAGCTTGGGTTATTCCTTCCAGCTCCTCTTTTGTACAGACCTTTCTAATCAGAATGTTTCTTTTTTCATCATCCTGTCCAATGTTAATCTGTGAGTATTGTCCTCCATCAGCCTTTGGGAGATCCTTCTATTTTAGCATATTGTCTAGATCAAATGCTCTTTCTAGCTCTATCATTCCCTTAGGAATCTTATTACTAGGCAACTCTAGGATTTCTTCCTCTTCCCAAACATGATCCTCTACATTCCTTTCATCCATGATCTGTGTCTCAAAAATATCCCTATTGGAAATAAAGTCTAATATATGCTGATCATCATCAAATACTTGAAGATTAGTTACATTATCTGGTACAAAAGGCACTGATACTAATTCAATTGAGAATCTTTTTAAACTATATATGGACAGATGTTCCAGAGTACTTATAGCCTGGGCTAAGGCATCTACCCTGTGATTTTGTTCTCTGGGTACATGTATGATGTTGAATGCATCAAAATCTTCTATCAAGTCCCATACCCTATGTTTGTAATTGGACAGCCTTTTGTAATTGCAAGAGTATATACCTCTTACCTATCTCACAACTAATTCTGAGTCTCCATAGACATGCAGAATTTCACTTTCTTTTTAAGTGCAAACAATATCCCATGAATTAGAGCTTCATATTCCGTCACATTGTTTGTACATGGGAACTGCAATCTGTATGCTACTAAGTAGGACTTTCCAGATGGATCAATAAGATCTACTCCTACTCTAGCTCCTTGTTTTGACTTGGATCCATCAACCCTGAGGATCCATGGCCTATCTTCAGCTAAAGGCTTGTCTGGGGCTTCTTTTTTCTTTTTGGATCTGGCAGTTGCACCATTTGATATCCACTTTAATTTTGGTATCTCAGCTTTCTCAGACTTCACCTTATCAGTCTTATGTGAAGCTGATATCTCTTCTTTCCTTTTATCCTCAAAAGAAAAATCTTCTAGACAAGGCAACATCTACCTTTTCAGAATATGTAGACATAATGAACAAGTAGTTTCTGAATGAGGTGCTTCATGTAACCTGCACCAGTTTTCAATCAAGACATCCTGTGGAGATCTTTGTTGCTGTGTCATCTTTTGGATTTCCTTTGATAAAAAATCTTCAAACTTGGACAGATTACTACCCCTATCCTCATCAGATAACTCATAATCTGATTCTATTAAACAATCACTCCCTGGGGTGATTTTCTTCTTGCTTTTAGCATTACTCTTGCTGCATACCAGTATCTCTTCTGTCATCCGAATAGAAATTTCGTCTTGAAATGTGCATTCTCCTATTCCTATAGAAGACAAATGAAAATTAGTTTTGCTATCACTATCTGCAGAACTCACCGCAGATGATGATGAAGATGCTTCACTGTATGCTTGTTCCAGCTCCAACATGTCTAAACAGGCACCACAAGTCCTTTCAAAATGCACCTCATCATGCAACCTACACCATCCATCAATTAGAATATCATGAACAGGCACTTTTAACAGCTAACATCATTACACCTCTTTAAACAAATGCATCTCAAAATTCTTGAAGTGATCTACCTCTGCTTCATTTTCAGGGTCACAATCAGATTCTAAAGTTATTTTATCATCTTGAGGGTCATCATCATGATTATGAATGTCAAACATTAGGATCTCCTCTATGTTGGTGGTATGGGGTTTGATGGAGTAAACTCCAGGTTCTACATCCACATACATGATTTCATTGGTTTTGTTATATCCAGTGATCATGTGTTTCATGCGAGGTTCAGCATCTATCCGTATTTGATTTGGTATCCCTCTCCAGGGCAACCACATATGACTGAAATTAATTGACATGTATCCATTAAGGGTTTTTGACTAGTCTCTACTGAGTAACATCCCATATGTATCAGGTATATCAACTACCTGAATATCAATATAGTGTTGATTTCTAGGATCTGATGCTAACTGCATGTGAATGTGAGTTAGTTCTCCTACCTCACTTACCTCTGTTTTGTCCTATTGTGTCACTTTCTTTAATGATTTAGCAGGATGTAACCCTAAAGCATTGCATATGGATAGGGGCATTACATTGGTAGATGCTCCTGAGTCTACTAAGCAGTTGTGCAAATTTTTACCAAACATCCTTATGGTAAGGAGGAAAGGAGGTCACTCACTTTGGTCTTTGTATATGGTCATGTGGGAAGTCTCTGCAGCTTGAATAGTATATGAGGCTTTATGTTTAACATGAACATCCCTAGCAGCATGATCTTTGTTTCCAAACTGGCCTGAGGTATGACTATCTTCCTTTTGAGCAGGATCATCTAATGACTTCATGAATGCTTTCTTGATAGAAGGGGTTTTAAGCAGCTCTAACAATGATAGGCTGATTTTAACCTTTTTCATTTCATCTGTCAGATATGTAACCAATTTGTCAGATTCAGGAGGTAGATTACCAACTTTTGGTGCTGTATTATGTGGTGCTAAGTATTGAGCACTGACTTTGGGAAATCCAGGGTTATTACTTGCCTTGGGATCAGGTGGAGTGTTGAAATTGTTTGGAGGCAAGGATGTGGTCAAAGGATCAGCAAATCTATTTGAGTTATTCCTCAAGTTGTAATTATGCCTACCCTAAGGTTGCTGTTGATAAGCATTGACTTCCTCATGCTCAATTGATGGCTCATTCTCATCCTCAAATGGAAAAACATAGTTAGATTCAAAAGCCATGGCTGATTCCTCACATGTTGAGGTGTAATCTTGATGATATGAAACTATCTGCTGATAAGGATGATGCATGAAGCTTTCTAGCACTAAGACAGAATCATATTCATAGGGGACAATTTCATTTCCTTCTACATAAGGTGGATTTCCTGAAGTATTGGACACTTCAGCTTGGAAAATATTGGCAGCAATCCTGAATTGAGGATAGTCTAGCTCTGCATGAGCATTGGTGTTATGTATCCTACACCAGTTTGTAAGTGCTGCCTCTGCAAGGTTTACTCTAGTGGTCTGTTTGGGTTCACTAGGAGGTTGGTTATCTAGGGGTGATGGCAAGGAACCATTATTTGGCCTAGTGTTCCACACTCTAGGTTGTCTAGGAGGTTATTGTTACCATTATTGTTATTGTAGTTATTGTTGTACCCCCTATCAGGATAACTAGGTCTGTCATTGGCATAACCTCTTCTCTGATTAGGCTGAGAATAGAAGTTTTGACTCCTCAGATGAGTGATCTCAGTAGTAAGTTTTCTTAACTGTGTTGATATTTCTTTGATTTCTTCTTTCTCTTCATGAACCTTGGCCACTACATTCTCCGTCTGAGGCTTGAAAAAGGAAGATCCATTGATATTGTTGGATTGTTCCACAACTTGAGGTACTTGTGTTTGTCCTGGGTATTGTAACATCTGGCCATTTCCATTTGGTGGTGACATGATATTGAGTGGAGGTATTTGCAAAGGGGCTGGCATCACAGATGAAGGTATCATGGTTCCATTGGTCTATTGGTGAACATGATATGTAGGATAACCAGGAAGTGTAGGGAAGGCAATATTTGGTGTGGGATCAGGAGCCAATTGCTGGCTGACTTTGATAGCTTCTTCAAAAGCTTCTGCCAAAGTTGTCACACTAGGATGTGCTCTCCTGATAAACATGGAAGTCAAGGGATCTAAAGCTGAGTAATAAATGCTCTAGCAGCTTCATCTGTTACAACATAGGGAGCAACTAGCTTAGATAGCATCTTCTGGAACCTTGCATTGAAGTTGGCAATAGGTTCTCCTTCAAATCGTTTGATCATGGCAAACAAATGATAGTTCATTGAAGGATCTATAGGTACCTTGAACCTATCCTTGAAAGCTTTTTCCAAGGCACCCCATGAACTGACTAAACCTTGACCAAGACTGATATACTAGTTATATGCCTCTTCCCCTAAGGAAAATGGAAATAACCTGCATACCACATCTTGATACTCAATTCTAGCCCTACACCAAGCTTCCTTGAAAGTTCTAATGTGATCATCAGCATCTTGATATGGATGATACTTAGGACAAATTTTATCAGGATTCTTAGGCAAAGCATGATATGCATTGAAAGTCAGAGGCAACTCTGCTGTAAAGAATGACATTGCAACTGGTGGAGGTTGGACCTGAGGTATGATAGGTTGAGGTTGGACCTGAGGTGTGACAGGTGGTCCTGTAGGTGTTTGTAAGCCAAGAGGAGTTATAGGGGCACGTTCTGGTGAAGTTTCGGATGCACTAGAATCAGGGGAGTGATGAATGTCTATAGTTCTAGGTCTAAATCCTCTGACAGGTAGTTCTTCAAAGAGTCCACTAGATCTGGACCTAGTATTTGGCTTGAAAGCCAGGATTTCTTAAATTTAGGCAGAATTAGCAATTTACTGTGAAGATCAGTTGAAAACAATGGCCCTCCTTCTAGCGTCAGTTCTGTGTTGATGGTGATGTTACTCAAATGCCAACACAGAAATAAAAGTTACACACCAACCTTTATTTATCTTGAAAGATACGATGAATTCAAAGAATTCATGATCTCAAGTCTCTGTTGATTAGTTCATAATCTACTGACGTTACTCAGTGATTTATGTGTGTTGCTATTTTCCATTCACGGGCCTTACATTGATCAGTAGATTCTATTTTCTGCAACTATGCTACATAGAAAGGCTACTCTACACAGTATATTTCTTCAAATAATGTGTCTACAGGTTGATATTTGCATGATATTTTCAACACTACATGCATTTAGCTCAAATATGCTAATGATATTCAGTTATCTACGAGATGTCAGCATATTTCTTTGTTCTGCTTATTATTTATCATGATTTGCAGTTATGGAAGTGATTCAATGAAATTAAGAAAAATAAATAACGAAGATAGGGTTTAAAGGATGAGATTCCCAAAATTACTTGACTGAGATCACTGATCCACATACATGTTCTGATACAACAATGAAGAGAAGAAAACTAGAAATCATACTTCACCAGGACATTTCACAAATCCACATGATCCAGTGTAAATCTTCAAAGGTAAAGTTGACAACAAAATGCAATAAAATGAAAGCGCTTCTATTTGAACACAACATTCACCATTACATATCCAGAAATCAACTTGAAGATTACGTAAAGTTTACAATCAGGATGTAATCTGAAGCTTCATCTCCATTTAGTATGCTTTAGAACAAGTACATTTACAGTGATCTGAAGAAAGAACCTTGACATTTCAACAGTTTAGTCCTCATTAGTCTCAGTAATCTGATCTCCTACATGAAATTGTCTCGGTCAGATTTTTACAAAATGATTGACCTCCTCTCTTTCTACAAAGTAAAGGGGCTCAATATATGGCTTTGATTATCCCCAATACAGTTCCCAAAAAACTCTAATTAATCAATGATCTGCATCTCAAGTGTAGCATCGATTGGTGGAAAACAAATCCCGCCAAAAAAAAACTCTGAGCAACACCCATACTGAGTGTAAGGATGCCCCTTGGAAACCCTAACCATCAACAAAATAACTATTGTTGTTCTTTTCATAATGTTTCTTTCACCTGCATTTTCTCTGCATTGAAATCCTTTACTCCTCCTGCTGCATTTGTGATCTTTTGTGATCTGATCCACCACCTGGATAGAATGTCAGATTGGCTTTAATTGTAGTAGTTAATGCGCCACCAACTTGTTCTTCAGTTGCAGTGTTGGCACCTTTAAACCCTTTATATATCTTCATCATCGGTGTGACTTGTCTATGTCTTCTTTCTCCACAGTCGACAAGACAACCACCGTCAATGCAACTATTTCTCTCTTTACCAATGGCCAATGACAGCTTCGTAACCAATATACCTGCGCACCTATGATCAACACACATAAGTTAAGCATTATCATTTAAACTAGCAAGAAGATAAAAATTATATTAAATCAGGCTGAAAGTGCAAACACAGATATTGGGTTATGAAACTGTGAAAATTGCGTATCCAAATGCATATACAACGCCAAAAATGGTCTGGTCAACCACCGTTGACCAAAAACATGCTATCGAGCTCCAAAATGGATTCAAAATCCTCTCGCTTTGCTTTCCTGCCCTTTTCCTTGTATCCTGTGAATGCATATCATTTCTTTGTATACCAGCTTGTACATCGTAAACATACAAGTGCTAAATATACAAAGACTTTTCCATTTTTATACTTCTCTTCGCATCCGCATTTGCATCTTGTATATGCATCTATCACTTGTATGTATTTCTTGTATCTCTTCTTTGTATATCGGCTTGATACATACAAGCACATTTGTATGTCACTTTCAGACTCCAACCCCTTCATCAATCATAGTTTACTTACATGTCAGATCCACAATGTATCTTCCAATATTCATTCAGGCGTGATGCATACTTTATACCAAATTTTAATTCCCTCTGAATTTTGGCTTGTATGTATCAAGCAATGTATGTTTCGAAACATACATACAAAGCGCAGAATGTACAAGCACTTAACTCCTTTTCATAACGATTTTATATCTGCGGCTTGTATACAACCAATGCATCTTTACCTTGTATGTTTCGCAATGCATGTATAAATCTTTGCATATCCGCTTTGTATGTAAGATACATACAAAGCACAAACATACAATGACTTAACTGAAGTTAACAAACATTTCGGGTCCACGACTTGCATGCAGGCTTTGCATCTTGCAATGTATGCTTCGCTTGTATGTCCAAACATACAAATGCCAAATATACAACCGGTAGACCTAAACCCCTTATACCTTTTAACTATAAACTCCGTCGGGTCAGTGACTTGCATGTACAAATAAAACATTAGCAAATGGATACAAGTATAAAAGCATACAAACAACTTTGTATATGCAACCCGATATGTATATGCAACTCGACAACCCATTTTGCGACTAACATAAGGACCCAATATACAAAGGACTTTGTATATGAGCAACCTAACATACAAAGGACCTTGTATATGCAAGATACAAACCCGATTGTACATTTTACCAAAATACTCATAACTTCCAAAATACAGGGAATTTTAAGATGGTTCAAAAAGCAACCCCTATCCATTTTTGACAAGGAATTCCCCTGTACTCTGGTCTGGTACTTAATGCTTATTTTTCTTTATTTTTAACAAGGTTTGTAACATTCACTTCCTTTTTCCCTTTACCACCAAGCAGAACAATACACACACAAGCAAAAGCAACAGCCACAGCAGGGGTCCTCATTTTGCTGAGGAGTAAAATGGGGCATGTTGTGAACATCACAACACCAAACTTTACATATATTCAGATGGAGGGATTTGAGGGGCAACCTTTCACGCTGCCAAGATATCCTACTGACAAAGTAATACTACTAGAGCTAACCAGACATATTATACCCTCTTATGAGGCATATGTGAAGAAGAACAAAATAGGCAATGTCAGGTTTCCACTATTCCTAGGATGGTATGTATGTGCATCCATTAATGGAGCAAAACATTCAGAGGCAAAGCTACATATGCTATATTTGCAGCCTTTCTCCTTAGCTAGATACTATGATCCATACCATCAGATGGAAAGTTATGTGAATAAAAATCTAAGGCATGAAGTGCATCTTGAAGGTTATGAGGCAGATTATCCAGATGAAGTAGAAGTTATCAGAGATTAACTCTTAATCAGATTAGGACAATAGATTGTTTTGATGTCCCTCCTTAGTTACACTTTGATGATGAAAAACTGATGAATAAAAAATATGAAGATAAGTAGATATACAAGGAAACTATCTCCCCTCCAAACTGGGATCAACCTAAGGTCACATCCATTGATCTAATCACAGCCAAGGTCATGGAGCTCACAAGGAAATGGGTAAATCAAAAGTTGGCTGCAATAAAAGTAAAGGGAGTGGCATTGATTGTTGATAAGAAGAGAAAGAGACAAGAGTTCGGATGACTTCCTAATTCATAAAAGACAAATTATGGAGGCCAAGTTGGCCAAACTAGATTCTTCAAAAGCAGCTAAAGAATTCACCACCAATGGCATTACAATAGCCACAAGACCCTCACCTCAAAGAGAGAATCCTATCCCTATTATCACCATAACTACATGATAGGTGGAGGAGCCGGAGGATTCATATGAAGATATTGAGGAAGAAGGAGGAGAAGCAGCTATGAAGAAGGGTGAAGATATATTAAAAGGGGCAAGCATCCCTAAGTAGAAAAGAGGACAGGTACCCATGATGAGGGGAGCCACCAATGTGCAAATAGATGTCTTGCTCAAGGAGCATGGAGAAGATCCCATAAAGATGGAGAGGATGTGTAGACACATAAAAATGTCTTTTACCATCAAACTGACTCCCGACATCCATAAACATACCAATTTCCCTTCTAACCAATTAATTAAATTTTTATTTAATTAATTATCCCTTCATCACCTATTTTTTTATCATTTCATACCCAACAATTGAATTAATTCCATTAATTCAATAGTTCAAACCTTAGCCAATTGATTTAATAAATATGCAATATTTATTTGGTCAATTTCTCCCTCCTCAGTAAACCCAATTAATTAGCTAAATCTTGTTTAACTAATTAATTCAGCCTATTGATTGACCTATCCCTACTCTAGATAATTAAATACCTATTATTTAATTGCCTACCCTAGCGTACCTCATCCTAGCCTTAGGATTGATTAAATACAACCTTATTTAATTAATCTTAAACCTCCCATTAAGATGGTCAAATCCAGCTTAACACCCTTCCCCACATCCTCCAAATAAAAAATTGGAATATATCCACATAAGTCAATTATTTATTTAAATAAGTCCCACATCACATTTAAGTCTCTTACAACCCCTTACCTATGCCATGCCTCATTTATCTCCACTTATCCCCAAATGAATTTTTAATTCATTTACCCTTCCCCATGTGAATTTTTAATTCACATATATTCCATTTCACCCATACTCATTTAATTCACCATTTTCCCAAAATGAATAAAAGATTCATATTTATTCCTAGCCCTCCATTCCTCCAAGATCAAATCTAGGCCCTCCACATCACTTTCATCCTCCACCATTGATCTCCCAAATCAATCTCAACCCTTGGATCAAAATCCCTCCAAAATCTCTATAAATACATCTCCAACCTATTTTTGGATCTAATCTTCAAGTAATGTTACCATGTCCAAATATCCATTGAGCTAGTTTTTGTGAGTTGCATTTGAATAGAAGCATTTCACATTTGTATTCATCAATTAGGGTATATCTTATCTAGGAGCTCTTGGGTGCAAAGCTTCTTTCCCTTTGATGAGATTGGGCTTTTCATATCAAGGTATAAACTCCTTGTTCTGTTATGCATTTAGTTTATGTTTTACCTTTGATTTGATTTTCCTAATCACATTGGCATGCCCGGTGGGACCCACAAGGTCCATATCTAATCAAATTTTTGTGAGTTTTGTGTTTGAGACATGTTTTTGCAGGTGTAGCGCTATCTACCTTGCGCAATGGCGCTATCTTTGGCATATTTCAGTGCTATATATTGTTTTGGCACTATTTTGCAAAGCATTTTCTCTCTCAACTCTCACTCACAAATCCGTCTAATTTCTAGTCTTCCTATTGTTGCAGGTATCTTGAACGAAGAAGGGGAGGTCATGTCAAAATTTTCCTAAGGATCAAACATGCATTTCAGCTTTTATTTTGTCTTGCTTTCCATTTGGTAGACTAACAAGACTAGCAGGACCTCTTCTATTTGCAATCTAACCCTTTGTTTTGGTCAAGAAAACCTATGTTTCGCAAGACAGACACGTTCAAGCTCGTATCGACACTATCGGCACCCAGAGCGGTGCTATTTTCAATTGTGACCAAACCCTTTAAGAACATGTGCAGTGGTGCTTTGTCATATCTAGATTAGCACTATTTAGTGTTTTAGTGCCTTCTGTATCTCATATTAGTGCTATTTAGTGTTCTAGCGCCTTATGTGTAGTGTATTAGCGCTATCTTGTCTTCTGGCGCATTCTGTATTCTATTCTAGTGCCATTTTGTAAATCAGTGCTATCTGCATGTAAATCAGCTCTATTTGTCTAGAGTATCAGGTTTTTTGTTAGTAGTGCCATTGCAGTCTGTAATGCCGCCAGTAGGTCTCTGTTTTAGTACTATTTTTAGAGACTAACTTTGTGTTCTGTGCAGGGACTGATAAGTTGTTTGCAGGTCATCACCATCATTTTGTGGTCACTAACAAGTTTTTGCAAGGTGTTTATCTTTAGTTTGAAACAAACACTTCAATTGGGAATTAAAAAGAACCCTTGCATGTTAGCTTAAACAACATTTTGATTTGCTGCAATAAAAATTGATCAACAACCAACAAACAAATCTTTGCATGTGCCTTAGTTTAGAACAAACATTTGAATTTGGTGTTCTAAAATTCACAAGTGCTTGTCAACAACTCTACAAAACATTTTAATTTTGGGCTTTAAAAAGAACCACAAAGTGCATCAATAAACTGATTGGATTAAAAAGAACAACAATCTGCATTCTTCACTCATATAAACAAGAAAACAAATCAAATTTGTGTGAGGTGTTTTCGTGATTATGTTTGTAGCGTGAAAAGTGTATGCTTTTCCCTCGCACCATTGGTGACCTTGGGAATCAAAAGCTTCTCACAACACTTGCATAAATCACCCCCAACATAATCCAAAGAACTAAAATGAACCTTGTTTAGTGTGATGCAAGCACAAAATATATGTATGCTCTCCCCTCGCATCCTTGTATGAACTTGGGGATCAAAAGTATTTTTGTGGTTGTGTTGCTTTTGTTAAAACCTTTAGACGGCCTACCACCCCACTTCGAAAGGTGGGAATGACCCAAGCGGCAACAAGCTAAAGCCAAGCTCTTTTGACCCGCTATATAAAATAATGTGTTTGTGACGAAAGTCACAAGCAACAGGTGTTGTTGTGTCATACCGATAGCCAACCTCCCCCAAAACCCTCCAAGGCGTAACCCTTGGAGGCTGGGAGACTCCATAATGGAGAGTAGCGCTACCACACATATGGCCACTTGAACAAATGCACTTACTATGAACCTTTGTGTTAGCAAGCCAAAAACCTTCTATTTGTTGACGCAGAAGGGAAACCTTTGAAGCCGCCCCGATTTATATGGTTCTTAGCTGAGGTATCCAAGACAATCCTAAGGTTTGGTGAGGGACAAGCCTTCATGGAAACCCAGATCTTGGTATGTGTGAGAAGTGAGTGCAATTGTAAGGAGGAGCCGATGCTACCAAGATCCTTGAGCTACCCGCTTTGAATAGACACAGCTAGAGGATTCAACAAATACTGTCCTATCTTCGCCTTAGGTTGTGCAAAGTGCTTGTTTAACAAAATCGCGTGTCTTTTCACAAACAAAATCTTGGTTATTGTGTGTTATTGTGCATAAATGTTTTTCAAGAAACCTGTCAAGAGACAATAAGAATCATTTGATCAAACTTCATATCAAAACAAATCCAAATTTGCCATCAAAATCTATCTTTTTCAGAGCCTCGACCAACACTGCCCTATTTCAGTGCCATCTTTGTCTGCTTTTAGCACCATTTCACCTATGGATTCGTGCTATTTGCAGATTGACTCACCGAAAACTAAGACCCGTTCCATTGTGATCTTTAGCACCTACTTTGCCATAATCCATATTCACATTCCAAAAATCTGTCAGTACCACTTCCATTTTCTCCTCAAATTTTCCAAATCATACATTCATTTTGACCTTAGAGAATTAATCGTTATCATTATTGGACCCTTTGCTATAATCCACTCAATTGCATATCTATTCATCCTCATTAAATCTTTGCATATCTTTTGGACCAAACAAACATCTTTGTTACAAGAAATCATTCCAAAATCATCTCGATTCTTTCATCAAAAACATATCCAAAATCTTCCAAATCCAAACACTTATCAAAGAACCATCAATCAAACATCCAAAACTCGTCATCCCTTTGAGCTAAAGCTAGATCTAGATTTCATCATCATATTTTTCTTGGAGAGTCATTAGTCAACCTTTCAAGTGAAATAATCATCCTTCTTTATGTAAGGTCATTAGTCTACCCCAAATAAAGAGAAACATCCATTTGTGCGACACAAATCTAGATCTTACCTAAGCTCAATTTGTTGACCATCAAATCCTTTTGAAAAACATCATCCTAATCTCTCATACCAAACTTCAAAATCCCTTCCATCAAATCATCCTCAAGCAAACATCATCCATCATCTACCTTTTGGTCCAAATTTGTTCAAAAAGTCAATACCGTTCATTCTTATCACCCTTAGATTAACATATTTTTGAAGACTTATCGATCTTTCATCACACTACAATCACCCCTACATCTTCTTCTCTACTCCATCTCACTACCACATCCATCTTTGGGTCCAACAATTTAATCCAAATTCTCTAAGGTCTCCATCCCCATTTCACTCCATCTCTAAAATCAAATCCATACACTTGCATGCCCATAACTAGATCACAACACAAGAAGAATCAAGAAATGGTAGAATTTGGACAATATAATGGCATAGGAATGACTAATACCAATGATAGCAACCTACCAATCAACCAAACATACAACCCACCTACAGTCTTTCAAATTCTAACATATAATCCCAATGAAAATCCCTTCCATTTCTTGCAACCACCACCACCACCACCACAACCACAAAACGTCCCCACCATATCCCAAGATGATCTAGATGTTTTAATCTTTACATAAGATACCGATAGCATGGAGTTACTTAACAAAATCCTAAGGTCAGATCCAAACAAATATCTTGATTACCTCCTCAAAATTGGTGCCCAACCACCCCACAACATGATCTCGTCTCAACCATCCACCTCTAACATCAATCCTACCACATCCTCCCAACCATCTACATCAAACACCCAACCTATCATCTCACAAACATCAATTCCCACCATATCTATGACCACCACAAGCTCTAACGTTACCACATCTAGAATTCCCACAAGTGTTTCCAATCCCACCACTTCCCAACCCATCACCACATCCACAATCACAACTAGCATGCACTCTTCCATTCCACAAATCACCTTAGGCATCCAAGGGAACCTCACACATACAAGTGCCTCCATGACTATGCCTCCACTCAACCCTCAAGCCATAGCTTACATAAGACAATTCTATTCACAACCACCTTACAACATGACTAACCCATCTAACGTCAATCTATCTCATGTCAACCCATCCAATGTCAATCCGTCTCATCTCACGTATCTACAAAACCCTGTAGTGTCATCAACACAACATAATCCCAATCCTCAAATACCCCCCCATATTCTCCAACTAATCCATGCTTACCAACAACATCTCACACAACTCAACCAAAACACCAACCCATAGTACCAAAACACGACCTCCCAAAATATCCAACATCAAATCCCACCCAATCTCCAACATCTCATCCATTAGCAAACCTACACACCTCAACCGCCAACAAACCTGGATCTCACAACTGTTGTATAGGCCTTGATTCAAATGGTAGACAATATGCAAACTAGAGGCAAACGCAAGCATTACACTTTTGAGGATATTTGTCCCTATCCATTTGATCAGACATTGTACATGCCCCCTTTCCCCAAGAATTTTGGAACACCTAAATTTGACAAATACAAAGGAAAGGGAGACCCTAGGGATCATCTTAGGGAGTTTTACATCGCTTTCTTAGAAGTCTCAAACAACGATACATATCTAATGAGACTATTTCCAAGAAGCCTCGATGGTCAAGCTGCTGAATGGTTCACACATCTTCCCCTGGGCATTAGGTCTTTCCCTGAGCTTGCGGAAAAATTTGTAAACCATTTCTCCTATAACTTAGAACACAAAATATCTATGACAGACCTTTGCAACACAAAACAAAAAAAGTGGAGAATCCTTCGTTTCCTTCTTGCAGAGGTGGAGAAGCTTAGCAAGCAAACTCCCTTGGCCAATTCTTGAAAAACAACTCATCATCATGTTTGTGACTAGCCTCAATTAGGAAATAGGGTTCCATTTATAGATCCTTTGTGCGTCTACCTTTGAAGAAGCCATCGACAAAGGTGCCACCATAGAATAGGCTCTCATCACCAAGGGCTCAATCAAATTATATGACTAAAAGTCCAACAACAACAACAAGCTCCATATCAGCACCCCCAATACAAACAACAATGCCAACACGCAATCAAACAACAAGCCACACTATTGGGGGAAGAACAAGAACACCTTGAACGATGGCGTCACGGATGTGAAAGCTGTCCAACATGTACAAAATCAACCACCCGCACATACATATACCGCCAATGTAAATAACCCAAGGGGGAAAACTAAGCAAAACAAACCTCGAAGGCAATTTACACCCTTAGGGGAACCCATCAAGGATATCCTCGACAGATATCTCAAGAAAGGTTTGATAACGCTCCCACCTATTAAACCCTATCAAGAGAATGAGCTCAAAGTTGTATAGTACAATGAAAATGATTATTGCGATTACCACCGCATTGTAGGCCATAAAACTGCTGACTGCATGAAATTGAAACATTGCATGCAAGACCTCATAGATCAAAATCAAATCAGCCTTGATCAAAGCACCCAACGATCTCCAAACGCTAACCTTGAAGCTTACAAGGATCCATTGCCCAATCACAACAAGGCCTCCTCATCCAATCAAGCCTACAATTTCACTCCACCACCCACATCCTATGACTCTATTGTAGGGCGAATAGAACTATCATTTAACCATGTCAACACAATTACCATTCAGGCTCAAGCACTCGATTGTGCCATCACAACTTGTCGTGGCCGCGTATCCATCTGTACGACCCCTACCACTGATCAAGACTCCACCTCCACATCTGACTCACTACCCCCTCGTCCAACCACATGTCCATCACCTACCAATCCGTACAATCTCCTAGAACATCTAGGAAAGACCATGCATAAATATCCATACTTGAGCTACTCCACATGTCACCTCTTCATAAGCAAGTCCTTGATAAAGCACTCTTGGAAACCCAAGTCCCCGCCAACCTGAATGTTAATCAATTACAAGCCATGGTGGGCCATATCACCGCACCTCATCATCTCACATTTTTAGAAAAGGATCTTCATGCTTCTGAACACTTACACAATGACACCTTACACATCGAAGTTCGCATCCACAAGCATACCATCAAGAGAGTCTTAATAGATGGTGGCTTTAGCCTAAACATATGCACTCTTAAATTACTAAAACACTTGGGATACTCGAATGTGGTTGTAGATACCAGTGAGTGCATAACAATCAAAGGGTATGATGATACCGAATGACTATTTGAGGGCACTATCAAGCTCCCTATTCAAGTGGGACAAAAGATAATGGAAACAAAATGTCAGGTCCTTGATCTTGATCTCCCCTATAACATTCTTCTCGGCCGACCATGCATCCATGTCATGCAAGCAGTCCCCTCTACATTCCATCAATGCCTCAAGTTCCCCCACAACGGTATGGAAGTAACTATCTACGCCGATCCCCGCCCCTTCCAATACTATAGTTTCTTAGAAGGCCATGACCACACCTTCTGCCTGTATAACAAAGCCATCACAAAAGCCAATCCCACAACATCCACCTCATACATTGACCTCGCCAACTTTGCCACCACTTCATCCCAAACACCACCACCGCCTAAGGTCAAGATCAAGCTCAGTGACATGGGATGTGGGGAATACGACCTACACGATACCTTTTGTGTGGGCACATTACCCAATCCTAAAATGTTTGGCATCCCAAAGATAGAAGCAACTAACAAAGTCATCATCAAGTGTAAACCATCACCCATCTTTGAGAAGAAACATCTCCTAGATCAGGATGTGCTCGAAGACATATCATCCTAGCTATATAAGGATGAAGAGACTGAGAAAGAAGCCCCTACCATACCAATAGAAATCTATGGTAAAGGGTCAGAAATTGTCAAAAACATGGGCTATAAAGGACAAGGCGGTATCAGCCTTCATGAACAGGGGATCGTAGAACCAGTCCAAGCAACAAGAAATCCATATACTCAAGGGTTAGGATATGGTCAACGACAACGTATCCTCACTACCAGCAAATGTATCTTAGCCGAGGTCACTACGGTCTCCCTTGAAGTCGATAATGTCAATGAAATGGGCCATCAAGACTCCTTTAGTGACTTCATCAACTTCTTCGAATCATCCATATGCACCATATACACAGTCACCACCCTAGCCTCTTCATTCAATGACTTACCCCTTGTATACCCGGACCTCATAGACTGGGACCAATGGGGACCTCCTATCTTTGATGTAGCATCGAATGATGAAGCCATCACTGAAATGATGGGGGTTAGAGATCACTTCCCCCTGGGAGATCATAGAGTAGGATACATCATAGAACTTGATATGGCTTCTTATTTTGGGGAGACAAACCCCGCTTCCAGTCATAAAAATATAAAAATCAAACATGGATTTGACGGTGAAAACTGCTCCGCAACAGTGTCAAATCCCAAAAAAGTAAAAACAAAATACGTATCTCCTAGTGAAAACCTCCACGAGGTGCTAGGAGATAGAAGCATGGGCCTTCCCAAGATAGACAAGATATATCCTGACAGATCACACGTCCTGGTTGAGCCAGCTCAAGAGATGAATCTTGGGATGGAAGAAGAGCCATAAATCACCTTCAGGGCAGAATCTCTTAGTGCAAAAGAGAAATAAAATTTCTTGGACTTCTTTAAACATAGAAATCACAATTTTGCGTGGACTTATGCAGATATACTAGGGCTCGATCCTGCTTTGGTCGTCCATCATCTTGTAGTACACCCTGAATCAAAACCAGTGAAGTAGAAGCTTAGAAAAATGAACCCCTAGGTGGCCCTCCTAGTCAAAGCAGAACTAAAGAAACTACTGGATGTTGGGTTCATTCGCCCAATTGATTATCCTGAATGGGTTTCCAACCTAGTACTAGTAGCCAAACCTGATGGATGAATCCGTTGCTGCACTGACTTCCGAGATCTCAACAAAGCTTGCCCAAAGGATGACTTCCCATTACCCAACATTGACATGATAGTGGATCTTATGGCAGGACATGAGATGTTATCCCTAATGGATGGCTTTTCAGGTTATAATCAAATCAAGATCACAGAAGAGGACCAACATAAGACATCCTTTATATGTCCATGGGGGATGTACTGCTGGGTGGTAATGCCTTTTCACCTAAAGAATGCTGGAGCCACGTATCAACGAGCCATGACGGTCATCTTCCATGATCTTTTCCACCATATCATGGAAGACTATGTTGATGACTTGCTAGGAAAATCAAAGACAAGGGAGGAACACCTGGATGTATTGGCAAAGATCTTTGACCGATTGGAGCAATACAATGTTCACCTGAATCCCAAGAAATGTGTCTTCAAGGTAACCTTTGAAAAAGTTTTGGGATACATAGTCTCTAGAAGGGGAATTGAGGTAGACCCCGCAAAAGTCAAGGCCATCACTGAAATGCCTCCTCTGGAAACCTTAAAATCGCTGAGAAGTCTGCAAGGGAAACTCCAGTCCATTCAGTGGTTTATTGCTCAACTTACTGATAAATGTCAACCATTCTAGCATCTACTCAGACAAGATACAGCTTTTGTCTAGAACAATCAGTGTCAGGCTGCCTTCGATCAACTAAAGAATACCTAGCTAATCCCCCTATTCTAACTCCACCAAGGCAAGGAGAACCTCTCCTATTATACATCTCTGCAACAGAGACAGCTATTGGAGCCTTATTAGCACAGCACGATGAGCAAGGAAAGGAAAGAGCCATATTACATCAGTTGCACTCTGATATCCTATGAGCTAAACTATACGCCAATTGAATGAGCATGTCTATCCCTCGTCTTTACCTAACAAAAACTAAGACACTACATGCTCAATCACAAAACCAAGCTCATCACCAAGATTGATCCACTAAAGTATCTGCTAAACAAAGCTGCTCTTACTAGACGAATGGCAAAATGGGTCATGATCCTCACTAAATTTGACATTGAATATACTGAGAGAAAAGCCATCAAAGGACAGGTTATCGTCAATCAACTGGCTGAAGCACCCATCCTTGTAGAACATCCTACACTGGCAGAGTTCCCTGACGAAGCCATCCTGAATATAACACTGGCAACAGAATCATGGAAAATGTACTTCGATGGATCATACACACACAGAGGCTCGGGGGCAGGCGTCCTGTTTGTTACCCCTAAAGGTGACACAATCCCCAAGTCATTCAAAATTACATTCCCATGTACCAACAATGTGGTAGAGTATGAGGCAATTATCATAGGTCTCCAAATGGCAATCAAATGGAAAATTGAGAAGCTGATAGTGTATGGAGATTCTCAACTGGTCATCTGGCAGGTAAACAAGTACAAGACCAAGGATGATAAACTCCTGCCTTATAAAAACATGGTTGATGACTTCAAAGACTATTTTGATGACATCCACTTTGGAGAAATCCCAAGGCTAAACAACAAAGCTGCAGACACCATGGCCACCATCGAATCCCTGGTCGACATGAAGAAAGACAGCAGGAGGTGTGAATTCCTAATAGAAGAACTCCCTATCCCAGCATATGACATTCCTTAATCAGAGCTAGTGTGTGAAGTCATTGGTCCCCTATCCCTGTGGTATCAAGAAACCTACCTATATCTCCATGATAACATCATCCCTTCTAACCTATCCACCTCACAACGAAAATCTTTTATCCACCGAGCCTCCCGTTTCACCCTTGTAGGAGATACCCTATACAAAAGGAGTCTCGAGGGCACACTTTTATGATGTTTAGACCCTAGGGAAGCTGAAGTGGCCGTGCAAGAGGTACACGCAGGTATCTGTGGGGCACATTCAAGTGGACCCGCTCTTGCTAAAAAGATCCTGAGGATCAGATACTATTGGCCAACCATGGAATGAGACTCCTATCAGTTTATCAAAAAATGCCTACCATGTCAACAGCATGGAGATCTCATTCACGCACCAGCACATGAATTGCAGCCAATCACAACGTCATGACCTTTTTCACAATGGGGACTCAACCTCGTAGGAAAAATACATCCACCATCATCCAATGGCCATAAATTCATCATCACAGCTACTGAACACTTCACTAAATGGGTGGAAGCAATACCACTCACCTTCACCACTAGCACCCAGATATCCAAGTTCATCCTCCATTATATCATATGTCATTATGGTATCCCTCATTCCATCATCACTGACAATGGAAAACCATTCAAGAACCAAGAAGTCCGCACTTTGTGCAAAAAAATTGAAATCAAACACCACTTCTCCACCCCATATTACCCTCAAGGAAACGATCAAGCAGAAGCTTCCAATAAAATTATCCTCTGCATTCTAAAGAAGATGGTTAATGAAGTTGGCCATGACTGGCACCTCCAGCTCAACCTTGCCCTATGGGCCTATCGCACAAGCATCTGCACCCCCACCGAAGCCACTCCATTTTCCCTGGTCTATGGATCTGAAGCCATTTTACCTATTGAGGTCGAGTTCCCATCCCTAAGAGTATCCCTACAAAATATAATCAATGATGAGGAATATCGGGTCGCAAGGTTGCGTCAGCTAGAATTACTAGATGAGAAACATCTGAATGCATTTAATCACCTGCAAGCCTATCAAAATCACCTTAGAAGAAGCTATCACAAGAGAATCAGAAACCAAAAATTTGAAGTAGGTGACCTTGTCCTCAAGGAAAACTAGAAAAACTTACAAGAGCACCCTAAGAAGGGAAAGTTTGAACCCAATTGGTTAGGGCCTTATGTCATCACAGCCAGCTATGGATCAGGAGCATACCAGCTTGCAACACCTGAGGGGCAGCCTCTGGATGAGCCTATGAACATTTTACATTTGAAGAAATTCTACGCATAGCCCATCAAGTACCCCAATCAAAAAATCAAAAAAATAGAAAAAATAAAAAAATCAAAAAAATAAAGGAAAAACCCGAGTGCAATAAAAAAACTTCCAATGGTGAAAATCACTTCGGTGATGCCTTGGATAAGTACCATGGTGAAAACCTGGTTCAGGCACCATGTGTAGTGGCTGGTTCTACCATCTAATAAGTCCTCTTTTTGTCGCAACACTCCATATCACACACATGCCATGGCTTGGAATTCTGAAACATCAAGTCACATCACCTACCCTGTAATATCCTACCCAAGGCTAACTCATGGAATGAGGATCCTTGTAAGCTCCCTTTTGTACAGCTAAAAATCAAAAAATCCAAAAACAACACAAAATAAAAAATTCTAGAAACAACATCAAAAAATCTAAAAATAACACAAAATCAAAAAATCCAAAAACAATACAAAAATCATCAAAATCCAAAAAATCCTTCCTAAAACAATCCACTGCAAATCACCCCCCATACATCAATTTCGCTACAACACACAACCGTCAACTCTCAGCATCACATCCATCCTAAACCATTCCCACATCATCGAGTCATACCAGAACTACATATTCATTTCACCTGCATCTTGAAAGTACCTTGATCTCGTGGATATAGGGTATGTAGGTAGTCTGGAATATGAAGGAAGTTTCTAGTACTCAAGAACATAAGATGCACCCATCCAACCTGTTTGGATGGTCCCCATTAATTGAGCCTGCTAGACCCAATATAGGATGCACACGCTAAGTATACACTTGAAACATGGTCCCTAATGCAAAAATCATCAATCAACATACCAACTATAATCCTACATATGGCCTGACTATCCCTTTGCCCACCTTTTAGAAATTATCCAACAAAATCCAACTGATTTGCGTCCTAGGATATATCTTTCCCACAATAGTAAAGAATCGGTCATCCTATCAACACGTATCTTGGCAAGAGCACACACAGGCTCTTTGTATCTTTTCGTTGGTCTTTTTTATTATTGATTTTTATCTTTTTGTCTCACTCTAGGTCATTTCCAAAGCTACCTTGATCTCATTATATCATGGTAAGTGGTAGACAACACCTAGAGTAGACATGGTCATTGTTTCTATATGCTATGCTTGTAGGTTGGTTTCATTACTCCAATAATAGTATTCATATCTTGAAGCCTGGTTCGGTTCTAGTATGATGTGCCTCATTTGCATAAACCTTATATGTGTTGGCAAGAGACACTGTGTGGCTTCATGAGTGTTGTCATTGATGGCAAAAAAGTCCATCCCACACATCCACAGGACATGGTGTGTCTATATTGGAAGTCAGATTGAAGAGTACTTTGGTCCGGTGACTAAGAACAGAGCATGCAACAAGGTCCAACAATCAGGTCTGGATCTCTTAGAGGAAGTATCTCAGTAAAGCGCAGACTTGGTGAAGTCAAGAGGAGTATCATGACTAATACATTCTAGGGATCGAGCCTTTGGTGATGAAAGAGTGAAAAGATATGAGCACCTAAGTGTTGGGTAGAGTAGACTGAGGAAGAACTGACCGGCAGAGCATCAGACCTTAATCCGGATGGGGAATTGATGGAGATCAAGTTTCTTGAGGGATCATTCATGGTTGCCTGACATGATTGATGACTTTGATAAGCATCTCTTTGATACACATCACTTAGTAAGCATGGATTCAGTCGACAGACCAGAGTTTGGAAATATCTTGAGTTTTCTGGATGCCGACTAGAAAGATGATTGAATCATTGATGCGGATATATATACTCGATTGATTTCGGTATGAAGGTGTGTGTGGTGTGTTGTGAAGTGCGAAGAAGAGCAGAGAGTATTGTGAAGGTAGTAATACAGGTCCGGTATGTGATAGGACAGCAACACTAAAGAAGAGGAAGAATGAAGTGCAGTAGATCAGTGTATTGAGCCTAACCAGAATTGAACCTCAGCATATATGGATGCTTCTCATCAGTTCAAGTATCTTGTTACTTTCCTTATACCTTGTAGGTAGTGAGCCTCTTGTGAGCAGTGTGCTCGGGTAGTGAGCCCTAATTAGCAAGTTCCATTTTGTACTTCTATTCTTTTAACAGAGAATACAATCTTGGGTTAGTCACCCCGTGGTTTTTCCCTTAACAGGGTTTTCCATGTCAAAATTATTGTGTTATGTGTATTGATTTTGTTTCTGCTTTCATGGTTATGGATGCTTATTTGTTTTGATGCTACACTAGTTATTAACGAACAAAAAGTTAAATTAATTAAGATAACTGATTCACCCCCCCTCTCAGTTATCAACAATTGGTATCAGAGCTAAGTTCCTCCAAACAGAGCCTAACAGCTTGAGGAAGATCTAGGAATTCCAATGGATATGTATGGTATGAGGGAATAGCTTCAATCTACCCTTGATGATCTTGAGCAATCTCACTCTGAAGTCAACAACTTGAGGGAAAGACTTAAACAAGCTAATGATTTCATAAATGAACTAAAGGAGAAACTGAGTATCTCTATGAAAAAGAGAAAGGAACTTCTTCAACAATTAGCAAGTCAAAGTGAAGCTAATGATACTAATGAAGATCTGAATGAGAAGAGCAAATTATGTGAGAAGCTATCAAAAGAGGTCATTATGGTAAGACATGAAATGGAATCAGGGGTTATGAAATTCACCTAAGAAATTGAAGAGAAAAGAAAGACTAAAGATAATCTAAAACAATCTCTCAAGGAGAAGTCAGAAGACTACCACAAAATGGATAGAATAATCAAGCATTTGGAATCTGATCTTGAAGAAGCTAGAGATAATGAAGAACAACTTGAGAATTAGATTGACACCCTAAAAAGGGATCTTCAAACAGCAAATGAATACAAAGAGAAATTCAAGACAAGATCTGCTCAACTTGAAGTTCTTCTTGAAAGCCAAAAGAGGATAGATGACAAGCAAGGCTTGGGATATGAGAAAGGTGAAAGCTCTGGATCCAATCAGAAGAACTCTGGATCAGGAAATCCAAGGAATAGGCCTAGAAGACCTCCAGTAAGGCAACCAAATGCTCAAAGATATCCATCCTTCAATGGATACTGCCACAATTGCAATAACTTTGGTCATAAAGCAAATCAGTGTAGAAGAAGAATGAATCAGACTAATTCATCCTTCTCCAGACAGTGTTTTAATTGCAAAAGGTATGGTCACAAATCTCATGAGTGTAGAAATATGCAAATAAATAATTCATTCAATGGTAGATGCTTTGCATGCAATAGAATAGGACATATGGCTAATCAATGCAAATCAAGAGGATATCAATCAAATATGCAAAGAAATGTTGTTTTCTACAATTGCAATAGATCCAGTCATATTGCCAAATTTTGCAGGAGTAAGAATCAGGACAAAAAGGGTTTGATGCATCATAATCAAAACCAAGACAAAGGAAAAGGAAAAGTGAATGCAGATGAAATTCAAAGGGAGATGAACAAGATTTGGGTGAAGAGGAGTACATAAAATGTTGAGGATGGATCCGCACAAGAATCTGGTGTTGATATCCCTTCCAGAAACTAAATAAATGAGCTCTGGCTCAGGGGGAGTCACAAAAGAAAACAAGTTCCCCCAACCAGTCAATTAGTGCCTAAAATTGGCACTTGGAAAGTTGCGGATTAAAGGGTTCTCAGAAAAACATCTAAAGAAGCCTTGGTAAAGATTGAAAGATCTGCAAGAAGGTTTGAAGAGTCTAATCTTCCAAGAATGATCCGATTTGACAGTTTTCTAGTATAAGCTAGATTTTCACAGTTTGATCCAGTGTGACTCTAAACTGAAACATCTTGATCTGCAGATAAAGGGGATGATTTGAAGAAAGCAAATACATTAAAATTCATCACTAAAAATAGCTCTAAGTACATATCAGTGATCTAGAAAGATCTCTCTCATGATAAGGCAACTGGAATAACTTAAGTTGTGCATTTATTACAAAATGAAATTAGGGTTTGCTCAGAGATAAAAGGGTTCATTTACTGGTCATTTGCACATTTGCATTAGTGAAAAGGATAAGAAGAGCTCTGCAAACAAGTTTGCTTCATCTCTCTCAAGGATCAATCTCAGATTTCAAGTCAACCGGCGATCTTTTCAGCTCCTTTCATGAACCCTAGAGGCGTAAAAGGTACTTTTTACTCCTGTAAATCTCTCTCTGAATCTATTGAAAGATGGCTACACCAAATGTTGTCAAAATCACTGATAGGCCGCACCCTAAGTTCAAGAAACACCCTTATAAATCCCTGGAAGTAGATCCTTTAGGCGCATTCTCTAGCATTCTACATGGGGTTTTGCATGTTGAAGATGTTAGGGCATACATTCATGTGAATATTGAGGAATTCAGGGAATCCAAGCTGATGGATATATATCATAAGCAGCTAATAGATGAATCATTTGAAATCAAACCCCAGTACAAATCCATCCGGGACAAGCATTTTTGACAGTGCATTCATTTCCCCTATTTTATAGAAGATGAATGGGTCCGGTATATTTTGAGCAGAGTGCATGATAACTTCATATGGTTGATGAGGCCATTTAAGATCACAAAGGATGCAATTAGGGCAGTGACCGGATTGCACTCATCCAGTGGGTTACCTACTCTAAAATCAGTCAAAAACCAAACTGTGAGTGAGGCTACCAGATCTAAATTTGATAAAAGAGCAATGACAATTGAGGATATCACAGATCTGGATATCATATTTGGTGCCATGATAACTGGCTACAAGATATATCACTCTAGCAGAGAGAATTCTGTATCTAGAATAGCAATTTACACTATTTATGAAATGTTAAGAAAGAATGTTGACTATGATCTTTGTGAGCTCCTTCTGAACCAACTTCTAGAGAATCTGTAGAAGATAAAGAAGGATAAGAAGAATTCTTTCAAATACGGTGGCTTATTACTCTGTCTATTCTTCTTTTACATGAATGGGCTACCCGGATCTAGTGGCTGGATATGGTAAAATGGCAGACCTGTTGCCATACAAATTAGGGATTATTTGTATGGGCTTGGAGATGCCAAGACACAAAATACAGCACTGTGGGGTTACTTCAAAAACTTCCAAAGCTTGATGCAAGCCAAAGAAAGAATCCCCCAATCATTAGTTGAGAAATACAAGGATACATTGTGCTTTATGGTAGACATTGATCAATGCCTAATGGAGGCAATGGAGCCAAGGACAATCTGGATCATGCCAATGGGGTATGAAGTAGATGAGAAAATGGTAGAGCTACATGTTCAACACATGCTAAGTCAACCCAAGGATCCTAAGGTAGAAAGGTTTGGAACCTTTCAAGAATTGAGTGTGAAAATTCATGTTGAACTAAGACAGCCTGAAATCAAGAGAAAAATGAGAAGAGAAGTGGAAGAATTTGCCAAGAAACATGGAATATCAAAGGAGGCAGTTGATGCCAATAGAGAAAAGATGGGAAGGGTAGAGAAAGAGAAACAAGATGTAGAAAAGGAAAGTGATCCAGTGCAAGCCCCTCCCTAGACCAGATCCTCCAAGAGCTCTGCACCTACCACCTCTAAGAGCCAAAAGGCATCAAAACCAGAAGCCCAGACATCTAGAAAGGGAGAGAAAAGAACAAAGAAAAAGGCAACAAGATCCTATACAAGTCAGAAGGATGATGAAGAAACTGAAACCGATGAGGAAGTCAAGAAAATGAAGAAGAAGAAGAAAACATCCGGTGAACCCTCTACCGGTCAAGGTAAGGAAGAAAAGGTAGAAGAATTTGTTGACAAGCCTACTCTCCGCATTGATGATATCATCAAATCAGTCACTATGCATGGGAACTTGAAACCAATGACTAAGTTTTATGATGATTATAGTGAAACTAATCAAAAGATCCTGCAAGAAGCTACAATCAGGTATTTAAACATCTACAAAAAAATATTCATTGAAATTATATCTCTGATTCCTAAAAATCTAGAAAAGGAACTTGAAATAAGAAAGAACAATGCCATGGCAAAAAACCTAGGAATCCGGGAGCAGATTACTATCCAACTTTATCCCTCCATCACTCCAAAGCAAATAAACATGATCTTCAAAGATTGCAAGGACAAGTTCCAGAGCAAAGCCAGAATGAATAAGCTTATGCTCGAAGAGACTACTCAGGTGGCTAAAGAGACTGAAGAGATCCTCAAGAATGCTTATAAAAGATTTAATATTCCTTTTATACAGGACTTAGGTGATAAACCCTCTGCCATGGATGACAAGGGTGTTCTACCTCCACCACAAGTATCATAGCAGTAGCAGGCTGTTACAGCAGGGCAGCAGGCAGAGGTAGGCACCTCAGGGGCAGGTGGAGAGTCAGGGCTTCGAGGGTCAACCTCTCGTCGGCAGCCTCAGAGTGGAGAGGAGGAGGAGGTTGAGACCCTGCGAGCACAGGTAGCCAACCTATAGGAGGCTTTAGAGATCCGTGAGGCAAAGTTGGTGCAGCTGCGAGGGACAATGGCATTATTAGATGGTTCAGATGGATAGGTGGCTGCGTTGTAGGCACAGTTAGCCCAGGCTCAAGGTGATATAGTGGTTTTGACCAGAGAGCAGGATGCGGCACTTGGGAGAGCCCGGCAGGTAGAGGCCACAGTGAGCAGTTTACAGGCCTCAAGTGTCGGTATGGCCCCAATTTTGACATTGATGTAGACACAGCTGTCTCAGACATAGGGACAGTTGTCAGAGGCCGATCGATGGGCAGATTATTATCAAGTTCTCTATCATGCGGCAGTGCCAGCAGAGCAGCATGCACCAAGCTATAGTGAGCTGAGTGGGGCTAGGTCATCTAGGTCACACAGATCTAGATCAGTTCAGTCTGTCTAGCAGGCGATGGGTCCTCCATCACATGTGCCCCAGTAGGTTCCACAGGTTCAGGTTTGGCCACAGCTGCAGCCATAGCCACAGATAGGACCATAGCCACCACTAGGGCTAGGATCCCCCACTGCATCAGAGAGAGGGTCCTCTATGTGACACTATATCATTTTAGCCCTTAGAGGCATTGTATCATGACATTATATATATTTTTGATGTATATATATATGAGCATGTATTTTTGGTGATGGTGATATATGAGATGATGTTTTTTTGATGGCTTATTTGTTTATTTATGGTGGTTTTATATGATTATGATGATGCTTATGTTGATGGGTGTAGTATGCTTTATGGATTATATGCTATGGATGTGTTGTGTTTATGCGATGTTTGATTTTGATGTTATGGATGTATCTATTGATGTAATATGATGGATGTACTGATAGTTTACTTATTTTGATATATGTGTGGTTTGTGATTTATGGACTATGATGTGTAATGCAAATAAATGTTTAGGTTAATAAACATTGATTATGGATGTAAAATGTAATGCAATGGAAATGTGTGTTTATCTTAATCAACATATGTTATGTATGGAAATATGGATATGCGACTAGATGTTTATAAAATGCAGCTAAATGATTATGATTGTGATTATACAATGTAACTAAGTGATTATGCTATGTAACTAAATGATTATGGAATGATATATGGAATGCAATGTGATCATAATGGAATAGAATGTAATGATTTATGATTTTAAAATGCACCTATGTGATTACAAATTAAATGATTATGATATGCATGATTATATGAAATGCAATGTAAGTGGAATGTAATGATTTTTATGAAATTTCACTAAATGATTTAAAAGTGCACTTAAATGATTGCAAACTTAAATGATAAATGAGATGCAACTAAATGATTCTAACATGTACCTAGGTGATTGTAAGTTAAATGATATATGAGATACAAACTAAATAATTATAAAATGCAACTAAAGGATTACAAAATGCTCTTAAATGAATATGCAAATTAACTGATATATGATATGCAACTAAATGATATGTGAGATGTAAACTAAATGATTCTACAAATGCACCTAAATAAAATGCAAATTAAATGATATATGATATGCAACTAAATAATATGTGAGATGTGAACTAAATGATTTTACAAATGCACCTAAATAAAATGCAAATTAAATGATATATGATATGCAACTAAATGATATGTGAAATGTAAACTAAATGATTCTACAAATGCACCTAACTAAAATGTAAATTAAATGATATATGATATGCAACTAAATGATATGTGAGATGTAAACTAAATGATTCTACAAATGCACCTAAATAAAATGCAAATTAAATGATATATGATATGCAACTAAATGATATGTGAGATGGTTAAGTCTTGATACACATGATGTTCTTTGTTGGACCCTGGGTGGTGGGGCTATGCGGCAAGGGAATAGGGGGGGGGGGGGGCGTTAGGATAAGGGTGGACGGATATGATTGGCTACGGTCATGCTGATAGGGGGGAGGAGTGGGATGGTTAATGAGGGAGTTGCTAGGTCATGAAACACCACGTCATTGAGGGGGGATTTACTTTGGCTCAGGATGTGTTGAGTGAGAATAAGTTGGATGAGTGGGAGTAGTGAGGGGATTTGGTAGGGTGGGTAGGGTAGGTGATTACGAAATCTAGGCCCAGATGGTAGAGTTGAATAAATGATTAGGATGATGATTTGAACTAATAACAGTAGTTGCATAACATTAATTGAGAGCATTTCTTAGTTTACTAGAGCAATGTAGGATACAGTTCACAAAGGTATAAAATGACCTAGGTGATGATATATATCCCATGATTGCATGGACTAGACCCACAAACAATAGGGTGATTTCATGCATGCCCAAGGTAGTATAACCTTGCCTAGCTTAGGAAGGGGACTCATAGCGATGAGTGCTAATAGTACATATAAGGTTTTGATGCCTATATATGCAAATGGGGGACATCATACTAGAACCGACCCAGGCTTCAAGATATGAATACTATTCTTGGAGTAATGAAACCAACCCACAAGCATAGCATACAGAAACAATGACCGTGTCTACTCCAGGTGTTGTCCACCACTTACCATGATATAATGAGATCAAGGTAGCTTTGGAAGTGACCTAGAGTGAGATAAAAAGATAAAAATCAATAATCAAAAGACCAATGAAAAGATACAAATAGCCTTTGTGTGCTCTTGCCAAGATACATGATGATAGGATGACAGATTCTTGTCCATTGTGGGAACGATATATCCTAGGATGCGAATCAGTTGGATTTGGTTGGATAATTTTTGAAAGGTGGGAAAAAGGATAGTCAGGCCATGTGTAGGATTATAGTTGGTATGTTGATTGATGATTTTTGCGTTAGGGACCATGCTTCAAGTGTATACTTAGCGTGTGTATCATTTGTTGGGTCTAGCAAGCTCAGTGTATGGGGACCATCCAAATGGGTTGGATGCGTGCATCTTATGTACCTAAGTACTAGAAACTTCCTTCGTATTCCAGACTACCTACATACCCTGTGTCCATGGGATCAAGGTACTTTCAAGATGCAAGCAAGATGAATATGTAGTTCTGGTATGACTTGATGATGTGCAAATGATTTAAGATGGGAGTGATGCTGAGATTTGATTGATGTTGATGGTTGCGAGTTACAGCGAGATCGATGTATGGGTGATTTAGAGTGAACTATTTTTGGATTTTTTGATTTTTTGTATTTTTTGTATTTTTTGTATTTTTTTATTTTTGTATTGTTTTTGGATTTTTTATTTTCTGCTATACAGAAGGAAGCTTACAAGGATCCTCATTCCATGGGTTAGCCTTTGGACAGGATATTGTGGGGTGGGTGATAGGATTTGGTGTTTCAGAATTCCAAGCCATGGGATGCCTGCAATATGGAGTGTTGTGACGGAAAGAGGACTTATTAGATGGTAGAACCAGCTACTACACATGGCGCCTAAAACAGGTTTTCACCATGGTACCAATCCAAGGCGTCACCGAAGTGATTTTCACCATTGGAAGTCTTTATTGCACTCAGGTTTTTTCTTGATTTTTTTTTTATTTTTTATTTTTCTATTTTTTTTTATTTTTTGATTGGGGTACTCGATGGGTTATGCGTAGAATTTTTTCAGGTGTAGAATGTTCATAGGCTTATCCAGAGGCTGCCCCTTAGGATTGCAAGCTGGTATGCTCCTGATCCATAGTTGGTTGTGATGACATAAGGCCCTAGCCAATTGGGTTCAAACTTTCCTTTCTTGGGGCACTCCTGCAACTTTTTCTGGTTTTCCATGAGAACAAGGTCACCTACTTCAAATTTTTTGCTTCTGATTCTCTTGTGATAGCTTCTTCTGAGGCAATTTTGATAGGCTTGCAAGTGGTTCAATGCATCTAGACGTTTCTCATCCAGTAATTCTAGCTGATGCAACCTTGTGACTTGGTACTCCTCATCAGTGATTATGTTTTGTAGGGATACTCTTAGGGATGGGAGCTCGACCTCAATAGCTAAAATGGCTCCGGATCTGAATACAAGGGAATATGGAGTGGCTCCTATGGGGGTGCAGATGCTAGTGCGATAGGCCCATAGGGCAGGGTTGAGCTGGAGGTGCCAGTCACAGTTGGCTTCATTAACCATTTTCTTTAGAATGCGGAGGATGGTTTTATTTGAAGCTTCTGCTTGAATGTTTCCTTGAGGGTAATATGGGGTGGAGAAGTGGTGTTTGATTTGGAAATTTTTGTACAAAGTGCTGACTTCCTAGTTCTTGAATGGTTTTCCATTGTTGGTGATGATGGAATGAGGGATACATAATGACATATGATATAATGGAGGATGAACTTGGATATCTGGGTTCGATTGGTGAAGGTGAGTGGTATTGCTTCCACCCACTTAGTGAAGTATTCGGTAGATGTGATGATGAACTTATGGCCATTAGATGATGGTGGATGTATTTTGCCTACGAGGTCGAGTCCCCATTGTGAAAAAGGCCACGGCGTTGTGATTGGTTGCAATTCATGTGCTGGTGCGTGAATGAGATCTCCATGTTGTTGACATGGTAGGCATTTTTTGATAAACCGGTAGGCGTCTCGTTCCATGGTTGGCCAATAGTATCCGGTTCTTAGGATCTTTTTAGCAAGAGTGGGTCCACTTGCATGTGCCCCATAGATGCCTGCATGTACCTCTTGCAAGGCCACTTAAGCTTCCCTAGAGTCTAAACATCGTAAAAGTGTGCCATCAAGACTCCTTTTGTATAGGGTATATCCTCCAAGGGTGAAGCGGGAGGCTCAGCGGATGAAAGATTTTCATTGTGAGGCAGATAGGTTAGGAGGGATGATGTTATCATGGAGATATAGATAGGTTTCTTGATACCACGGGGATAGTGGACCAATGACTTTGCACACTAGCTCTGATTGGGGAACATCATATGCTAGAATAGGGAGTTCTTCTATTAGGAAATCGCACTTCTTTTTGTCTTTCTTCATGTCAACTAGGGATCCGATGGTGGCCATGGCGTCTGTAGCTTTGTTGTTTCTCCTTGGGATTTGTTCGAAGTGGATGTCATCAAAATAGTCTTTAAATTCATCGACCATCTTTTTATAAGGTAGGATTTTATCATCCTTGGTCTTGTATTCATTTCTCACTTGTCAGATGACCAGTTGAGAGTCTCCATATACTATCAGCTTCTCAATTCTCCATTTGATTGCCATTCGGAGACCTGTGATAAGGGCCTCATACTCTGCCACATTGTTGGTACATGGGAAAGTGATTTTGAATGACTTGGGCATTGTGTCACCTTGAGGGGTAACAAACAGGATGCCTGCCCCTGAGCCTTTGTGTGTGTATGATCCATCGAAGTACATTTTCCATGTTTCTATTGCCGGTGCTATTGTCAAGATGGCTTCATCAGGGAACTCTGCCAGTGTAGGATATTCTGCAGGAATGGGTGCTTCAACCAGCTAATCAATGATAACCTATCCTTTGATGAATTTTCTCTCAGTATATTGAATGTCAAATTCAATGAGCATCATGACCCATTTTTCCATTCTCCTAGTAAGAGCAGCTCTGTTTAGCAGATATTTTAGTGGATCGCTCTTGGCGATGAGCTTAGTTCTATGATTGACCATGTAGTGTCTTAGTTTTTGTGAAGTAAAGACCAGGACTAGACATGCTCGTTCAATTGGTGTATAGTTTAGCTCATATGAAATCAGGGTGTGGCTGATGTAATAGATGGCTCTTTCCTTCCCTTGTTCATCATGTTGTGCTAGTAAGGCTCCAATAGTTGTTTCTGTTGCTGATATATATAATAGGAGGGGTTCTCCTTGCCTTGGTGGAGTCAAAATGAGGGGATTAGCTAGATATTCTTTTAGTTGGTCGAAAGCAGCCTGACACTGAGTGTTCTAGACAAAAGTTGTATCCTTTCTGAGTAGGTGTTGGAACGGTTGACATTTATCGGTAAGTTGAGCACTAAACTGACGAATGGACTGGAGTTTCCCTTACAGACTTCTTAGATATTTTAGGGTTTTCAGAGGAGGCATTTCAGTGATGGCCTTGACTTTTACTGGGTCTACCTCAATTCCTCTTCTAGAGACTATGTATCCCAAAAGCTTTCTGGAGGTGACTCCGAAGACACATTTTTTTGGATTCAAGCAAACATTGTATTGCTCTAGTTGATCAAAGATCTTTGCTAATACATCCAGGTGTTCCTCCCGTGTCTTTGATTTTCCTAGCAAGTCATCCAGATAGTCTTCCATGATGTGGTGGAAAAGATCATGGAAGATGACAGTCATGGCTCATTGATATGTGGCTCCAACATTCTTTAGGCCAAACGACATTACCACCGAACAGTACGTCCCCCATGGACATATAAAGGTTGTCTTATGTTGGTCCTCTTCTGCGATCCTGATTTGATTATACCCTGAAAAGCCATCCATTAGGGATAACATCTCGTGTCCTACCGTAAGATCCACTATCATGTCAATGTTTGGTAACGAGAAGTCATCTTTTGGGCAGCCTTTGTTAAGATCTTGAAAGTCGGTGTAGCAACAGATTCGGCCATCTGGTTTGGCTACTGGTACTAGGTTGGAAACCCATTTAGGATAATCAATTGGTTGGATGAACCCGACGTCCAATAATTTCTTCAATTTTGCTTTGACTAGGAGGGCCACCTGAGGGTTCATTTTCCTCAGCTTCTATTTTACTGGTTTTGCATTAGGGCATACTACAAGATGATGGATGACCAAAGCAGGATCGAGCCATGGCATGTCTGCATAAGTCCATGCAAAATTGTGATTTCTGCATTTGAAGAAGGCCAAGAAATTTTCTTGCTCTTTTGCGCTGAGAGATTCTGCCCTAAAGGTGATTTTCAGCTCTTCTTCCGTCCCAAGATTCATCTCTTGAGCTGGCTCGACTAGGACGGGTGATCTGTCAGGATATACTTTATCTATCTTGGGAAGGCCCATGCTTCCATCTCCTGGTGCCTCATGGAGGTTTTCACCAATAGATACGAATTTTATTTTTACTTTTTTGGGATCTGATACTGCCGCGGAACAGTTTTCACCATCAGATCCATGTTTGATTTTTATATTTTTGTGACTAGAAGCAAGGGTTGTCTCCCCAAAATAGGTAGCTGTATCAAGTTCCATGATGTATCCTGCTCTATGATCTCCCAAGGGGAAGTGATCTCTAACCCCCATCATTTCAGCAATTGCTTCATCATTCTATGTTATGTCGAAGACAGGAGGTCCTCGTTGGTCCAGTCTATGAGGTCCGGGTATACAAGGGGTAAGTCATTGGATGAAAAGGTTGGGGTGGTAACTGTGTATATGGTGCATATGGATGAGTCAAAGAATTCAGAAAAGTCACTAAAGGAGTCTTGATGGCCCGTTTCGTTGACATTATCGACTTCAAGGGAGTTCGTAGCGACCTCAACTAACATACATTTGCCGGTAGTGAGGATACGTTGTTGTTGACCATATCCTAACCCTTGAGTATAAGGATTTCTTTTTGCTTGGACTGGTTCCACAATCCCTTGTTCATGAAGGCCAATACTGCCTTGTCCTTTATAGCCCATGTTTTTTACCATTTCTGACCCTTTACCATAGATCTATGTTCATATTGTGGGAGCTTCTTGCTTAGTTTCTTCGTCTTTATATAGCCAGGATGATATGTCTTCGAGCACATCTTGATCAAGAAGATGTTTCCTCTCAAAAGTATGTGATGGTTTGCATTTGATGACAACTGTATTGGCTTCTTCTTGCTTTGGGGTACCAAACATTTTAGGGTTGGGTAACGTGCCCACACAAAAGGTGCCATGTAGGTCGTATTCCCCACATCCCATATCACTAAGCTTGATCTTGATCTCAGGCGGTGGAGGTGTTTGGGATGAAGTGGTGGCAATGTTGGTAGGGTTGATGTACGAGGTGGATGTTGTGGGGTTGGCTTTTGTGATGGCTTTGTTATACAGACATGAGGTGTGGTCATGGCCTTCCAAGAAACTACAGTATTGGAAGGGGCAAGGAATGACATAGATAGTTACTTTTGTACCATTGTGAGGGAACTTTAGACATTGATGGAATGTAGAGGGGACCGTTTGCATGGCATGGATCCATGATCGGCCGAGAAGAATGTTGTAGGGGAGATCAAGATCAAGGACCTGACATTTTGTTTCCATTATCTTTTGTCCCACTTGGATAGGGAGCTTGATAGTACCCTCAAAGAGTCATTCAATGTCATCATACCCTTTTATTGTTATGCATTCACTGGTATCTACAACCACATATGAGTACCCCAAGTGTTTTAGTAATTTAAGAGTGAATATGTTTAGGCCAGAGCCACCATCTATTAAGACTCTCTTGATGGTATGCTTGTGGATGAGGACTTCGATGTGTAAGGCATAATTATGTGAGTGTTGTGAAGCAGGAAGATCCTTTTGTAAAAATGTGAGGTGATGAGGAGCGGCAATATGGCCCACCATGGCTTGGAATTAATTCACATTCAGGTTGGTGGGAACTTGGGTTTCCAAGAGTGCTTTGTCAAGGACATCTTTATGGAGAGGTGATGTGCAGAGCAACTCAAGTATGGAGATTTACACAGGGGTCTTTCCTAGATGTTCTAGGAGGTTGTATTGATTGGTAGGTGATGGACATGTGGTTGGACGAGTGGGTAGGAATTCTGATGTGGATGCGGGCATTTGATCAGTGGTTGGCATTGTGCGGATGGACACGCAACCATGACGGGTTGTGATGGCACAATCAAGTGCTTGGGCCCGAATGGTTATTGTGTTGACATGGTTAAACGATGGTTCTATCCGCCCTACAATAGAGTCATAGGATGCGGGTAATGGGGTGACATTGTAGGCTTGATTAGATGAGGAAACTTTGTTATGGTTGGGTAGTGGATCCTTGTAAGCTCCTAGATTAGCGTTGGGTGATGGTTGGGTGTTTTGGTCAAGGTTAACTTGATTCTGATCTATGAGGTCTTGCACACAATGCTTTAATTTCATGCAATCAGCAGTTTTATGGCCCACAATGCGGTGGTAGTCGCAATAATCATTCTCATTGTACCACATAGCTTTGAGCTCATTCTCTTGACGGGGTTTAACAGGTGGAAGAGTTATTAAACCTTTCTTTAGACATCTGTCAAGGATATCATCAATTGGTTCCCCTAAAGGTGTGAATTGTCTTCGAGGTTTATTTTGTTTAGATTGCCCCCTTGGGATATTTACATTGGTAGCATATGTATTTAGGGTGTTTAATTTTGTACATGTTGGATGGCTTTCACATCCGTGATGCCATCGTTCAAGGTGTTTTTGTTCTTTCCCCAATAGCGTGGCTTGTCATTTGATTGCGTGTTGGTGTTGTTGTTTGTATTGGGGGCATTGATATGGAGTTTGTTGTTGTTGTTGCTATTGTTGTTGTCATATAATTTGATGGATCCCTTGGTGATAAGGGCCCTTTCTATGGTAGTACCTTTGTCAATGACTTCTTCAAAGGTAGACGCGTAAAGGATCTGTAGATGGAACCCTATTTCTTGATTTAGGTTAGTCACAAACATGGTGACTAATTGTTTCTTAGGAATTGGCCAAGGGAGTTTGCTTGCTAAGCTTCTCCACCTCTACAAGAAGGAAGCGAAGGATTCTCCACCCTTTTGTTTTGTATTGCAAAGGTCTATCATAGAGATTTCATGTTTGAAATTAGAGGAGAAATGGTTGACAAATTTTTCTCCAAGCTTAGGGAAAGACCTAATGCCTAGGGGAAGATGTGCGAACCACTCAGTGGCTTGACCACCGAGGCTTCTTGGAAATAGTCACATTAGATATGTATCATTGTTTGAGACTTATAAGCAAGTGAGGTAGAACTCCCTAAGATGATCCCTAGGGTCTCCCTTTCCCTTGTATTTGTCAAATTTAGGCGTTCTAAAATTTTTGGGGAAAGGGGGCATGTACAATGTCCGATCAAATGGATAGGGACAAATATCCTCAAAGGAATAATGCTTGCATTTGCCCCCAATTTGTATATCATCTACCTTTTGGATCAAGGTTTGTACAATTCTCGTTAGATCTAGGGTTGGTGGCGGTTGTGGTGTGTAGGTTTGCTTATTGATGAGATGTTGGAGATTGGGTGGGATTTGATGTTGGAGGTTTTGGGAGGTCATGTTTTGCTACTGTGGGGTGGTGTTTTGTGTGAGATGTTATTGATAAGCGTAGATTTGTTGGAGACTATGTGGGGGTATTTGAGGATTCGGATTATGTTGTGTTGATGACATTATGGGGTTTTGTAGATACGTGAGGTTAGATGGATTGACATTAGATGGGTTGACATGAGATGGATTGACGTTGGGTGGGTTGGTCATGTTGTAGGGTGGTTGTGAAAAGAATTATCTCATGTAGGCTATAGTTTGAGGGTTAAGTGGAGGTACACTCATGGAGGTGCTTGTATGTGTGAGGTTCCCTTGGATGCCTAAGGTGATTTGTGAAATGGAAGAGGTTACATTAGTTGTGATAGTGGATGTGGTGATGGGTTGGGAGGTGGTAGGATTGGAGACACTTGTGGGAATCGTAGATGTGGTAGCATTAGAGCTTGTGGGGGTGGTAGATATGATGGGTGTTGATGCTTGAGAGATGATAGGTTGGGTGTTTGATGTAGATGGTTGGGAGGATGTGGTAGGATTGATGTTAGAGGTGGATGGTTGAGACGATGTTGTGTTGTGGGGTAGTTGGGCACCAATTTTGAGGAGATAGTCAAGATATCTATTTGGATCCAACCTTAGGATTTTGTCAAGCAAGTCCATGTTATCAGCGTCTTGTGTAAAGTTCAAGACATCTTGGTCATCTTGGCTAAGGGTGGGTGGTGGTGGTGGTTGCAAGAAATGGAAGGGGTTTTCATTGGGATTGTATGTCAAGATTTGAAAGACTGAAGGTAGATTGTGTGTTTGGTTGATTGGTAGGTTGTTGTCATTGGTATTAGGCATTCCTATGCCCATGTATTGTCTAGAGTCTGCCATTTCTTGATTCTTCTTGTGTTGTGATCTAGTTATGGGCATGCAAATTATGGATTTGATTTAGAGGTGGAGTGAAATGGGGATGGAGACCTTAGAGAATCCGGATTGATTTGTTGGACCCAAAGATGGATGTGGTAGTGAGATGGAGTAGAGAAAAAGATGATGGGGTGATTGTAGTGTGATGAAAGATGATAAGTCTTCACAAAAGTGTTAATCTAAGGATGATAAGAGTGGACGGTATTGACTTTCTGCACAAATTTGGACCAAAAGGTAGATGATAGATGATGTTTGCTTGAGAATGATTTGATGGAAGGGATTTTGATGTTGATTTTGGAGAGATTAGGATGATGTTTTTTGAAAAAGGATTTTGAAGATCAACGGATGAGCTCGAGTAAGATCTAGTTTTGTGTCGCACAAATGGATATTTCTCTTTATTTGGGGTAGACTAATGACCTTACACAAAGAAGGATGATTACTTGAAAGGTTGACTAATAACTTTTCAAGCAAACTATGATGTGACAGATCTAGCTTTAGCTCAAAGGGATGACGAGTTTTGGTTGATGATTTTTTTGAAGGGTGTGTGGATTTGGAAGATTTTGGATATGTTTTTGGTGAGAGAAGCAAAAGGATTTTGGAATGTTTTCTTGTGACAAAGATTTTTGTTTGGTCCAAAAGGTATGCAAAGATTAATGAGGATAAATGGATATGAATTTGAGTGGATTATGATATAGGAAAGGGTCTGATCATGATAATGATTGATTCTCTAAGGTCAAAATGAAGGTATGATTGGAAAATTTAGGATAAAATGAGTGTGGTATTTGATGGATTTTTGGAAGGTGATTATGGATTATGGAAAAGAAGGTCCTTAAGATCACAATGGAATTTTCTCTAGTTTCAAGCAAGTCAATCTGCAAATAGCGCCAATCCACAGGTGAAATCACACCAAAAGTAGACAGAGATGGTGGTGAAACATGTTAGTGTTGGTCAAGGCTCTGAAAAAGGTGGATTTTGATGTCAAATTTGGATTTGTTTTGATATGAAGTTTGATCAAATGATTTTTATTATCTCTTGTTAAGTTTTCTTGAAAACAATTTAAGCACAATAACACACAATAACCAAGATTTTGTTTTGTGAAAAGACATGTGATTTTCTTAAACAAGCACTTTGCACAACCTAAGGTGAAGATAGGACAGTATTTGTTGAATCCCCTAGCTGTGCCTATTCAAAGCGGGTAGCTCCAGGATCTTGGTAGCACTCACTTCTCACGTATACCAAGATCCAGGTTTCCATGAAGGCTTGTCCCTCACCAAACCTTAGGATTGTCCCTGCTACCTCAGCTAAGAACCGCATAAATCGGGGCCACTTCAAAGGTTTCCCTTCTGCATCAACAAATAGAAGGTTTTTGGCTTACTAAAACAAAGGTTCGTAGTAAGTGCATTCATTCAAGTGGCCATACGTGTGGCAACGCTACTCTCCGTTATGGAGTCTCCCAGCCTCCAAGGGTTACACCTTGGAGGGTTTTGGGGGAGGTTGGTTGTCGGTATGACACAACAAAACCTATTGCTTGTGACTTTTGTCACAAATACATTATTTTATATAGCGGCTCGAAAGAGCTTGGTTTTAGCTTCTTGCCACTTGGGTCGTTCCCACCTTTCAAAGCGGGGTGGCAGGCCCTCTAAAGGATTAACAAAAGCAACACAACCACAAAATTATTTTTGATCCCCAAGTTTATACAAGGATGTGAGGGGAGAGCATACGTATATTTTGTGCTTGTGTCACACTAAACAAGGTTCATTTTAGTTCTTTGGATTATGTTTGGGGTGATTTATGCAAGTATTGTGAAAAGCTTTTGATTCCCAAGATCACCAATGGTGCGAGGGAAGAGCATACACTTTTCACACTATAAACATAATCACGAAAATACTTCACACAAATTTGATTTGCTTTCTTGTTTAGATGAGTGAAAAATGCAGATTGTTGTTCTTTTTTAATCCAATGAGTTATGATGCACTTTGTGGTTCTTTTTAAAGCCCAAAATTGAAATGTTTGTGGAGTTGTTGGCAAGCACTTGTGAATTTTAGAGCACCAAAATTCAAATGTTGTCTAAGCTAAGGCACACAAAGATTTGTTTGTTGTTTTGTTGATCAATTTTAAGGCACCCAATTGAAATGTTTGTTTATGCTATCATACAAGGGTTCTTTTTAAGCACCAATTGAAATGTTCGTTTAAAACTAACGATAAAAACCCTACAAGAACTTGTTAGTGGTTGTAGAATGATGGTGATGACCTGCAAGCAGCTTATCAGTTCCTGCACAGAACACAAAGTTTGCCTACAAACATAGCGCTAAAATAGAGACCACATGACACCACTGCGGACTGCAATGGTGCTACTAACAAAAACTGACCTAAAAACTTGACACCCTAGGAAATAGCGTTGATTTACAAAATAGCAATAAAATAGGATACAGACCGCGCCAGAATACAAGATAGGGCTAAAATAATATATAGAATGCGCTAGAACAGAAGATAGTGCTGAAATAGTTTGCAGAAGGTGCTAAAATAGTAAATAGCGCTAATGTGTATAGAACAAGGCGCCACTGCGCATGCGGTTGAACGGTTTGGTCAACAGTCAAAAATAGCACCGCTCTAGGTGCTGATAGTGCTGATATGAGCTTGAACTTGTCAGGCCTGCAAAAAAGAGGTCTCCCTAACCAAAACAGAGGGTTAGACTGCAAAGGAAAGGACCCGGTTAGTCTTGTTAGCCTAATGAATGGAAAGCAAGACAAGGTAAATGCCAAAATGTATGTTTGGTTCTTAATAAAATTTCAGCATGACCTCCCCCTCTTCGTTCAAGATACCTGCAAAAATAGAGAGTAGATGACCTTGAAAAAAAAATAGCAGGAAGAACAAAGATCAGACAGATATGTCAGTGAGATTTAAGAAAGAAAATGTCATGTCAAATAGCGCTAATATAGTAAATAGCGCTAAAATGCCCCATAGATGGTGCCACTGCACAGGTATATAGCGCCACTTCTGCAAAACACATCTTAGACAACCAAACTCGCAAAAACATGATTAGATTTGGACCTTGTGGGTCCCACCGGGCATGCCAATGTGATTAAGAAATTCAAATCAAAGGGAAAAACATAAACTAAATGCTTGCAAAACAAGAAGTTATACCTTGATATGAAGACCCAATCTCATCAAGGGGAAGGAACTTGCACCCAAAAGTTCCTAAGATGTACCCTAGATAAGGAGAACAAATGTGAAATGCTCTATTCTAATGCAATTCATAAGCTAGCTCAATAGATATTTTGGCATGGTAACAATACTTGGAAATTGGATTCCAAAATGGGTTGGAGGACGTTGTATTTATAGATATTTTGGAGAGGTTTTGATCCAAGGGTTGAGATTGATTTGGGAGATCAATGGTGGAGGATGAAGATGATGTGGAGGGCCCAGATTTCATCTTGGAGGAATGGAGGGCTAGGAATAAATATGAATCTTATATTCATTTTTGGGAAAAGGGTGAATTAAATGAGTATAGGTGAGATGGAATATGTGTGAATTAAAAATTCACATGGGGAAGGGTAAAATGAATTAAAAATTCATTTGGGGATGAGTGGATATAAATAAGGCATGGCATGGGTAAGAGGTGTAAGAGATATTAAATGTGATGTTGGACATATTTTAATAAAAAATTGACTTATGTGGATATATTCCAAATTTTTTATCTCGAGGATGTGGGGAAGGGTGTTAAGTTGGATTTGACCATTTGAATGAGAGGTTTAAGATTAATTAAATAAGGTTTTATTTAATTAATCCTAAGGCTAGGATGAGGTAGGCTAGGGTAGGCATAGGTCAATTAATAGGCTAAATTAATTAGTTAAACATGATTTAGCTAATTAGTTGGATTTAGTGAGGAGGGAGAAATTGACCAAATAAATATTGCATATTTATTTAATCAATTGGCTAAAGTTTGAACTATTGAATTAATAGAATTAATTCAATTGTTAGGGATAAAATGATGAAAAATTAGGTGATGAAGGGATAATTAATTAAATAAAAAATTAATTAATTGATTAGAAGGGAAATTGGTATGTTTAGGGATGTCAGGAGTCGGTTTGATGGTAAGGACATTTTTAGGTGTCTACACAAAGATGCAGGGAATATTCCCTTTTTCCAACTGTCCTCCACTAAATATTACCAACTGGTAATCACGTGTCACTATTTCTGACCATTTGATCATCTTGATTGGATCCTAACCATTGGATCATTGTAATTGAATCTCATCCTTGTCTTATAAAAGGATGTTGACTCTCATTTGTAAACTATTAGGAGCTTAAATGAGATTGAATTGTTGAACTTGCAACCACTAAGTATACAAATTTTGTGACTGTGTTTCCCCATGGTTCTTTCTCAAGACCATATGTTTATGTGCATGCTTTTGAATACTGAATGAGAATGGAGATCTAGATTACTACCTCATCATAAATCTTGTGTAATCTTGTGGATGATTTCTAGATACGTCACTGTGAATTGTTGCACACCTCAGAGGTGCATTTCAACTAGTGCATGTTGTTGTCATCTAATTCCTTTGAAGATGTTTTATATGAAAAAGGGGGAAAATTAAAACAAGGGTTAAATCCTCCTTTCTCTATAAACATTCAAGGATATTTCAACTAATTTGAATCACACTTTTGCAAGAGGATTCACCTACAGGTTAGCTTGTGACTTAGAACGATGTGGAAGCTCATATGCTATCAACTAATGTATCAATTTGATATTCAAATACCCTTAAAACCCTAATTATGCAAAACAGTAAACAAATTGATGATTTATGGCAAATACTTGCAGGCTAAGGTAGTAGACAAAGATTAACAACTGACTATTTTTCAAAGTTCAGGATGTGGAATACTTAGGGAAACTACCACTAACGCTCCTATCTAAGGTGGTGTTTTCTCTATGGAATCTTGATGTCCTCCTGACACTAATGATCACTGTATTTTCTGTTTCTATCCTGGGAGAGGCGGAGGACACTACCACTAGTGCCCAAATCCAAGGCTAGATGTTTTTTAGGATGTCAAAGCCTCTTCAGATGCTGATTATCACTGTCACAATGATTTTTGTGTTTGCAACTTCACAAGACACTGCCACTAATGCCTGTGTCTGAGTAGTCCTTTTCTTCAGGGATCCAGAATCTACACATTGTCTTACTGTTCCCTACAACTCCACTTTGTCAAGATGCGACACCTGTAACCTACAATCACAAGGATAGTGGTTGGGGGTTGTGGTGTTTCGAGGCTTGCCTCAATCAAGCCCTGGAGAGACAATCAACTCTTCTAAACATCGATGTTAGATGAAGAGTGTGTATCCTTGCCGGATAGATGCAAAATCCAAATGATAAATGATTGAAAACACAAATAAATGTCACCTCAGAGGTGTAGATCACACATAGATGAAGATTCTTCAACACATGAGAAGATGAAGATAAATTTTCAATCAAAAACACAATAACAATGTTCTACTCTGCAACAATAAATATCTTGAATGCTCTAAAATCATAAGTTTGCCAAAAGTTCATAATCATCTTCTAGTTTGCAAATGAAACACTAAACATGCTCATATATGCAAATACACACATTCTCGGGCTAAGAATTTTGTAATTCAAACTTGAGATGTTGGCATAGGACCTAAGTAATGGTTATAAAACCAACATTAAAATTTAGGTTTGACCTAAAATGAGGCGCCACTAGGGCACTAGTGCCCAAGTCGACCCTCCCAATTTAGACCAAGATCTATTTAAATAGCACCTCCTAGGTCCTATTTGCCATAACACTTAGGGGTTTTCTCATTGGGATTCAAAATTAATATGCAAGATGCTTATAATGCATTCTAAGGACCCGGGAGCTAAACTTTAAGAGGGAAAAGTCCCAGGGAGACATTTTTTGATATAACATTTATCCCCCACTTTAATGTATGCATGAATGGAAGGCCCATACATGCATTAAAGTACGGTCAAAACACAACAAACATGCCAAGCACTTAGAGCTAACACATACACAAAGATTGAGGAACCACTTCTAGGCCCCAGTCTCAGGTAGACATTAGAGCAAACACATTACAGACATGCCAATCACAGTGAAGACAATAATAGACATGCAAAACATGGAGAAGACAATATTGAAGACACGCAAAACACAATGAATATAGTGAATGCATTGATTATTTCTTTTTCATTTTCATATATATGAATGCAAATACAAGTACATGGAAAGTAAACACACAACCCAAAATGTAGGAGGGACTCATCGCCACCAATCTTTAGACTATATATGGGGCAACAGACACGCAATAAAAATATCAAAGTGTAGGAGGGACTCATCACCACTAGTCTTTAGACTACACTTGAGAAAAAACACGCCATACAAATCCTAAAGCATAGGAGGGACTCATCACCACCAGTCTTTAGACTATGCTTGGAAACAAACACGCCATACACACACATGTAAGACACGGAGAAAACACGGAAAACAAGCGATGGAAGGAGCCTATTGCTAGGTTCACCACCATATCAGGCACATTATAGGCACACCTGATGGTTAGGCTTCACCACAACAACTGTAAAAGACATGCTTAAGGGAGGATAGTCTTAGATCTAACCCCACCTACTCGGAGGACTTTTGAAATAAAAAGGATGTGCACTGGCTCTGGAGATACACCATCCCTGCGTCTGTAGAGGGCTTTCAAAATGCAACCCCACCCATGTCATGGAGATGCCTTACAGTGAAAAGGAAGCATGTGCTCAAAAGTATACAATTCCACCCATGTCATGGAGATGCCTTACAGTGCAAAGGAAGTATACGCCATAGATCGATATATGTAAACATAGTTTATCAATATCAAAATCATCACACAACTTACCTTATATATGCCCCCACCTTAAGGTGGTTGATATCGTGTACCGATATCAAGCGTGTTAAGGTAGGAAGAAAACACACAAGGGAACACGAGCTCTTGCAAAGCCCATGCCCCCAGAAGTGAGATGCACTTTATGATTTCTGAATGTTCCCACAAACACACAATTTCCTACAAGAAAAGAGGTTAGAAATCTTTCCATAAGATAATAACCAAATCACATGATCAAAGCAATGCATGAACATAATCATATCAAGAGCCATGGTTATATTATAGATTTAGAACCCGAGTATAACCGTGGGGCTATACTGTAGAGATCTCATAACAGAGTATAAGTAGGGTGAGATCAGAGATAAACAAAGTGCACGAAGCAGCAATATTGTTATGGTTTGTTAGTGCGATAAGACATCATCAAAATATCACATGAATTGATTCTACTAGCCAAGCATCAGATAATATATATCAAACCCATCGTCATGTATGGACTAGGTCCATTTTTTCTTACTCGCTGAAGGGACACTTGGTCTGTATCAGTCTCATTTATTTTTCATCATCCGCCAGCTAGATAGAAGCACTAGAGGAAGGTAAACAATAAATCAAGAGAGGAGAAATAAGTGCCTTAGGGTCGTCACGTAGGAAGGTGCCCCCAAGTCACCAACCACAATACTATGCCCCTAGGACACAACACAACAATGAAAATAGAGGAGAAGCAATATAGAAGAATGATGATACAAATAGAAGAAGGGTCACAACAAAGGCGGTCTCCCAATATCCTTGACCTTACAAGAGTATCAAGGGTCATCCAAGGAGGCCTAAACAACACATAACACATCATAGGGGAACACAACACGAGAGAGAAGGGTTAGAAATACTTGCCTAATTCATCCCAATATTAAGAACATACATATCTAGGAAGAGGTCACCCTTGAGAGCAACTATAATATTTTCTACAATGAGTGTGGTTTAAAGAGGGAGAAATATTTACTTGATTCAATGGTATACTTCCTGGTGGACAATTCTTGTCTATTAACCTGAGATATCTTGAATGTTGATTTGGTCTTGTTGATATCATATTGACATTTAGTTTAGGATGACAAGAGGCTTTGGTAGGCTTTAAAGAATAGTATCCTATACTAGTTGTGTAATTAATTCCAGCAACTTGTAAAGGCACTCTGATTCCTTGTTGATTTACACCACATCCATTACCAGCATAGTCATGATTTTTGTACAAAATTTGAAATCCACAACCATATAGAGAGTCCATTGCTTTAGAAGAAGGTGAAGCCTCGTAGGTATCATAATTGCTAGTATAAGTAAGAGTATTGTCTTTGGTTTCTATCAAGGAGACTTTAGGTTTCTTAGGTGTTTCCATAGATTGTTTAGATGAGATCGATGCAACTTTTGTGTGTCAAAGTTATTAAGTTTATATTCCCCTATACTACAAGGATTAAAATCTAATGAACCCCAATCATCACCAAAAGTGCATTCGATGGTGTAGAGTCTTGCACAACATTATCCATGGAAAGAGGCATTGATGAATCAACTCGTAAATTGTTTAAGCTCATATGATTGTAAACTTGTTTTTACATTTCAATATGTAAACAATTATTCGGTTCAGGATCAACGTGTATGGTGTGGAGCTTTTTTTGATAGATAAACTTTATTGATGTATGAAGGGTAGATAGAACTACCTCCATGGCATGAATCCATGGTCTGCTGAGAATCATATTATATGAAAGCGAGTCGGGCATGGAATGAAAAATGATAGATAATATCACAAGACCAACCTTTATAGGTAAAGTTATGGTACCTACAGATTGTCTACCAACATTATCAAAGCCACGAATGCTAATCCCATCCGGTTTAATTAAAGATGTGTCAATCTTGATTTCGTGTAGTAAGTCTATGCCACAAACATTAAGAGTCGATCCATTGTCAATCATAACTCACTTTACCAACTTTTTATCTATCATGACAACTATTATAAGTGGATCATATTGGTTTTGAACTTTAATTGATGGTAATTCATGTGGTTGAAAGAGAATATATATTTTTATGGCATGCATACTATCTAATACAACTACTACATCATTAGGCTTAGTAGTAGGTGGGACAATCACCTTTTGTAAAGCTTCTTGGAGCATTCCATGGTATGTAGGTGATATTTGTATTAAATCCCAAAGAGAGATCTTAGCCGGAGTAGCGTGAAGCTACTCAAAAAGATCATATTCTTGACTACTTTTATGAGTAAGACGAGGTTGCAGAGGGAGCATGGGTTGAGAACATGGAAGAGAGATAGGCACATGAGGTGCTTGCTTACTTTATTTATTGTTATGGGTGTTGTATGTGTGATCAATCACATTGTGGTGTGGTTGTTGTGACACATTTTGAACACCTTGATTTCTTTGAGTGATTTGTCTTGCATAGTTTCAGATGTAATTGGGGGGTCTAGGTGGTTTTTGATCTCCTTGAACCGTAATAACTGGTTTTAAGAAAGAAAGTGCACTAGGTGCCCCTCGCATAATCATCTTAGGAACATTGCTACAAAATCTATTAGTGAATATTGAATTAACATTGTTTCCCTCTCTATTATACCGAACATCTATCCCTAAAGGATTTCATGTGAGAGACCTTTTCTCATCCACTAATGCTACATCTTGGTCAGGGAGAGCATTGGAATGAAAGAAAGCTAAGGTGTTGTTAGGAAGGTTAGGTGTTGTATCATTAATAGATCTATCCATATTCTTCTCATCTAAGGTTCTTGGGCATTCAACTATAGAAGTAGGATAACTTATGGAATCATCATCATCATCATATGTTTTAGCTATTAATTCCAAGGCATTAAGAGAACTTTGACCCTCATCATTCCTAATGTGTTTTGTTAAATCTTATAATACCAAAGGGTATGTACTCATGAGAGATGTGAAGTTGTCAAAATTAGATACATAGTCAAGGATTTCAAATCAAGAGCATTTAAATATATCCTTATGATACATAGCTTGTATATAAGTGAGAACATGAGGATTCATATTAAGAAATTTGTAGAAATTCTCAAAGTTTTTGATATATGCATGTAAATATACCAAAGAACAATGAGATGAATATGCCATAATGAAATGTCTTGTAACATCAATGTCGAATAAGATCTAGTAATACAAGACATGTAAAGTTTTTGTGATGATTAAGGTGACTATTTTTCTCCTAAACACTTGTTTGAGGGAAAGGGCTAAAAGGACACCTAAAGTCCATAACAAACACAATGGATAGGATGAAAATAGTACAACAAAAGAATGCCTAATTGATTATTTTATGAATGTAATGAAACAACACAAATTATGTTTGTTTATGCACCTAAAATGCTTGATTTTTCACTTTTTCAAAAATTTTCAATGCAAATCACTAAAAGAATAGGTGTTGTGAAGAATTTAATGAGGGGAAATGAATAATAATCTCAATATCAGTCCAATAATGCAAAAATATCCTTCACAACACGCCTATAATGCAATTCTAGAGAGACGATAAGGCCAAATCTAGTGAAAATGCAAGGTTTTCAATCCCTAGGCATGAATTTTTGCAAAGAGGACACTATGATGAGACAATACAATTATAAATCAGTCCTAAATGAGTGTTTGAAAAGGGTAGTAAAATCTGAAACAAGATTTTAACTACAAACCCTAACTAATGCAAAATTAGATTTTTATGAAAAATGTACATTTTCAAGCAATTTTTAACAATTTAAGCATGAAAATGCAATGCAAATGATTAAAATAGGGTGAATTTCTACAATTTAAATTAGATCTAATGAAAATAATAGAAATTAAATGGAATTAAATGCCAAAATGCAAGCCTAAAATGCCAATTTTTCCAAAATTTTTAATTTTTTTGTAATTTTTCAAATGCAATAAAATGAATGAATGCAAATCTAAAGTACAACACTCAGCAAGGTGCAAAATTCAAATAAACATGGGTTCACCAAAATGGTTTATATGAAAAAGGGGGAAAATGAAAACAAGGGTTAAATCCTCTTTTCTCTACAAACATTCAAGGACATATCAACCGAGTTGAATCACACTTTTGCAAGAGGATTCACCTATAGGTTAGGCTGTCACTTGGAACGATGTGGAATCTTAGATGTTATGAACTAATGTATCAATTTAATAATCAAATACCCTTAAAACCCTAATTATGCAAAACAGTAAACAAATTGATGAATTACGACAAATGCTTGTAGACTAAGGTAGTAGGCAAAGATTAACAATTGACTATTTTTTGAGGTTTGGGATGCAAAATACTCAGGGAAACTACCACTAATGCCCCTATCCAAGGTGGTGTTTTCTCTATGGAATCCTGATCTCCTCCTGACACTGATGATCATTGTATTTCTATTTTTGTCCTAGGAGATGTAGAGGACACTACCACTAGTGTCCAAGTCTAAGGCCAGATATTTTTTAAGATGTCAGAGCCTGTTCGAATATTGATTATCACTGTCACAATGATTTATGTGTTTGCAACTTCAGAGGACACTGCCACTAATACCCATGTCTGAGCAATCCTTTTCTTTAGGGATCTAGAATTTGCACATTATCTTATTGTTCCCTGCAACTCCACTCCATTAAGATGTGACACCTGTAACCTGCAATCACAAGGAGAGTGGTTGGGGGTTGTGGTGTTTAGAGGCCTGCCTCAATCAAGCCCTGGAGATACATTCAAGTCTTCTAAACACCGTTGTTAGATGAATAGTGCATATCCCTACAAGATAGAGGCAAAATCCAAATGATAAATGATTGAAAACACAAATAAATGTCACCTCAGAGGTGTAGATCTCACATAGATGAAGATTCTTCAACACATGAGAGGATGAAGCTAAATCTACAATCACAAACACAATAACAATGCTCTACTATGCAATAATGAATATCTTGAATGCTCTAAAATCATAAGTTTTCTAAAAGTTCATTATCATCTTCTAGTTTACAAATGAAACACTAAACATGCTTATATATGCAACTACACACATTCCCGCTAAGAATTTTGTAATTCAAACTTGAGATGTCAGCATAGGACCTAAGTAATAGTCATAAAACTAACATTAAAATTTAGGGTTGGCCTAAAATGGGGCAGGACTAGGGCACTAGCACCCAAGTCCACCCTCCCAATTTAAACCAAGATCTATTTAAATAGTACTCCCTAGGTTCTATTTTCCATAACACTTAGCGATTTTCTCATCGGGATTCAAAATTAACATGCAAGATGCTTATAATGCATTCTAAGGACCCAGGAGCTAAACCTTAAGAGAGAAAAGTCCTAGGGAGACATTTTCTGACATAACAGAAGATTAGCATCTACCATGCATAATTGTGGACTATCCTGGTGAAACATGGTTTAATTCATCTCCTTTTCATGAAAGTGTCGAATGTGCATGTGGATCATTGGTCGAAACTCAATCATTTTAGTAAATTTATAATTTTAGTTTAATTTCATTCTATTTCATTTTAATTTCATAAATAATAATCTAGAGGTGCAAATAATGATAAATAATAAGCAGATACAGAGCAAATATGCAGAATTGACATAGATAATTGCATATCTTAGCATATTTGAATAGAAAAACATATCTTAGTGAACTTCACACAAATAATGGATAATAATAGTGAAATACTTGTTTATTTGCATAATATTTGAGTGAGTTTGAGGTAAAGAAGTGAAGATTAGGTCAAATTAAGAGAATTTCAGAAGAACTAATAAAAGTTAGAAAGATCACACTAAATAGTCTTAGCTAAAGATAATTTTAGAAGAATTGATCAAACTTATGATAAATATACATAAATATCTACACATCTTAGCTAAAGATTGTAAGATTTGAAGCAATTTGTTGAGATACATGTAGATCAGGTGTAATAGGATAAATATCTGGACAAGATTTCTTTGAATCAAGACATAAGGCCCCTATTGGAAAACAACATATCACATCAACCTCTGAGTGACAATAGATCATTATGACCTTATGCATGGAGACTTGGAATCATGAATTCTTTGAATTCATCATATTCTTCAAGATAAATAGAGGTTTGATAGAAATTTTTATTTCTTGTTGTTGTGACTAACAACTGCATCAATAGGGTTTTGGTGCTAGAAGGAGGGATGATCACTAGAATTTGAAAGAATTCATCATCTAGATGAGTTCAACTACATTTTTGTGAAGAATTGTTTTAAAAGTTCCTATTTTACTCCAAGGCTTTGAGTGTTTCCACAAAGATTCAGCTGATATTTAGTAATTTGAAGATTTTGAGTGTAAATATCACTTCCTTGAGGATAATCAGTTCAATATTTACAGAGAGTTGTTAGAATTCTAAATTTGAACTGAAAGATTTGTAGTACTACAAATATTGCCATTTTATCTCATTATCTAGGATAAGTGACCATAAATATTCATTCTTGTGAAGGATTTATCTGTATCTTTATGAATATTCAGTTTAAATATTCAAAGTTTACTCTGAGTTGTTGAGATGGCTCACCGACCTACCACAAGGTCAAGATCCACTGGACCTTTGCAAGAGTTACCTGCTATTAGACCTAGACCGCGTTCAGAGAGTGTCCAACTACCTCATCAACAATCCCTGCATTGCCAGTAGTTCCACCTATGCAAATTCCTATGGCATTCTTTAATGATGATTCACCTTTGACCTTTGGAAACTATAATTACTTACAAAAGAATCCAGACAAGCTATGTCTTAGATATCATCCATATCAAGATGCAGAGGATCATCTTAGAACCTTCAAAGAGGCTTGCTTTAGAGAAAGAATACAACATGAGGATTTAGTCTACACATATGAGTATCTAGTGTTGTGTCCTTCATAACTCATCATGGTCATACAAATATAGATCCTCTCTAACTATGTATAATGCTACTAGATGGTTATGCCATCTGGAGCACAATGAACCAACTAATGCATGCAAAGACAAATGCATTACTTTGGCCAAGATTTATATACATAAATGTTTCGCAATGAACGTAGTCAATGTTCACACACCTCGACTCGACTTAGAAGTTGTTCATCCTATAGTGTTTATAATTTGACCCCTTAGGTCATAGTAAAGATTGGTGCTATACACCCTTTGTCCACTTGTCTTGGATTTCTAACTCTATTTCCAGAACTGTGTTCTCAAAAATTATTTTTTCATTTAAGCAACAAGGAATATGTGACCTCCACGTCATTCTATTCTCATTCTTTCTTAAAAAGATTCAATTAAAAGTTCATGGTTTCATGTCTTAATACCTTTTCTGGTCTAAGGCTCTATGACCATCTTATACCAAAGATTCTTAACAAATCAATATTAAAATAACATCTTTCTAGTATATTTGGCAATATTATTATTGCACTATATAAAATAGACTTAGAGTCTAAATGTTCAGGTAGGGTTATTTCACCCTATATTTATTTTCCAAAACATTACCACCGTAATAACAATTAGTTAACATATCAACTCTTTAACCATTCACGGGTTTAATGACCATTTAGGCTTTACCTTCCTGTTGTGTAAAGCTTATTATGCATTTCATGGAATAAAATAACAAAGGTTACTGTTTTCCTAGTTTTTCTTTCATAGGCATTTCAAGGAGTATCTTATAGAGATTAGCTTCTTCTAAAACCATATTTTATTATAGGTCCACTATATGAGACTCAAACATTATTATCTTGTCATCATAGGATTGCAAACCTGAGATAAATACACAAAGATTTATGGGTTGAACACAGGTAATAATCATTTCAATATCACATTACAACACAATCTTAATCAGTTTGTAATAATATATTGAATACGTTTGTGATGCTAAGCTTTTCACTATCATGACTACTTCTTTTCTTTACTAGCAATCACAGTGGTCTACTGACAACATTTCAAGTGTAATAAACAATTTAACCTCAAGCACATTGGTCGACATCATGGCCTCTAAGGATATCTACACATCATTCAATAAACACCCTCAGCCTTATGGCTTGATGGGTTGTTTTTATTATACGACTACAACAGTGTTGTTATGCTTTCAGCCTTACGGCCCAATAGAGGTTAATCATTAAGTTTGACAGTGTCTTAAGAAAACTTCATAGTAATAGATACTTCAAGGTATCATGCCATATCGACAAGAGTTTATATAACTTCTCTTTCACTACTGAATGTCAACAACAATAGTATAGTAGAGATACCTGTTTGAGCTTCAAGTTTGACGTAGAACTCTATCTATGCCATCGTTCATCTTTCCTCAAACTTCACCATGAGCATTGTGCTAAGATTACCAACCTTCATTCTTTCTTTTTCTCCCTTCCCTTCCAAAATGAGACTTTTCTCGTATGTCATAATACGATACTACTCCCTCTTCTCTGAGGTTGAGAAAATAGTTAGACTCCCTTATTCACCAACATGGATAACAGTCCACTCATCTAAAACTAACTTTGCGGGCTTCTCGCAAGGCATAATACATATTGTGTTATCATTGTGGAACTGCCCACTCATTTCACTCTTCATGGAATATGGGCATATTCCCCACGAATGAGAAACACTTACCAACTAATAGTGTTTGATTCCACTATAAGTGGATATTTGTTTATAACTTGAAAGATATCATAGATATCTATATGATATTACAAGAGCATTAAAATATTCAAGATATCATCAAGATGACATTACGAATCATATTGGTGATGATATCAATATGCGACTTGGGGTTGAAACTCACTCCCCCACGTCGCTATTTTAGACTTAAAGGAAATAATTAACATTAATTACAAAACTTAATGTAATATTAAATAATAACATAGAAAATCTCTGACACCAACAACATTTTCACTAGGTTTTACTAATGTTCTAAGAACATCATTAAGTTAATTGACTTAAGTGGTGTCGATAAATTCTAAAACGACATGACTACTATAGTCAAATTGAGTTTGACTTAATGAAGGAAATAAGATCAATACTTACCCTGATTGGCATCCGTTCACGAAGAATAATTTTGATACTCAAATGGAAAACTGACCTTTTCTACAACATCTATTTCCTTCTCCCAAGTGATACTCTCCTTCCACTCTTGAAGGAAGATTTTTTTCCTAGTTACACTCACAAGCATATAACCATGATCAATGTATCATCATTAAATCATAAAACATTATAATAAAATAATCTTAACCAACATATAATCTCATGTCTAATCTAAGCATTAATCATAATTCATATAATCAATTATTCAACTTGATATTTTCCACAAACATCAAGTCATTAATCTAAGATTATTTATCCTTTTTACCACATAAAAGTAAGATTAAGCTTAATCAAAAGTTGGGGAATGTAACACCTCTGCTATATTTCTCAACTGGTAATGTGACTGGATCTCAATCTTCTATGAATATCCAAGAGGAGATATCTTCAATAGACTCATAATCTAACAATCCCCAACAAATAAGTACTATGGGATTAGCTTGTATGAATACCTTTGGACTTACCTTGGCTATTAGTGGTTTGTCATAGGATCTAGGTAATAGAGGCATGTTCCCCACGCAATAGGAGTTTTGAAGGTCAGATTCACCAAATCCTTTATCTTTGTACTGGACCTTGATCTCAGGAATGGGTGTATCTAATGTAGCTTTAGCTAACATGGATGGATCAATATATGAGGATGATGGTTGAGCTAGAACATTGTAGGGATTTGATTGGAATTATGGTATCAATCTTGCAAGGCTCAGCAAAATTTAAAAGGATTGGGCTCTCCAAGGATAGTAATTTCCATACCATTGCAAGGAAACTTTAGGCATTGATGGTACATGGAAGGTATGGCATGCATGGTATGGATCTATGGGCAACCTAGGATGATGTTGTAAGGAAGATCAAGGTCTAGTACTTGACATTGAGTCTCTATTATAGCAGGACCAGCTTGAATAGGTAGATGGATAACACCTTCTGACTCTCATTTGACATCATCATATGCTTTTATGGTTATACTTTTTTCCAGAATCAATAACATCCTCAAATTATCCCAATTGTTTCAGCATCTTTAGACAACAAATATTTAAGCTAGCGCCACCATCTATAAGAATGTATTTGACTTTCAATTGATGGATGTAGACTTCAATATGCAAAGCATCATTGTGACAAGGATTTTGTGATGGAAGGTCATTTTTCAATGAAAACCAAGTGGTGTGGTGAAGCAATATGCCCTATCATGGCTTGGAATTGTGCAACATCAATGCTATTTGGGACTGATGACTATTGAAGGGCTTTCTCAAGTATAGCTTTATGTGTGGGTGATGCTCGAAGAAGATCTAGGATGGATATCTGAGTTGGTGTTTTCCCTAGAGGATCTAGAATATTGTACTCAGAGTTTGGATGGACATTTGGTGTTGCCCCATGAAGGGTAACATGACCACGATGAGTTGTAATAGCATAGTCAAGGGCTTTTCCCTTGATGGAGAAAGTAGACACATGACTTTCTTCGATATGACCAACAATGGAATTGTATGAAGTGGACGCATGGTTGGCATTCTTACCTTTGTCTGAAGGGTTTCCTTTACCATGGGGTGGAAATGGATCCTTGTAGATGTAAAGATCATTGTTGGATGTTTGTTTAGGAGGATCATCAACAGTAATTTCTCCTCGATTGATGAGATTATGGCTAAGGTTTTTCAATTTCATGCATCCAGGTGTCTTATGTCCTTTTACTCTATGGTATTCACAATATTCGTTGTCTTTATACCAAGAGGGTTTAAATATTGGTTCATCATACTGACATTCTTTGGATAACGTGATGAGACTAGTTTGTATAAGTTTTCTTAGAACACACTCAATAGGTTCTCCCAGTGGAGTGAATTTACATCTACATGTAGAGTCTTGTCTGGGTTGCTCCCTGGGAGTAGATGCAACATTATTTAAGGGTTGAAGATTAATTAGTGCTTGGACATTTTGAACATGTTTGGCATCCACAACACCATCATTGACAACTTTTTTGTTTTTGCACTAGAAATGGGGTTTTTCATTTGATGTTTGGGGATTGTCTTTTGTGTCTTTGAAGATCTTGACTAGTCCTTTAACAATGAGGGCCTTTTCAATGTTTGTCCATTTAGAGATGATCTCATCAAAAGAATTAGCACATTGGATTTGTAAATGAAATCCTAGTTTAGGATTCAAGTTTTGGACAAATATGCCCACTAACTATTTTTCAGGGATAGGCCATGGAAATTTGAGTTTCGTTGTTTGTTATTACATAGGTCTGTCATGGAGGTCTCGTGTTCAATATTGAATGAAAAGTGTGTGACAAACTTTTCAGCCAACTCATTAAAAGTCTTAATACTTAGGGGTAGATGAGAAAACCAATCTATTGTTTCCCTCCAAGACTATGAGGGAAGAGGCATAAGAGATATGTATCACTAAGAAATCAATATAATATTCCCTAAGATGTTCTTTGTGATCACCTTTTCCTTTGTATTTGTCAAATTTTGGCATTTTAAAATTTGGAGGAAAAGGGATCATAGGGAGTGACCTATCAAAAGGATAAGGACAAACTTCTTCTAAAGAGAAATTTTTCTTGGTATGTCCTAGGGTAAGATCTGAAATTGTTTTTTGAAGATGTGAAAATTTGAGACCGCTTTCAGATGTGGGTTTTTGTTGTTGAGCAAGACCTTGATGAGTGGAAGATGATGGTGATTGTTGTGATATGTGAGGGGGATTTGTGTTGGATATGTATGAGTAGATTTGTGGGGGATTGTTAGGTAATGTGTAGGAGGTTTGGGATTATGTTGCATGTGGTGGAGTGATATATGATATAGGAGGAATAGAAGATTGTGGTTGTGACACATGTGGTAGATTGATATAAGAGATGTGAGGAATAGATGATTGGTTGTGATGTTGTGTATATTGGGGTATGAGATGTTTGGAAGTGTGTGTGAGATGATGAGGGGATTAAATTGAGTCATAGAGGACATGGATGCTATGATTAGAGGAATAGATGTAGGAATACTAGAAGAGGTAAGACCAATTGATGTGGGAGATTGATAGAGTGGATTGACAAATTGATTGGTAAATGGTGATAGAGGAACGTTATGTGTAGGTGTAGTTGGAATTGTCGGTCTTATGGTAGATATGGCTGGAATAGAAATGGGATGTGATCCTCTCATAGTAGCAATGGCTATGTTGATAGGGTCTTGCTCTTTGATGGTTGATATGTAAAAATCACTAGGCAACTTAGCTCCTTGCTTAGCAAGTAAAAGAAATAATCTATTAGGATTTAATGCTAAGAGCCTATCTATAGTGTCTAGGACATCTAGGTTTTGTAACACTTCAGTGTGGTCTTGTGGATCTTCATGTGCTTGTTGTCCAAATTCATTAGATGAGGAAGGACCTATTGTGTATCCCTTGTGAAGGAAGATATGAGGGTTATGTTAGAACACAAGGATATACTGAGAGGGGGGTGAATTAGTATATGCCAAAAATTATTCCAATTTAACTTTGTCAACCAAATCTATTAACTGCCTTAAATAGATGATCAACAAATTAAACAATTTAAAGCACAACACATAAGTACACAACCACAACACCATATTTATGTGGAAAACCCAAGAAGGGAAAAACCATAGTGAGCAAGCTACTTAGATCTACTATCCAAATCTAGCCTCATAAATAAAGATAAAATAGCTTACAAAATGTTTTAGGGGCTACTACCCAAGGAAGGAGAAACTCCCTAAAAAAAATACAATCCAACAACACTTACAAAATCACACTTAATAGATTTCACTAATCAACCACCTCTGCAACACTTCACTCTATCACAAACCTTCACTTTCTCTACACAACTAACACTGCTACCTTCAACACAACTTCACACACATACTCACTCACTTCCACACTTACACACACATCCTCGCACACTCACATACACACTTAATTCTCACACAAAAAAATATCTTTCATTTATACCTTCTGCAAATTACAAAATCTTTCTCCTATGTCAGCCAACATGAAACGTACAATAGCCACACCAAGTTGACATCCAAAAGATGTAGAAATTGAAAGCAGTTCCAACCAAGTGATAACCAAGACCTATTCTTCCTTAACACATTCTTCCAAGCTAGTGCATACTTCAAAACATTTGGTGGGATCATCAAAACACATGAAGTCAGCCCAGCACATACACATCCTTCCATAAATAGCTCCAAACCTAAAGTGTTGATAACTGAGAGGGGGGGTGAATCAGTTATCCTAATTATTTCTATTTTCTGAACTTGCTTAATAATCAATGCAACATTAATTCAAATAAGCAAACATAACCATGAAATAGAAATACACATGACACAATATTTTTGACGTGGAAACCCTGTTAAGGGAAAAAACCACAGGATGATTAACCCAAGATTGTATTCTCTATTAGAAGAATGGAAATATAAAATGGCACTTTCCAATTAGGGCTCACTGCCCGAGCACACTGCTCACAAGAGGCACACTACCTACAAGAGACACACTGTCTACAATTTATAAAGAGTGTAATACAATACTTGAACTGATAAGGAGCATCAACATATGCTGGAGTTCAATTCCGGTTAGGCTCAGTATACTGATCTGCTGCACTTCATCTTTCCTCTTCTTTTGTGCTGCTTTCCTTTCACATGCTGGACCTTCCTTTCTGCTTTTATTCGGCTCTACTACTTTTCTTCGCACATCCCCAAAAACCACGACACTTATCACAACTAAATCCATCTTATATATATGTACGCAAAAGTGATTTCATCACCTTTCTAGTCGGCACCTAAAATAGTCAATATTTTCCACAAACTCTGATCTATCAGCTGAATCCTTGCATACCAAGTAATGCAGATCAAGGCTATACTTGTAGAAGTCATCAATCATGTCAGCCAATCATAACTTATGCCTTAATAACCTTTACCATCATCAGTAATACATCCAGAATAATGTCTGATGTTCTGCCAGTCAGTTCTTCCTCTATCCACATTGCCAATCAAGAACCTGATACTCAAGTATTCATATATTTTTCTTCATCTATCACCAGAGGCTAAATCCTTGGAATCTATCACTCAAGGTAGTCCTCTTGACTTGCCCAAATCCACACTTCACCAAGATACTTCCTCTGAGAGATCCAAACTTGACTGTCAGCCTCGCCACATGCTCTATTCTTGTTTACCGAACCACAACATTCTTCACTCTGACTTCCAGTAGAGACACACCATGTCTTGCGGATGTGTGGGATGAACTTTGTTTCCATCAATGACAACATTCATGAATCCATATAGTGTCTCTTGCCAACAATCTCCCCCTTTGGCATTGATGGCAACACTTAGTGAAAAATGACTAAGTGTTTACACTATGCTCCCCCTTGGCTGATGCTCTGTTTTTATATACATTTTTCAGAGCTCTGAAATATACCAAGCCAATTTTTTTCACTTTTCCAATTACAACAAGCAGAGCAATACACAATCGTTGAAGTTAGCAATTAAACCAAACGATGAGGAATTCAACTCTAACCAAGAATGTACACCAGGATGGCGTGATCATATGGTCAGAGGATCTCTATGCAATGCTGATAAAGGAACTCTAACCAAGAATGTGCCGGATGTTGATGAGCATATGGTCAGAGGGTCTTGATGCAATGCTGATATAAAGAACTCTAACCAAGAATGCACCTGATGATGACGAGCATATGGTCAGAGGATCCCTACCAACTATTATGCTGAAATAACTCGATGTCAAGAATGTGTTTTCCAACCCGAAGTGGAATTGGAGCTACCATATGACGGAGATGCAAAGTATTATAAAGCAAATATGAGAAGAAGTATGAAGTGCTGACAGTACTACTGTTCAGCTTACAATAATTAGAGACTTCCAACCCAACTCAAATGATAGAAGTTTGCAAACTGAAATGACGGATCAACAACTTTGAAAAACCAAACCAGCAACATAAAACCCTACAAAAATGCTCACACCTCACTCATTTCTCAACTAAATGACCTCAAATCTGATGCAATGCACTCCTATGACAATGGAAACCAAGCTACACACTATAAACTACTCTTAAACCCAAGTATTTATTTAGCATGCTTTCTAATGCACTCCAAAGAGGGGCGGCCTGGCAAGAAGGGTGATTTCCTTCTAGAAAATCAGATTCTTCATAATAAATTCTGTAAATTGGCACAATGGGGCGCCCAACATAGACAAAGGGAAATATGAAATACCCAGAACAAATGCCTTTTTATTTTCAGATTTATGAATGAAACTATAGATTCAGCCCTGTTATCAGCAACTCCAAAAAATGACATAAAATGCAAATAACTGAACTACAAATAGAACTCAAGCTACAATGCAAACCTCACTACAAAATCACTACTATCAGCAAACCTCTCCCTAGGTGCTATCTCCCAAGCACAAAGTGAGCCCAGGCTAGGAGGCATTCATTCCTCGAAGCAGTCCCAAAACCATTATGGCAACATAACATTATCAAGATTTCAGATGCCCAAATGAGAGCACTCTTCCTCCTTTTATACTTTTCCAACTGGGAGTCTCTAAAATCCTCTTGCATATGGGATAAAACATGAGAGGAAAAATAATATAATCCTCTTCAATTCTTTTTCAACCTCAACCTTAAAGTCCCCTCTTTTAAAACAACATTAATATTAAATAATAATATTTAATTTATGGACTTTAAAATGGAGGCCAAGATGATGTCGGAAATCAATGATCTATAGCTCGTTGGAAAGGTCTTGACAAGATGAATCCAACCCCACTCTCAAAATCTCGTTCTGGTGCCAATCCTAAACTTACTAAAAATAGTCGTAACCAACAGGGACTAAGGAGAACAAACCCAGAAAGAAACTGCCAACCAAACCACAATCCACGAACAAAAGCAACCACCAAAACATGAAACCCCAATTTCAACCTCCGAGTAGCCTATGGGTCTCTGGAATAGGCCAACGGTCAACTGTAAAAGATCAATCTAGAAAACGGGACATTACAAGCTCCCCCTTAGTTGGATTCCTCATTTTTCACTGCTCTTCACTCCCCCTTTGACATCAATGGCAAAGGGTGGGAACTGCGCATCAAAATTTTCAAAAATTTAACTATACTTAGCCGCATATAACATACTCACATAAACTGAAGAATGTCTGCAAAAATTGTTTTCAATTGAATGAATTATGTAGCCCAACTTTGCTTCATTCTGTCCAAAACTGATATATGACTGCTCAACAGGAATGCAAACGCATCTGCCCTTTGTAGATCTGTTGGATCATTGGTCTGGGCTGTGATTTGAGCTTCTTTTATGGCCTCATGCATGGCCTCTAACTTAGGAACAATTATCCCTCTGAGCTCACTCAACCTACTGATTCTATTTTTCTTCTCTTTTTCAAGCTTCTTAACTTCATTCAAAACTGCAATCGTTTGACATTCTTGATTTATTATTGATGTAGTAAGTGGATCAAAATTTTGAGAAAGTTTTATCAGTTTATCCTCCTGTTCTTTCATTTTCTTCTCAATCTCCACTGTTGTTTTGGACCATGATAAACAAAATTTGTACATTTCTCTGCCATCTTTAAGAGCATTTTCTAAGCTCTTTATCCCAATATTCATATTTCTCCTATCATTAGTTATCAACCCTTGTACCTCTGATAATCTTTTTTCAAGAAATTCCTTCCGGACCTTATCTTCTGCTGACTTCTCTAGGGAATCAAAGTGTGCTAACACTATTGACTAGAGTTTTGAGATTACCAGATGAGGAGGCTGTGGGATCCTTCTGAAACGATGGCATAATCTTTTCTAGCACTTCGGAAGCAGCTTCTATCAACTCACAGTCTTCCATGTGAGACTTTAGGAGTTTTTCTTTAGCCTTTGCATTAGCAAATGAAGCTATCTTCATTGTCTGTACCGGAGAAAGAGAATCAAAATTAAATGGTCCTTGTAGAAGCTCCAGTTCATCAATCTCCATTGTTTCTTTGTTCAAGAATTCTTGGACAGTTTTTGCAGTGTCTCTTGCCGGAGATAGGTTTTTATTTTCTTTTGCATTCTTAGAGCTATCTCTTGGAGCTTTTTCTCCTTCTACATTCTTACCACTAGCAGTTGTGGTCTTCTCTGTTGAGGTCTTCTCTCCTTCTGCAACCTTGGTACTGTCACCTTCTTTTTCCTTCACCTCTGGTTCTTTCTCCTGTATTCTTTCTTCTCCTTTAGATCCGGAGACTGTAGGGGAAACTGGAGGAGAGATATTTGTTTGTTCATGAGCCACCTCTTCTGGAGTAGAGGATTCTGAGCCCTTGTCTTTACCTTCACCAGAGTCCTCTATGATGGGAATGTTGAACTTTTTAAAAGCATTTCAGAGGATCTCTTCAGTCTCTCTTGCCACTTTGTCAGTTTCACCAAGCATGAGCTGATTCATCCTAGCTTTGCTCCGGAACTCATCCTTGCAATCTTTGAAGATCATATTCATTTGCTGTGGAGTGATTGAAGGGCAGAGCTGAATGGCGACCTATTCCTGGATCTTGAGATCTTTTTCTCAAGTATTGTTCTTCCTCATTTCAAGCCTTTTCTCTAAGCTTTTGGGAATTAGAGAGATAATTTCAATAAAAGCTTTATTGTAAGTGTTCAAAAACTTAACTGTGGCTTCCTCCAGAATCTTTTTATCTGCTTCATTATATGCATCATAGAATTATGTTAAGGGTTGCAGGTTCCCATCCACAGTGACTACTTTCACTACAATATCTAAGGATAGAGTGGGTTTTTCAACAAATTTCTCTTCCTTCTCTTCTTCTCCTTGACCGGTAGAGTGTTCACCGGATGATTTCTTCTTCTTCTTGAGTTTCTTTATCTCCTCATCTGATTCAGTTTCTTCATCATTCTTTAGGCTAACATAGGACCTTGTTGCCTTTTTCTTTGTTCTCTTTTCTCCTTTTCCGGATGCCAGGACGTCCGGTTTTGATGTTCTTGAGCTTTTGGCTATGATAAGTGCTGATCTCTTTGATGATCTTGTCCGGGTGGAAGATTCTACCAGAGCACTTTCCTTACTTCCCTTTTCTGCCTCTTTCTCCTCTTTCTCTGCCCTTTCCACCTTTTCTCTATTGGCATCAAGAGCCTCCTTTGAGATGCCTAAGCCTTTGGCAATTTCTTCAACTTCTTTTCTCACTTTCCTCTTTATTTTCGGTTGTCTGAGTTCCACATGAACTTTTACACTTAGCTCTTCAAAGGTTCCAAACCTTTCTGCCTTTGGATCCTTTGGCTGACTTAGCATGTGTTGAACATGCAACTCCACAATTTGTTCATCAACTTCATACCCCATAGGCATGATCCATACAGTTCTTGGTTCTACTGCCTCCATTAGGCACTGATCAGTCTCTACCATGAAGCATACTGTGTCTTTGTATTTTTCAACAAGAGACTGGGAAATTCTCTCTCTTGCTTGCATCATGTTCTAAAAATTCTTGAAATATCCCCACAAGGCTATGTTTCTTGCTTTAGCATCCCCAAGCTCATGCAAATAGTCTCTGATTTGGATGGCAACCGGTCTATCATTCTGCCATACCCAGCCATTAGATCTGGGAAGCTCATTCATGTAATAAAAGAATAGGCAGAATATCAAGCCACCATACTTGAAGGAGTTCTTCTTATCCTTCTTAATCTTTTGCAGATTTTCCAAAAGTTGGCTTAGAAGAAGTTCACACATATCATAGTCAGCATTTTCTTTTAGCATTTGATAGGCTGTGTAAACTGTAGTTCCCAGTACTAAATTTTCCCTACTGGAGTGATAAATCTTGTAACCAATTATCATGGATGCAAATTTGACATCCGGTTCAGTGATGTCTTCAAGTGTCATAGCTCTCTTGTCAAATTTTGATCCGGTTGCATCACTTACTGTCTGATTCTTGACAAACTTGAGAACAAGTATTCCACCGGATGAGTGCAGACCGGTTACTGCCCTAATTGTGTCTTTGGTGATCTTAAATGGTTTATTCAACCATAAGAAATTGTCATGCACTCTACTCAACACATACCGAACCCATTCATCTTCTTCAAAATAGGGGAAATGAATGAACTATGCAAAATGCTTATCCCGAATGGCTTTATACTGAGGTTTAATCTCAAAAGAATCATCTATTAACTGTTTGTGATAGATATCCACTAACTTTGATTCCCCAAATTCTTCAATATTCGCATGTATGTAAACCCTAATGTCTTTTGTATGCAACACACCATGCGGAACACTGGAAAATGCTCCTAGGGGATCTACTTCCAAAGATTTGTATGGATGTTTCTTGAATTTGGGACGAGGCCTATCAGAGATTTTTACAATATTTGGAGTACCCATCATTCAAAGATTTATAGAGAGATATTTGATAACGGATAATACCTTTTGCACCTTTCGATTTCACGGAGTTAGCCAGATCGATTTCTGGATGAATTGACTTCTGCAAATGATCTTTGATGAGCTTGAGGAATTTTGTTGCAAAGCTTCACTTTTTGTTTCTTCTTGAATGTAGAATGAACAAATGCTTAATGAGAAAACCCTTATATTGCTCTGCAAACCCTAATGTCAGGTTGCAATAAATGCTTGACCTAAGTTATTCCGGTTTGCCTTATTCGGATGACTTGAAGAACAGGATCAATCCTGATCTTTAAACATCTTACGGATCTTCCAAATCTTAACCATAGTTTATTTGGATGTTTCCCTTATGAACCCTTTAATCCGCAACTCTTCTTGTGCCAGTTCTGGCACCAATTGACTGGCTGGGGGAACAAGGTTTTCTTTGTGTCTCCCCCTGAGCCAGAGCTCACTTTTTAATTTCTGGAAGGAATATCAACACCAGAGTCTGGTGCGGATCCATCCCCTACATTCTCTGTACTTTTCTTCACCCAAATCTTGTTCATCTCACTTTGAACTTCATCCGCATTCACTTTTTGTTTTCCCTTATCTTGATTATGATTATAATATACCAGACCTCTTTTGTCCTAATTCTTGCTTCTACAGAATTTTGCTATATGACCGGATCTATTGCAAATTTGGCAAACAACATTTCTTTGATAATTTGATTGATATCCTCTTGATCTGCATTGATTAGCCATATGACCCATTCTATTGCATGCAAAGCATCTAACATTGAATGAATTGTTTATTTGCATATTTCTGCATTCATGAGATTTGTGACCATACCTTTTATAGTTGAAGCACTATCCGAAGAAGGATGTATTAGTCTGATTCATTCTCTTTCTGTACTGATTAGCTTTATGACCAAAGTTATTGTAGTTGTGGCAGTATCCATTGAAGGATGGATATCTTTGAGCATTAGGCTGCCTTACCGGAGGTCTTCTAGACCTGTTCCTTAGATTTTCTGATCCAAAATTCTTCTGACCGGATCCGGAGCTTTCTCCTTTCTCATATCCCAAACCACACTTGTCAGCTACCCTCTTTTGACTTTCAAGAAGAACTTCAAGTTAAGTAGAACTTATCTTGAATTTCTCTTTATATTCATTTGTTGTTTGAACATCCCTTTCGAGAGAGACAATTTGATCCTCAAGTTTTTCTTCATTATCTTTAGCATCTTCAAGATCATATTCAAGATGTCTGATAATTCTATCCATCTTGTGGCAATCTTCTAATTTCTCCTTGAGAGATTGTCTTAGATTATCTTCAGTTTTTCTTTTCTCTTCAACCTCTTGGGTAAACTTCATAACTCCTGATTCCATTTCAGGTCTTACCATAATGATTTCTTTTGATAACTTTTCACATAACTTGGTTTTCTCCTTCAAATCTTCATTTGTGCCATTAGCTTCACCTTGACTTGCCAATTGCTGAAGTAGCTCCTTTCTCTTTTTCATAGAGAGACTTAATTTATCTTTTAGTTCTCTCATGAAATCATCAGCCTGTTTGAGTCTTTCCTTTAATTCATTGACTTCAGAGTTTGACTGCTCAAGATCATCAAGGGTAGTCTTGAGTTGCTCCCTTAAACCATATACATCCATTTGAATTCCTAGATCTTCCTCAAGTTGTTAGACTCTGTTAGGAGGAACTTAGCTCTGATACCAATTGTTGATAACTGAGAGGGGGGGTGAATCAGTTATCTTAATTATTTCTGCTTTCTGAACTTACTTAATAATCAATGCAACATTAATTCAAATAAGCAAACATAACCATGAAATGGAAATACACATGACATAATATTTTTGACGTGGAAACCCTGTTAAGGGAAAAAACCACGGGGTGATTAACCCAAGATTGTATTCTCTATTAGAAGAATGGAAATACAAAATGGTACTTGCCAATTAGGGCTCACTGCCCGAGCACACTGCTCACAAGAGGCACACTGCCTACAAGAGACACACTGTCTACAATTTATAAAGAGTGTAATACAATACTTGAACTGATAAGGAGCATCAACATATGCTAGAGTTCAGTTCTGGTTAGGCTCAGTATACTGATCTGCTGCACTTCATCTTTCCTCTTCTTTTGTGCTGCTTTCCTTTCACATGCTGGACCTTCCTTTCTGCTTTTATTCGGCTCTACTACTTTTCTTTGCACATCCCCAAAAACCACGACACTTATCACAACTAAATCCATCTTATATATATGTACACAAAAGTGATTTCATCACCTTTCTAGTCGGTACCTGGAATAGTCAATATTTTCCACAAACTCTGATCTATCGGTTGAATCCTTGCATACCAAGTAATGCAGATCAAGGATATACTTGTAGAAGTCATTAATCATGTCAGCCAATCATAACTTATGCCTTAATAACCTTTACCATCATCAGTAATACATCCGGAATAATGTCTGATGTTCTGCCAGTCAGTTCTTCCTCTATCCACACTACCAATCAGGAACCCGATACTCAAGTATTCATATCTTTTTCTTCATCTATCACCGGAGGCTAAATCCTTGGAATCTATCACTCAAGGTAGTCCTCTTGACTTGCCCAAATCTGCACTTCACCAAGATACTTCCTCTGAGAGATCTAGACCTGACTATCAGACCTCGCCACGTCCTCTATTCTTGTTTACCAGACCACAACATTCTTCACTCTGACTTCTAGTAGAGACACACCATGTCTTGCAAATGTGTGGGATGAACTTTGTTGCCATCAATGACAACATTCATGAATCCATATAGTGTCTCTTGCCAACATAAAGAAGTACCAGAGAGACTAATTAGCATTAAGTGGATCATTTCACAAGAAAAATGAGACTTCCACAAACCTTCTTAAGCATTCCTTCCTCTGAAATATATATATTCTTTCTGGTGCAGACAAACATATACTAAACCCAGCATCACTTACAAACACTAGACACATTGTCTTGAGATAGAGCATTGAAAAACCAACTTGTGGTGCACATCAGCACCTAAATCTTGAAATGAACAATCATATTGAATATATGAACTCATCCTCCAAACATCAAATCCAAAAGATGAACTAAGGTGAAATGCGGTGTCTGTTGCTTTCTCCTCTAGACAACCCTAATCAACAACATGATATGTCTTTGTTCTGCTAATACTGAAGAACCTCTGTGGTACAACTTATCAACTAAAACTTGAATATAACAATCTTTTCATCTATATCTGACTATCCTTCAAACTGTAGCATCACATATTCTAATGCAGAGAAATGTGGAGCATTCCTCGAATCCTCTCTAACTGTACCAACACAGAATCACTATCTTCACTCTACGAGCTCTAGAATCTTCTGTGGCAACTTCTAAGCTCTGAAATCAAGAACATAACTTATTCACACATGTATATGTCTAACTTCAAAACTACAAGGCCATACCATCAAATGCGGAGGAATGCGAAGCATTCTCTCAATCTACTTCAGTATAGACTACAATGTCTTGGACTTCCTGAAACTTTCTTCCAAGATTTAGCAATATTTTTCATCAAGAACTAAGGAATACAACATTAACCACATCAGATACTTCATCCTCAACATCATGCACAATAATCACAACTTTTTCAATACAACAAGAATCTTCAGGTTAGCACATTCTTCTACTCACAACTTTCTTCTTTACATGATCTTCAGAAGACAGGGTACAACTGTGTATAGATGATACTAATCCAATCAGTATACATAGCTCACAAGACTTCCATTATCTTACTCTTTACTTCACAACTTCTTTGATCCATCTCCTTTGTCTTCTTCTCTAAATACCTCAGGATATACTCATCACTTTGCTTCTATGTCTCACAACAATCACTATCCTTTGACAACTCTGAACACCTCTAATCATCACTGAACAACACACCATATCAGCACATCATACCATATCAACACATCATCACTTCCACTTCCAACCTTTCACAACACTACATTGTTAACATCAATAGTACCATTATACTGTTGACATCAATGACAACACATATGTAACAATCTCCCCCTTTGGCATTGATGGCAACACTTAACCTAATATGCAAATTTCTCCCCCTTTGACATCAAGGACAAAGGCCTAGTGGTCTTCCTCTTAACAAAATTTATTTTAGCTCCCCCTATCTATATTCTTCTTCTTTCACTGCTCCTTATCTATCAGCTCCCCTTGATTGGTTTTTCCTTTTCATCCTTCTCAGATTCTTATCTACCTGCTCCCCCTGAGAGGTAGGCCCCATCAATCCATGGATAAACATATGTCTTGAACTGCTCCTCATGGACAGATGCACAACCTATGCATCTAGTTAGAAGGAGGGGCAATCACCCCTAAATTTTGTTTGAAATACACAAAGGTATCTTTAGAAAGTGCCTTTGTGAAGATATCTGCAACTTCATCCTTTGTAGGCACATACTCCAATCTGACTTCTTGATTTGCAACCTTCTCTCTCAAAAAGTGAAACCTAATAGATATGTGCTTGGATCTATAATGCATCACTAGATTCTTTGAAATATTTATAGCACTAGTATTGTCACAAAGAATAGGAATGGACTCATCATAGACTACCTTGATATCCTTCAATGTTTGCTTCATCCACAACACTTGAGTGTACCAAGCTACTACAGCTATATATTCTGCCTTTGTTGTTGATAAGGTCACTGGATCCTACTTATTACTTATCCATGAGATGAACTTGTCTCCCAAAAAGAAATTTCTTCATCTGGTACTTCTTATATCATCAATACAACTAGCCCAAACTGCATCAGTATAAGCACTCAGGGAAAAGTCATCACCCTTTTGATAACACAACCCGTGTTCCAGAGTGCTCTTCAAATATTTGAATATTCTCTTGACTTTCTTCACATGTGTTTCCTTAGGATCACCTTGAAATCTTGCAACCAAACACACAGCTTGCATAATGTCAGACCTTGATGTTGTTAAGTAAAGTAGGCCCCCAATCATAGACCTATATAGAGTCTGATCAGCTTCGGGTGACTCATCATATTTACTCAAATGGAAACTAATTATCATAGGAATACTCACTAGTTTGCAATCTTCCATACCAAACTTTTTCAACATCTCCTTAACATACTTTGCTTGAGATATAAAGATGCCATTATCTGATTAAGTAATTTGGAGCCCAAGAAAGAATGATAGCTCACCTAACATAGACATTTCAATTTTTTTTTGCATCTCTCTTGCAAACTTCTTACACATCTCATCATATCAACAAAAGATTATATCGTCAACAATCACAACAACAATTAGAATTTGTTCACCTTCAAATTTGATGTAGAGATTACTATCTGTGGTACCTTTCTTGAAACCCTGCTAGAGTAAGTACTTATCCAACCTTGCATACCAAGCTCTAGGGGCTTGTTTGAGACCATATAGAGCCTTCTTAAGTCAGCATACCATGTTTGGGTCTTCTGATAACTGAAATACATCAGGTTGTTCTATGTAGACTTCTTCTTCTAAGTCACCATTCAAAAAGGCAGATTTGACATCCATCTTATATACCTTGAATCCCTTATGCACTACAAATGTAAGAACTATTCTGATAGCTTCCATTCTTTCCACTGGAGTAAATATCTCTTCATAATCAACACCTTCAACTTGTGAATAACCTTTGCAAACTAGTCTTTCTTTGTTCTTGATCACTTCTCCATCTTCATTCAATTTGTTCCTAAACACCCATTTTTTACCTATCACATTCATGTCCGCAGGCCTTGGCACCAATTCCCAAGTTTGATTCTTCTCTATCTGATTTAGTTCTTCTTCCATAGCTTGTATCCATCCTTCATCCTTTCTAGATTCAGCAAAGTTCTTTGGTTCTACTCTTGATAGTAAAGAAAACCTTCCTTATTCATTTGCTCTTGCAAATCTTCTTCTTGTCTGTACTCCTTCATTCTTGTCTCCAATGATTTGATCATCTGAATGATTCTTTTGAACATACTTGGTAGGAGTTGTGGTAGTTTTCTCTTGTGTTTCTTCATTTTCTTCAACTTGTTCTTCATCTATGTAGACCAGTTCATCTACCCAACAGTCTTCTCGCTCATTAGTGATTCTATGTGACTCTTAATCCACTCTTACATTTGCACTCTCAACTATCTTCCTCAGTCTTTTGTTTAGCACTTGTAGGCTTTGTTGGTAGTTGAGTATCTAAGAAAAATACCTTCATCTACCCTTGAGTCAAACTTTCCCAAGCCTTCTTCATCTCTCCTGATGTAGCATTTTCTTCCAAACACTCTAAAGTATTTGACTGATGTTGGTCTTCCATTCCAAAGCTCATAAGGTATCTTGGTGTTGTGTTTTCTTAGTTGTCCTCTATTAAGAATGTAGACTGTAGTATGAACTGCTTCTTTCCAATATATATTAGGAATCTTAGCTTCACTCAACATTGTCCTAGCCATCTCTTGAACAATCCTATTCTTTCTTTATGTAACACCATTTTGCTGAGGGGTTCTGGCAGCTACATAGTGTCTTTTGATTCCATGTTCTTGACAAAATTCTTCAAACTCATTTGAGGTGAACTCACCACCTCTATTAGACCTTAAACACTTGATTCTATCATTCATTTAATTTTCAACCATGGACTTGAATATCTTAAACCTACTAAAGGCTTCTGATTTTTCTTTCAAAAAAGTAACCCATGCCATTCTAGAGAAATCATCAATGAGCAACATGAAATAGCTCTCACCTTGTAGACTCTTTGTCCTAGTAGGTTCGTACAAGTCAGTATGAACTAGCTCTAATGGCCTTGTAGTAGAATACTCCTTGGATTTGAAAGTTATTCTTGTATGCTTCCCAATATGACATTCCTTGCATATTGTGCTTGCAGGCTTGATTATCGTTGGCATGTCTCTTATTGCTTGCATAGAGCTGATCTTCACAAGATTATCAAAGTTGATGTGCCCCATTCTTTTGTGCCTTAGAAAGCATTCATTTGTTTGTCCTAGAAGGCAAATCCTTTCATTAATTCCCTTTAGATTATACAAGTTGCCTATGTCTTAAATCCTTCTGCCACCAATTTTCCAGACTTTACTCTTCAGATTTCACACCCTTGATCATGAAATGTGAGACTATATCCTTTGCTACACATTTGACTTACATTGAGAAGATTATGCTTGAGACCTTCTACATAAAGAACATCATGTGTTTTAGATTAACCATCAATACTTATGGTGCCTTTTCTAGTGATCTTTGCAGATGAATTGTCTCCAAACCTGACCAGTCCACCATTCCACTTACCAAGATTGATGAATTTGGTCTTGTAATCTATCATGTGATTTGTGCATCCACTATTTATCACCCAAATATTGGTTTTACTTGAGCGTGAAATGTTATTTGGGCAATAATTGAATTTTCAACTCCATTGAAATTCTCCTTGTCTTGCTCAGTGACATTAGTTATCTGAGATTCTGAATTTTCAAAGCCACTCTTGCAATATCTTGCTATGTGTCCAACCTTGTTACAAATTTGGCATACCACATTGACATCCACAAGTGGAGAAAGAGAATTTCTACTTAAAAGATTTATTCTATTCATTTCATACTTGAAATCCATAGCCTTATAACCAAATTTGTTGCAAATAAAAAAAAATCAAAGAAAACATTATTGAACCTGTTCATGGAGAATTGTCTTGCATGAAGGGATCTTCCTTGAGGCAAGATGAGATCTACACATTCAGTATCATTCAGATTTCCAAGCTTTTCCTTCTTCAACTCCTCTTTGAGTGACTGAATTTCTTTGTCAAGCCTTGTACATTCTTTTGTCTTAGCTTCAATCAAAGCTCTTTATTCTTGATTCTCTTTCCTTGCATAGTCCAAGTCTTCAAGAGCATAAATAAGTTCTCCTTCAAAATCAACTTCATATTCTTCTTCATCTACAATTTTCTCTAAACCATTTGAGAGTACCATGGCCATGAATAGGGATTCTCCTCTATCCTCATTAGATGAGTAGTGATCTAATTCTTCTCTGGAGTTGTAGTCTTCCTTTGAAAGAAGGTTCCTCTTGAAATTGTTTCTATTGAAACCCTTGCTACTATTTTCACTTTATCCAAAGGGATATTTAGATGCATAATTACCAATTCTACCACATTTGAAACATTTGAAAGGTACATTACCTTTATACATGCCTAATCCCCTTTTTAGCTTTCTCCCAAAGTTTGCTTCTTCTTCCTCAGCTTCATTGCATACATCAGATGTTCCTTCATTCTTCACAGCATTAAAAGCAGCTTCTCTTTGGCATGGACCTATGACTTCATTTCTCATCTCATAGGTAGAGAGGGATCCAAACATCTCTTCCATGGTGAGCTTCTTTAGGTCTTTGGCTTCTTCAATTGTAGAAAATTTTGAATCAAATCTATGAGGGAGAGTTCTCAAGACTTTCTTCACAACCAGCAAATCATCTTGTCTTCAACCATACTTCTGATTCCATTAACTGCTTCATCTACCCTGTGCAAGTACCCCGATATGTTCTCTTCTTTCATCCTTAGATTCTCAAATATTGTTTTGTAAGACTGAAGTTATGCTTCCTTTATAGTGTCATTTCCTTCATAGAGATTTTTGAGTTTCTCCCATATCTCCTTTGTTGTCTTACACCGCACAACCTTGACTAACTCTAAACTGTTCAAGCCACTTAAGATGGCATTCTTGGCTTTAGCATTGTTTTCATGAGTCTTCCTCACATCCGCATCTATAATAGGATGTTTAGGTTCAACATAATCATTCATGATAGCACTCCAAACATCATACCCTATCGATGTTAGATAGGCTTCCATCCTTACACTCCAAAAATCAAAGTTAATTCCATCAAATATTAGAGCTTTAGAAGAGTACTCCTTCTGAGCCATGTGTTTTACTCCAAGATCTACCTTTAGTTGTTAGGCTGCACCAAGGAACTCAACTCTAATACCAATTGTTAGAACACAAGGATATACTGAGAGGGGGGTGAATCGGTATATGCCAAAACTTATTCCAATTTAACTTTGTCAACCAAATATTTTAACTTCCTTAAACAAATTATCAACAAATTAAACAATTTAAAGAACACATAAGCACAAAACCACAACACTAGATTTATATGGAAAACCCAAGAAGGGAAAAACTATGGTGAGCAAGTTGCTTAGATCTATTGTCCAAATCTAACCTAACAAATAAAGATAAAATAGGTTACAACAAGTTTTAGGGGCTACTATCCAAGGGAGGACAAACTCCCTAAAAAATAATCCAACAACACTTGCAAATTCACACTTTATAGATTTCACTGATCAACCACCTCCGTAACACCTCGCTCTGTCACAAACCTTCATTTTCTTTGCACAACAAACACTGCTACCTTCAATACACCTTCACACACATACTCACTTAATTTCACACTTATACACACATCCTCGCACACCCACATACACACTTACTTTTCACACAAAACAAGATCTTTCATTTATACCTTCCACCAAATACAAAATCTTTCTTCTATGTTGGCCAACATGAAATGTGTAATCATGAAACATGCAACAGCCACACCAAGTCAGCATCTAAAAGATGTAGAAATCCAAAATAGTTCAAACCAAGTGATAACTAGGACCTATTCTTCCTTTACATATTCTTCCAAGTTGGCACATACTTCAAAAAATTTGGCAGGATCATCAAAACACATGAAGTCAGCTCAACACATACACATCCTTGCATGAAATAGCTATAGACCTAAAGCAGTATCAGAGAGACTAATTAGCATTATACAAATCATTTCACAAGCAAAATGAGACTTCCACAAACCTTCTAAGACATTCCTTCCTCTGAATTATATATTTTCTTTCTGGTGCAGACAAATAGATACTAAACCTAGCATCACTTACAAACACTGGACACACTGTCTTGAGATATAGCATTGAAAAACCAACTTGCATTGCACTTCAACACCTGAATCCTAAAATGAACAATCATACTGAATATATGAACTCATCCTCCAAACATCAAAGCCAAAAGATGAACTGTGGTGAAATGCGGTGGCTTTTGCTTTCTCCTCTAGACAACCCTAATCAACAACATGATATGTCTTTGTTCTGCTAATACTAGAGAACCTCTATGGTACAACTTATCAACTAAAACTTGAATATAACATTCTTTTCATCTATATCTGACTATCCTTCAAACCGTAGCATCACATATTCTAATGCAGAGAAATGTGGAGCATTCCTCGAATCCTCTCTAACTGTACCAACACAGAATCACTATCTTCACTCTGCAAGCTCTAGAATCTTTTGTGGTAACTTCTAAGCTCTAAAATCAAAAGCATACCTTCTTCACACATTTCTTTGTATAACTTCCAAACTGCAAGGCGATACCATCAAATGCGGAGGAATGCGAAGCATTCTCTTGAGTTACTTTAGTGTAGACTCCAATGCCTTGGACTTCCTGAAACTTTCTTCCAAGATTTAGCAATACTTTTCATCAAGAACCAAGGAATACAACATTAACCACATCAGATAGTTCATCCTCAACATCATGCACAATAACCACAACTTTTTCAATACAACATGAATCTTTAGGTTAGCACATTCTTCTACTCACAACTTTCTCTTTTGCATGATCTTCAGAAGACAAGGTACAACTGTGTACAGATGATACTGATCCAATCAGTATACATAGCACAAGACTTCCATTATCTTACCCTTTACTTCACAACTTCTTTCATCCATCTCCTTTGTCTTCTTCTCTAAACACCTCAGCATATACTCATCACTTTGCTTCTGTCTCACAACAATCACTATCCTTTGACAACTTTTAACACCTTTGATCATCACTGAACACCACACCATATCAACACATCATCACTTCCACTTCCAACCTTTCATAACACTGCATTGTTAACATCAATAGTACCCATTATACTGTTGACATCAATGACAACACATATGCAACAAGTTCATACCCATGGTGAATTGTGTTGCATCAATGAGTGAGTTGAAGTCATGTTGAGGATTGCTTTGGTTGGTTTCCATGGCTTTTTTATATTGAGACCTAGTAAGAGACATATGATGTTTCAGACTTGATATGATAAGGATGGATGATGGATGGATTTTTGTTTAGACTTTGGTGACAAAGTTGAGACTCTTAGGATGATTGTTGTTTGAAAGTGTTGATAAAAGATAAAATCTAGATCAATTGTTGCTATGATTGGGTTTGTGATTATCCTCCAAGAGATAGATTAATGAACTCACGGAGAGACAAGATGGGATAGTGAATTTCACCAACTCAAGAGTGTTACATCAGAAAATATCTCCCTGGGACTTTTTCCCCTAAGTTTAGCTCCCAGGTCCCTTGTTTTGCATTTAGCATGTTCATTTTTACTCCCGATGGAAAATCCCTGAAAACCCATGTTAAAATGGACCCAGGGGACGATTATGAACTTAACCCTACCTTGAAAATGGGGATGAGGGCTTGGGTGCCCGCACCCTAGCCTTGCCCTATTTAGCGAGGTCCCAAATTTTAAATGTCGGTTATGTGACCGTTAGAAGTATCTGTTGCCGACATCTCAAGTTTGAATTACGAAATTAAAGAGGGAATGTGTTTAGTTGCATATATAAGCATGTTTAGGGATTCATTTGTAAACTAGAAGATGATTATGAACTTTTGGTGCAGTTATGATTTTAGAGCATTCAAAGTATTCATTGTTGCAGAGCAGACTTGTCTTGTTATTACATGTTTGTTATGCAGATTTGGCTTCATCTTCTCATGATGTGAAAGACTTTCATCTATATGCGAGCTATACCTCTGAGGTGACCTTTATTTGTGTTTTCAATCATTCATCAATTGGTTTTTGCCTCTATCCCACAGGGATACACACTCTTATCTGACAATGGTGTTTGGAAGACTTGAATGTCCTTCTAGGGCTTGACTGAGGCAAGCTCCTAGACACCACAACCCCCAACCCCCTTTTCTGTGATTGCAAGTTACAAGTTACAGAAATAGAGTTGCAGAGAGGCATAACAGAGTGTCAGAATTACAGATCTAAGAAGAAAACTAGGACCTGGACTTGGGTGCCCACTCTTTAGTCCTCTAGATCCCCAAAGCAGAAAACCTCTGTGACAGTGGTGATTAGTTGCAGACAAGTACCAGAGATCCCTGAAGAAACTGCCACCTTGGACTCGGGTGCCCGCTCTTTCAACCCTGACTTTTCTAGATATGGAATCTTGAAATTTGGTATGTCTCTAATTGTCATTTAATGTCTCTATGTGTTGTAGACACCCTAAAATGACCGTGTTGTCAAATCACTAGCATTCCGTTATCTTCCTAATCACTTGCATTGCAAACGTTAATTAAATAATCTAATTATTTAATTAATTTCATCAAATTCTTCTAAATCACAAAATTGTGACATTAATTAAATAAATCCTCTTTATTTAATTAATTAAATTAAATTCCTCTATATTCTTCCACAATTAAATAATTCTAATTATTTAATTATCCTCTTCCCAAAATTCACATCTACATTAATTAAATAAATTAATTATTTAATTAAATCAACAAATTCCCTCTTATCTAAAATTAAATAATTCTTAAAATTATTTAATTAAATCAAAATCATTCTTCCAAAATCATGCACAACAATTAAATAAATTTATTTATTTAATTTGCTTTCAAATCTTCTAAATTAAATAATTCCAATTATTTAATTATTTCTTCCAAAATATCTTCTCTAAATTTAAATAAATCAATTATTTATTTAAATTACTTTTTCTTCTAAAATTTGAGTTATCTCTAAAATAACTCAAGCTTTTTTGCTCATCAATTAAATATTTCTATATTTAATAAAGCAAAATATCTTCTTTTCTCATGCAAATCCCTTCTTCTTGTTTTAAATCACTTAACTGATTGCTTTATTCTTTTAATTGATTTATCTCTTCAGTTAACTTATTCTTCTATTCTTGATAACTCCTCTCATGCAAAAGCAAGCAAGACACATGTCTTCTTCTTATTCGTTGCACATTCCTCAACTTATCTCCTCCATTGATTCTTCTGAATTATCTGGACCGTTGATCGATCTTTGATGAAACCTATATAAACCCCCCTCATCTCCTTCATTGAGCCTCTCTCTTCGATCGTATTCTCAGGCATACTTAACAGAGCTTCGAGCATACAAAACGCGTCGATTGAGCACTATAACGATCTTTTGACATTGATCTCTTGAGCACATACTTGCTTGTTGCAGCCATGGCTTTGCAACTACATTGAGCAATCCACATTCAATCCAAAGGAAACAACACAGATTTCGGTAAAAGTCTTTATTTCATTGAGTGATTATTTATGGCTTTTATTTAAATTGGTTTCCTTTATGTTATTGGGTTCTTTGGTTTTATTTAGTTTAGATTTAATCAATTTTTCCATATACACATTCTGGCACGCCCGGTGGGACCCACTAATCCCTTTGTTTCTTTGAGAAATTTGTTTTTTTTTTTGAAGTCACAGTACGGCACAGCGCAAACGACACCCCACAACGCTTCTGGCAGGATCTTTGAGCGCTTTTGCGGACACAGTGTGGCGCTTTTGAGGTTCTGCAGCACTTCTGGCTACGTAGAACAGCACTTCTGGCTACGTAGAACAGCGCTCCTGGCATTACAGAACAGCGCTTTTGGCAGTATTCTACAACGCTTTTGGCTAGATTAGGTTTCTGACCTTGTTCACTGTTTTACAGGATTTTCACGCCATCTATCTTATTACTTTGTATGACAAGCTGTTGTATTTGTCAGACAAACCTATTTTTTTTGGACATCCTAAGCTGATTTATTTAGGAGTACCTTTGATTTTTGGGTTAATCCTTGGTGTTGTTACAGCTTCTGAGTTTTTAGATTGCAGAACATAGATCTCTCAGCTACCACTTCTCAGAACAGTGAATCAATCATGGAATTTTACTTTAGATCTAATTATTTTGAAAAAGTTGCCCTTTTTGTGATCTGAGACAGCGCGGCGCTTTTGGTTATATTCTCTCACGCATTTGGTAACACAGTTCCACGCTTCCGGAAATTCTTCAACGCGTCTGGTATTATTATATTGCGCTTCTGGTCTGTATCACAGTGCTTCGAAAACATAATGAAGTGCTTCTGGTTAAGTTGCTGCGCCTCTGGTAATATTACACAGCGCTCCGGGTCTGCAATACAGCGCTCTTGGAATACAGTAAGTCGCTTCTGGTAAAATTGTGCAGCGCTGTTGGTTAAAGTTGATTTATTTTTTGCTAACTTCTGAAATTTTGGTGGAACTAACTCACTTGTTGCAGCTTCTTATTACTCACACAGAGCTAATAGGTGTTCTCTTAATATGTTCATGCAGGACGAGCGTTGAAGACCTCTTTTGATTTATATCACTAAGTCTTAGAAACACATTGCATGCTTAAAAGGATAATTGAACAAATCTTTTCTTGCAATCTAAGTCTTAGGAACATACTGCTTTTCTTAAGGGACAATGGACATGTATGAACAAACACCTCAATTTTCTAAAGGACAATGGACATGAATGCCAAACACTTCATTTCATAAGGGACAATTTACAACTACAATCGTGTGTGTGCATAGCTTAGTGGCACCTTATTTTTTCTTATAACGGGACAATTGAACCTTTGTTTGACGTGCTTGCTTTTACTTTTTTGTACTTCCTTTAGAAGGGCCTGCTTTTGGATTGCGATTCATCCAAAAGGGATGACCCTAAGCGGAGTTTTCCTTTGAACCGCTATATAAGAGGGATAAGGTGAAAGCCAAGTCCTAACCGACGTCAGCCTTACCTTATGGTGCCAAACTGAAAAGAGGTGTACTAGCTCTTTGTGGAAACGATTTTCACATTGAGCGAAGTGTTTGAAACTCTTAGTAGGATTGGTTAAAGCTTTTAGTAGCTTGTCGCATTGCTCGTAAGGCGTTGGTCCCTCAAAGTCACTAAGAACCATTTTAGATAGAGACTACCCGACCTACCTCCGAACATTGCGATAATCATCAGTGCAAGGGAAATCGATTTAAACCCTTAAGATACTCACCATTGGCTCCCTTGAGAAGAGATAGTATTCCCTTGGACATAAAGCTCTTGTGACCTACTTGAGCTTTCCAAGGGGAGGGTGAGATATCCCTACCTATCGTCTCTCGCAAAGATACTAAATATCCGACACCTTTATGGAATGATATTTTTATCGACGGAGTATTAAGCTGTGAGCTGATCTACTACAATGAAACCTTGTCTCTAGGGATAAAAAGTGCTTGTTATTGATTGCAACTGTATTAGACCTGTGGAAACATTGGGCTTGTTTGAAGCCTTGAACATACACTATCTGTTGTGTCAGTCCTTGTGCCTTTTTTGACCACTTGTTTGCTGTGTTTTCTCTTGCCAAACCAATCCAATCAGAAATAGAAAAAATTTTGCCTTTGAAAAACATCAGACACTACTTCAGCGCCCCTGGTATTACAGCAGCTCGCCTTTGGTAGTATAGTAGATCGCCTTTGGTACAACAGTAACTCGCCTCTGGCAAAACTCTACTTCAGCGCCCTTGGTATAACAGTAGCTCGCTTTTGGTCACCGTAGCTCGCCTCTGGCATAGCCGTAACTCGCTATTGGTAGCTCAGTCCGTCGCCTCTGGCCCACAGTAGCACGCTTTTGGTAGCACAGTCTTGCGCCTCTGGTCAAACAGTATAGCGCTTTTGGTCCAGTACTTTGTGCATCAGAGTTTGTCCGTTTCTTCAAAGCATCTCATAGATTCCCAGCATTACATTGTGTCCTAAGTGTATTCCATGGTCACCACTAGGCTACAGCAAACCATGAAATCTAGGCAAGTTGTCCCTAAGAAGCACAAGTCACCCCCTCGCACACCACAATCAGGTCGTCTCAACATTACTCCCAAGGTGACTCCTAGTACACCCGCGGCAAAACCAAACATCTCTCCAAACATGCCGCACATAGATGAACCAAGCAATCCTCATGAGGAGAGAACCCCTTTGCTAAATGCACCTCAGTATACCACAGGCTTGCCTCCGGATTTTGTCCCACAAGGTTATATCGTAGATCAAACCCCATCTCAAGAAGAGCGACACTTTGAAATAGGTCAATCCTCTCAAGAAGATGGGCAAGATCTTGATGAATTTATACAAGATCCTAGAGCTATAGCTGCCTTTGATAAAATCCTTAGTGAGAACCAAGATCATTTCTTTCGCTTGCTTGCAAAGCAAGGTGCCAAGTTACCTCAAGATTTTGATGTGTCCACTCTCAAGGAGAGCACCAACACCCAAGAAACCATACAAGCGGTGCAAACCATGTCCATGGTAACTACGCCCTTACCTACTCAAGGCTCGCAGTATAGGAATCCCCTTTTCCAAAATCCAACAGAGGAGAGGCCCATATCACCACTTTTGACTCCTATGGAGATCTATCAAAACCAACAAGAAACTCTCCAACGTCAAGCAGAGTTAGCTAAGCAAGCCACCTTAGCTCGATCGAATGTGCAACCACCTCCTAAAGTGTCCACCCCAAACGCAAGCAGAATCTTGGTTACCCCATCACGCATAGGTTTCCCACCTAATTACAATCCGGGAAACACTTATGTAGCCATGCAACAGGGGTCTCAACAAATGCCACCTCCTATATCATCACACCTGCATGTCTCTCAACCAATTAGAGTCACGCAGCCCCAACCACAAACTTCTTCTACTCTCGTCCTCAAGCAGCCCCAACCACAACATTCTTCTACTCTCATCTTCAATCAACCCCAACCGTCGCAAATCACTTCTACCTATGTTCCTCCTCCACAACATTCATCCTCGCTCAACTTCTTTCATACATTGCCTAGCCACTCTCAACATTCCCAACATCAGGTTTCCCAAAGCTATGTGCCACCATCACAACCTAATCAAACGCACTTTAGCTTTCCTCCCCCCAATGCCTTTCTTCAACCGTCGCAAAGCCAACATTCTTACCTAGCGCCACCTCCACCTCTGCCTAATCAAGGCCTCCAATTCCAACCCAATCTGAACCAATCGTACAATTCATACAATCCCAATCAATCTTACGACCCTTATAATACCAGTACGCATGGCTTACACTATAATCTTCCATATGGGCAACACCAACCGCTTTTTGGACAACAGGAGATGTTACCAACCCCTCCCACGACTATGGAACTAAAGATTGTGGAGGTCCAACAGCAGCTATCTGATCTTATGTTTGGCCACACCAAAAAGACCTTCTCTTTAGAGGAAGTGTGTCCTTATCCTTTTGATCGGTCGTTACCAATGATCCCTTTTCCTCAAAATTTCACTATTCCCAAGTTCGATAAGTACAAAGGAAAAGGTGACCCTAAAGACCATCTTAGGGAATTCTATCTTGCTTGCTTCGAGGTCTCTCACAACGACACATATCTTATGCGTCTCTTTCCTCGCAGTCTTGGAGGTCAAGCAATAGAATGGTTCTCACACTTACCTACGGGTATCAAGTCTTTCAACGAACTAGCAGAGAAGTTTGCCACCCATTTTTCTTACAACGTAGAGCACGAGATTTCCATGACGGATCTATGCAACAATAAACAGAAAAATGGTGAAACTTTCATTTCTTTCCTTCAACGATGGAGACAAATGGCTAGTAAATTCCCTTTCAAGATTCCGGAGAAACAGCTTGTTAGCATATTTGTGCAGAACCTCAACCAAGAGTTAGGTTTCCATTTGCAAATTCTTAGTGCTACAACCTTCGATGAAATCACATACAAGGGTATCAACATTGAGAAGGCCCTCATTGCTAAGGGTGTGGTCAAAATCTTTAAGGAGACGAAAGATAGCACTTCTCATCAACAGTCGAATGATAAGCCCAAATATTGGAACAAGAACAAAAACGTGGTCAATGATGGGGTGGTCGATACCAAGCATGTCCAAGCGTTACAAACACCGCTGCAACTCTCCAAACCAAGTCAAGCTCCACCTCAACAACAGCAGCAACAAAGGCAGCCTTATCAAAACCAACAGCAACGACAACAAGAGCGGCCCCAACAAGATTACCCTCCGCAACGTCAATTCACCCCCTTGGGAGTGCCCATCGAATCGGTCTTACAGCAAGCTTTGCAGAAAGGGCTCATCACATTACTTGATGCTCCCCCATACGGAGAACTTGTCTACAAAACTGCACGTTACAAAGACAATGAGTATTGTGAGTTCCATAGGAGTAAAGGTCATCGAACTGCGTCTTGCATGAAGCTTAAGCACCTCATCCAAAACCTCATCGACGGTAATCAAATTACTTTTGAGGACGAATCACCAGCGCAACACACGAACAAGGATCTCGAAATGTACAAGGAACCATTCCCTCATCATGGTCCACCTCCTCCTCAGGATAGAGGTAAAGGTATCAATCACGCTTCCACATCTTTTGATTCAATTGTAGGTTGTTTTGAAGAAAGTCAAGTGTCTACCCTCACCATCAAAAGCAAATCTACGGATTGTGTTGTTACTACTCGTCGAGGTCATGTCACCATCCGTGCACCTACACCTAGGCTCCTGGTTCAGTCTGATTATAATCTTGTCGAACATCTAGGGAAAACACTAGCACAAATCTCTATTTTGGACCTTCTACGGTCATCACCTGCACATAGAGTGGTGCTAGAAAAAGCCCTCCAGGAGTCTTCCGTTCCTAACAACATAGCAGTCGCAGATTTCCAAGCTATAGTGGGTAATATTGCTTCACCTTACAACGTGGTCTTCTCAGAGAAAGACCTCCCCTCCCATGATCCTTGTCACAATGATGCCCTCCATATTGAAGTCCTCATCCATAAGCGCAAAATCAAACGCATCCTCATAGATGGTGGTGCTGGTCTCAACATCTGTTCTTTAAAGTTACTAAAGCCATTAGGATACTCTGAGGATCATGTCAACACTGATCATAGTATTACAATCAAGGGGTATGATGATGCGGAACGCCGTTCAAAAGGTGTTATTCACTTGCCTATACAACTGGGCCCTGTCATGCTTGAAACTAGGTGTCAAGTCCTTGATATTGAGCTGCCTTACAACATTATCCTAGGCCGCCCATGGATCCATGCAATGAAAGCTGTTCCCTCCACGTACCATCAGTCCCTAAAGTTCCCATACAATGGTACGGAGATCACCATCCCAGGAGATCATAATCCTTTTGAATTTTGCCGTGTCTTGCAAGGAAGCTATAAGAATTGCAACCAAGTGCCTAAAAATGACAAAGCCCTTGAATCCCCTCTTTATGTTGACCCTGAAACTCTCACGCAAGCCTCTACAAGTGAGCCTACACCCCTCCCCAAAATCACAGCACGCGTCCGAGATATAGGCTTTGGCACTTATGATATCTCTGAATCTTGTTGTGTAGGGCGGATGCCTTTATCTCCAAAATCTTATGGCAAACCACCCATTGCCAAAGTTACCAAAAAAGCAACTATTCCTCCCCCAACATTCCTAACCCAATTCCAACATGGACGGTTATTGGAAGAGGAAACCATTGAGGACATCTCTTCTTGGCTTTACAAGGAGAAAGAACCAGTCACGATACCAGTCAAGCAATATGGCAATGGCTTAAGGATAGTGAAAAACATGGGTTATAAAGGCAAAGGTGGCCTTGGGAAACAAAATCAAGGCACTATGGAGCCCATTGTGGTAACAAAGAAGCTAGACAAGAAAGGATTAGGATTTGGTAAGAAGGTACCACGCGCCTTGGACATCGAGTATATCCTCGATGAGGTAGCTGACACTTTCCCGCCGCTACGACATCTACAGAGGATATCATCGATGACTCTTCCCTCCACATGACCAATCTATTCGCTGAATCCTCCATTTTTACACTATCCTCTGTCTCCTTAACTTCCACCACCAGCACCCAGAATGTCACGCTTGTCTACCCTGAACTCATCGATTGGAACCAACAAGGGGCCCCCGTTATAGATGTATTTCAGAATGACGAAGCTCTAGCTGAGTTCATGGGACTTCGGGAAGGTATCCCTCTTGGCGATCACAAGGCAGGTTTTGTAATGGAACTAGAGCCCATGGCTTATTTTGGTGAGAATGCCAAATCCTCCAGTCGCAAAAGTGCAAATGAAGAAAGATCTCTAGGTGAAAACCACACTGTGGCACCTCCTGATCATAAAATAGTAAAAATAAAGGATGTATCCAAAGGTGAAAACCCAACTGTGGCACCGGAGGATGGAGGATTTGACCTTCCCTTACCATCTAAGTACCAAGAGAAATCAGCTCTCCTAGTGGAAGATTCTACAGAGATCAACCTAGGCACAGAACAGAATCCAAAGACAACATTCCTAGCAGCATCCTTATCTGACACAGAGCACAGAAATCTTAACAGCTTCTTCTTGCAACGAACCATCAACTTTGCATGGACCTATGTAGATATGCCAGGGCTAGACCCTAAGCTGGTAGTTCATTATCTCACAGTTGATCCCAAGGTGAAACCAATCAAGCAGAAGTTGAGAAAAATGCACCCACAGATAGCTCTCTTGGTGAAGGTGGAAGTACAAAAGCTATTAGATGCCAAGTTTATACGACCTATTGACTATTCAGATTGGGTCTCAAACATTGTACCTGTGTCTAAACCTAATGGGCGCATCCGCATGTGTAATGATTTCAGAGATCTCAATAAGGCATGTCCTAAAGATGACTTTCCACTACCAAACATTGACATTATAGTGGACTTGACAGCAGGTCATGAGATGCTTTCTCTCATGGATGGATTCTCGGGCTACAATCAAATAAGGATTGCTGAAGAAGATCAACATAAAACAACCTTTACTTGTCCGTGGGGCAATTATTGTTGGTGTGTCATGCCATTTGGTCTCAAGAATGCAGGAGCAACCTATCAGAGAGCAATGACAGTGATCTTCCACGATCTCTTTCATCACATCATGGAGGATTATGTGGATGATATATTGGCTAAATCTTCTAGGGCGGATCACATACAGGTTCTAGGACAGATATTCAACAGGCTTGAAAAATACCAAGTAAGACTCAATCCAAAGAAGTGTGTATTCGGTGTAACATCAGGAAAGCTGTTGGGATACATTGTATCTCGTAGAGGCATCGAAGTAGATCTAGCGAAAGTAAAGGCTATAGTGGAGATGCCTCCACCCAAGAACCTTAAAGCATTAAGGAGCCTTCAGGGAAGGTTGCAGTCCATTCGGTGCTTCATATCACAGCTAGCAGATAAATGTCAACCCTTTCAGCACTTACTCCGAAAGGATGTCTTGTTTCGATGGGATAGCAAGTGTCAGGCAGTGTTTGATCAACTTAAAGAGTATCTAGCTACACCTCCTGTATTGGTTCCACCAGTGGCAGACAAACCTTTGATATTATACATCTCCACTACCAATTCAGCCTTAGGGGCCCTGCTAGCGCAGAATGATGACACAGGAAAGGAGCATGCAATTTATTACATCAGTAGAACCTTGGTGGGATATGAGCTCAATTATTCACCAATGGAAAGGGCTTGTTTAGCAGTAGTGTTCGCCTCCCAAAAGTTACGGCATTACATGCTGAACCAACACATAAATCTGATAGCCAAAATTGATCCCTTGAAGTATCTACTAGCAAAAGTAGCTCTCACAGGCAGACTCGCTAAATGGGTTATGATTCTTAGTGAGTTCGACATTGAGTACACAGATCGTAAAGCAATCAAAGGACAAGCCCTCGCGAATCAACTAGCAGATGCACCTATGAAAGATACACATCCTATGGTAGCAGACTTTCCTGATGAGAATCTCTTCACTCTGGCTACCTCCATAATGTGGAAGTTGTACTTTGATGGTTCTTACACACAACATGGATCAGGAGCTGGCATCTTATTTGTTACACCTCAGAATGACTACATTCCAAAGTCATATCGGCTAGCATTCCCTTGCACCAACAACATAGCCGAGTATGAAGCACTCCTTATAGGTCTCCATACAGCAGTTCAATGGGATATCACATAATTACAAGTATATGGAGACTCACAGCTAGTCATTCGCCAAGTCACAGATGAATACCAAACAAAGGATGAAAAGTTGGTCCCTTACAAGCAACTAGTGGATGCCTACAAACCACATTTTTCTACCATCACATTTGAGCAAATTCCAAGAGAGCATAATAAAGCTATGGATTCTATGGCTTCTGTAGGGTCACTAATTGATATGCCTGCAAATACACAGAAATGTGAATTCTTGATCGAGTAATTGTTGATACCAGCCGCCAATGTTCCTGTTACTGAAATCATTTGCGAACTTGTTGGTCCCAATTCCCCATGGTACGGCGATATCTATGAATACCTCAAGAACAATACCTTTCCCCCTGACCTATCATCCACCCAACGCAAAACCTTTATCCGTCGATCCTCTCGTTACATCATGCTGGGTGATACACTATATCGCCGGAGTCTCGATGGTATCCTCTTACGATGTCTTAACATGGAAGAAGTCGAAGCTACCTTACGAGACATACACGAAGGTGTCTATGGCGCACATTCTACCGGTCCTAATCTTGCTAAGAAGATACTCAGAACAGGTTATTACTGGCCTACAATAGAGCAAGATGTTGCACAGTTTGCTAAGAAGTGTCTACAATGTCAGCAACATGGCGATTTGATTCATGCACCAGCTCATGAGTTACAACCTGTGACAACTCCATGGCCTTTTTCTCAATGGGATCTTGACCTCGTAGGACAAATCCACCCTTCCTCCTCCAATGGCCACAAGTTTATCATTACCGCCACTGAGTATTTCATGAAGTGGGTGGAAGCCATTCCTATGACCTATATCACCGGTAAGCAAATAGCCAAGTTTATTCTAAACTACCTCATATGCCGGTATGGTATTCCCCAAGCCATTGTCACTCATAATGGGAGACCATTCAAGAACCAAGATGTTCGTGCCTTATGCATACAATACAATATCCAACATCGCTTTTCAACTCCCTACTATCCGTAGAGTAACGGCCAAGCTGAGGCTTCCAATAAAACCATTCTCAAGATCCTAAAGAAAACGGTCAATGAAGCTGGTCGTGATTGGCACTTGCAACTCTATCCCGCCCTATGGGCCTACCGCACTAGTATCAGAACACCAACTGGTGCAACACCATATGCCTTGGTCTTTGGCTCTGAAGCCATCCTACCTATAGAGGTTGAGATCCCATCCCTCAGAGTATCCATGCAAGACCTGATCAGCAGAGATGAGTATCGCACTTCCAGATTAGCTGAGCTTGAACTACTAGATGAGAGGCGCCTTGCTGCACTTAATCATCTCCATGTCTATCAAAACCGCCTCCGGCGTAATTACAACAAAAAGATCAAAGAAAGACGGTTTCAAGTTGGTGATCTTGTACTTAAGGAGAATCAGAGAAATCAAGCAGATCGAGAGAAGAAGGGTAAGTGTGAGCCTAACTGGTTAGGTCCCTTCATTGTGACAGCAGCATATGGATCGGGAGCTTATACTTTAGCTACACCTGACGGCATTCCTCTAGATGAGCCACTTAACAGTGTCCATCTCAAGAAGTTCTATGCCTGATCCTCAGAGTATTCCAAAAAAAATAAAAATCAAAAAAATAAAAAAATCCAAAAAAATCCGTCCTCTGGTGAAAACTTGGCAAACAGGCGCCTTGGATAAGTACCATAGTGAAAACTTGGCAAACAGGCGCTATGTGTAGAGTCAGCATCCATCATCTATTGAGTCATGTCCACTCCTTGTCTAGTTCGCAACGCGCCTCATCCATCCACCCATAATTAAACCATTGACTTTGTTTGCATTTCCATCTCCCTATCTAGTATAGCTTGGAAATTTGTCAGTGTCCCTCGTCGTCTTCCCATGTCTTGATCTGTGTCTACAGTTAACACTGTCTTGTCCTAGGTCAAGTCCTTCTGTGTCTTCTTCGGCAGTCACCTCTACCAGAATGGGGGCAACTCTTTCCTTAACTTAGGTCTAGGATTGGTTCCTTGTTCGTGGTTCGCAGCACATACTTCGATCTTTTCTCATTTCCACAGGTAACACCCTTTAACGGACACAGAGTTCCTACGATAAGGCTGTTATCTTCTCAACACTCTTTTTCCCACATCATCACACCAACCAGAACTACATATCATCTCTTCTCAATCTTAAGGTACCTTGATCCCATGGATATGGGTATGTAGGCAGTCTGGAATACGAAGGAAGTATCCAGTACTCAGGTACATAAGATCTCCCCCTTCCACCTTGACCCATCTCATCACTCTATCCAGAACTACATATTTATCACGTTCATCTTCCATCGTAAGTGTGCTTTGATCCCGTGGATACAGGGTATGTAGGCAGTCTGGAATACGAAGGATGTACCCAGTACTCAGGCACACACGATCCATCATTCTCCACCCGTTTCAATCCATTAGCATTCCATCCTTCTAGTCTTCCGTTTGTCAAAATCCATTTCGCCTCGACTTGACTAACTCAAGCAGCAAGCTAGTGCATCCTTTCAAAGCAATAGTCCTTCGCAAACCTGAAGCAAAGCAGCTTCCTTCCAGAGTCATCTACTGTCCTGCATACCGATTGCCAACATCAGCTAAGTACCGCTTCACCAAGCCCTAGATCAACGAGCTTGTCTTCTTCAAAGTGTTCCATTGTCGAGACCAACACACGCGTCTCCTGCAACATGTGGCATTTCCGGCAAGTGAGACATTGTCTTCTTAGGTAGATAGCCCCCTTTAATGGACACAGAGTTCCTACAATAAGGCTGTTATCTTTCCTACCCAATCTATCCTGAGCAACCTCTTTGGCAAGAGAATATGTTGGCTGTATGTTTACTTTGTAAGTCAATCAATTTGTGTTATGGTTTATCTTTTGTTCCCTATTCCCATACCTATTCAAGGCTACCTTGATTTCTCTATAATCTTGGTATGTTGTGATGTGGTTCGGATTGGGGGCATAGTCATTGCTTTCTGTGTGCCGTGTTTGAGGAATGATCTCTAGTATCTTTCTTAGCATTCTATTTATCTTGTGTGTGTTACGTCCTAGCATCTTACATATTAATATTTCTTCTTGCATTCGCATGTATGGAAGTTTATTTTATGTTCAAGACTATGGCTTATTCACATGTTCCAACAAGGTTATATTATGTCTAAGGGATCTAGGTTCAAACCGTTTGTTTGCAGAGTCAACATCCACGCACTCGGATATTACTGCACCTTGGTCTTTTATACCTTGGTGGCAAACTATCCACGTGCTATATCAAACTAAGGATTGCTCTTTATATACAAATGAGAAGCCATTGCAACAAACTCATTAATCCATTTCCACATCCTTTAGATCGCTTTCATTGCAGTAATCGATCAACAGTCTCTGTCTCCATCTCCTCCTGTTCTCCTCTCTGGTGCATATCTGCAAAAGCCACATGTCAGATATCACTAGTCATCACATCTATATCATCATATATCTCTATCATCATACATCTATAAGCATCATATAAGCCACATATGTCATCACATGAATCCATAATCATACATATATATCATCACATCCATGACATCAAAGAATGCATACACAAAAGCATGAACAGCTGTGAGCCGAACAGATCATCATATATATCTATATCATGTAACGGCCGTCATAATACGAAGTGTCTGTGTCTACATCAATAATACAAAAATGTGCATACATCCAAATATACACCAATATAGTACATCAAGGCTATCAAGAGCCCTCAAAATATACATCAGAATGCATGCAGGCATCTATCCCCAATGATACAATACAAATGAACGTGCCCTAGTGGGTGGAGCTGCCCTCCTGTTGTGGCCCCTGGCCTCCCCCTATGCTCGGTGGAGGTCCCCCTGATGGTCCTCCTCCTCCCCCTGGCGGTAAAAGTGGCCCTCTAACTGAGGACGCTGACTGCCCTGTCCTCCGGGATCCTGAGGCCCCCGACCTGCTCCTGTCTCTATAACTCGGTGCCTGCTGAGCTGCCGGCACCGCACCCACATATAGGCCCCTGTAGTACTCCACCTCTCTGCCGGCTGATACTAGCTCGCCCTGCACTCGGACGAGCTCACTGTACAAGGTCCTCTGATCTGCACCCAGCGCACGGCGTGCCTCTTCTCTCTCCCGCCTCACTCTGAATAGTGTGGCCTCTGCTGTCAAACGCAGCTGCACCTCTGCGTCTCTCTCTCTCCTAGCCTGTGCTAGCTCATCTGCGTCTGCTGCTGGTGTGGCTGGCGGCTGCACCTATGCCTGTGCCTGTGCCTGTATCTGGGCCTGCAGCTGTCTGTATGCATGCACCTGTGCCTATAGCTGCGCCTACACCTATGCTAGGGCTGTCTGTGCTGTTGTGGCTGCCTGTGTCTGTGCCTGGGCTGTGGCCTCTGCTTGTCTCGCATCAGCCCGCGCTGCATCCCTGTCTCTCCTGAGTCGTGCCATCCAGAGCTCTAAGCGAGTCCTCCGGGCTATCTCCTCCCGTAGCAGTCACTCTGCTCTCTGTAAGTCGGTCTCTACGACCGGGCCCACTACCTCTACCATCTCCACATCGGCCTGCTAGCCGCTGCCCTCTCCGCCTGCCTGCTGGCCTGCTGCCTGCTACCTGGCCGCCCTGGCCTGCCGCCTCATCTTGGCCTCTCCCCCAAGCACTAGCACCTCTCCCACTGCCCCTGCTACACCCAGTGTAGTCAATCTCATAGGCCTGTGTGTCTGCCAGTACTGATCGTACTTTGGCAATGTCCCTGGGTCTGCTAGCCCAGAATCCCAATCCCATCTCACGGGGATAAGTCCCCGCACCTCTGTCAATGCTGTCGCCAATGGGATCTCTACATCCCAGTCTCCTACCTCCCTCCGTGTCCTGGCATGAGTGGCCTCCCCCACCGGTAACCCCTGCGGCAACCCAAACTACCTGAGAACTCGCTTGGGTAGGTATCTCTCTATCATATCTGTTCGTCTACCGAACAGATAGCGAGCCTGTCTATAGTACATGAGCTGCTCATGCTCATCAGCCCACTCCTCGCACAGTAACCAGGGCCTCCATATGAATATATCCATCTCATCTATCTGTCACCTCCAGTAGCTCACAGACCCCATCCTCCGATGTGTCATCACCCCGTCGTATAGAAATGCGTATGGCTCCCCTCTGTCTCGGTGGCGCTGCGCCATGGGTCGGATGACTGGAATGTGCTCCCATGCCCATACCTGTAACAAAGTCACACCTGCTGAGAGGCTCCTGCCTCTCCTGTACACACAATGGTGCATGTCATGGTACAGCTGTCCTAGCACGCAGGGTCCCCACGCATACTGTCTGCCATGGGTGAACATCCCTGATAGAACTGTCCCCCAGCCAACTGATAGTCCTCTCGATCTCCAGTCCGGGCACAGGAAGCCGCCAATCAATGATGCCACGATCCATCTGATCCTATCACAGAGTCTCGGGACGTCTGCCCATCGTATCTCCCCATCCTCTATCCACAGGTCATCGGTGCAGAAGACATCCTCCAAGCCTGCCTCGCCCCGTGCTGGGTCGAAGTCAGCTATCTCTCCGTCTATCCGGATCCTCAGGATGCGGTACACATCCTCTAGTGTCACTGTAGCCTCCCCCATCGGAAAGTGGAATGACGAGGTCTCACTGTGATACCTCTCCACGACTGCTGTCACTAGGGCGAGATTCGCCCTAATGTGTGTCAAGTGTGCCACATGCCATAGTCCCGCATACTCCAGGAATGCGTCCTCCTCCCATGTAAGCTGAACCACCTCGTGCGCTATCATGTGATGTCGCTCTCGCGACATCAGTGGTGGCAAAATCCTCTGCATCCATAACGAATCACTTGTCAGTTTCTTTTCCAAATCCCTCAAAACCTATCTACCATCAGTCCCTAAAACCCCCAACTTGCCCTGTCCTCTTTGGCAACCTCACTCTTCTACTTGCACCCTACCTTTTCTTCTATTCAAACCAAAAGCGCTTTGTTTTATACAAACGCGCTGTCCCTCCCCACCAACCGCGCCATACTGTTCAACCAGCCGCGCTGTGATTTTTGAACCAAATGCGCCTTATTTTTCCAACTGCGCCCTTCTGTCCTACCAACCACGCCACTCTGCCATACCAGATGCGACGCGTTTTTCCCCTTCCCCCCACTTGCGCTGCACTGCCTAACCGAGTGCGCTGCGGGATTTCCCAAGTGCGCTGCGACGCGAGCTCCTAATACCAAAGGCGACGCGGTTTTACCTAGTGCGCTGCAGGCGACTACCAGCCGCGCTATAGCGCGCCAAAAGCGCTGCAATTATATACCAAACGCGTTGCGGCTTCCTAAAGCGCTTTTGCTTGACATAGCTGACCCTACCTAAACCTAGCCCTAAACGACAACTGAAAAGGGGATTTTCGATCACTTACCGCTGCCGGAGCTCCTGCTGGCCTCCTGTAGGTCCGCACCAACTCCGCCCGATGACTGTGCGTTGGAATCGGCATCTCTCCTCGCTAGCTGCTCAACTCACTCCACCTAGGTTGGAATTTCTCTTCTCTCTAAATTTAGATTATCCAAGGGTGCAAATGAGGATTGTGGTCCCCATGGGACCTATTTATAGTGTCCCCCCCTTAGTTTTTCTTTCCCAGCCCTTCTTCTGCTTTTTCTTCTTCCTGGTCACGTCCTCTTTTGGTCGAGCATCAACCCCTTTCCTCTGTCGCTTCCCTGTCTTCCCGCTCGAGGGGGCATACACTGGGGCAACTACCTACACTGGGGCATCAAAAAAAAAAAAAAATTTATTACATCTTCAACAATCGTTTTCTTTGACGCAATGCTACATGCTGCATTGCATCAAAGAGGGGCAAAATGTAGACACCCTAAAATGACCGTGTCGTCAAATCACTAGCATTCCGTTATCTTCCTAATCACTTGCATTGCAAACGTTAATTAAATAATCTAATTATTTAATTAATTTCATCAAATTCTTCTAAATCACAAAATTGCGACATTAATTAAATAAATCCTCTTTATTTAATTAATTAAATTAAATTCATCTATATTCTTCCATAATTAAATAATTCTAATTATTTAATTATCCTCTTCCCAAAATTCACATCTACATTAATTAAATAAATTAATTATTTAATTAAATCAACAAATTCCCTCTTATCTAAAATTAAATAATTCTTAAAATTATTTAATTAAATCAAAATCATTCTTCCAAAATCATGCACAACAATTAAATAAATTTATTTATTTAATTTGCTTTCAAATCTTCTAAATTAAATAATTCCAATTATTTAATTATTTCTTCCAAAATATCTTCTCTAAATTTAAATAAATCAATTATTTATTTAAATTACTTTTTCTTCTAAAATTTGAGTTATCTCTAAAATAACTCAAACTTTTTTGCTCATCAATTAAATATTTCTATATTTAATAAAGCAAAATATCTTCTTTTCTCATGCAAATCCCTTCTTCTTGTTTTAAATCACTTAACTGATTGCTTTATTCTTTTAATTGATTTATCTCTTCAGTTAACTTATTCTTCTATTTTTGATAACTCCTCTCATGCAAAAGCAAGCAAGACACATGTCTTCTTCTTATTCGTTGCACATTCCTCAACTTATCTCCTCCATTGATTCTTCTGAATTATCTGGACCGTTGATCGATCTTTGATGAAACCTATATAAACCCCCCTCATCTCCTTCATTGAGCCTCTCTCTTCGATCGTATTCTCAGGCATACTTAACAGAGCTTCGAGCATACAAAACGCATCGATTGAGCACTATAACGATCTTTTGACATTGATCTCTTGAGCACATACTTGCTTGTTGCAGCCATGGCTTTGCAACTACATTGAGCAATCCACATTCAATCCAAAGGAAACAACACAGATTTCGGTAAAAGTCTTTATTTCATTGAGTGATTATTTATGGCTTTTATTTAAATTGGTTTCCTTTATGTTATTGGGTTCTTTGGTTTTATTTAGTTTAGATTTAATCAATTTTTCCATATACACATGTGCGAACATTTATCGTGATTCATCTGTTTGTTTATGATTTTATGAAATTAGGGTTTTAAGCATAATCAGGCTTTAATTAATTAATTAATCAAAAAATTCTAAGTTTCCTCTTCATTACAAGTGACACTAAATCTATAGCAGAGCCCTCTTGTAAAGATTGTAGCTTGACTTGATTTATGTCCTTGAATGTAAGGTGTGAAAGGATGATTTAACCTACACTTTCATTGAAATTGAAAACTCCTCTTTTTACCCCAAAACATTTTGGTGAACCTGTGTTTTATTTGAATTTTGTACCTTGTTGAATGTTAGACTTCAAATTTGCATTAATTTCATTCATCATTTTCATATTGCATTTGAAAATTTTGAAAAAAATGGCATTTTAGGCTTGCATTTTGAAATAATTTGAATTACTTTCATTTAATTTCTATTTTTTTTTAATTATAACTGATTTAAATTACAGAAATTCATCATATTATAATCCTTTGCATTGCATTTTTCATATTAAAATTTCTAGGGTTTGCTTGAAATTTTGAATTTTTCTTATAACGTAGTGATTTCAAAAACTAGGGTTTGTAGTTAAAATCTTGTTTTATATTTTACTACTCATCTTAGGAACTCATTCAAATCTGATTTTTTTGTAGTGTTGCATTTTTGTGTGCTTTTGCATTCATATTTCAAAAATTTACATTTACACATAGATAATTTCAACAAAAACTAGCATTTTTCATTCATCATCCTTAAAAACTTGCACTTGTATTGAGATTTATAAGACTTTAAAAGCATTTTCAAATCCTGTATGCTCAAAATCATGACTCCGGTTGCCTAGGGCTGTCAGATTAGATTTTGGCATGCACACAGACCCTTCCCTCCTTTCCACGGGGTGATCTGTCATGTCACTCTCACTCAAGTGGAAGTAGCCAGTCGAGAGGAGGCAAGACACGACGGGGGTCTGGCTCGTTGGAGAGCTAGACTTCACAGAGAGGGGCCGGCAAGTACTACAACCTTTGTTGTTGTGTGCTAAGTTGAATGTTTCATTTGATTGAAGTTTTAGTTGAGATAACCCTATGACTCGAAGGGTCACTAGTTTCTCTTCTCCTATTGGGGTTTCTTACATTCCACCTTCATGTGGGTAAGTTGTTTCTTGCGTTTATGTCCTCTTGTCTCTCAATGCGTTGAATGAGTTCTCATTGTATTTGCAATTGTCTAGTTTCTTCTACCAATAAGAGGACAAATGGATCTTGTTGTGGTAGAGTAAATGCTTCTTGTTGTGGTTATGGATTGATCTCCTCGATCTCATCGTGCGGATAGCCCTCACCCACTCTCCTCTCACTCCTAGGCACATTCGTGAGCCAAGATAGAGGTAAACGTGTGATGACCAACCTTAACTAGATTTAGAGTTTTCACCTAGGGTTTAGTTGACCTAGGGTTTGGCTATGCTTTGATCTATTTTTACCTTGTGATGTGATCAAGGGTTTGACTGAATTGTTTATCGCGGTTTACCTTGTGATGGTATCAAAGGTTTGCAAGTTTGTCTTTTCTAGGGTTTCTATATGAATGCAAACTAAATGATATGCAAACGTCTTTTTGTGCTTTTTTTAGAATTTTGGAAATAAAAGTGCTCTTTAATCTATGAAAGGAAAATATGAATGCAAGCTAATATGATTTTTCCTAATGCAATCTTAATCTATGTTTTTGGGTTTTCGATTGTTTTGAAGTAATCTAATCTAAGGAAGGAAAATGCTTCTTCTAATAATCTAGATTAATTATGAAAACAACTATTCTAACATGCGAGATCTAATTATCAAGGAAAAAGTAATGATTTACTGTTCCCAAGAGCAAATTTGGTTTTCTAATTATTATAAATTGAATAAAACAATGAAGGAACTTGAGAGAAACGAAGATTTGTGTGACTCCACTACCCTCAGAAATCCTTGATATTGGCAACCTCGAGTTCTTTTGAAGTAGCAGGAGATCCTCTAAGTGACAAAATGACACAAAGAAGCAAAAAGAAGATTCTATGAGCTCAATGAGATCTTTGATTGAGCATAATGGCATAGAATGAAGCAGTGTAACGTTGCTTGGTTGAACAATGAATAAAGCAAAGGGCACCTTTGTCCTGTAAGAGCATTTGAATGCTAAGTTGGAGAGCAAAAACTGGAAAGAGCTGTGTGCACAATGAATTTGCCTCCGTGGAAGAGCTTTGAAGCTTTGAAAAAAACTAAAAAAAGAAATGAAAAAATAGGCTCAAAGGCCTGTGAACAAGCTTGAAAAAGCTTGTGAAGATGAGAAGAGTATTCTTCAACTTGCTCAACTTGGAAAATAATGAAGAGGTGAGGGGTATTTATAGGTTAGAAGAAGGGATGAGAGGTAGAATTGACTGAGAAGTTAACTCATTTGATTGATGAGTTAACAAGGATTGATTGGGGAGTTTACAAGGTTGATTACCCAATGAACTCAGCTAACTATGGAGTGATAAATAAATAATAACTTATCATTGAAGAGGAATTGGAGATGTGAGGATGCATGAGATTGATTGAGGAGTTAATTATAGATCAAATGGAGTTAATTATGCATGTGTGGGTGCATGAAATAGTCAACTCCATATTAGGCATCAAAAATCATGCAAACTAGAAGAAAAACGAGTGAAAATGGAGCTAAAACAAGTGAGAAACTCAAGTTTTTCCACGGCTAGAAAAATGGTAGGGTCGCCCCTTTTACCAGTAGGGTCACCCCTAGGTGACCATGGGTTGCCCGGGGGAGATCCAGGCTGGACAAGGTTTTCTGAAGAAAAATAGGGGGAGATGAAAGAAGAGAAGAAGAGGGGTTCTGCCTCCAGAAGTAGGTCAGTCATGTGCAAGAATCCAAATCCCCACTTGCACCTGCAGGATCTCTCGAGGGAGATTTGGATTGTTTGAGCGAAACTAAAAACTAAAAGCGGGAGATGGAAAGGGTGGACCTCTAGAAGGCTTCTAGAGGGTGTAGAGGATTAAAAACATAGAGGAAAGGTGAAAACTCACCTACAAGATGCTTACAAGGCTTAGGAGCAAGGTCGAAAGCTCAGAAAATGTAAATTGACAAGTGTCGCAAAAAGTGTCAAAAAGTGTCGCAAACAGGGAGAGAGAGAAATCAACAAAGAGGAAACAACACAAGACAAGAAAGAAGACACATCATCAAGAGGTTTGTTTCTTAAAGGACATTATTTCACGCTTACATGTACGTGACAAGGATTAAAATCATCATAGGGGTCCTCATGGAGGCTGTGCATGATTTTTGTTCATACAAATTCGAGCTAAGTTTTTTTGCATCATAAATCTGATTAGAATTTATTTACATATCATTTTGCACATATTCATGCCTTAATTTCACAACTAGGGTTCGAAATACTTGCATTTTTCACTAGGTTTTGACTTATTTTGCATAAAGAATTGCATTATAGGTGTGTTGTGAAGGATATTGTTGCATTATTGGACTGATATATAACTTATTATTCGCTGCCCCTCATCAATTTCCTTACAACACCTTTTCTTTTAGGCATTTGCATTGAAAAAAGTGAAAAATCAAGAATTTTAGATCTTAAACATATCTTGTTCCTAGGGTTGTTCTATTAGTTTGTGATTTGAGTGTTGTATGATTTTGCATGAGTCTTATAACCCATTGCCCTAATAGAAATATCTTTTTAAGGAGAAGTATTAGATTAATGGGTTCTAGTGCCCCTGAAAGCAATGGTATTCCTATCTCTGAAAATCCATTGAACACATTCTTTACAAAAGGAGAGACACAAATTTTGCAAGATACTATATCTCCTACAACTACAAGGGAAGAGAAAATATTTTATGATTTTGAGGATCCTATTGATGTGATAACACATGTACCTAATGAGCAAATAAACAAACTTGATAAGGAACTAGCTGATTATCAAGCATTTATGGAAAATGAAAGGATGGCGGACAAAGCTATACTTGCGATTCATAACATAAGAGAGTTGCTAAAAGAAGGACAAGATGGTGTTAATTTAATTTGAGGCTTAATGCATATAGTGCATCATAATGTTATGTCGGTGACTGAATGTGAAAATGTTATTAATAGCATGTCATCATCATCTCATACGCAAGTATCGACACCTATACCAACTACTGGAATGTCTACTTTTACATCAACAATTTTGGCAACGAATGCACATGCTTGTAGTAATGCTAACACTGGTATTGGAGTATCTAATGGAAATAATTCACAAAATTACAAAGCTATGGGATTCAACTATCAAAACCTAGAATGTAAGGTGACTTCTTTTATGAATACTTACTCTCAACCACTGCTCCATCCCACCTATTCTCAACCACCTCTTACATACAACTATTCACAACCACCTTCCACTTACACTTACTCTCAACCACCTTTCGTTTCCACTCACAATCAGTCTCCTCAAAATGTCATGCACACGGCTTAAAATTCTCAAACTGTATCTCCTAATGATGCCCTCTTAAACCAGCTCTTGCAAGGCATAACCTCTTTACAACAAAAGGTGATGAGCTTGACTAATTCTTCACAACCTAATATACCAACCTATCATTCCTGTAATCCTTTATCTTACGCAATCTTGAGAACTCCTATGCCTAAGAAGTTTGAAACTCCTCGCTTTGAAAAATATGGTGGAAAAGGTGATCCGAATACTCATGCGACAGCATTCACGGCTATGTGTAGTGATTTTTACTTTGAAGAGGACTTGTTAGCAAAACTTTTCCCGCGATCTCTTAAAGATATTGCTTTAGAATGGTTTTGCACTTTACCTCCAAATTCAATACACTCTTTTTCGCAGCTAGTTGATCAATTCTTACAACATTTTCAAGCAAACATTGGACTTCAAGTTTCATTGATTGATCTAGTTCATTGCAAGCAAGGTCCGAAAGAGAAGTTAACTAAATTTATTAGTCGATATCAAACTCTTTATGCACAAATTCAATATCAGATGAAGGATGAAGATGTTCAGAAGGTATTTATTACAAATTTACAACCTAACATCCATGATAAAATTCTCTTGATGAAATATAACTCTTTTCAACATTAATGCATAGCCCTTCATGATTACCAACTCTCGTCTAGTCAGTATGAAAACCAAAACTCATCAGCTCAAGTTGGTCAATCCATAGGTGGACCTTCACAAAACAACTTTAAGAGGAATAATAAGAGTTTCATCAAGATTAATGGACAAAATTCAAATAATTTTTCACAAGTGTTTGCTATCACTAATCTGAAGAGGAGACCATTTCAGAATCGACAACAATAAAGATAATTCACTCCGATATTTGACTCCTTACATTCTATCATGAATCAAGCTATGAGTAATAACCTCTTGAAGCTTCCTCCGATTAAACCATTGGATCCTAGTAGAATGCAAGGACCTTATTTCGATGCTAGTGCTTTTTGTCATTACCATTGACAACAACGACATGATACTGAATGATGTATGCATCTTAAACATGAAATACAAGACCTCATTGACTCGAATGTTATATAGGTATCTGGTGTGAATGATAATGGAAATAAGTCAATTGCTCCTCTGAATCAGAATTTACAAATCTTTACTAGTCCTTTTCCTAAACATACCAATAACAACATGATGGAACAAAATACAGTAGAAGTAGAAGACGACTATCTAAACTATGATGAGATAATTGCTACAATAGAGGTGGATAATGAAAATACTGAAGTATTACCTTATCCATGAAGAAATGGTATCTATGTTGAGGTTTCTCCTTTGTTATCCCTTCAAGGATTAGGAGTGAACCAAAATGCATTGGAAAGACAAATAGAACAACCAAAATAAGAGATTATGACATAAGAAAAGGTTGATATGGTGGAAGATAGTCCTTTTCACTATGATAGACAAATTCAACAAAATAAGAAATCAAAGGATTGGAAAAGAATGAGATGATTATCATCAGTAGGAAATAATAATGGTTCTCCACCTCATAAGCAGCAAAAGACTTCAAATTTACAAGGATGTGGGAAACAAGCACCGCATGGACATTCGAAAAACAAAGAACAATCTAATATAAAACACTCAAGCTTTACACAAAACTTTATGGAGCATCTTTCTAAGATGCTTGCAAGTCACAAATTCTAGTTCAGACTTGTCTTCAAGTAAGTATTTCTAACCCTTTACCTCTGTGTTGTGTTTCCCCTGTGATGTGTTATGTGTTGTTTAGGTCTCCTTGGATGACCCTCGATACTCTTGTAAGGTCAAGGATACCGAGAGACCATCTTTTTTGTGACCCTTCTTCTATTTGTATCATCATTCTTCTATCTTGCTTCGCCTTTAGTTGTATTGTTGTGTGTTATGTCTTAGGGGCATAGCGTTGTAGTTGGTGACCTGGGGGCACCTTCCCACATGACAACCCTAAGGCACTTGTTTATCCTCTCTTGATTTATTGTTTACCTTCTTCTAGTGGTTCTATATAGCTGGAAAATGATTAAAAACAAATATATACTGATACGGACCACATGTCCCTTTAGCGAGTAAACAAAATTGGACCTAGTCTATACATGACGTTGGGTTTGATAAATATTATCCGACGTTTGGCTAGTAGAATCACTCCATGTGATATTTTGATGTTGTCTTATTGTACTAACAAACCATAACAATACATTTGCTCCATGCACTTTGTTTATCTTTGAATCTCGCCTTGGTTACACTCAGTTTTGAGATCTCTGCAGTATAGCCCCACGGTTATACTTGGATTTCAAACTCGTAGTATAACCTCAGCTCTTTATGTGAATGATTGCATGCATTACTTTTATCATGTGATGTAGTTATTATCTTAGAGAAAGATTTCTAACCTCTCTTCTTGCAAGAAATTGTGTGTTTGTGGGAACATTCGGCGATCATAAAGTACATGTCACCTCTAGGGGCATGGGCTTTGTGAAAGCTCTTGTTCCCTTGTGTGCATTTTCTCTCTACCTTAAAGTACTTGATATCGGTACATGATATCAACCACATTAAGGTGGGGGCATATAAGGTAAGTTGTCTGATGATTTTGGTACTAACGAAGCGTGTTTGTAAGCCCTCTATGAAGGAGGGATGTTGTATCTCCGCGCGAGTGCATATCTTTATTTTATATTGCAATGAGAAAGCCCTCTACAGAGGTGGGATATTGTGCATATCCTTTTATTTTAAGCCCTCTATGCGAGGTGGGGATGTGTATCTCTTGAGCTAGTGCACATCCTTTTTATTTCAAAATTCCTCTGAGTAGGCGGGGTTGGTGTATCCTCCCTTAAGCTTGTCTTTGGCAGTTGTTGTGGCATAAGCCCAACCGTTAGGTGTGCCTGTAATGTGCCTAAGATGGTGGGGGTTTAGAAATAAGTTCCTTACATCACCTTGTTTTCCATGTTTTAGACGTATAGTATGTCTTTGGCATGCTATACGACACTCATGTTTTTCTTGTGTCTTCTGTGTGTTTGTTCTCAAGTATAATCTAAAGAGCATGGAGAAATTCCCCTCCTATGCTTTGGGATTTGTATGGCATGTTTGTTCCCAAGTATAGTCCAAAGAGCATGGTGAAATGCCCCTCCTATGCTTTGGGATTTGTATGGTGTGTTTGTTCTCAATTGTAATCCAAAGAGCGTGGTGAAATGCTCCTCCTGCACTCTGAGATTTGTATTGCGTGTTTGTTGCCCCATATGTAGTCCAAAGAGCATGTTGAAATGCTCCTCCTACATTTTGGGTGGTGTGTTGCACTTTTTCTTTCCATGCATCTACATCTGCATTCATTTATATGTATGAAAATGAAAAAGAAATAATCACTACATTCAATGTATTCACTGTGTTTTGTGTGTCTTCAATGTTGTCTTCTCCATGTTTTGTGTGCTTGTTACTATCTTCTCCATGTTTTGCATGCCTGTTACTATCTTTATTGTGTTTGGCATGCCTACGATGTGTCTTCTCTAATGTCTACCTGAGATTGGGGGCTAGAAATAATTTCTCAATCTTTGTGTATGCATTAGCTCTAAGTGCCTGGCGTGTTTGCTGTGTTTGTTGACCATACTTTAATGCATGTATGGACCTTGTGTTCATACATACATTAAAGTGGGGGATAAATGTTAAGTCAAAAAATGTCTCCCTGGGACTTTTTCCCCTAAGTTTATCTCTTGAGTCCCTTGTTTTGCATTTAGCATGTTCATTTTCACTCCCGATGGAAAATCCCTGAAAACCCATGTTAAAATGGACCTAAGGGACAATGATGAACTTGACCCTACCTTGAAAATGGGATCACGGGCTTAGGCACTTGCACCCTAGTCCTACCCTATTTAGTGGGGTCCCAAATTTTAAATGTTAGTTATGTGACTGTTATAAGTGTCCATTGCCAACATCTCAAGTTTGAATTATGAAATTAAAGCAAGAATGTGTTTAGTTGCATTTATAAGCATGTTTAGGGATTCATTTGTAAACTAGAAGATGATTATGAACTTTTGGCACACTTATGATTTTAGAGCATTCAAAGTAATCATTGTTGCAAAGCAGACTTGTCTTGTTATTCTATTTGTTATGCAGATTTGGATTCATCTTCTCATGATGTAAAAGACTTTCATCTATATGCGAGCTACACCTTCGAGGTGACATTTATTTGTGTTTTTAATCATTCATCAATTGGTTTTTGCCTCTATCCCGCAGGGATATACACTCTTTATTTGACAACGGTGTTTGGAAGCCTTAAATGTCCTTATGGGGCTTGACTGAGGCAAGTTCCTAGACACCACAACCCCCAAACCCCCTTTTATGTGATTGCAAGTTATAGGTTGTAGAAGTGGAAGAAGTAGAGTTGCAAGGAGGCATAACAAAGTGTCAGAATTGCAGATCTGAGAATAAAACTAGGACCTGGACTTGGGTGCCTTCTCTTTAGTCCTCTAAATCCCCAAAGTAGAAAACCTCTGTGACAATGGTGATTAGTTGCAGACAAGTTCTAGAGATCCCTGAAGAAACTACCACGTTGGACTCAGGTGCCTGCTCTTTCGACACTGACTTTTCTGGATACGAAATCTCGAAATCTAGTATGTCTCTAGTTGTCATTTAATATCTTTGTGTGCGAGCATTTGTCATGATTCATCTGTTTGTTTATGATTTTACAAAATTAGGATTTTAAGCATAATAGGGCTTTAATTAATTAGCAAATTCCAAGTTTCCTCTTCGTTACAAGTGACACTAAATATGTTGCAGAGCCCTCTTGTAAAGATTGTGGCTTGGCTCAATTTATGTCTTGAATGTAAGGTGTTAAAAGAGGATTTAAGCTACACTTTCATTGAAATTGAAAACCCCTCTTTTAACCCCGAAACAAAGAGAAGCCACTCTCCTAAGCTAGCTATGTCACTAGTTTAAAAGATGCTAATTTATCTATGAATCTAAGAGAGACAACTTCTCAAATCAAAGATAAACTAGGAGATGTGATCTATATTCTAGGATGATAACCAAACTAATGTTAAAAAGATGGATAATGTATGGGACGTATGATAGATGATGATGACAAAATCTATATAGTCTCAAGAAGATAAAAAATCTAAAGTCTAAATAATGATGTGAGCGTGGATGAAGATGACAGGATGACTGAAGGACTAATGATGAATGGTCTGAATTGTCTCAAGTCTGATGACAAAATCAACTGAATGTGGAAGGTCTCTGATTCTGGGAGAAAGTCTGACTAGGAATTGTGTATAACTAGAAGTGCAAGATTGTCTGTCAAAAGTAGTATTAGGATAGTGCAAAAGTGGTAGTAGGATAACCCAGAAGTGCAATATTGTTAACCAGAAGCACAACTCTGTGGACCAGAAGCGCAATACTGTGGACTAAAAGTGGTAGCACAATAGCTCAAAAGCACAACCTTGTAGATAACAAGGGGAAAATGACTGAACCAAATGCGCAACTCTGTTTACTAAAAGCGCAACTCTGTTGACCAAAGGCACAATTTTATCGACCAAAAGAACACTTCTATGTGCAAGAAGCACAATTCTGCGTGCCAAAAGCGCAATAAAAATGCTTAGAAGCACAATTCTATTGCTCAAAAGTTGGATTCTATGACTGTTTGTTTGTTTGAAAGATGGTTTTGAGTTCTTTGGCAAGAGAATCAAACAAGTAAGATACAATGGTTGTAGACTCTTTGGAATTCGGTGTGCAAGGCTATGAACCTCCATAGATAACAAATGGTAAATACTGGTAGAGCACAAGAAAACACACCAAACACTCTTGCACAAGCCTAAAAATTATTCAAGTAGGAGTGTCATATCTCATGGACTCACTCAGGTGTGACTTCAACCCCCACTATTAGATAATGGTGGTTTCCAAATGTAAGGTCATGTACCACCTTACACCCTTTACTTTGGAGATGAAGTCTTGCCCAAAGTGTATTCTATCTCAAATAATGAAGGTAATAGCATGAGCTCTTCTCCTCCATGTAGCTGCGATGCATCGAAGGATATGACGGTCAAAGGTCTTATCTAGGTTCACAAAGTGTCTAGGGAGGCCCCAAATATACACGAGATATGGTGCCAAGGTTCAATTCTATGAACAAAGGTGTGCCAACTTCTGACCGAGCGCCAACAAACCAAGTCTTGGTGGACCAAGGATCTCGAGGTTTTTGTTAAGCAAGAAGGGGTCCTTCCTTTGAAATGAGTCTTTCAATTCTCATAACATTTATATCCTGCACCAAAACATGCGGTTAAGGTCATCCTTAAGGGTGATGAAATCTCTTAACATGCCTTCTATAGAGGATACCAATTACTTTTCATCCTCAAGATTATTTTGTGACGTGAGAGAAGAGCATATGTATGACTCTTGAGTCCTCGTGAATAAAGCAAATAAAACAATAAAGTGAATGATCTAGTATTTTTGATCTCTAAGATCACCTTTTGCTGCAAGGAGAGAGCATACGTACATAGATATTCAAGACATAGAAAACAAGTTTGTAAATTCCCTTAAGAAAATGAAGTGTGCTACTAGATTAGTGATAAAAATGAATCTTTGTCAAGCATCTTACACCAAACTCATTAGTAGTTTCACTTTTATTTCTTTATCAAGTGATAAGAGGTTGCACAAATGATATTAGTTTCCAAAAAAACCACTTGTTAGACAAAAAAATAATAATCAAGCCTATCAAAACCAAAAGCACAAGTACAGTGACCAAAAGCGCAATTCTGTGTACCAGAAGCACAATAATATTGACCAAAAGTGGACACTCTGTTAACCAAAAGTGAAATGAACTTAACCAGAAGTGCAGAGACTTATACCAGAGGCATAGTTCTGTTGATTGGAAGTGCATCTTTACTGACCAAAGGTGCAACTCTATTTGATGTAAGCATAATTTTATTTGTCGTAAGCACAATTCTATCTCAGCCCTACAAAACAGAAAACAAAGGTCAATCACGTCATCTAAAGGTGAATAAGTGAGCTTCTGATGGGCTAGGAGATTGGTTGGAAGTGTGGATTTGTTACCCTGTACCAAAAATCAGACAGCAAATAGCGAGATGAGTGATCAATTAGGTCAAAAGGCAAAAATATGTCCACAAATACATCATCTTGTGAACAAATCAGGATAGATGCTTGCAAATACGTCAGCTTGCATGCAAAAAAGGTAAATCAAATGCCTAAAAACCTTGCAAAGCTAGAAAAACTCAAGATAAACAATAGAAACCAAAGGTACAACTCTACGAACCAAAGGCACAGTTCTGTTGACCAAAAGCGTCGTTCTGTTGACCAGAAGCGCAACTCTGTACCTGTAGCTTTAAAAATCAATTTTTCTCAAGCAAATGGATGTTAAATCAGGGAGTGGCTCCAACTGGGCGTGCCAAAATGTATATGCTAGAAATCAGAATGCAAATAAGAACAAAAGAGACCATATTCCAATGTCTACATAACTTAAGAAATAATCGCAATAGTCATTAATGAAGTCTAAAGCAAATAATAATGCAAATTACCACACTACGATATTTATTCTTTGGTGTATTGATATGTGGATTGCTCTAAACGTAGCATAACCATGATTGCAAGTGGATGAACGATAGCTCAATGGATGTGATATTGCTTCAACGAATGCTCAAAGTGCTGGAAGATATGGATGCCAATGCTAAAAAATTGTGAAGGGTTTGTGAATAGGTGAATGGGCGTATTTACAGCTTTCAGAGAAAATCGATCAATGGTGGAGGAAATTCAATGAAATCGATGGATGAGATAAATTGAGGAGACATGAAGGAACGTGCACACGACAAGTGTACATGCAAAAAGCTATTCTATTGAGTTAATTATTTTGTTCACTAAAGATAGGATTGATTTTCATAAAAATAGAATGTTTTTTCTATTTTATGAATTGATTGATAAAAATAATGATTTAAAAGCCAAATAACTCAACTTTTGTTTTGCTTTTTGACATGCTATGAATAAAATTAAATAATAAATTATTTAAATTTGTGTGCATGGAAGAAAAAAATATTTTTGGAAGATTAAGGAGGTAATTAGAAATTAAATAAATAAAATTTATTTAATTTGTTGTGCATGATGGAAGAAAATAAAAAATAAATAAAATATTATTTTTATTTATTTAGAAGATATTCCAAAAGTCAACTTCAACAAATTTGAATAATTTATTTAATTTTGGAGGAATAATTAGCCAATTAAATTTTTAAAATTATTTAATTGATGTGGGTGAGAGGAATTAAGATAGGATGAAATAATCAAATAATTGATTTATTTAATTAATGGGAAAATAGAAGAATAAAAGTGGTGAAAGGATTAAATTAATTAAATAAATAAGATTTATTCAATTAATGTTGGATTAAGGTGAATTAGAAGAAATTGATGAAATTAATTAAATAATTAAGTTATTTAATTAATGTTGGATGAAGGTACATTAGAAGAAATTTGATGTATGTAAGGTGAATAATGTAATGGTCATTTTTGAGTGTCTACACCTGCTTCTAAACCTATGCTAAGTTAAGGCATTGTTTATTAACACCTTTAGGAAACTTGCTTTACTAGGGTGTGGAAGTATTCTAACTTCCCCCTTATGCCTTGATCTAAGAATGCCCATTGATTGCTCTTTAATACTCTAAAAATATATGCAATGCTTTATTGAATGTTCTCCTTGATATTGTTGGATCCTTAAATAATGCCCTAGGAGTTTTCAAATAGGCAATCCTAAGTATTTCCACATGACAAAATCACAATAACAATAGTGTCCAAGGTAGGAAAAAGGCTAGGATCAAATTTGAGCTGAGTCCACTAAGGATAGGTTGGCTAAAGAACAAGGTCAAGACTAGGTTCCATCAAATTGTGCATTAAAACTCTCAAATAAAACACTAGAGCAACATATTTATCAACAAAATAAGGTAAGCACAAAGCAAAAAAGAGAAAGTACTAAGTATACACATTTCTCCTCTACAAATATCAAACATGCACCACTTTGTAACACATCATTTCAATGACCCCCACAATTAGGAGCTAACATCATTATTAAAATGTCCCACATTGATTCTCATGTGGCCTCGTGAATCAAGATAATTAGATATACACTACCTAAAAAAATTATTAGTTACAAATAATATTTAAACAAAAAAATGTAAAGAAAAAATAAAACAGAAGGGTGCCACCCATTCCCTATGTACATGCTATATTGTTGATTTCAACCTTCTTTAACTTAGTCAAATGATACAAGTTTACAACATCTTATCTCTTCTCTGAATAGACTTAATTAGTAGTCAAAGTGACCCATAGATGGAATGTGGCCCACGCGTAACTTTCCAAGGATTTAAACTTTGATAAATGATACAATAAAATATACAGTCATCCTCACCAATTAAAATTCATATTTTGGGGTGCAAAATTTATAATGTTAGGTGTTCATGTGTACTGTTAGTGTTAAATATATCTGTATACAAATAACAGCACTTCACTGTATACAAATAACAGCACTTCATCTTAATGGAAAGTTTATAGTAATATAAAGGTTAAATATTTGAATATTTCAACAATAGTATCTTCACAGAATCTGTTGAAATGGAAAAAAATTGACAAAACAAAATCATTCATCGGTATAAAATAAATAACAGATGATTAACATTGAAAACAGTCAAAATAACTGGATAACTGCTCTTTATAAATATTATAAGCCTTCTATTCAAAACTGTGTACAAATTTCACTGATTTTAAAGATGTCTATGCACAGTATTTATATAACCTGAGGAGCAATTGTGATATATCCATGGGAAGCAATGTGTTGCAGAAGTTGAGTGTAGAAGTTATTGAGGAGGAGGTAGCCGTGGAGGAAGAGGAGGAGAGGGTAGTTTCCCTGTACAGAAGGGACAACCAGCATGAGGGGCGTGGAAGGGTTTCATCCTCTTCCTTGGGATCCCTGTATTGTTAGGGTTTGAGTGGGCAGAGGGCCTTGCTTGAACACATCTTCCACTCGCATTTCTGCGTGCTCCAGGATTCAGCTAATGAGGGAACAGTGAGCTCGATGCACAGCAGTAAAAGGAAATTGACAGTTTGGAGGTGCCAAAATTTGTTGGACGACCATGCAAGAAATCTTTGCCTCTTTGAGGAAGTAAAGCTTTACATAATAGTCCGCTTTTTGGTCAAGATGCATAGTAGAAGAGTCCACATTGAAAAGATTGTGAAAGTGTCTTAGGGCTGTGGCTCTTGGTCCCTAAGGCTGTTTGGCCTCGTGGACGTCATTAAAATTCATTCATTCATTCATATCAAAATCAGAAACAGTGACTTCTTCTTTATTACACTTTGAATTCTGCATCCGCATTTCCTCTGTGAGAAAGACTTAGATGACAGATGTAGGGGAGAGGACCTAGTAGTTGAGCATCCTAACTTCACCCCTGTCAAAATCATACATGGCAATTTCTAACCACTCCAAAATTTTTACAGCAGTTTATTTGGCAAGGCCCCGTCTTATAACTGAGGTTTCAGGGCCACATCAGCACGCTTTTTGTTGAGGTATCAAATAGTTCCCCAAAAAAAGGGTTGACCAATAGGTGTACATTAAATCATGTTTTGGTGGTGTGCTGATGTGTCATCACATAATTGGTTGCTTTTTAAATCTAATGAGCACATTTCGTTCAATTAGAAGTACTTATAGTAACACTAACAATCCTAAAGTCACAACTACAAGTGCTAAACTTTTAAAAATATTGGACCTTAAATACACAAATACTATCACACCTATTGGAAGACTTGATTTGGCAATGATATTAATGGCCATTAATGAGAAGAAAGTTGGCGAGCTTCAGGTCTTAATTTGGCAATGATATTAATGCCCATTAATAAGAAGAAAGTTGGCGAGTTTCCAGATGTGTAAATGTTGCCTAATATGCATTCAATGCATTGAAAATCGTGAGCTTCCTGAGGAAACTATCAAGTATCAAAGAAAGTGTAGTTGTTTTGGTCACCTTCATTGTTCGAGTCTGTAGCAGCATAGCTCTGGCGAATTTTGAATGCAAAGATTTCGGCATGCTTAAATTCCCTACACGCTGAGGAGTATGTACTCTGAGCGGATTGCCTGAAGCATCAAGCCATTCCAAGGAGCTTATCTTCCCCATATCTGCTGGAATCCCACCATTGAGCCTATTCTCATAAGGCTGCAAGCTCCTTAGCTTCACAAGGTTGCTAATGAATCCATGCCAAGACCCAGTTAGAATATTTTGAGAAAAATCCAATAGCTGAAGCTCTGCTAATCCACCAATACAGATTGAGATTTTACCTTGTAGATTACATTGTCTCAACTATATCTGTTGCAGTTTGACCATGTTCACAATCTCCCACATTTTGTGTACCCATCTACCAAGGCACTAGCAACTACAACATTTGAGAAAATGCTCTTCCAACATTTTGTCAAACTTTGACACCGATTATGGGGTTTGACATCACCATGCATAATGCCCTATGAGTGGTAGATTGACAACATTGTCTCAACCATATCTGTTGTAGTTTGACCATGTTCACAATCTCCCACATTTTGTGTACCCGTCTACCAAGGCACTAACAACTACAACATCTGAGAAAATGCTCTTCCAACATTTTGTCAAACTTTGACGCAGATTATGCGGTTTAACATCACCGTGCATAATGCCCTATGAGTGGTAGATTGACAACATTGTCTCAACCATATCTGTTGTAGTTTGACCATGTTCACGATCTCCCACATTTTGTGTACCCGTCCACCAAGGCATTAGCAACTACTACATCTGAGAAAAATGCTCTTCCAACATTTTGTTGGACATTTGTCAAACTTTGACGCAGATTATGGGGTTTAACAGCACCATGCATAATGCCCTATGAGTGGCACAATCTAAAGCCTGTACATCAAAGAAATTTGTTTTAATGATTGACAAATTACAATATGAAGTATGATATTTCTGACCAGCATGCATTGGCCAGAATATAAAAAGAGAGGCAATACTGGCATTGAAGACTGAAATAAACACACAAGAAAAAAGAAAAACTGAGTTAATCAAGAAATGAAAGAAAGAAGAAAGATATTATATAACACTGAAAATGTCCAAATTAGCTCCATGGGAAAGAATCATAAATATATCAAGTTACAGAAGCAAAACAAACTTCAACAACTGAATTACAAATTGCAATATGAATTCTGATATCTTTGACAAGGATGCCTTGGCCACCATGTAAGGTGAATAAACAGTGCTACCATTGAAGAATCTGAAATCAAACATAAATACATCATGAACCGCAAGAAAAAAATCCGAGTTCTTTGCATAGTCAACATTGAAACAACCCAAAATTGATCAAAATAGCTCTCCAAGGGATGGACTCATAAGAATATGAAGTTATAGAAGTAAAACAAGTGTGTACCAATAAAAAGGTCAACGACTAAAAACGAAGTATGTAAATTCCAGCTGAAAAAAATTCCAGTTTTTTCAGCAGTGGAGGGTGGTTATCAAAATAAATATAAAAATTAAAATTTGAATTTTTAAATTATAAATAAATAAAACTGCTTATTACTGGGAGTTAAAAACAAATAAGGCTGTAACATAGACGTAGGTCTGCATGCATTTTTTCTTAAATTTCACAGCCTTTGTTTTAAGAAGAATCGCAGAATAATTATACATAACCTCCCTCAAAGCTCCTAACAGATTCTTCTTATCATAACATAGATCTTTGTTTTAGTTATACAACCATTCATAATTGCATGAAGCAAGAGCAACTTCCATGACATCTATAACAATGCTAACAAAACAAATTGTATCAGCCCATGAACAGATAGAATCCAGATCTCCTTCAGCAAAGCTTGGAAGCAATTTTTGATCTACTACCACCCATGAACTACTACCAAGGAGTGCAGGAACTATGCTGCAACATAGCCTTGTTAAATATCTTGTGAATAATAGGATTTCAGCATAAGAAGGTGGTGAGTCCGTTGGTGGTGGATCATCAACTATAATAACTCAGTTGTTTGAAGATGATGTGCTATGAACAATAGCCAATTGTCCTTCGAATTTAGATAGCCAAAGAGATGCCAGATGGCTTTTTAATCTTTTTTAACTGTTAATTGTGATAGATTTGTAGAGTTCATATGTTGTTTGTGTTAATTTCTTATAACCTTTTAATTGCACAATAAATTCACAAAATAGAACCTCTACTTATTTATGACAATCAATACTCTAGATTAATTAACAGCTAATGACAGCAGAAGCAAAAATAACAAGAAGTCAATCTCAAATAGACAATAACACAAATATACCCAGGAAACCCCAATGTGGGGAAAAACCTGCAAATGTTGGATCTATTCAACCTAACAGCAAACTTTCTCTTCGAAAATACAATTTGAGTTTGCTATAGCAATCTTATATATAGAGCCCAACTACTTTACTTAATGTGCAAGAAAAAAAACTTTCCTTGCATTATTCAACTTTAAATCACACATAAAATTGCTCTTGATTTTATCTCAATCTCACAAACTCAAAAACATTCTATTCTTAGATTAAAAAACTGTTGTTGTTGAAAATCCAACTCGATTTGCTTTAAAGCAACTCCACTCCACCTTTCAAGCTAGAAAATCAACACTCCCTCTTAGCGAGGAAGGTGTTCTGCACAACACCCAACTTATCCCTAAAGAATTCAAACTTACTCATCATCAAGGCCTTGGTCAGGATGTTTGCTATCTGCTCGTCCGTAGGAATGTACTAGAGCTTCACTGTCCCCTTCTCCACACAATCTCTGATAAAGTGGTACTTGATCTCAATGTGCTTTGACTTGTCATGAAACACTGGATTCTCAAAGAGTTTGATACAACTCTGATTATCACAATAAATGACTGTAGGATCTAGCTCCTGATCAAAGAGCCCAGCTAGAAGTTTTTGAAACTAGATAGCCTCACATGTAGCCATACTGGCTGCCATATACTCAGCCTTTGTAGAACTCGGTGCAGCTGACTTTTATTTCCTGTTGTACTAAGAGACTGCTCCTGATCCCAAACTGAAACTGCACCCTGAAATGCTCTTCCAATCAGCTGTACTGCCTGCCCAATCTACATCGATAAACCCCTCAAGCTTCACTCCATCTTATTGAGTATACTTCAACCCATAATCAAATATTCCTCGAAGATACCTCAAAACATGTTTCATAGCTATCCAGTGCACATGTTTAGGTTCTACCATAAACTGATTAAGTGAGTTCATTGCAAAATAAATGTCTGGCCTAGTGTTGACCAGATACATAAGAGATCCTATCAACTGTCTGTATAAAGTCAAGTCCACTGCCTCTGATCTGGAAGCATCAATCTTCTTCTAATTGGTCACAAGTGGCGTGGACATGCGCTTACAGTCCTCCATCCTGAATCGCTTCAGGATATCAATTATGTACTTCCCTTGTCCAAGGAAGATCTCTCCCTTTTTCTGCCACAACTCCAATCCTAGAAAGTAGTGCATCAACCCCAAGTCCTTCATCTCAAACTCTCCTGCAAGATCCCATCAACATACAACACCAATATGAGAAGTTCATCCTTCACCTGAACATAGTACAAGTTTGGATCTACCTCACTCTTGATGAAGCCCACACTCTGCAAGTAACTGTCAATACGTGAATATCACACCCTAGGTGCCTGCTTAAGCCCATATAATGCTCTCCTCAACCTGCATACATGAGAATCCCTCCCATGTGCTTCAAATCCTTCTGGTTGTTCTATGTAAATCTCTTCCTCAATCTCTCCATTGAAGAAGGCCGTCTTTACATCCATCTGGTGAATCCTCCAACTCATCTATGCTACTATAGAAATGATAGCTCTTATGGATGAGTACCTAGCTACTGGAGCAAAAGTTTCATCATAGTCAACTCCTTCCTTTTGAGAAAACCCCTTAGCCACAAACCGAGCTTTGAACTTTTCCACACTACCATCTGCAGCATGCTTAATCTTATACAGCCATCTCGAGCCCACCATAGACTTACCTTCTAGCCGAGGTACTACCTCCCACACGCTATTCTTTATGATGGAAGAATACTCTTCCAGGTCATGGTATCCCTCCAAACTTGGTGCATGGATGCCTCCTGAAAGATGGAAGGCTCCTCTTCAATTAATTCACTCATAAGTGCCACATAATCAGAATAACATTTGGGAGCTTTTCTCTATCTAACTGAATCCTGTGGGTCACCAACATATTCCTGGGCCTCTCTCAATGTCTGCTCAACCGCCCTATTTCTTTTCTTCTCAGTAATAGGAATCTAAGGCTGAGGAATTATTTGTTCCTCCTTTTGATCAACTTGCTCGGCTTGCGTGCTCTGCTCTCCAGCTTGTAGAACTGAAGTTTGAGGGATTTGTTCTGCCTCAACTGTGGGTGATTGCTTCTCCTCATTCATCAAGTTGCTAGACTTTTGAAGAGCCCTCTCTTCCTCAAACTTCACATCTCTGCGAACAACTGTTTTACTGAGGGCAGGAATGAAAAATCGATAGGCCTTAGAAGTTTCACTATACCCAAATAAGATACCCTTCTCTGCAGTTGGTTCCAATTTGGTTCTCTTCTCCACAGGAATGTGACAATACACAAGGCATCCAAAGATGTGAATGTGCCCCAAATCTAGTTTCTTACCAGTGAACGCCTCTTCTGGAGTCAATTTGCCCAATACTTTGTGAGTGCTCCTATTCTACAAATACATAGTTGTATTGCAAGCTTCTGCCCATAAGAACCAAGGTAGATCCTGATCATGAAGCATGGCCTTGGCTGCTCCAACTATAGTCTTGTTTTTCTGTTCAGCAACCCCATTCTGCTAAAGGTTGTACAGAACCGTCAACTCTTTCTTGATACCTTCTTGAGTACATAAATCTTTGAAGGCATTCGAGGTATACTCACCTCCATTATCGGACCTCAGTATCTTGATCTTCCTCCCTATTTGGTTCTCCACAAGAGCCTTAAACTCTTTGAACCTACTAAAGACCTCATCTTTTTTCTTCAGAAAATATATCCACTTCTTCCTGGAGAAGTCATCAATGAAAGTAACATAATACTCATACCCATTCAAAGATACTGTTGACACGGGCCCACACACATATGCGTGTACAAGATCCAAAACCCCTTTGGATCTAGTTTCACTACTTGGAAAACTGGTCTTGACATATTTCCCAAGAGCACAGCCCTTGCACAGCTCATGGTTTTCTATCTTCACCTTAGGCAGCCCCGTCACTATTTCCTTGAGCACATTAAGTGCTCCATGGTGAAGATGAGCCATCCTCCTATGCCACAATTCTCCTAGCCCTCTACAGCTACTTACCAACACATGTGCTAGCTCAACTATAACCGAAACAAGCTGCCGTGTCTGACTCCAATCACTTTTGCAACCTTGGAATCCTTGGGATGAATATAGACTTTGCCTCTTTCAAAGGTCACGATGTAACCCTTGTCTTCCAAAGTAGAAACTGAGATTAAATTCTTCATCATGCCAGGGACATACAACACATCCTCCACCAACAAGGGTTTGCCAAACTCCCTCTGAAACTTGACGGTGCCAATACCAGTTGCATGGTACTTGGCATTGTCTCCGAGCTCAATATAGAAATCCAGCTTCTCCTCCAACTTGGTGAAGCATTCTCTGACTCCAGTCATGTGGCAAGAAGCCCCACTGTTAATATACCATACCCTGTTGGCAATTGAACTTGAGAGACAGGCAATGAGTGAAAACTCATTCTCAAATCGTGATGCAAACTCGTCCACCTCTGTTGTGGCAGTAACTTGCTTCTTTTGCTTGTCCTTATTTTTCTTATTCAGACATTGACTAGCATAGTGACCCATCTGATGACAGCAAAAACATTTTATCTTGCTCAGATCTTTCTTCTTCCCAGTCTTGGAAGAACCTTTGAATTTCTCTTTATTGGACTTTTGTTTGCCCTTGCTTGCAAGAGCAAGATTTTCTTCATGTTGACTCTTCTTTATCTGATCTCCTCAATGAGCACCTTCATGGATCTCCTCCTGAACGAATTCATCCCAAAGCCTCGCCCAATTAGGTAGCCAATCTCTACCGACAACACACTTGACAAACACTTCCCAATGCTTCGAGAAACCGTTCAAGGCTATTCGCACCAATTCATCTTCAGCAATCATCTCTCCAACAGCAGCCAGCTCATCCCTGACCTGTCTCAGCTTGGACAAGTAAGAGGTCACACTCTCTCCTTTAGACATCTTGGTGTTATGTAATTTGTCCTTCAGCATCATCTTACAACTCTGATAGTTGCTCTGATAAAGTTTTGTGAGCAAATCCCACATCTCCTTGGCGGTGTCTTTCCCTGATAGATGAGGAATTAGATGATCTCTTACCCCATCAAGGATAATCCTCTGAGCCTTGGCCTCCTTAACTTCATGAGAATCTAGGGCAATAGGATCGTTTGTTGGTGGTGTCACCTTTGTACTAGCATAGATCCACACCCTGTTCTCCTTGAGAACGGATGTAATCCAAACCTTCCACTGTAAGAAGTTAGACGCACCCTCAAGTCTGTCCTCATATCGAACACTGGTTGCCATAGCCATAGATGAAACTAGAGACGAAAAACTAATTTTTTTTCTTGAAATTTGCGTCACAAATCTTGGCTTCATAGTCAGAGTTTAAAGCTCTGATACCATGTTAATTTCTTATAACCCAGTTCCAGATTAATTGCACAATAAATTCACGTAATAGAACCTCTATCTGATTTATAACAATCAATACTCTAAATTAATTAACAGCTAATAACAGTGGAAGAAAAAATAACAAGAAGCCAATCTCAAATAGATAATAACACAGATATACCCAGGAAACCCCAATGTGGGAGAAAAACTGCAAATGTTGGATCTTCTATTCAGCTTAATAGCAAACTTTCTCTTCGAAAATACAATTTGAGTTTGCTATAGCAATCTTATATATAGAGCCCAACTGCTTTACTTAATATGCAAGAAAAAAACTTTCCTTGCATTATTCAGCTTTAAATCACACATAAAATCGCTCTTGATTTTATCTCAATCTCACAAACTCAAAAACATTCTATTCTTAGATAAAAAAATTGTTGTTGCTAAAAATCCAACTCGAGTTGCTTTAAAGCAACTCCACTCCACCTTTTGAGCTAGAAAATCAACAGTTTCAAGGTTATTCTAGGGTTTAGGGATTTAGTTTTTAGCATGTTTGCATTAAGACGAATGTTTTAGGGTTTGTAAGGATCAATTCATTTTAAGTAAGACCAGTGGTGGTTGGAAAGTTTTATAGAATCCCAATCTTTACAAAATGTCTACAAATAAATTGTTCAGGTTGCCTCGAGATTTAGGTAATAAGTTTATATACAGTTTTATTTTGTGAAACAATTAAATTCATCTGTGTAAGTTCGTTGGAAAATAATTTTGATTTTTTTTTCAAATCACAAGATTTGATAAAGATGTGTTGTAGGAAAATATTTGAACAACTAATTAAAAGTAAATGTACTACATGTACTACTAAATTCGTCAGGGTATAAACTTTGATTGGACATTAAAAAAAATGTTTCAGACTAATCTTTATGTTTTGATGTTTTTAGGGATTCATGTTCTTAGTAAAGTTGGGTTTTGCATTTATACTTTACATTCCCTACTTCAAACCCAAACTTGTGTATTTAATGAGCCATATACTATCTAGGATTACTGCAATCATATTCTTGAAATAAAGAGAATAAGAACAAAGTTATTGGTGGGGTTTAGAGAATTTCTTATTGATGGGTTGTGTGTATTGGATTTATGTTCCATTTTGTTACCATGAGTTGAAAATACGTTGCCTTTGGGATGCGTAATATTTTGGCTTCAACTTTTTAGAAATTTGACTATTTAAATGTTTGATATTAAAAATGGCATGAAGGTTACAACTATTTATGAACTATTTATTATTGAACCTAAAAGAGTTTAACTAAATGCGTGAAGGTGGCGGTGCATGATTGTGTAGTTCATTGAATCTGTAGGCTATGTTTTCTTATATGGGTAGCTCTAGCTTTGTTTGATACACATTGTTTCTATTCTAAGTGAGATTGTTTTGAAGCAATGAAGTTTAAAGGTTCTTTGTGAAATACCTTGGCTTATTGGTATGGGTTTTTCTCAATTGGTGTTTAGAATAATAATGGGTGTGTTGAATGCTTTATGCTATGGTGTTAAAGACTTTGTTTTGCTTGAAACTTACCCATTTGTGGTAAGGGCTTCAAGTTTCTAGATTCTCATAGTTGATATTTCTTGTGGTGGAATATATGGGTGTTTTCTATAGAAGTCTTCAGTTTAAATGGAAATTAGTAGAGCTCGAAAGCAATGCATACTTTTTTTCTTGTTCTTGTCAATGAAAGCTTATGGTTCCTAGATATTATAACGTGGTTTCTTCTATTTCAAGTAGTCTCCAAAGTATTGATAGCTCAATTGAGTTTATTTGTCATCTTGAACTCTAACTTGTTGGAGTATTGCTTTTTTTTTTAGTTACCCTAGGTATGATTGTATATTTTAGTTTCACTCATTGGAGGTGAAAGTAGTTATAATATGCTAACATTGCCACATAAAATGTAGTTTGTCTTTCTTAAATTTTTGGTATTCTTTGAAAATTAGAATTCAAATGGTTTTAAGAACCTATGGGCTTGCACATTGCACATTAAGTGTGATTAAGTGGGTCTCTATCTACAATGGGTTTTCTTGTCATTACCTAAGAGGTGGGACAAAAAAAAATAAGAGTTAACATTTATTTTTTTTAAATAATGAATGGTGGCTTTTTCATAAATGAAATTAAAAATTAGTACAAAAACAGAACAAGTTTATTATTAAAAAAATAGTTTTTCTAATAAAAAAAAAGTAAAATTGTAGATAAAATAAAAATAGAAAACAATCTTATTTATATTATAAATAGTAATTATAATTTATTTTTTTAATTTTAGGGTCGATCCTACACAATACAAAATTAACCTTTGAGGTGTAAATCTAATTTATCAATCTATAGATTTATGTGACCTAGCTTACTATAAATTTTGTTGTTTGATGATGCATAAGGATTGGCGGTATTTAAAATTACCTCAGGGAAGCTACTAGATTGCGAGAGTCAAGTTATCCTTAATCAATTCAAGTTCAATAGACTAACTTTATAGCCTTGGGCAATGATCAAGACATGAAACTCAAGCATGCAATTTCCTATATGTTAATTCAAATGCAAATGACTTCCTTTTAGTGCTCTAAATCCAAATGTTTTTAGAATGAATTCTTATTGTAATGTAGATATTCTTTGTTGTTACTTGATAATGTTTAAATACATAAATGAATGTCTTTAAATACCAAGACACAACAACAAATAGTCACACAAATGTGTACCAAGTCAACTCTCAATGGATAGTAGGAAAGAGTAGGAAACAACAATTTTAAAATTTTAAAATTTAATTTTTGGTAATGATCTCAAGCTCTATGGGATTGACCTAGGACAAAGAATGTGAAATCTACGGATCAAGAATAAATACATGAAAGTGCGAACTAATATTATGGCAATGTGTGATCATGTGCAAATAAATCTAGAATAAGGTTGAATGTATAGAAATATGTGTAAGTGAGAGTAAGTGGGGATGGATAGGGATAAGAAAAATAACAAAATTGGCACAAGAGTGCGCCACTTGTCATTATACATGAAAATTTGCATTAAAACATTCCATCATAATGGGCCCAAAACTAAATGGGTATTTGCATGGGTATGCAAATTTCACCATTACAATTTGCCCCCACTTTGAGGTGCATTTGAATCCTAAAATAAGCATGTATTTCAAAGTATATGAGCATTCTCAATTGTGTAAAAAATTAAATATTTAGACATAAAAGGTATGGGGTCCATGTAAAGTAATGGACCTATCTCAATTTCTTCATGTGGCTTTCTCCTTGATTTGAGTGCATTGTAGGAACCTACAAAAAGAGAAATGATATGCAATAAGCATCATCTACCACACAAGTGAAATAAGCATAAATTGCAAGTTAGCTTTAAATATTTAAGAGAATGTGAAAGTAGGAAAAAGAGAAGGGCTAGGAATTCCTCCTATATGGAATGTGATATTGAACTTCTTTGACTAGTGTAGTAGTGGCCATGTGTCATGGGATTTCATGCATAACCATGTAATGGTGAAGATCCATCTAGGTATGGTGATGAGTCTTTGTCTAGCACAATGTGTTGTTTAAAATGTGAACATAAGAACATTAGTGGCATTATATGCCCCCCTAATTGGTTGCATAGAACATGTACAAGGAATTGGAGGAGAGGGGAAAATAGCACATGAAAATTAAATGCAATCTGAGGAAATGCAAGAGAATGGATCATATAAAGGCATGTAATATGTTTCATAGATGACATCATGCAACAAGCAAGTAAGATATATCAAATGATAAGAATGAAGTTCTCATATAGATTGGAGATCATCATTAATTTATATAAATGTGCCTATAATATAGACAAGTGAAAAAGATATGTGGACATCATAATATCATGTGAAAATTAAATGCAATTTGAGGAAATACAAGATCATAGATCATGTAAAGGCATGTAATAGGTGTCATAGATAACATCATGCAACAATCAAGTAAGATATATCAAATGATAAGAATGAAACTCATATAGACTGGAGATCATCATAAGTTATATAAATGTGCCCCCAATATAGACAAGTGAAAAAGATAATGGACCTAGAGACATAATGTAGGTACATATGATAAGGGGAAGGCACATGGCATCCCTAAAGTGGCTCTTAAGTGTATGACAAGATCAGGTTTAGGTTAGGTTAGATCTCAAGGAGCTTCCTGTCTAAATTTGAAAGAGAGATTTTACCTCACACACTATTCCATTTTGTGTTTTCTTGCAAAAGATAAATTAGAATGCTAATAGTTTCAACACTTAGACAAGATTTATTTGATTTTTAGGTGATTTCTATTGATTCTAAGTGATCATGGTCTGATTTAACAAATTTTTTGACTGCATTTGAAAGGTATATAACTCTTTGTTTTTATTTTTGTTTTTTGTCCTTTTATTCTTTTTATGTTCTAGCACATCTAAAGTCTTTTTTTCATTTTATTTTTTCTATCATTTCCTTTTTTAAGAGCTAGGGTTTACAATGTTTTTTCTTTTTGCTAGGGTTTCAATTTTTTGATAGAGATTTAGCATGGCAAGTAACCAAAATAGCAGCAAGGCTAGGGACCTCACTTGGAAGCATTGCACACTAGGTACAATGACAAAAATGGTGGTGTGCAAGTATTGCCAGTTGTAGATGAGAGGAGGTATTAGTTGCCATAAATATCATCTTACATGGATCCTTGGACCCATATAATCTAATGAAGCCTGAGGTTACACAAGCCTTACTTCATATGAGAAGAAAATAGAAAAGAAGAGGTCAACTAAGTTAATGATAGTTGTGATGAATTCTCCTCTAGGGTTAGAGACTAATGTACTAGGTTCTTGCATTAGCCCATGGATACATGGCTCTTCCATTGTAGACCATTCTAGCAAACTATCACAATCACAACCACAAGGGTTCTAAAAGTTGTTCCTTGTTATACCCCTAGTGTGCAACCTTCAGTCAAAGGTATTGCATGGAACCACAAGAAGCATCATGAGGTGAGGTTGGCATATGCCTATTTTTGGTACTATAACATGTTAGGATTAAGGTGTCATCAACCTTGTAAATCCTATGTAATTAATTACTCCTAATGTTGTGTGTAAAACTTCCCAATAATCAGAGATAAGTAGAAAGGAGGTGGTTTCTTCACTTTACTTGTTATTCATGGGGTTGAATGAGACTAATGGGAGTCCTCTCCTTTTGAAATGCAGGTTCAATTGATGGAAACTATTTCAAAGCACCTTACAATAGGTCCCTTTGAGATGGAATTGATAATGCATCCCACATAGACACATTTAGGTTTGTTTTCTTCATCTGATGAACAATATTCAGGGGGTTGCTTGCAAGCTTATGCATTGAAGGAACCCAGGATTCTTTCTTTGATTGTTCCATGGTTTGGTTGGGAGCTTTTGAATGAGAAGAAACCTCTTTTGTAAGAGTAGGCCTACTAGTTATATCAAACTAGAATTAACCTTTGTAAGGTCCACCACAAGTTCCTTCTCTTTAGGATGAGGCTCTTTCTGCATTGTAGAAGGTATAGAAGTGTTTTCCAAATGTCTTTTCTTTGACCTTGTATTATCTGTAACATTATTTAGAGGCATAATCAAACTACCCACAAACTGATTGACTACATGTAATGATCCTCAAGACTCCATAACACAAGATTAGATTCAAGAGTAGCCTCCTTAGGTGCCACAACGTTGGGATTTGCAACTTTCATTATTGGTTCTTGCTAATTCAAAAAGCTTTGCACCATTAGAGCTTGTCCTTACACACCAACCGTACAAGTGGACTGTTTGTGAGGCTGATTACAAGGATAACACCATTCAACTTCTTGAGCCATGTTGTTTTGGATTGGAACAATGGCTTTTCTCAAGCTAACAACATGAACTTGTTGTATAGGAGGGTTTACTTGTAGAGGCATATTTGGATTGACACCTTGATACCTATTAGGTTGGTAGCCTTGATTGGCAAATTGATTCTTATTTTATTGATAACTTTGATTCCAATTCTTATTTGAAGGTTGTCCCTAATTATTAATTTTTTGGACATATTCTTTACTAAGGCTCTAAGGTCATCAACTTCATTGGAAGGATTGGATGTAAGGGTGGATGACGAGACCTTAGACTTAGGAAGAGGAGCAAGTGAAGGCTGGCTAGGTGTAGACAACTCTGGGAAAAGAGGCATACCAAGTCTAGGAGCTATCTTTCTACGCTATATTAGGCAATTTTCAGCCTTAATTGTTGCCTGATATGCTTCTGGTAACATTTCAACTCCCATAGACTACATCAGCATTGCAATATCAAAATTAAGAGCTCTTAAGAAATACAAAATTGCACCTTGAAGAGAAGGTTTGAGAAGAGTTGGAATCCTTTCCCAAGTCTTTTGAAACCTCAAATTGAAATCCATCATCAATTCATTAGGTGCTCTATTGATAGTAGTCAATTGCGTTGGAAAAGAAACATTATCTGCTTTCTCTCCAAATTGCTTGCAAAGTACATGTCCTAGCTCATCCCATAAATGAACTGAAGTGGGTGGCAAACTTCTATACCACTAATGAAGCCAAAAGCCTAACAACCACATCTCTTTGAGTGACAAAATGAACTAAGCACACATTGGAGATATCTTGGATGTGTTCTATGGGGGTGGTGGAATCCTCACCAATAAAGAATGGAATGTTCTTGAGAGCAGAAAGTGGTATATCATTATGAGCATTCAGAGCTAATGGATTGTCCCCATTGAATGCCACAAAGGGCAGATTTCTCTACTGGGCCATGGAAGGAGTAAGTATTAAGATTTGAAGAGCGTAAGGAAAGGTCTACTAGGAGGGGGAATTGAATTTACTCTCACAGAAGCAGATGGAGTTCTCTGAACTAACCTTCCTCTCCTTCTTAATGGTGATAACTGCAAATACTCAAAATGGTTTGAGTTTTTCCTTGTCTGCACTCTTCTCATGGAAGTTCATCACTAATCTGCTTGAAACACAGTAGATTTTGATTGTAAGAGTCACTAGGTATGCTTATGATTGCCTCCAATGACATATATCATTGAAACACACATCAAAAATTAGTGAAAAGATAAAATAATGAGCTATAAATAGTTCAAAACAGTCCCACTGGGCATGCCAAAAATTGTTGTCACTTGAATATGCACCCTTGCTAAACAGGTCTAGCTCAACTATTCAGTGAAACATGAGAAGACCTCTCAAAGTGTGGCCTTTGATAGTTACAGATCAACCTCCAAGCAAGCGTTGGTTCCCTGTTACCTATCACTGAAAATACCTAATATATAATCAATCACATACCTAAAATACTACATAAGGAAACAATACTCAACAACCTAAACTAAGTTCTCATCATGGAAAGGGTAAGAAGTAGCTGAAAACACAAAAAGGTGATGCACCAATGATAGGATAACATCTGGACCTGCTTATCAAGCACTAAACAATCTCAAGAAGCTGACCTGCATTCACTCAAACTCATGAAAACTTTCACAAAGGTTAGAAAAGAAGATGCAACTGCAAAATAGTCTGATATCCACAAGAGAACTCACTACTCTTCTAGAAAACGCAATGAGATTGTGCATGAGAAAGGCAAATAATCAGCTCTTTTATTGATTATAAAGGCTTGGTATCTATTACAAATCTAGTATGCAGAAATCTATGACAAAATTGAGAGAGTTTTATGTCTCCCTTAAAATCTATATTTGAAATCCTTTTAACAATCTCCAAGAAAACAGGGACGTTATCCTTTTTAAGGAATAACATTATTCCAACTGACCCTAACTCTTGCTAGGCGTAGAAGGAGAGTTGATGAAGTTGGCTTTGTTGTCAAAAGTTGAAAAAGTCTTCAATAAGTGGTCTTCATTGCATGAGAACAAACCCTTCAACTCTTGTAGAAATATATTGCCTAGATTTGCTCAGCTGCTTTAACACCTTCCACTTCTTTTCTTGAATGTTGGAAATGGTCTTTTAACTGACCAAACTGTTTGCTTGCTAATTGGACATGTTTGAAACTGCCTCTGGCGTAGTGGAACTCCTCCTCTTTATGGACATCTTCTTTGAAAAGGACTGAAAGTCTGCATAGCTTGACGTTTGTCTCAATGTTTTCCTGTGTATCTTCTTCATTGCATTTATTACTAGCATTGTTTTGGAGAAGGATCAAGTGTCAAGTGCTATCTCTACTATAATGACTTGAAGAAGGATCAACACAAGCAACCTGTCCTTGCTGTTGGATGACACTTTCCTTTGTGACAGAGTTACTACTTTCAGACATGCCCTTAACTTCCGAACACTTGTCAATTTGATATACAAACTTATGCAGTTGGGTAGCGTTGTTTTTCTTATTGGAATTGCAGATTTTGTGGTAGTCATTGTAAAGTCTCTGAGCTTTTGATTCAGACTCTATTACCTTCTTTTCCAACTTGCATCGTTTGCACTTACATTCACAGCAGAAGCCAACAGCCTGGCAAGACTTCTGTCGAAGATGATAGGGAACCAGAACCCCAATATAAGAGATGGTGATTTCTTGGTCTTTGTTGCATATTCATCCATTGCAGTAAACCAACACTAGTTATTGTAGCATTCTGGGAATTACTAATGCCAATGTCCTCTCCAAACCATGGTAAAGTTCTCTTGATGGCATTCTCTACTTCTGATTCATCACCGAGCATTCCTGGCTGTGGAGGATGTTTGGGCCTGGAAAAAAGGTGGAGGATAGATAAAAAATGAAGTTGTCACAGGCTCAATCTCCCAGATGGAAAACTTTTCTCCGCAGCTCGCCGAGGTACAGAAAAGCCACCATAGATGGTTGTATCATTCGCAGTCAGGGTCTTGCAAAAGAACTTTGTTGATTGTTTACTCTGTTTCAGGCCAAGGTTAGAGGCCAAGAGGGTATCCTTATCATACTATTGACAGGTTAAAGAATCATCTGTGCATAGACTTCGTTTTCCTCAAACTCGGTATCATCAACCAGAGTATCTGGATAGCTTACACTCAGTATAACTTTGTTCCCATCAATAACAAACTGCTTCATCTGATGACTCAATACACCCTCAGCAATTTTACAATCATATGCAGCTGCAACTCTCTGGGATTTTGTCACACTCCTTTACAAAACCACCTTACAATTTTACTAGCAGTAGATTCATTACAAGGAAAATAACTAGCCATTTCCATTTCTTCAAAAACAGAGAATGCTTCTTCAAACATAGATGCAATACAAAGACCCTCGATGGTGAGAAGATAGGACGTAGGCCCAGATTTGCAATAAAATTTATTAAACTGTTGAAAAACCTCCAGCGCCTCCTTTGCCATTCTCTAAAGCTCTTCTTACATATTCTATTCCTTCAGAAACAAGATGGAAATCCTCAGAACAAATCCTGGCTGTCAGTAATAAAGCTGATAGATCAATGGCCTTTCCAATCTAGCACCTGAAGGCATCTTCCCTTATTTGACTATGAATAACTTAGATGATGACCTTCCTCCGTCTACAGTTGCTTTCACAAAGGTAGAGTTTGCAGCTCCCCTGATCTGCACAAAATCAAAAGACACAGTCCCACCCATTTCATTTCAATACAAAATGCTTGGAATATATATATTCCCATGGCAGCTAATGCTGTGGACATACTGTAACCTCTTCCAATACTAGGTAAATACTGCCATATCTGATGTAATTTTATGATTACACCAAGCTTTTCTGGAAGGCACTGTTAACATCTTTTTCCTTTGCTAGATGCAACACAGAATAACCTAAAATCCCTCTTTGAAAGATTCAACACAGAATAACCTAAAATCCCTCTGCAAAAGAAAAATCCCTCTTTGAAAGATGCAACACAGGATAACCTAAAATCCCTCTTTGAAATATGCAACACAGAATAACATGTGTTATGAATTTTTATTTTTCCTAACTGAATAGATCAGATTATTTTTTTTTCATACATATTATGGCAGATTATATGTATTATCAACTTTCATTAGCCTTGATTGATTAGATTAGGTCTCTGTTGTTTTATATCTCCTACATGAATGCTTAAATTAGTTATCATGTGTCATTGAATATTATTAGTAAGTAGAATCAAAATACACAGAATTTTTTAAAAATAAATAAAAACTTGGATTTTTATTTTACTTCTGATAATAAATTTTCCCATTAATCCTCGCTGCAATTAAGGTACATGACAAAATTCAAGGCACAATCAATAGTTTAAATACCCAAAAAAAAGAAAAATTAATACTTCAAAACAATTAGTAATTAAAAGCAGTGAGGGAGAACAATCTGTTCTGCCTTAATTTGGAAATCATGGTAGCAAAATTTTGTTTCATCCAAGGAGTGGAATATAAAAAGCTAATACCTGATATAGACATTTTTTACAAAATTTCAGTCTGCGACATATTGGGGCGAACTGGTACAATCCAAATCACTAATACCCATCTGAGATTGAATAGTAAAATAACTGAAGCATATAAGAATTCTAGTGGCAGAAGGGCAGAAATGTTAGCCCTGTCTATACCACAGCCAGATAGAATTACTTGGCACCTTTCCAAAAACAAGCCACCCATTTCAATAATCCTGCTTGGTTAATAAGACGGATGCAACCCAACCCATACAGTGCACCTCCATAATCAGTACTGGACAAAGGGAAAAAACTACTTCTCAGTTTGAAAAAGGCACGGGAGATTACCAAGCTATCAGATCCTGATGTATGGGATGTCCCAATCCTCTCTATTTGAAGAACTTTTTCCAGGCGGCTGAGGCCCCAATGCATGCTGAAGCCATTACAGAGGCGCATCATATCCTTCACATCATAAAAAACTGGGAAAAATGTTTTCACATCCCACAAAAATCTGTCCAATGTTTTGGGCAGTTCTGCAGAGATAAGAAATTTTAGCAGGTATGCAAAATCATAGGAGCCGTGGAAAGTAATCCATGTTATATTCTTGTTGAAAAGTAGCCCTGAGGACAATAACAATTGCACAAAATGCCTTGAATCTATGCCAGTATTGTTGTTCTTTTCAAAATCAATGCCACTTTCTCTCAAGAGACGAATTGATTCAGGCTTACATAGGTCACAGGCGGGGTTGAATTCTTTGAAATTAAATTGCCAAGCACAGCCACAGTCTGGTAGATTTCCATTGTGGTCAGAGAGTGTAAAGCCGAGCTGGATGAGATGCATGGAATCCACATTGGATTTCAAAGCCTGGTAAGTACTCACACCATCGCTGTGGATTGGTGAACTGTAAACAAAGCCTGGAAATTCAGTGTCTATAGTCACACAAGGATAACGCTGTAATACATTCTTGATGAGATTAAATTCAGCTTCTATATTATCTGCCCACACGTTTCTTATGTAAATAGACTCTGTTTTCATATTACCAGCCATGGCCGATTTGGATGTCTCTTACGTAAATAGATTCTCTTTTCCGGATTGAAATGGGAAATAATAAACCCTAATTCCTTCAATATTGAAATGGGAAGTAATGAACTCTGACTTGCCCCGCTTTTTCTAGAAGTGTTGTGTACTTAAAATAGATTCAAAAAGCTCTGTGAATTAAAATAGATTTTTCCACTATTTATATAAATAAGCCTTATTAGTACAATTAAAAATCTTGGAGTCGACTCAAGCTTTTGATTAAAGGGGTAAAATGGGTTTTGAAGGGCTCTAAAACCTTTCACAAACGAACTTCAACCTCAAAAGAGGTTGACTAACAGCACAACAGCCGACTCAAGTTATATTGAAAGGATTTTAGAAATCTTGTTTCCGTGTGTTGAGTAGAGATCGATTTCTAAATACATTTAAGTTTGGAAGACGCAATAAAAATGGTAAAAGTGTAGCAATTATATTGCTCATGGACTTATTTAAAGTAAGAATGTTATTTCCAGATTTACAAACAAGGGTGATAGTTATTAGTGAGCTACATGGTGTCCATTTGATTATTTGGGTCAGACACTATATTGAAATGCAACACTCATGGGATAGCCATGGTTCATTTGGATTTTCAAATAGAATTTAAAAAATTATATATGTACAATTGAAATGAAAAGTAATAAACTCTAATTTATTGGGTTCTCTAAATAAAAGTACCCCACACTTCTATTTTCAATTCAATATTGAAAGAGCTTTATGAATTAAGTAGTTTTTTTCAATATTTATATAAATAAATAAAAAATTGCAATTGAAAACCTTAGAGCTAACTCAAGTTATATTGAAAAGATTTTTAAAATTTTGTTTAAAAATAATAATTTTAAATATATAACTTAAAAATAGGAAGATCTCCAAAACAAGCAATATAATAACTCTTTAATTGTTGTACCTCTTTGAAGGATAAGCCATTACACTTGGAGATTTCTATGTACCTCTATAACTTCCAATTCAAGGAATCCATCTTACATAAATCATTAAAAACTAAGTTTATAGTATCCACCTATTGGTAATTTCAATGTGTTAAGTATAGACCAACTTATAAAGACAGTTAAGTATGAGCTTGATATACAATGGAAGTAGAAAAAGTGTAGCATTATATTATGTGTAGCTCACTAAAAATAGGAATGTGATTTCAAGACTCCGAAACAAATATGGGTGATAATGATCCATATGGTAGCCATTTGAATGATTGGGTTTCATACAGGGCATTGAGACGCAATATTCATGCAATAGCTATAATTGATTTAGATTTCAATGAAGAATTTAGAAATTCATGAAATGAAAATTGATAAAATATAATTTGTTCGCTTCTCTTTAAAAGTACTTAGCATTTCTATATTCAATAAGTAAATTTTTTCAATATTACAATTCAAAACTTTGAAGCTAATTCAAGTTATATTGAAAAGATTTTAGAAATCTTATTTCTAAAGTAATAATTTAAAAATAAAAATTAAAAGTACCATTTATATTATATTTCATACATTCCATTTAAAAAATTGTGACAGTGAAAAACATGTTCAAAAATATATAGTTTAAATTTTAAAATTTAAAAGAAAAAATATTAAAAAGATGAAACTCTGATCATAGATTCATTGTAATAGAAAGAATTTCCTTAATCTAATAACGTGAAAAACCAAATAAGGTGACCCCTCCACCGAATCCAAATCTATTGAAACATGTAATTTAACCCTCAAATGGTAGCCCGTACGAAAAATTAACTTATAATGAAGGAGATGATTATAAATTTTTCTATCAGATATATGTGTTATCAAATTTTATTTTTTCTACTCGAATAGATTAGGTTATTTTATTTTTCATAAATGTTATCACATATATGTATTATCAACTTTCATCAGCATTGGTTGATTAGATTAGGTTAATGTTGTTTTATGTCTCTTACATGAATGTTTAAATTAGTTATCATGAGTCATTGAATATGATTAGTAAATAGAAGCAAAATACACAGAGTTTTTCAAAAATAAATAAAAACTTGGATTTCTATTTTACTTCTAGTAATAAATTTTCACATTAATCTTAGTTGTAAATAAGGTACATGACAATAATTCAAGGTACTTAAAAAATATTAATACCTTTCTTAATGAATATTGGACTATTAAATATTATATTAATAATATTAAAATAATATAATATTCAAAAAAAGGGATAGATGGTAGAAAGGCACACCCACAAAACAAAATTTAATTAAAAACAGTAAGATAGAACAAGTTGTTCTGCCTTAATTTGGAAATCATGGTAACAACATTTTGTTTCATCAAGGAGTGGAACTGTGGAATAGAAAAAGGCTAATGCCTGATTTAGCCATTGTCTTTACAAAATTTCAGTCTACCAAAATATTGGGCGAACTGGTACAATGCAAATCACTAATACCCATCTGAGATAGAATAGTAAAATAATTGAAGTGCATATAAGAATTATAGTGGCAGAAGGGCAGTAATATTAGCCCTGTCTATACCACAACTAGATAGAACTAGCAATCATACCTTAGTGTGCAATGGCTACGCCAAGAATGGATGTGGAAAGGAGTTTCGTGTCGATAAAAGGAAACATTATTTTGCATATGGGAAACTTAAAGTATAGATAGTTTGTAAAATTGAGTAGGTAAGAGCAATAAATAATGGGGGCGTATTTGTAAGAGTAGTAAAGAGGATTTTTTTATTTTTTTCTAATATTAGTATTCTCAAAAATAGAGTATAGAGAATATTTGCATTAATTTTTTGGGTCAATTTTGATTTGTTGAATCTTGGTCATCATTTGAACATTTGAACATTTGAACATTGAGTAGGTAAGAGGAACACTTGAACTCTATCTCTTTTTCTCTATTCCTCTATCTCTCTCTATTTTTGTGAAAGTACCATTTCATGAGGGTCGAGTGGATACCATAGCCTAATCTTTAGTGTAGGGTTTTTCATTAGAATGTTTGAGCATAGCCCCAAGTCTATCACACAACAAAACACTTTTTGCCACAGTGTTTATGCAATTAAGCTTAGTTTTGTAATCTTGTTATGGCCAATGATTTTGTGTTTTTGGAAATGTCTTTTGAATTGTCATGGGTGGTAAAGGTAAAATTTAAAAATAATTACTCATACGAAGGTTACGCATGTAGCCATGTTTTCTACTCGAAACTAAAAAGTACTTTGAATCCACAAATTTTAGTTCAACATCATACATAAATAAGGAATATGATTTGTCCATACACCCTTTGGCACACTATACACATATTCAAAGTAAAAGTATGGTGGGCCTTGTTCAAACTCTTTAAGCTTCCACTACTAACCCAGAAGGTGATCTGGAACTCCAAATCCAACCAATCCTTTAACATGGTGTGGTAAATGAAAATTTATATATTTATTTTCTACAGAGGAATCTTTGGAAGACATACTTTATTTGAGATTTATCTTTTGAAATGGTTTCTTGTGATGGGTTTCATAATAATCCTATTGTAAATCTAAGTGCTTTCTGTTTATGAAATTTGATTTTCTGCACATCCTCTGGGCTTTCATTCAATCCTTGCAAAAGGAAACCATGGTTAGCATGACTAATCAAACTAATCACCTTAGGATTGTGTTTAGTGGAAAATTGGATTTGTTAATGTTTTGGTGTTTTGGTGTTTAAATCTGACTTTCCACTTTACATTCAAGGACCTAGGGTCGAGTGGCGAGCACTATCATACCCTAGGGTCACTGTGAGATGTAGGGAAACTTGGATTAGGGTGTTTAATTGTTAATTTTCTCTCTCCTATGCTCAATTAACCATTAAAACCCTAATTATGTAAAATAGAAGTAAACTAATGAATTACGAAAAACGTTGCTACAGACGGAAGCAAAATACCAAATTACAGAGTACCTATTTTCGGGGACCCGAAGTGGAAAAGTCAGCGACACGGGAGCAGGCGCCCAAGTCCAAGGCCCTATTTTCTGTCCAGGTCTAGCAACAAGATCTGCAACCTAAATCTTCTGTATCAGAGATTTTCCCGACACGGAACTTCGGGGACTAGGGAGTGGGTGCCCTAGTCCAGGGGGTAGATTTTCTTCCTTTCCTGCATTTCAGACACTCTAATATGCTCTTCTGCAACTCCACTCAATCTAGTTCCTCAACCTGTAACCTACAATCATGAAAACTTGGTTTGGGGGTTGTGGTGTGTTGGGACAGGAAAATTACAAAATTTTCCTGTACTCCTACCCACCTCATGTCCAACCAAATCGAAAAATCATGTGCCCAACATCATAATAGCAATGGATGAATTTTAGAAGATCACATGATCTTTGCCACAAACATTTGTCTCACCCGTCACACCGTATATGATAAGGGGCCTCAGTTCCTTAATTTCAAAAAGACCTCAGTTTCTTTACATCGATCCATGTTCTATATGAGACAGGCTAAGATGTGTATCGGCATAAGGTTTGTGGTCAGAGTGAAGACTTCAGAAATCGTCGATGAAGAGAGTAACACCGATGACCTTTCATCGGAGAGAAAATTCCCAGTCATGCTGAGTTAATCAAATGGTAAAGACTATCGGCATAAGAAAATAGTATCGGAGGATACTCTGAACACTTCCCCGACAGTATAGATCACACCAATGAGAAAGTTCAATGGGACTCTCACCGAACAACCTGTGGAATAGATGGAGTTAGTGGCACATCAGAAAGAAATACACATTGGGGTGAAGAATTAAAGTGTCTCTGACATGTTAATGTCTCAGCAACCAAAGGGATTGTTTCGGCCTAAGTCACACCGATATGTATGGAGGATAAAAACCATCGGCGAAATTGAACAAGTCGCAACAAAGTTTACAAGTATTGCCGAACCGATAGTCACAACGATGAAGGATGTCGGTGACATATTATGATGATCATCCCGATAAAAGATAAAAGAAAGGTATCGGGGAAACAACCGTGATCGGATAGCCTAGATCAAATCATCCTGATATCATATGTTGTTCCGATGATGATAGTAGCCACACTTATCAATAAGACTCTTGCCGATATTCATATCGGAGACACTTGAAATATCAAAGTAAGATGTTATTCCCACAGTGATAAAGTAAGTCAAGCCGACGATAGCCATGTGCTCATTTCTATATTGAGTAGATCTTGAAATATCTTGCCGATACAAACTTATATATGTTTTTATAAAAGATGACATCAAGGAGACAAAATGAAGGGTTACAACAATTAATCCACATGCAAATGTTGGCGCCATAAGAAGCTATTCGATTGCCCTAACATTACAAAAGTCTTACAGATGAGGGGAGTTATGACGATGTGACATCTCATAACGATCATGAAATTTAATACACTAGAACAATTAATTGTAGACCAGGAAGAAATCCTTTGAAGAGCCATTCGAAATCACTGCAATTAGATTCAAACGAATTGTCTAAAAGGAGCGCATAAGTAAGAACTCGGAGGAAAGGATAAAGGAGTTCAATCATCAGATAACAAGTACATACTCAAAAACCTCTGTGTGTTAGACTACAGTTTGAATTTGCCATCCATAATTGTAATGGAGACTCCAGTAAAAGGAAAGGGCAAAAAACAACCAGGTGAAACTAGTAAACCCAAGAAACAAAAATTTGACAAAAGCCCTGATGAAAAAATAAAAGAACAGAAACTAAATCAGGATTTAATTAACCAATTGCCTAGATCTACCCCTAAAGCCTGAAGGTCTGCACAACTTAGGGCAGAGGTAGAGAAATTGGGAAACAGATGCAAATACCTTGGAAATGTGTGGACACCAATAAGAGGTTATGAATTATTCAAATTCCATTACAATAGAAGATTTAGGAATGTCCCAGTGTCTAATCCATGGCACTTGAATTTGGGCACATTGGTCGTCCCTAATGTGTTTGTGAATTCAGAACTCCTCAAACTCCTAGCTAAACATTACAATCCAAGCCTCAAGGCCATATGCAATCCACAAGGAGAGCCTGTTATACATTTGTCTAAAAATGCAATTTGTGAAGTATTTGATTTGGATGATTTGTGTATTATTCCCATAGTTTATGAAGATTTGGACAAAGAATACTGGAGGATGGACACCACATATAAAGGATGGAGATTACCTCTTCACAAGCCTAAGGCCGAAGGAGAAATAGTGCCTCTTAATGATAATGATGGACCTCCATTCCATGTGTCATTGTTTGAACCATATATACAATACACATATTATTCCGTGGGCCAAGTCTTAGGATCAGAGGTTCCTGATTTTACGACAATTCCTCTAATGGTGATAGCCACAGATATCCAGTATCACAATGCTAGGCAGTTTGACTATGCTACCTATGTTTTTGGAAGAATTGATTCTAGTTTAACTGCAATCAAGAACAACGCCCCATCAGTCTCTTTTGAGCACTACTCACTCCTCATGCACATGGTACTTTATTATGGCCAAGTGAATTTAGAGTTGCTCAAATGGACCAGAGGGGACAAAAATCACCTGTGCAAATGTGGACGAGGATATGGTATAGCAGGTTTGCCCATTCTAGTTATATTCATTTTGAAGAATACTGTGTAAAAGTGTTGTATAGATATTTCAATCATCCTTGTGAATATTCACTGTCAAATGAAATAAAGAGGTTTCTCAAACCTAAAGATTTTGGTGGTCCTCCTACTGTTACCCACAACTGGGGAGACTGGTATTGTTTTGAGGATTCTACCATGGTCAGAATTTATGGTTTTGAAGATACTCCGTTTATATTGCCCAAGACAGTTCCTGACAGAATTGCCTACTTAGAGATAGTCAGGCAAATGAACTACTCTAATGTGATGAATTTGAGTGCCTATGACAAACAATCCTTCATGCCTAGTACTTTGTGCTTCAGAGATTTTACTGTGGTGTCTAAAGAAGGTTATCGCCTCATCATGGACAAATTAATGCATTACAACATGAGATGTGCAGAGGCAAGAAAGGGATTTGATCCCGAGGGTTTTATTGATTTTGCAAGGAGAAAACAAAACCTTAGTGGATATACACATGTCCCATATCCACATGATGACATTATTAGGAACATGGAAGAAGCTGAAGTTGAACTAGTAATTGAGAAGTATAATAGAGAATTAGATGAGAAGAGGAAACAGCTTGCAGAGATAGAGTTATTGTCTTCTGGTGATGAGGAGTCTGCAGAAGAAGAAGAGCCACATCAACAGGCAACCAGAATATCTAAACAAAAAATGCAATGTTATCAGTCTCCTGGTATAGAGCATGATGAGGAGGGGCCTGCTGATGAGGATCCTAGACAATTAGCATATGATTCTTTTATTTCAAATGATCAATTTATTCATTCTAAAGAGTTTAAATCATTTTTGTATAAATGCAAGGGTAAAGAGATCAGGGAATCAGTTGATGATGTCTTGGCTAACAATGAAAGACAATTAATTGATATGTTAAAAACAATAGTGGACAATGAATTGAAATCTATGACTCCTAGTAAAGGTAGACAGCTGCTCAAAGAAGCAGGCGTCATGATATTTCTTGGTCTTGATATAAATTCTGCTCTGGTGTTTGATAGTTTTTTGCACAATACTAATGACAAATATAAGCTCACTCATCAGGGTGTCACAGAGGTGTACATGGGTACCAAATATAACAACGATGAAAACTCACTCATGATATGGGCCTTGTACTCTCCTCATAAGAAAACAACCATTATAGATATTGAAAAAAAATTTGGGCATGTTATGACTTTGAAAACAGGGGAAATTGATCCCTTGATTACTGCAGATATTGGCATTAATGTTGCAAAGTTAAATAAGGCACATGCTCAGATGCCGATCAAGGAACAGGATGCATATAAACTAAGTTGTGAAAGATTAACAAAAGAAAATGATTTCTTGAAAGATACTGTTAAGAATACCTTCAGAGGGTCAGTGAAAAGGTTCACTCAAGGAGAGAGCTCACAAAGCACCCAGTCATCATCTGTTGATCAGATAGCTTAGGTACAGAGTGACACACTTGCAGCAGTGCTACAGAGTAGGCACAATAATATGATGCATTGGATGAACAAATTTTGGGATATCTATTCTGAAAACCATAAGGTGATCCAAGAGAACGAAAGGCTAAACAACAAGCTTCAAGAAAAACTCCATGAGATACAGAGTAAGGATGCTCCTGATACTGCAAGTACTTCTAGTGAGAAAGACTTGATTGAACAACATCAAAAATATTATGACCAGCTTAAGACTGATGCTAAAGAATGCATTGAAGCTTCAAAAGCAGGTGTGCCCATGTTGTTCAGAGATGACAAGGAGTTGAAAAGCAAAGATGAATGGAGTAAAGGGTGCCAGGTGATATTACATGAAGCTCTAGAGGCTCTCAAAGATAAAGACTCTGCATCTGGGGAAGCCTACAAGCATCTAGAGAGGATGGTGAATGGATGTGATCACAAGGAATGCTATTGAGTTTACTGATACACATTGCAGCCAAGAATACCTGGATCACATTGCCCAGATATATTTGTGGCTCAGCAGGGCTTAGGATCATTTTCTTTGCTTGTTATTGTGTTAATCATTTTAATTCCCAAAAGACATTTTGAAGAGTTATGTCTCTTCATAAGTATTTCTATATAAGTTGAACATATGATGCTGAATTATCATCAGCGGTAGGAGATAGTAGAAAAAGTTCATAATATTTTCAAAGACCATGTTGCAAGCATTTTATTGAAGAAGTAAATAGAAGATCTCTGATTCTGTGGTTTTATTCTGGCATCAATTGTTTGTTAGAATTTATTCAATTATATGGTTGTCTCCAGTTCAGTATTTCCTTGTTATTCAAATTAATATATTAAGTATATTTTTAATTTGTCAATGCACATTTGTTGTATTTGTGTGATTGGATTAATTAGTTTCCATAAAAGGAATTAAAATCCTTCTGGTCAGTCACAGTAATCTGGAAGTGTTAATTTGGATCATTAAGAAGAACCATATAATTAGGACTGTCATTCTGTCTCCAAGTTGATATTGTCTGTTGTTCTTGTATAATTCATTCAATTGGTTCCTTCAAGAAAGGATTAAAAATTCCTTCTGGTGGATAACAAGAAATCTAATTTTGTTAATTGGATTATTAAGAAGACTCTGTCAATCATTTCCCTGCACATTTATACAAGTTATAAACTAAAGTATTGTGCCAAACAATTAGAGTTACTGCCCACTATAAGCCACTGCTCTAAGATTTTCATTTTACTCTGTTTACCCAACACAGGCACTGGTCTTAATTATTTCAATAGTTAAATTCATTTATTAATTTTTACCTTGATATTGCTTATACAATATATACCAATCATCTTTCAGATATTAGATATAGAATTAGTTAGCAAGCTTTCATCTATTCCACACCATTTGCCACTGTGAGTAGATCCTTTAACTTAATCAAAGCATTTACACTCATCTAATCTGCTTCAACTTTCAAGGTCCACCCGCCTAGGTATAGCAGTGCCTAAAGTGCAGGGAGTCATCAACCCTATAGGTTAAACTTTGTCGCGTTAGTTCAAAAATGTTGTCAATCTGATCATAGAGTCTGGCATCCTCTTAGGATTTGCAACATGCATTTTTGAAACCTAACAAATTGGCAACTCTATTGGGGAACCAAATAAAGGACCTTAGAAAGAAACCATTCTTTTATAGAGTCAAAAAATTTTAAGAATACAAATTGGTAACTCTGCTGGCAAGAAGAATCTGGAAAGATAAATTATAAACTTTTTCCTATTTACAAAAATAGGTGGTGACTCTGTTAGTAATAATTCATGTTTGGGGTTTTGAGTGAGGCCTCTTCCCTAAAAATCCAAAAAGTTCTAATATTTTGGCCTCTGCAGTGCTAAAAATGCATCTCACCTTGTAGCTCAAGGTTAAAATATGTAGTGGCGGGTCGAGAAATCTCCATCGGCCCCTGAAAATTGATAAAAATGGGTCACAGGCGTTCCAGATGCATATCGGGTCACAGTTTTCAGTTTCTAAATGTTTCTATCAGTAGTCGAGAGAGTCTCATATTGCCAATGCCGCGGGTCTGCCAAGTGTCGAGCCCCAGTTTATTGCCGCACTTTTATTTTTGAATGTAGCTTCAATGCGGATGGTGCCACGTGGCAGATGCCGTGTCTTTTTTGTTTCTAAGTTAATCGCTGCGGGTGGCGCCACGTGTCAGTTTCTAACAGGGTTTCTACGAAGTTTCAATGAAGTTTCTTTTAAGTCTCAAGAAGTGCCGCGGAACCTGCCACATGGAGGCTTCCGAGAGACCCTAAAGTTTGGCGGCTTCCGCCAGTGTTTCTAAAAGTTTCATAGTCTCCGCCAAAGGCTTCACAGACCCTTTAAGTGTTTCATTTTTGTTTCATGTTTGGCACAGACATGGTGGGTCCCTATGTAGAGTCCCTGCTGCTGCGGATGACGCCACGTGGTAGCCTCTGCTGAAAAGTTTCAAGAAAGTTTCTCAGTTTCTTTGAGTGCCACAGAACCTGCCAAGTGGCGGCCTCCGCTTGAAGTTTCGAGGGCTCCTTTTTAAAGTTTCAAATGTGTCGGAGTGTGCCACGTGTCAAACATCGGGGGTAGTTTCTTTATGTTGCAACAGGCACGCGGAAGGCGCCACGTGTCCCTCATGGTTGCTGCGGAGCGTGACAGGTGTCAGCTTCCGTAAGCTATTCTTTCATGTTTTAATGTTAAGCGAGGCTGGAGGTGGGACCCAGTTTTAAGATATAGGTCTGTGGAAGGTGCCACGTGGTGGCTTCTACAGGAGTTTCAAAAAAGTTTCTAAGTGTTTCAAGTGGAGCGCAGAAGGTGCCAAGTGTCGCAGTCCACGAGGTTTCTATAAAGATTCTATGGGTTTCAAGGGTGCCGCGGATCTTGCCACGTGGTGGCTTCCGCGTGAGGGTCTGACTATAGACTCTTGGTGGGAGAAAATTAAGGAGAAGGAAGCGGAAAGGTAAGTGATGACCCAGCATTGGAAACTTGAGGTGCCTGCATGGCACAGTTTCGTTGGCTGGTGGTTCTTCAACAGTTTTTTTTACACCGTTGATCTCCGCGACTAGGTTTTTTATCGACGGCCAGGTTTTAATCTTGCTGCGATGGGTTTTTCCCGTGTTTGCAACTATTTTTGGCGGGAGAAACTTGTTGTTGCTACATTCCAGGGGCTACAAGTTGGTGAAACATTAATGGTGATTGCACAAAGGTGTGGGTCGATGATGGACAGCTCAACCGCCATTTTTATGATGCATGTCTTTAAGAAGCAGCTCGAGTCTCGATTCTCACCTGCTTTGTCCTCTGTTTCTTGCTGCAGCATTTATGATTTTGAGCACCATTTTCAGATGCTTTGTATCTGGCAAATTTTTGGCCTCCCTTGTAATTAATGTGCTGGGTACATTTTCTTGCTTTTTAAGCAGACTGTGTGACCCATTTTGAGGTTGTTGAAAACTGGACATTTTGACTCTGTAATGAAATACATCTGGTTTTGGTTGCTCTGTGCAGTGGATTTTGTGAGTTTATGAGTCTCATGCCTTATGTTTTGTGCATAAATTCATTGGTTTCATGCTGATTTAGATGAGTAATGCTATATTGCATGTGTTTTGTTGTCTGTCTCCTGTATTGAATATGCTTTCCTTTTGAATCTAGATATCTAAGGGGTGTCTTGGGTTCTGGGATATAGGTTTACTATATTGAATGCTTGATCTCTTAACTTCTGTTCAAGGGATAGATTAAACTATTTTCAGGTTAAGTATTGAGGAAAGTATATTGCAGTAAGGATATCATAAGTAGAGATAACTTGATACTCTATTCTAGGATGTATCTGTAAGGCAGATATCACACAAATCCCCTTGAAATCTAGTTTTAATATGTTTATGCTGAACATTTACATGTGTATGTCTATGACTCCAAGCCCTAGATAGGCACCAATCTAGCTCTGTGTTGAGGTTATACATCAGGTCCAGCTTTGCAACCAAACACATAAAATCAAAATCAAACTCCAAAACAACCATTAGGATAGTAAAATTAGTTTTAGGACCCCAAGTCCTCTGTCTACAACTGAATATAGGCCCAAAGCTAGCCCCTTTGCATTTATCTCACAGTTTTGGTCTGCATAAGAGAGGATTTATCTGCTTTATGTCAACATCTCAGCTAATACAAAGATGCATTTCATAGATGTTGAGTAGGGAATACCCCCCTTGGTTCTATAGAGCCTAAAGAAGAAGAGGAGATAAAAATAGAGTCTATCTCCTATACTATTGGCCCCTGGCCCAGAGATCCTGTTGATCATTGATGGCTACTTTGTAGGGAAATCTGGGAATAAGCATCTAGTCTGGGAAAAAACCAACAAACTCTACAACCTGTTATAACAGAAAGTTAGTACCAAATGGATGGTAGAAGATCCAAGATGGAAGGGAAGAAATTGTAATCATCTCCACCAATTAGAACCATCCCCAAGAGAAATGGAGCATCAAATTATTTTCATCAGGATAATAATCAGGAGGTTTAAGAGGATAATACAAAACAAACTATCATAACTCACAATAGTTTTACTCCTCTGCATGAATCAAATGAAAATTTCAACGGAGCAACTGATGATATATTGGCAAAATATAGACCTAATCCTCAAGAACAACTTGAGTGTGAAGCACGGGCCATAAAGGAAATTGATTAGAGGCAAGCTGAATATGATTATAAAATGTCATTATAGCAAGAAGAAGGGGTGAAACATGGATCTTCAAATCAAGAAATGAATAAAAGTCCAAAGAATACAAGAAGTATGAATGAAGCACAACAGAATGTGCTTAAGCTCCAGGAAGAACTTGAAATGATCAAGATAGAAGAAACTGAGAGGTTGTTAAAACATGAAATTCAATAGATAAGGAATAGGACTAAAATAGCCACCCCAAAATATGTACCTCCACATAGAGGAAACATTTTGAGGAATCCACAACAAAACTTGCAACAAAATACAGGTGGTGATTCCAATCCACAAGCATCCAAAAGTCATCAAAATACCCTCCCAAATAATCCTAGACCACCTCTCATACATAACACCTCTCAACATATGGCTAATCCATACCCACCCCCTGGTCAACAATATTATAGACCACATAACCCTCATATGAACCCCCATATAAATTCACAACAGCCATATGCTTATCATCAGCCTCCAAGCGGATATAATTACTACCCTAACCCGCCACCCATGAATCTCCCATCTCAAAACCTCACAAACATATGTGGCCAATTCGATCTGACTGGATATCAATTGTATCCATACCCTATTGATAGTAATTGGAGAAATATAGTTCCCAAGTTCACTAGAAACAATGCAGTATCAGCTGAGGATCACATCAGAGGTTTCAATGCTTTCATACAAGATATCAGTATGGATTATGAAGATGTTAAAATGAGGTTATTCATGATGTCTCTGACTGAAGATGCAAGAGACCGGTTCAACAGCTTACCTGATGCTTCAATCAGTTCAATAACAGATTTCCATAGTCAATTTAAGGAGCAAACTAAACAAGAAGGTCAACATAGGCATGAAAGACCTAGGTTGCATGACATGCCATATAATACAAATTGGAAGGATGGGAGACCTATTGAAAATAGTAGGAAGCAACATTATGGCAAAGATACTCTTGACCCTCTAAAAAGAAATGGGGCACATATGGTAGAAGATAAACCTTGGTGTTTGGTGTGCAATTTACCACACTCGCCTGAATACTGTGTGGTGGATAAAATAGTACAACAAGAAGAAACATTATACAATTATAACAGAGACAATCACACAATAAACATGATGCAAGATACACCATATTTGCTGAATGAAGACTATTCTTCTACAGAGGAAGAGGGATATGAATATGATGTGGGAAACCAGAAACATCATATCAACATGGGAAAACAAGAAGTATTCTTAGATCAGGAGGATGGCTACGAGGAACCCACCTATTATAACAATTCGCCATATGATCAATGGAGATAGCGCACTGAAAATGAAAGAGAAGCTCTTACAATAGTTGCAGTAGCTCAAGCTAAAAATGCCTATAATCTAAGGAACAAGACAGTTAATGTTGAACAAGGAACACCTGGGAGTATCTTTATAAAAGATCAAAATTACAAAAAGAATAATGCGAAGTCATCATTCAAAGAACTAGAAAAATCTGATAAAAATAAAACGAAAGATAAATCACAAAATCAAGAAAAGGAACATATAAAGACATAAAGGAATGATCAAAATATGGCCCATTCATTTGACATTGCTCATGCAATATCTCACGTAAAGATATCAGTACCACTTTTGGAAATGATGAAAATAGACAAATATAGAAATACAGTGGTTAAACTGATTTCAGATATACCAAATCAAAAATATAAAGAATCAGAGAATAGAACAAACAATGTTCACCAAGAAACATTCCAAATTCCTGAACTATATCTAGGTGATACCTTGACAAAGAATCCCTCATAAGTGGACCATTTCTACACTACCTTGTTAATCAAAAACATGATAGTAAGGAACTGCATGATTGATTTAGGCGCGGCCATGAATATCATGCCAATAGCAGTCATGAAAGAACTAGGAATGTGGGTTGACACTGCATTTGGTAGGTGTTATGTAATGGATTATAGATCCATCCCAGTCGTGGGCATTATGAAGGATGTGGAAATAAAACTTGCTTCATACCCTAAAGCAACCTATAACATTGATATCACCGTGGTTGATATTCCACCATATTATGGAATGCTCTTATCAAGATAATGGGCTGCAATGGTAGAAGGGAATGTCCAATTAGATTTATCATATGCCACAATACCAGTGGGAGGCAAAGAGATCAAGCTATGTAGGGAGCCAAGATATGAGAACATCATAGAACGCTTAGATCAAAATCAAATAAACCTATTTTGTGATACAGATTTAGGAACCTTCAAGGTTGAAACAAATCAACCAGAATTGTAGAATACTAATCCAATACATGTCGAACCTAAGAAAGAGGAGAATGATGTGTGGAAGATGCATTTTGATGGTGCATGTAGTAAAATGGGAAATGGGGCAGGAGTATTATTTATTTCACCAACAGGCAAAACTTTCAAATACTCGTTCGTATTGACATTTGAATGCATAAACAATGTAGCAGAATACAAGGCTTTGCTCATTGGTTTGAATATAGCCACCAAGTATAAGATTAAAAAAGTTGGTTGTATACGGTGATTCAGAATTGGTTACTTCTCAAGTAAGAGGGAAATACTTGTCAAAAAACAAGAGGTTGAAGCAATATAGAAATGTTGTCTGGGATGACAGTGAGTTGTTTGATGCCTTCTCAATCAACTGGATTGATAGATCAAAAAATATTATGGCAGATTTTCTAGCAAATATTGCATTAAAAAGAGATGATATCACATTAGGAGGTATTACATAAATTAAATTCAAAAATAGACCCACTATCCCAGATAATGTACATAACTAGCAAGTGTTTAATAATGATACTGATATAATCAACTTCTTGCATTTGTTGATCACTATGAAAACCAAGAGATTGATTTTAATGCATTTGTGGAAGAACATGATGGAAAAGAAACTCTCTTTGGTCAAGAGATAGTTCAGCTAAAAACAAACAAAATACCTAAGGGATTCATAGCGTTGGAAAAAGTGTTTGATGGATGTGATAGATTTAAAATGAAAGATACACCTGTAGTACAGAACGACCTTGAAGAGATTAATTTGGGGACGCAGGTAGCCCCAAAGAATGTATACATTGGAAAGAAACTCAGTCCCAAAATCAAGAGCATGCTCATCAACTTACTCAGGAAGTATAGACATGTATTTGCATGGTCATATGATGACTTGAAAGCATATAGGGAGGATCTTTTTAAGTATGAAATACCATTAAAACCGGATGCTAAACCGTTTGGGTAAAAACAGAGGCCTATCAGTCCCACATTGGCCCCTAAGATGCTTGAAGAACTCACAAAACTAAGAGATGGAGCTATCATTAAACCCATTAGGTATTCTTCTTGGGTTTCTAATTTGGTACCTATCAGAAAGAAAAATGGTGATATTAGATTATGTGTGGACTTCAGGAATCTAAGCAAATCTTCTCTTAAGGACAACTATCCCCTTCCTAATATGGAAGCAATACTGCAAAAGGTTACCGGGTGTGAACTATTATCAATGATGGATGGTTTCTCAGGATATAATCAGGTGAAAGTCAAAGAATCAGAACAATATAAAACTGCATTCACCACACCATGGGGAACGTATGTATATTTAAGGATGCCATTTGGACTCACGAATGCTGGAGCAACATTCCAAAGAGTGATGGATGTGGCCTTTGCAGAATTGATTAATAAAATCATGATAATATATCAGGATGACATGACAACATATTCCAAAAAGGCTGAGGATCATTGTACACATTTAGAGCAAATTTTTATTAGAGCCTTAGAATATGGAATTTCGTTAAATCCTAAGAAGTGCCATTTTGCAGTAATAGAGGGCAAGTTGCTTGGTCACATAGTCTCAAAAGATGGAGTAAGAACAGATCCTGAAAGAGTAAAAGCCATTGACCAAGTTCCCATTCCTAAGAATGTAAAAGCTATACAGTCATTCTTTGGCCAAATCAATTTTGTCAGGAGATTCATATCAAATTTTACAGAAATTGTTAGTCCCATATCAAGAATGTTGAAGAAGAATTCAGAAGTGAAGAGGACAACAAAAATAGTAGAGGCATTTTCCACCATTAAGAAAGCAATCAAAGAAGCCCTAGTTCTGATATCCCCTAATTTCAGTAAGCCGTTCCAACTATTCTCATTTGCCTCATATCATACAGTTGCAGCAGTACTATTACAGAAAAATAATGAAGGACATGAAGAACCCATTTCATTTTTTAGAAAATCTCTTAAAAATGCATAATTAAAATATGACATAGTTGAGAAACAGGCATATGCATTGGTGAAGGCAGTTAAAGCTTTTAGGCCGTACTTGGTGGGAGCTGAAATAATAGCATATGTGCCTAATGCTGCAGTAAAAGATGTATTAGTCCAAACTGAGGTTACAGACAGAAGATGTAGATGGAACAATAGAAGTCAGGAGTTTAATATTGAAATCCATATCACCAAACTAGTGAGAGGACAAGGTCTTGCTAGATTAATGGCTGAAAATAATCTCGAGGCTTCTCAGTTATGTAATGCTAATGATGTTAATGACACAAGCTCTAGCATTGAGCATACTCCATGGTATACTGAGATCATATATTATCTGAAACACATGAAATGTCCTGAAGGGTATGATGATAACAAGAGGACACTTAAATTACAAGCTTCAAAATATGTATTTATTGATGGAGATCTTTACTGGAAAAATAGGGATGGTATTCTACTACTATGCCTAGATGAACACCAGTCAAAACATGTCATGAAAGAATTACATGAAGGTGTGTGTGGAGGGCATTTCTCAGCAAAGACTACAACTCACAAAACCCTGAGGGCTGGATACTATTGGCCTAGAGTTTTTAATGATTCATATCATTACATGAGAAAATGTGAAGCATGCCAAAAACTTTCAGGGAAATTAAAATATCAGGGAGCACTACCCTTGAAACCCATGTAGGTGGAGGCTCCATTCTATCAGTGGGGTATTGACTTCATAGGAGAGATTGCAGAGAAGTCAAGTGGAGGACACAAATGGATTTTAGTGGCAACAGATTACTTCACAAAATGGGTGGAAGCAATCCCAACTAAACAAGCGACAAGCAAAGTGGTGATCAACTTTTTAATGGAAAATATTATATTTAGATTTGGCACCCCAGTGAGGTTGATTACAGACAACAGAATGTGTTTTAGGTCTGATGAGTTCAAAAATTTTTGCAATGTATATGGCATCACTGTGTCTTATGCCGCCCCTTACCACCCACAAGCAAATGAGTAGGCAGAATCCAGTAATAAAAATCTTCTAAAAATTATAAAAAGAATGTTGGAGGGAAACAAAAAGGCATGAGATTCAAAATTAAGAATGGTTGTGTGGGCTGATAGGATTACTGTGAAGAGAGCAATAGGGAGATCTGCTTTTGAACTAGTGTATGGAACACAAGCAAGAATGCCATTAGAAAATCTTTTACCAGTGTACAAATTTGTTCTTCAAGAAGATTTAAACGTCCCTAAACCAATGGAGGAAAGATTAGAACATCTTGCAGAACTTGATGAGACAAGGAGACTAGCTCAAAAACAAAACATCAAATTGCAATCACAAGTGAAATATCTTTTTGACAAAAAGGCCAATGACAAGAAATTTGAAATAAATGATTTGGTATTGATGTGGAATGCCAAATGTCAAGAAAAGGGAAAGCATGGAAAGTTTGAAGCCTTGTGGTTAGGCCCTTTTGTTGTCACTGGTAAAGGGGGAGATGATTCTTACTATCTACAAAATATGTTTGGAGAAGAGCAGGAGCTACCAGTGCATGGGCAGTTTCTGAAACCTTTTTTTTCATGAAAATATCAAAATCATGCACAAAAAGAAATAAGTGTTGCCAGTGCATGGACAACTCTTAAATAATTCTCGAAATACTTTTATTCCATGCACAGTAGTTTAGGATGATCAAAAGGGATTAGGATCTGCCAGTACATGGACAGTCCTATGAATCTCTCAACAATAACAACTTATATATATATATATATATACATATATATATGTATACATATATATATATATATGTATACATATATGTATACATGTATATATATATATATGTATACATATATGTATACATATATATATATGTATACATATATGTATATATGTATACATATATGTATACATGTATATATATATACATGTATACATATATGTATACATATATATATATATGTATACATATATATATGTATACATACATATATATATATATACATACATATATATACATGTATGTATATATGTATGTATGTATGTATGTATGTATGTATATATGTATATGTATATGTATATGTATATATACGTATATATATATATGTACATATGTATATATGTACATATGTATATATGTACATATATATATACATATATATACGTATATATACACACACACACACACATATATATATATATATATATTATAATATGGTCTACTTCCCAAGAGATCTGAATTCTTGTTATACCCGCAAGGGGTATACATCACAGATAGAACCATTGTTGGGATAGGAAAATTTCAAATTTTTCCTGTACTCCTATCCACCTCATGTCCAACCAAATCAGAAAATCATGTGCCCAAAATCATAATAGCAGTGGATGAATTTTATAAGATCACATGATCTTTGCCACAAACATTTGTCTCACCCGTCACACCGTATATGATAAGGGGCCTCAGTTCCTTAATTTCGGCAAGACCTCAGTTTCTTTATATTGATCCATGTTCTATATGAGACGGGCTAAGATGTTATTGGCATGAGGTTTGTGGTCGGAGTGAAGACTTCAGGAATCACCGATGAAGACAGTAACACCGATGACCTTTCATCGAAGAGAAAATTCCCAGTCACGCCGAGTTAATCAAATGGTAAAGACTATCGGCACAAGAAAACAATATTGGAGGATACTCTAAACACTTCCCCGACAGTATAGATCACACCGATGAGAAAGTTCGGTGGGAATCTCACCAAACAACCCATGGAATAGATGGAGTTAGTGGCGCATCAGAAAGAAATACACATCAGGGTGAAGAATTAAAGTGTCTTCGACATGTTAATGTCTCAGCAACCAAAGGGATTGTTTCAGCCTAAGTCACACCGATATGTATGGAGGATAAAAACCATCGGCGAAATTGAACAAGTCGCAACAAAGTTTACAAGTCTTGCCGAACCGATAGTCACAACGATGAAGGATGTCGGTGACATATTATGATGATCATCCCAATAAAAGATAAAAGAAAGGTATCAGGGAAACAACCATGAATGGATAGCCTGGATCAAATCATCCTGATATCATATGTTGTTCCAATGATGATAGTAGCCACACTTATTGATAAGACTCTTGCCGATATTCATATCGGAGACACTTGAAATATCAGAGTACGATGTTATTCCCATGGTGATAAAGTAAGTCAGGCTGACAATAGCCATGCTCATTTCTATATTGGGTAGATCTTGAAATATCTTGCCGATACAAACTTATATATGTTTTTATAAAAGATGACATCGAGGAGACAAAACGAAGGGTCACAATGATTAATCCACATGCAAATGTTCACGCCATAAGACGCTATTTGATCGCCCTAACATTACAAAAGTCCTACCGATGAGGGGAGTTATGATGATGTGACATCTCATAACGATCATGAAATTTAATACACTAGAACAATTAATTGCAGACCAGGAAGAAATCCTTTGAAGAGTCATTCAAAATCACTACAATTAGATTCAAACGAATTGTCTGAAAGGAGTGCATTAGCGACAACTCGGAGGAAAGGGTAAAGAAGTTCAATCATCAGATAACAAGTACATACTCAAAAACCTCTGTGTGTTAGACTACAGTTTGAATTTGCCATCCATAATTTTAATGGAGACTCCAGTAAAAGGAAAGGGCAGAAAACAACCAGGTGAAACTAGTAAACCCAAGAAACAAAAAATTGACAAAAGTCCTGATGAGAAAATAAAAGAACAGAAACTGAATCAGGATTTAATTGACCAATTACCTAGATCTACCCCTAAAGCCCGAAGGTCTACACAACTTAGGGCAGAGGTAGAAAAATTGGGAGACAGATGCAAATACCTTGGAAATGTGTGGACACCAATAAGAGGTTATGAATTATTCAAATTCCATTACAATAGAAGATTCAGGAATGTCCCAGTGTCGAATCCATGGCACTTGAATTTGGGCAAATTGGTCATCCCTGATGTGTTTGTGAATTTAGAACTCAAACTCTTGGCTAAACATTACAATCCAAGCCTCAAGGCCATATGCAATATGTAAGGAGAGCCTATTATACATTTGTCCAAAAATGCAATTTGTGAAGTATTTGATTTGGATGATTTGTGTATTGTTCCCATAGTTTATGGAGATTTGGACAAAGAATACTAGAGGATGGACACCACGTATAATGGATGGAGATTACTTCTTCACAGGCCTAAGGCCGAAAAAGAAATAATGCCTCTTAATGATAATGATGGACCTCCATTCCATGTGTCATTGTTTGAACCATATATACAATACACATATTATTTTGTGGGCCAAGTCCTAGGATCAGAGGTTCCTGATTTTACGACAATTCCTCTAATGGTGATAGCCATAGATATCCAGTATCACAATGCTAGGCAGTTTGACTATGCTGCCTATGTTTTTGGAAGAATTGATTCTGGTTTAACTA